>JAZGQO010000015.1:14087500-15337500 GCA_036850965.1 Patella caerulea | reverse complement strand
GATGGGGGAGAGGTCGGGACGCAGTGCTGGCCAAGGTAATGTGGTGTTGTTCTGTTGTTGGAGGTAACCTGTAACGATCCTGGCCCTGTGACATCTTGCGTTGTCATCCTGGAAGATGAATCGGCGGCCATGACGTCGTGCGAACGGCACAACATGGACTGCCAAGATGTTGTCCCGGTAGTACTGGCCTGTAACACGCCCTGCAACAACATGTAAAGCCATTCTTCCAGCAACAGTGATGCCTCCCCACACCATAACAGAACCACCCCCAAATCGATCATGTCTGATGACGTTAACGTCTTGGAAGCGCTCGTTGCGACGACGCCACACCCTCCTACGTCTGTCCAAATCAACAGTGAACCTTGACTCACCTGAAAACATCACATTGCTCCAGCGTCGATTATCCCAGTGTTGACGATCCCTACACCAACGACGTCTTGCCTGAATGTGATGATCTCTCAAACAAGGGATCACGCGAGGACGTCGGGCGCGATTCCTAATCGTCTGGCCACTCACTCTCACACCAGTGTCTGTTTGAAGACGAGCGCTGATCTGATTTGCTGTGATGACACGATTTCTCAAGGCCAAGGTACGGATAAATCGATCCTGGGCTTGAGTTGTCGCCCTTGGTTGACCTGAGCGTGGTCTGTCCTGTACAGATTGTGTATCACGGTATCTGGACCATAGCCTGCTTATGACAGACTGAGAAACATTCATCGTCCGCCTGTGTTGTGTCGATCTGTAGCATGCCAAGGGCACGTAACCTTTCATTTTTGGTAAGCCGACGCATATCAAAATTTGTTTTCTGGTCACTAAAACAATTAAACGGATGTTTCCACCCTGGAATTCAATGCCACAATGGCTGTAACATTCAAAGTCAGAGTCGTGCAAATCTTGGGTTGGACCCCCATGATGATCCCAATAATCACCTGCACTCCATGCAGTAGCTATTGGTGCGTTTGGGCGTCACATGTAACTGGAATTGTTTCTTCTGTTAGGTTTTATAGTGACTTTTTTCGTAGTCATTTGCATATTTTAGTATTATGCCCCCAAAATCAAATATCCCCTACATTTTTTGAATAGTATATCTGTCTGTATGTGCGTATATGATTTAATGGCGGTACATATTTTAGTCCACGGTTTCAAGTCTGTTCATAATTCATCTTTATGAAGGAGATTTTCGTCTAAAGGCATAAGACAATTGCACCAATTAAAATGTTTACAATTGCAGTCTATAAATACATGCAACTTATAATCCTGGGATTAATATATCTTAAGGTTGCAAGTTGATACGGCCGTGTGCACCAGTGAAGTGATATTGACCATTGTGGTGGTCATCTTAGAACTGACAATGATCATTATGGTCGCCATATTAGATTAAAAATGACATCTTATGCTTTTAACATGGCAAATGGTTTTAATGAGTATATTGACCCCTGTAACCTGTGTTTAGACCAAAATCCCTTTTCTAATGTGCTCAGCTGAAATGTTGTGAGAGTTATAGGCTGATTTGGCGACCATATAGGATTTCACAATGACATTTCACGCTTTTCGTCAGGCAGTTGGATTTAATGGATTGTTTGGCCCCCCATTCCCAGATAAAGACATCAAATTGCCACCCATTCACCTAACCTGAAAAGTAAGGGCATTATGGTCAGTTATATGGAATGGTGGCCATCTTGGACGTCATTTCGAATTTCACTTTTTTCACCATGATTCTGAGTTACCACCCATGTTTTTTTACAGCCAGATTGAGGGAACATACAAATGAACACAGGACGTTCCTCAACTGATCGAGTGACGTCTTAACGCAAAATTAGTGGGATTTGTATAGGCATTAAAATGAGCGTTTGGGATGCTCATTGTGACAGTTTATATACTTTGGTCGTGACCATCATGGATTTCACAATGGCGTCATGTGTTTTTTTTTATCAAGTGGGTGATTGCAAAGGATTCATTTACCCTTCAAACCTTAGTATAGACACCAAAGTTATTACCCTAACGTGATTTGTGAGGGTGTAATGGTCAGTTATATTGAATGGCGACCATATTGGACGCCATTTTGAATATCACGTCATAGTGACGTCTTAGCGTACAATTGATGGGATTTTTTTAAATCTGTGGTATATATTTCCTATGGGTAGATACCATACTTGTATGTTTTAGAGGTCAATATCCACATGTTATTTTGGAATTATTGCTCTCGGATGTGAGTGGGCAAAGCAAAGATTCAAAATGACGCCAAAAATTTTCCCAAGGGGTAAAGATGGGTAACTCCATGTAGGGTTAATCTTGGACCCATAGATCATAAAAAAAAACCCTATCTTCCCCCACTTAATTCCCGGAAATTTCTCACTACGAACACGCTATATATACAATGACTAGTAACCAGTGAAACTGCTTTAAATGAAATGAGGTTTAACTGTAATGTTTGTAACCATAAATGCTCCCTGTTGGTATTGTAGCAATGCGCCTCTCCCTTACCTCCTGTAATTAAAAGAAGCATGAATGAACACGAACTGAAGTAGTTTTTCATTCCTATATAGACCAAATTGGCGACGAGGATAAAGGAATTCAATGTCAAATCAAAGCTTGTGAGATACTGTTATTTAAAGAATAACAGTCTGAAAGTACTTAGAAAAGCTGAATTCACCTGAAAATTAACTTTGTTGATTGAAACGTGGGAAAATTGTTGCCACTGTAAATTTACATTTCAACCATGGCTGGACACATAGACGATTACCGTTTTGGAACCAAATGGTGTGAGTACACTTAACGATTTGAACATTACTTTGCTGCTAACGACTTAACAGATAACAGGTAGAAGAAATCTATATTTTTAAGTGTATGTGGTACTCTAACATACAGCTTAATTCAGCAAAGTATCTGCCTTAGAAAAGCCCAGTGAGAAAACTTTAGTACAGTTATTTGACCTAGTTATTTAGACCTATCAATCCAACACCATTAGTCATAGCTGAGAGATTTTTAAGTTCTACAATAGAAAACAAAAAGAGGGTGAAAATATCAACGATTTTGTTGTTGAACTACGAAAACTGTCAGAATTTTATTTTGTGAATTTTGAAATTTCCTGACACAAGCTCTAAGATATATGTTTGGGGGGATTTGAGGCCAAAGGTCGTACAGAGAAAATTGTTGACAGAAACAGGTTTAACTTTAGAGAGAGCCTTAGAAAGTTCTACTGGTATGGAAACTGCTGAAAAACAAGCTGATGAGTTATTTCTTGGATCATCCAGCTCCAAAAGTACATCGGAAATTAACAAGGTTTTTAGACAGAGAAATGTACATGGGGTCGAAAAGAAACCACAAGAGATGGAAAACAGTCTAGTTGAATGTTGGAGTTGTGGTAAACCAAACCACAGCGCTAATGTGTGTAATTACCGAAATCAGCGACGTCATAATTGTAGAAGGTTGGGTCAATCAAGTAGAATGTGTACATATTCTACAAAAAAAGAAAGAAGAATCGATACCAGTGAAAAAGAAGAATTCCAAAATAAGGTATATGGAAGAATCTGACATAGAAATGGTCAGGTACAAAACTCAGAAAATATTTTCCGACTTTTCTCCTCTCCGTGTTTTATGAATTGACTCGATAGAAAACACAAAACTCGGAAAAAATTGTCCGACTTCTTGTTTCAAACTGAAAAGTCGGAAAATATTTTTCGAGCTTTCAATTCAAACAAAAAAGTCGGACCTTTCCGACCTTTCCGTGTTTTCAATCGAGTCAAATCATAAAACTCGGAAAGAGAAAAAGTTATCAAAAATATTTTTTTTTTTTTTTTTTTTAAAATTTTCGAAAGTAGTTGTAGAAATACATCTATTTAATAAGTTGGACATAATCTGTAACTTTTCAGTTATATTTTAACCAAAATAATGCAATATGGCAGTTATAATCGAATATCCGAGTTTTGTATTTTGGCCTATACGAAAACACAAAACTCGGAAAGTGGTCAAAAGGTATCAAAATAATATATTTGTCCCCCGCCTTTCGAAGAAAGTTGGGGGACTATTAAAATGGGTTCGTCCGTCTGTCTGTCCGTCTGTCTGTCTGTCTGTCCGTCTGTCCGTCACACTTTTTGGGACACAATAACTCTCTTCCTAATTGAGTTAGAATGTTCAAACTTGGTGTATGTGTTTATTAGGTCAATGCCTTGATGGAGTTCGAAGATGAGCATTTTCCTTTTCCGCTTAAGCAGAGATAAGCAATTTGATTGGTTGATGCTTTCGGACACGATAACTTTAGTTCTAATTAAGTGAGATTAATGAAACTTGGTGTATAGTTTCATTACAGTAATACCTTCACTAAGTTCGATAATGAGCATTTTCTGCTCAGGGTAAGCAGAGCGATACGCAATTTGATTGGTCGAGACTTTGGAACACAATAACTCTCCTTCTAATTGAGTTAAAGACAATTTTATAAGTGTTGTAGTATCCTATTAATAAAACTATTTTCCTTTTTAAAGAAAATTGTTCAGAGTTTTAATTCTTCAGTAAAGATTTTTAAGATATTAATTTTTTTAGTTTTTTGATCAGATATGTAATAGATTTTGTAAATTGTAAATGAAACAATAGTTAACAGGTAATTTAATTCAAAGTAGTTTTTATCGTAGTATTTGTACCCTAACACAAGATCTTTTAATGTTATTTGTTTGTCGATGCGTAATTTTGATAGTAAATGATGGAATTTTTCCCACAATAATTTAAGATATTTACAGTTGACGAAATAATGATCATAGTTTTCTTCTACTGAACAGAACTTGCTAAGATTACTATTACTAATCTTCCATTTGCATAATAAATTTTGATTTGGAATAATGCATTGAAGGGGTTTCCATCTAAATATTTTTAAGTCATTGTCTGCTAAAAACTTGAATATAAAAGTATATATATAGGATAGGTAAATACTATTTTCGTTTTTGAAGTATCGCAACCAACCAATAATTTATTCCATGTGGTTTTATAAATTTGTGATCGACCAGTGAATTGTATAATTTTTTTTTAAGTTAATTCCGTGTGTTCTACTTCTTTTCCTTTCCAGGTTAGACAAGTTTTATTTATATATATTTTACATTTATAAGCCTTTTCTATGGAAATAATTTTTAAACATTTTTGGGGTATACATGTTTTAATCGTTTTGAATTCTGATATCCAGTTGGATTTGTTCTATAGCTTGTTCATAATAATTGGTAAGGAAATTTGATTTTTAACATCAAGAATATCATTTAGATGAATTATTTTACTATTAATCCAATTTTCGTAAATTAGACTTTTGTTGTTAATTTTAATATGTTTATTTCCCCATAGTATCTGTTTTCTAATCTGGATGTGAGTTTCTGGATTTTGGAGTTGTCTAGGGTTCACCCAGCATGTTATTATCTTTTGGTAGAATTCTGGTATAGAATTAATATTTGGGATAGATTTTATATTGTCTATATTCATGTGAAAAATTAAAAGGTTCTTTCCAAGTTTATTATAAAATTTTAATGGAATAATCTTCCAATTAGCGAAATTTTGATCTGATAATCTTTTGACCCATATTGCTTTTAACGAAATAAAGTAGCTTTCATATCAATCATATTTAAGCCACCATTTTCATATTTACCAATTAACGTGGAGATTCCTTTGACTATCATTTTACAAGTTAAGCATATTTCTCTCATCACTGCATTTGGAAACAATAGTGCCTGGCAGCCACTGGTTATAATATATAGGATGTTTTAAATAAAACTGTAATTTAAAATCAAATCTGCATTCAAACTTCTATAAAGAAGACATTTTGAAAACATTTCAAAGTATTCTGACAAAGATTGAACATATATAAACATCTTGAATTCTCTGATGAAATTCGCACAAAAATATCTTTACGTCAAATACAAATTGTGTTTCCCATTTGTAACCAAAGACATGAGTTTCTTTTTTTTTTTTTAACAAAATTTACCCAAGGGCTTATTTATAACTCTTATTGTGCGTATGTAATTCAAGCATATCCTTGTAGCAAGAATAGAGAACAACGTTGTTGGTTTTCAGTAATTTAAGCCAATATTAAATAATTCTATACTTTCTTATTAAAGATAGGGGTACTCTACCTAGTTCATAATAAATGAGTGCATTAGTTGTTGACTATTTTACCGCAAGTATTCTTTTACAATATTTTGCGTGGACTTTTTGAATATCATCTCCAGGGTGATATTCCCATGTTTCACAGCCATAGTTCAATATGGAACCAATAAATTTATCAAATAATGAAAGGCTTGTTTTTATATTGAAACTGATTTCTTTTCGTAGTTTGTGCTAGCTGAAACATGCTTTATTAGTCAGAGATGCTATTGATTATTGAGTAAGATTTGGTTTTAAGTGTTTTTTTATAATTTCAATATTACATTCATTAAATTTCCATCACTATGTTTTGAAATTCCTCCCCTTCCTTAATACAACCATTTGCGCTTTCATCTCATTAATTTTAATATGAATTGACCCAATAAAAATCTAACATTCTCTGTAGATTCTCAGGCGTTTCACTTAAAAGAACAGTATCGTGGGCATACATTATTAAGTACAAGTTTATATCATTTAATGTCAATGACGGACAGTCATTTTCCATTTATTCCTTTTCAATATCATTTACATAAAATGAGTAAAGCATTGGGGACAAAGACCCTCCTTGTATTGAACCTGTATGGCAATTTAAATATTCCGATATTTCTCCTTTAAGGGCAAGGTAAAGTGATACCATCTTGTCACAACACCTGAAATGACGAAAAAATTATTTCAAAAACCAAAACAAGGGCCCTTGGATACAAAAGTCTAAAATAAAAAACATTACTCACAGACTATTTTTTTTTTACTACCACTGGTCCTTTAAACTTATTCTGGGATCACTGAGGCCTAAATTTATGGTGAAAATATCACAAAATGTCCAACAAACGCGGTTACACCTACAACATTTATTTGAACTTTCTGACTTTACTTATTAAACTCAACTATTGTCCCATGATGTGTACAACAACCGCCAAGACTCGCCTTTTCAATTAACCCCTCTCTATTCTATTAATGTAATACGCATTTCATTACGTTAGGTACATACTCGCATGTGCTTTAGCCATTTTGTTATTTCGTCTCCACCTTCTACTCCAGAGACCCTCCGTTGACATATCACTGAAGCACGAAAAATCGCCAGGTTGATCGAACCTCCTGGCGGAATACAAATCATGGGGGATCAATTATTTACATACCTATGTACTTTTTAAAAGCCCTAACCTTTTCTTTTACTTTCTGATCACCCATTAAATACAATACATAGTTCCGAAGACAGTGCAAATGACCTTCACCTTATACAGACATTACCTCGCGTACAGTGAGTTTCTGTCTTAATTTTATAATTCGCTTTCGTATGTGTCATATTATGTGTTATAATGTTTTGCTCATAACAGTAAGAGTATGTTGCATGTATTACAATTTGTTGGTGAAGTGTAACTTATGGAATTCAAATTGGCTGTATCGGACTATTGCCATTCGCATGCCGCACTTCCAGAAGGTGTCATTCAGCCCCAAAATGTCAACAATTATGAAATTTGGCAAAAACTTTATTTTGTGAATATTTTGAGAGAAATGATTTGTAAGGAGAAAATTTGAAAGGTACTGTAACATCATGTTGCATGGATGTCACTTGTAATCGGATAGCCGATCTCTGGAAATGTGGGTCTTTTTCGAAGCGACGTCGAAGGGTGGGATGAACTGTCAAAAATGTTTGTACATGTGGTTTCGTCGTCAAGTGACTTCAAATTCGTTGAATAAATTTTATTTTCATATTGGTAAGTACACACTGCATTCTTGCATTGTTACTTATATTGTGGGGGTATCCATTTGAGAAAATAATAGCTTTTAATAGCTTGTCCTGTATTTAGTTTGGGACTACGTGCCAAAGACGACAGTCTTCAGTTTATTTGACTAATCATTTTACTCCGCTTTTTGAAATAAAACCTTTGCATTAGGTCTATTCATTTTGTGGGTTTTGTGTCCGTTAAAATTATCATGTTTTAGCCTATATTATTTTCTTTGGCTTAGGCATACTTTTAAGACATGGTTTTTTGGGGTTTTCATGTTTAAAATTCTTATATAATTATGCGTTGTTTATTTAAGATTTGTTTCATGTAAACTCTTCATTGATATAACCACTGGTACATTTTTATTCTTATTTTACAGAAATGGACAAGATAATCTATGCAGATAATGGCGGGCGTGTTGCCTTAATTACACGAGGTAAATATTTGAGACTTAGAAATTAAAAACAAATGGATAACACCGTATATAATAATGTAATATGAATGTATATAAACTGATCTACTAAAATTTCAAATAAATTCTCTTCTGCGAAATATGCCAGATGTCTCAACCGAATGGCAATCTCTAACATCTGGTTATTCCAGGCTACAATGATATTATTTATTGTAGGCCCTACATATGGTCTCCAGATAAGAATATGAACAAAAAAACCCTTCCAAAAACAAACATTCCTATTCAAATAAAATATGTGAATATGTGTGGATTTAAAATCCTCCAAACTGATGGCAAATGTATGAACCATGGTTATTCAAGGCTACAATGATAGTATTTATTGTAGGCCCTACATATGGTCTCCAGATAAGAATATGAACAAAAAAACCCTTCCAAAACAAACATTCTTATTCAAATAAAATATGTGTATATGTGTGGATTTAAAATCCTTCAAACTGATGGCTAATGTATGTACCATGGTAGCTGTCTATTTTTAAATGTAGCATGTCTAAAGCAACCATCATGCCAATAAAAACAATTCCCTATCTTGACAGTAAAGTTACACTTTTGCAACATGATGAGTGTTGTGCATGGGCAGGGTGTGCCCAAAATATCACAATTACACAAACTTGTTTGGCAAGTTTACAAATCTACAACATAACAACCCTTCTAGAAGACTTGTACATGGTACATCTGTGAATGGATGTGATTCATTTCTGTCAGCATCTAATTAACTAGAACATCTGATATCACCTCCCATTGGAAGTTTGCAAATAATGCTGAATGCTTTACACTTGTACATGTATATTGATGTTTGATTATATAATTTGTGTGGATTTAGAAAATGAACGGAAAAATACACCTTTACATTATTTATTTTTCAGAAATAGGAATACTTGTCTAATGAATGCCAGGAACTGAAATGTGATTTAGGATTTGTTGACTTTAATAACAGGTGCGTATAACAACTTGTAAATAATGTGGATTATTCCATTTGATGTACATACCTGTACATTACCAGATGAATGCTTTTTGAGTAAAAGGGCTTGGATGGCCGAATTGTTAACATGTGCGTGCTGTATCATGATGCCTGTCATTGAGTCAACTAGCTTGATTTTGAACCCCACGGTTGTACGTGACAAGGAGTAGGGTCGCCTGTCCAACCTCGTGGGTTTTCTTGGAGTCCTCCACTTTCCTCCCACTGCCTAGTTTGTGTCGAGTGGATGTTAAACCCCATTTCTTTTTCTTTTTAAGTAAATTGGGTATCCGAAAGATTAACATGTGCGCATTTGATCACAAGGTGTGTCATTGGGTCAAATGGCATAGTTTAAGTTCTCCGCTTGCATGTGACAGGGTCACCTGTACAACCTATGTTGTGTTAGCAAATTACTGAAATAAATTTAAACCATGTATTAGTCCCTAGTTTGTATCCAAAGGGCATTAAACCTCTCTGTCTGTCTGTCTGTCACTCACAAATAATACATTCATCAATAAGTCATGAAACCCCGCACCCCCCACCCACACACATACCCCCCAAAAAGACTACTTCTATTGCAATTAGATGTTATATCAGGAATATGAAGGCTATTTGTACAATTTAGCACACTGGTAAATGCAGTCACATTCATATCTTTGTGAACCTCATATCATAGGGCCTATATTGCTATTCACTGTGCCACTAGTGGTACACCATACATCTGCAGAGAAAGTAGTGCATGAAACAAAATGGCCGTTTGTTTACAAAATATTTGCAAAGTTTGAGGTCCTATAACTAAGTTTTGATCAAATTTTTTCAGATTTCAAGTCTTGATGGTTGGAGTTTGATTATCTGAGCAACTTTTGGCCGGTTTAGTTTTCCTGTGTTTTTATTTATAAAGCTTGTAGCTGCGCAGCCCTGACTTAGGAATTTGCTTTATTATTTGGTAAATATTTTATTTCAAAGTCATTATTTAGGATTTCCAACCATTTTTTATTGTTTTGTATCATCTCAGGCACATGTAGATACCAAAATATTGCCATTTAAGCTAGTGTAAGTCCCTTTCTGAGAACCCCCCCCCATTTCAGGTGTTGTGACAAAATGGTGATTTTAAGATTTTGAGGTTCTTACTGGAAGGATGCGGTCGAATGCCGAAGAGTAATCTAGGAACAGGCATACTAGTATATACATTTATTTTTGGATAAGTCCTTATGAAAAACAATTTGTAGGACGAATATTGCATCAACAGTTCCAAGTCCTGATTTAACAAAATAACGCTGATAACATTTTCACATCTTCATTCAACTTGCGTACCCGATAGTTGAGGAGTGATGTGAAAAGTTTGCCCAAATGACTGATCAGGGTAATACCATGATAGTTCCCAGTAACATGTGGGTCGCCTCAACTCCTGTCCCGTTTAGGATTTTTAATACATCATCGACCTCTTTTTCACTTATCTTCCTTTTTAACAATCCACTGTAACAGTTTGGTACTTCAATCGAGTCATTTACATTATTGGCTTCACCCTATAATCCTTTAAATGATTCCTGGAAATTTTCACTGGTTAGATGTCTAGTTGTTCCGATGGGACGAAAAACCGCGGTCCTGTATACGCGCAAAAGATCCCTTGGCAGTTGGAATTCGATATAAAATTAGGCCGTAGCGCCGCTGCCTGGGCAAAATTTCCCTCACAGCACATCGTATGACGTATGACCTGCTTCATTTCATTTCTTATGTAGAAGCTCGGGTCAGATCCAGGGTTATTTATTTCATATGTAGGTACTAATCAATGTCTAATTTACCCGGGATTCCACCCCCACCCCGACCCCCTTCGCGCCCCACCGTTCCGTACACATTGTTCCAACTGGAGATTCAACGTCTCCACTTTCACAACCCGAGAAACCTTTATCTTACGAAATTCAGGGTCATTGTTTTAGGAGAAAACATATGAACCCGGAGTAAAACCACCCTATTGAGACACATCTCATTAACATGGAACGGGGTAGATATGTAGTGGTGCTGGTGTATATGGGATGGAGTTGGGGCGGAGTATCCCCTTTCAAATTAAGGTGTGTGTAATTTGGGATGGTTGAGGTGATGTCGCGCTGCAAGCTATAACTGGCCAGCTACCTCGGTGATTGTAGTGAGCGTATGTGACTTGATGATACAGATTCCTTCTCACTCGTTTGGTTTTAATCCGTGTCCGTAGGTTTCCTCCCACAGCAAGGATTCTGAATTTAATACGAATACCCACAAGGTGGGTTGGGGTTAGTAAATATAGCGGGAAATATTTGGTGATGATGAGCATGGGATGGAGTGTGTGTAGGGGGTGGGTGTAGAAGTCTGACACGATCGCGCCACTTGTGCCGCGGTAAATTAGGCAATGGCCAGGGGGTATAATGGGAAATATTTGGTGGTAATGATGAGCATAATATGGGGCGAGCGTGTGTGTGTGTAAGGTGGGGGGGGGGGTATCCACTCCGTCTCTGTAGCTTTGGATGAACTCTAAAAATAACCAAATGAATCTTTATTCTGCAAGTTTATCATTGAATATAATGTACAAAACCATATAGCATAATAGATCGGTTGTATTATCTCCAGCCCTCGACTTAGTATATCGAGCTCTCGACTTATCTATCTCGGGCACTCGACTTAATATCACGAGCGCTCGACTTAGTATCTCGAGCGCTCGAGATTATTTTTTTTTTTGCGTGTCCTAAATCCGCCACCATATTTTTGTGAACAGTAAATGAAAATACAAAAATATTAGCACACCCGTAAAGCTGTACTACTTTGTTAAGCGGTAAACGATGAATGATGACAGGTGCGCGCCGACCCACGCTGGTTTCAACACTGGTTTAATAATATTTTAAAATTCCTTTTCTATCATCTTGGAAGCTCGTCAGAAATTATGTCGTTCTGTATACGTTTCTTAGATGATTATTTTATCATATTTGTTAAGGAAAAATGAGTTATATCTCATGCTAAATTCACTAAATGAAGGTTTAAAATTTATAATAAAAGAAAACGTTAAAGAATTAACATTTGATGTGTAACAAAAACATTATCTGAAAATTATGACATTAAACAGATCTATATTATAAAACTACCAGTATTTAGATTTCAATTCATGTCACCCTACTCATACAAAAAGAAACATCCCGTTTAAAGGACAATATTGGTGCCAGTCATTATCACATATGTGATAGAACTGATTAAACACTTTCCAAATATGATATTAACACAGAGATCATCGCTACCATAGAGGAGTAATAATGGAATCATGAATCGGAAGTGACGAACGCCAAAGGAAAACACGAATTTTTCCTCTATATAACTAACTGAAATGACTGTGATAACAGATACATGGCCGAATATCTGCTCACTAATAATTCCATCGAAGACCTAAAGTTGCTGTGTGACACTGTGAGAGAATATCTTACAATTCCCACTAGATAAGAGAACAGGAAAGAAAAACAGATTAAAAGTCCGTGCATTACCATGTTTTTATAAGGTAGGGGAGACCGGGGCACATTGAACCACCATGGATATATCCTTTATAAATAATACTATACAACCCAACACTATACAGAAGTGAGATAACTTCTTAGACCCATTTCTCCATCAATAAGCCACATGCTGTCAATTATTTTCTTAGGCCGTGGATTTTTCAAAAAAGCTCTTAAAAGAGAAACATTTTCCATACATGTTAACTTCTTAGCCTAGGAAAATCCTGTACTTAAGTTCATATATGTCTAATCTATGCAATCCAGATAAACCGGGGTTTGGTCCATATAAGAGGGCATATTGATTTTTTTTAAAATTTTGATCATGAAATAAAGAGATCTTCTAATAAAAAAAGTTTGATATGGACTGAGGACAAACATGTATGTGAACAAAGTGGTTCAATGTGCCCCGGTCTCCCCTATAGAAGGAATAAAAACAAGGGGCTGTACGGAGTATTTCTATTTTTCCCGTGTTCTCTTATCTAATGACACTAAATTACTTCATTATATCGTCAGATAACCTCTTGCGGTCCCATATAACAACTTTTCGTCTTCGAAGGAATTATTAGTAAGCAGAAATTCGGCCGTTTATCTGTCATCACTCGTCTCTTCAGTCATTCACATAGGGAGATAACTCGTGTTTTCCTTTGGCGTTCGTCACTTCCGATTCATGAATCCTTTATTACTCCTCTATGGTAGCGATGATCTCTGTGTTAATATTATATTTGGAAAGTGTTTAATCAGTTCTATCACATATGTGATAATGACTGGCACCAATATTGTCCTTTAATCTTGCTTGGAGAATTTGCACAAGCGTACCATGTGATAAAAATAGCCCAATAAGATTACAAGAATAGAATCAAAGCTGTCCTTAAAAATAGATCAGGAAATTTTAAGGAAACCTAAAGTTTTAGGTAAACAAGGTGAAATTTTGACTTCAGTTACAACACATAATCTTTCTCGGGAAGGGGGTATGGGCATACATGTAATTAGACCACCTTTATCGCAAACCGTGGTTTAACGAAGAATGTCATGAACTTTATAAAAACTCACTATTTAAATTTAATAATAATAGAAGTCAAGTTAATATAGAATAGCTTTAAGTAAAACAAAACGATTACAGGAGACGACTGATATGCTAAAACTCCTTCGACACAAAAATCTAAAATATTTTTACAAAAAGTTGAAGAAACAGAAACCAAATCAAATAACAAAACTAACCAGTGAAAATTTCCAGGAATGATTTAAAGGATTACTGGGTGAAGCCAATAATGTAAATGACTCGATTGAAGTACCAATAAACTGTTACAGTGGATTGTTAAAAAGGAAGATAAGTGAAAAAGAGGTCGATGATGTAATTAAAAATCCTAAACGGGACAGGAGTTGAGGCGACCCACATGTTACTGGGAACTATCATGGTATTACCCTGATCAGTCATTTGGGCAAACTTTTCACATCACTCCTCAACTATCGGGTACGCAAGTTGAATGAAGATGTGAAAATGTTATCAGTGTTATTTTGTTAATCAGGACTTGGAACTTATTGTGATTTGGTGTGATTATTACGTGGGTTGAAGGAGACGATACAACTTATGATACATAGTAGCTTTATTAGCGAAAGGCATGACATGTCTACGGCATGGTTGCAGTAAGAAGTACACCGGAAACATGCACATTTACATACATAGTACGCATGCGTATAAATTACAGTTATAAACTACGGAAGATAATTGTTGACACAATAATAATTATTTGTAAAGACATCACATATTTTCCCTTCTTTTGAAGAAAATAGAAACTTAACATTACAGCGACTAGCTTGCCACGTACATATAATTAAAATATAGTAATTACATTATGGAATATTCAAGAACAGTTTCTAACTCAATACTTGTTTTTAGCCTCGTTCCTCGAGTCTCTTGCTAGAACTGGGGCTGAAACGCATTATGGTACACGATTCGTGTACCAATGGTAAAATATTTATTTTGTCTTAAATATTGGATATCAGAAGCCCATCTTTTTCCGGTAAGATCACATCATCAATTTTGATTTAAATTGACAAATAATTCGTGTTTTCTATGTTGAAGATTTTGGAAGATATTGAGTTAAAGACTTAGCTCCTTTAAACACTTATCAATGTACATCAAATAACACACTGAAGACTTAAGGATTTACAATGAAAGTTTGACCATTAGTTTCTGGCAAAGAAATACATGTACTATCTTAACTAGTTTGAATGATGAATAAATCATTAGACCTTTATGAATGTTTTAACTAGTTTGAATGTTTGAACGAATGAATAAATCATTATACCTTTTAATATTGTGTTTTTAAAATCATAACATCTAAAATAATGAATAAAGCATTGAAAGTATAATACACTATTTTACTGTGTATACTCCTGAAGATACATAGGTTTAGATCTATTTCTTTTAGAAAACCTTAAACTACTTGTTTGAGCTTGAGAGTTTGTAGAATGAGAATTAGGAATGCAAACTGTAGGGTTGGCTTGTGAATTATCACTATTCACCTTTTCAGCTCTATAGAAAATTTGTAAAGACATCACATATTTTCCCTTCTTTTGAAGAAAATAGAAACTTAACATTACAGCGACTAGCTTGCCACATACATATAATTAAAATATAGTAATTACATTATGGAATATTCAAGAACAGTTTCTAACTCAATACTTAGAAAGTTAAAGGGGCTAAATCGCTAACATTTGGGACCTAGAAATTGACTCAAGTGGATCGCAATGCATATAATACTGTGATATTAATGTATATAAACTGATTTCCATTCAATTCTTTCCGTTTTTACTCCAATTTCAAATCAGTTATGTTCGGCGAAATAAACCAGAAGTGTCAACCGAAGGCATTTTTTTAGCGTCTAGTTATTCCAGTCTACATGCGCCGTTTGATTTGGTACAATGTTTTTAGCCTCGTTCCTCGAGTCTCTTGCTAGAACTGGGGCTGAAACTGGTAAAATATTTATTTTGTCTTAAATATTGGATATCAGAAGCCCATCTTTTTCCGGTAAGATCACATCATCAATTTTGATTTAAATTGACAAATAATTCGTGTTTTCTATGTTGAAGATTTGGAAGATATTGAGTTAAAGACTTAGCTCCTTTAAACACTTATCAATGTACATCAAATAACACACTGAAGACTTAAGGATTTACAATGAAAGTTTGACCATTAGTTTCTGGCAAAGAAATACATGTACTATCTTAACTAGTTTGAATGAATGAATAAATCATTAGACCTTTATGAATGTTTTAACTAGTTTGAATGTTTGAACGAATGAATAAATCATTATACCTTTTAATATTGTGTTTTTAAAATCATAACATCTAAAATAATGAATAAAGCATTGAAAGTATAATACACTATTTTACTGTGTATACTCCTGAAGATACATAGGTTTAGATCTATTTCTTTTAGAAAACCTTAAACTACTTGTTTGAGCTTGAGAGTTTGTAGAATGAGAATTAGGAATGCAAACTGTAGGGTTGGCTTGTGAATTATCACTATTCACCTTTTCAGCTCTATAGAAAACTAAGTCATTGGAATGACATTTTTTTACCATCATCCAAAGTTAAAACATTACTTTGAATATTAATAACTTTTTAGGATCTGAATAATGAGAGCTCATTTTGTGACCATGTTGAATATTTTTCAACTTAATTCTCACAAAATCATTAACTTTAAATTTATGACTAACAACTCTATGTTTATTATCATATCTATCTTTCATCATATTTTGTTTCTTTGACACATAATCATTATAAACATTATTAGAACAATAAAGATTACTGAACGGTTTTAGCATACTAAGTTTTGTCCGCATTTCTCTTCCTGTCATAAGAAAAAAGGGTGTTTGATTTGTCGTTGCATGTTTTGTACAGCGAATTGTTCTCAGAACAGTACGCAAGACTTAATCCAAGTAGATTTCGACTTAAGATTTGCTTGCAAAAGAGATTTAACCGTTGAGTTCATACGTTCAATGGCTCCGTTCGATACAGGGTGGTAATTAGGAGTGCGAATATGCTCTATGCCTAGACTATCTAAATACTCAGTAAACTCTTTACTTATAAACTGTTGTCCATTATCACTGGTTATTGATTCAACAATTCCCCATGTACTGAAAATAATTTCAAGAAATTTAATAACAGATTGAGAAGTAACATTATCAGTCATACAACATTCTGGCCATTTGCTATAATAGTCAATAACATTAATCAGAAATTTAGACCCTTGTGGTGCAGATTCAAATGGTCCTTGAATGTCAATAGCAATATCACTCCATGGATATTTAGAAATTTTATGTGGAGTTAAAGTAGCAGTGGAATGTTTTGCAGATTTGTCACTATTAGCACAACTTTCACAATTGTTTACAAAATTTTCAGTGTCCTTGTCTATCCCTGACCAATATGCGACCATTCTAAGGTTTTGTTTTGTTTTTACAATCCCACAATGACCTTCATGGGCTAAGTTTAAGACATCTTTTATTAACGATTTTGGAATTACAGTTCGGTTTCCACGACCTAAGCAATTGTCTCCAAACACAAATAGTTCCTCGCGAATATGGAAATATGGTAACACATTATCGCCAAGATATTTTTTGTATGGCCATGAATTAGTACTCACAAATTCAACAACTTGATTCAACACATCATCTTTACGCGTTTCCTCAGAAAGAACATTATGAGTTATTCTCACAGAATTCACAGTGAGAGATTCACACAAATATGATTCATCTATCGAAATGTCACACACCAATTCACTGTCTTGTTGCGATTCACTAGTACTCTGTTTACGTAAACGCGATAGCCCGTCCGCTATAACGTTGATTGATCCTTTCTTGCATGGGCGTCACACATGGGGGGGTCCGGGGGGGTCGGACCCCCCCCCAATTGTTTTACTGGGGGGGGGGGGGGTCTGAATATACTTGGACCCCCCCCCAAAAAAAATTTGGCAAAGTAAAGTGCCCGAAATCTCATAAAACACTAATTTTAGGACTGGAATAGCAGTAAAACGCGTTTGCGGCCATCAAATATTCCAAAATTTTCTTGGGGGTCAATACAAGGTCAGCTCCGCTTCTTCCCCCGCGAAGAAAACTGGCCGCCCGTAAACCTGCTTTGGGCATTTCTAGTTTTGCTTCCCTTCACTTTTCTTTTAATTGAATACTACGAATTTGTACTGAGTTGACTATCGATTAAAACATTTTGTCTGGGGCCACTCTACTTTGTGAATGCAACTGCAACAGTGAGATTGGATGGAATTCAGAGTTGGATTTCGGTTACAGAACCATTGGATACTTTTGGACTTGCTCACACAGGCTAGAATAGCAGAAAACGCATTTGGGGTGGTTAAATTTACAAAATTTTCTCCGGGAGGGTGAGGCTCCGATTGATTGGTTGTTTGGAATTCTGGGCAGCCAGGTAGGCTATATTGGACCAAATTGAAGTTGCTGTGGGTGTAAACGATTGATTGGAATTCGAGTCAGCAAGCCACCTTAATTAGGCTATATTAGACAACTTTGAAATTGCTTTGTTCATGGGCAAAAATAGCAGGAAAAAATGTTTGCAGCTGTTCAATATTCCAAAATTTTCTTAGGTGGGGGTAAGCCAGCTTCTTCGCCTCTCGGGGAAGACCGGTGCCGCTGTCTGTAAACATGATAAACGTTGTATTGGTGTGATATTTTTGTTTAACCGCGTAAATTATGCCAAACAATGTTTACGGAAGACTGAGACTTATGGGTACCCCCCCCCCCCTCCGCCGAAGTTGCGGACCCCCCCCCCCCCCCAATATATATTTCACGGCTACGCCCCTGCTTTCTTGTATATCACCTGAAAATCATACTCTAGAAGTGTTGCGGCCCATCTTGCAATTCTAGCTGGTTTGTGTCCCGACGTATCTTTAGTCGATTGTAGAAGTGTTACTAAAGAGATATGATCTCTAACCAATTTAAAATGTTTACCACTTAGGTATCTGTCCCATTTCTTAACAGCCCAGGTACATGCCAATGCTTCTTTTTCACCAATGCTATATTTACGTTCACAGTCAGTAAGTATCTTAGAAGCAAATGCAACTGGTCTGATTTCGCCATTATCTTGAATTTGAGATTGTTCAGCACCTAAGGCATAATCACTGGCATCGCATGTTACATAAGTTGGCAAATCAGTGCGATAGAAAGCTAGAACTGGTGGGGAAGTTAAACTAGTTTTTAAAATACTCAAAGCCTTGTCTTGAATTTGAGTCCATTCCCATGGTTGATTAGCACGAACAAGTTTACGAATTGGCTCTGTTACACCAGCAAAATTGGGAATAAAATGGGAATAATGATTAAAGAATCCCAGGACACTCTGAATTTCTTTGACATTTGTAGGAGGTAGAATATCTCGGACAGAGTCAATGTTTTCTGTAAGCATGTGAACTCCTTTAGACGAAATATTAAATCCTAGCCAGTTCACTTCTTTAACTTTGAAGAAACACTTATTTGGACTGAGAATTAAGCCATTTTTGTGAAGACGTGTTATCACTTCTCTAATTCTTCGATCATGGACTTCTTCCGTCTCAGCAACTATCAGAATATCATCTAACAGATTAAATACTCCGCGACAACCAAAAAGAATCATGTCCATCATTTTTTGGAATCCTCCAGGAATATCTGTTAATCCAAAAGGTCCTGTTTGAAATCGATACAATCCAAAAGGTGTTGTAAACGTTGTAAGATCCTGTGTAGTAGGACTCAGGGGTAACTGATGATATGCGTTATTCATATCAAGTTTCGTTATAAAACAAGCTTTTTGAATTGACCCCATTAAAGTTTCAATGTTCGGCAGAGGGTATTTATTCGGGAAAATGTTTTTATTAACAGCACGGAGATCTACACAAAGTCTAATCTTGTTATTCTTTCTGCGTGAAATAACTACAGGTGAAACCCAATTTGAGTGATCGACTTTCTTGATAATCTTCTTATTGAGTAAATTGTCAATTTCATCTTTCATTTCTTGTTCGAGAGCGAAAGCGACTGGTCTGGCTTTTTGGGCTACTGGGAAGGCGTTGTCGATAAGTACTAAGTGGTGCTGGAATTTTGTTGCTCGACCAATACCAGTAAAAACTTCAGGAAATTCAGTTTTCACCTGACTGAAAGAATCAATTTTGTTGACTTGAAACTCTGTAGAGTGACTGACACCAGTAAAAGGTTTAACACAAATTGTCATGTTCAGGTTACCAATCAAATCAAGTCCAATTAAATCATCACCAGAGGTTACTACGTAAAATCTTCCTTTAGTAGTTCGACCTTTAAATTTCACAGGTAAATAAACTATACCACACACCTTAATTTCGGTTTTGTTGTAAGATTTCAAAGGTTTATCAGCCATATACAGTTGACAATCACTAAAGTTGTTCATATATACTATTCAAAAAAAGTAGGGGATATTTGATTTGGGGGCATAATACTAAAATATGCAAATGACTACGAAAAAAGTCACTATAGAACCGAACAGAAGAAACATTTCCAGTTACATGTGACGCCCAAACGCACCAATAGCTACCGCATGGAATGCAGGTGATGCTTGGGATCATCATGGGGGTCCAACCCAAGATTTGCACGACTCTGACTTTGAATGTTACAGTCATTGTGGCATTGAATTCCAGGGTGGAAACATCAGTTTAATTGTTTTAGTGACCAGAAAACAAATTTTGATATGCGTCGGCTTACCCAAAATGAAAGGTTACGTGCCCTTGGCATGCTACAGATCGGCACAACACAGGCGGTTGTGGCGCGGACGATGAATGTTTCTCAGTCTGTCATAAGCAGGCTATGGTCCAGATACCGTGATACACAATCTGTACAGGACAGACCACGCTCAGGTCGACCAAGGGCGACAACTCAAGCCCAGGATCGATTTATCCGTACCTTGGCCTTGAGAAATCGTGTCATCACAGCAAATCAGATCAGCGCTCGTCTTCAAACAGACACTGGTGTGAGAGTGAGTGGCCAGACGATTCGGAATCGACTGCATAGGGGTCACCTTCGCGCCCGACGTCCTCGCGTGATCCCTTGTTTGAGAGATCATCACATTCAGGCAAGACGTCGTTGGTGTAGGGATCGTCAACACTGGGATAATCGACGCTGGAGCAATGTGATGTTTTCGGATAAGTCAAGGTTCACTGTTGATTTTTTGGACAGACTGTAGCAGCTTTGCGGAGCATTGGCGCCTTGAGTGGTGTCTTGTACGTTTTCATAGAAGACTATTTTTCTTCGGTTTTATGGATTTATTCTCTGGTATTGTTACAACAAAAAAAATGAAAGTGATAATGGAGAAATGGCTTAAAATAACAACAAATAACAATTATGGTTTCTAAAGCAAGAGAGTTTTCAAAGGGGCAGTATTATAGTCTTGGTTATATTAGTCTCTCTCACACTCCCCTCTGATGGCCCTGATAAATGAAAATTTAAAAAAGGGTTATCATCACAATGAGTCTTTGGTAATTGAGTCCTGACACAATGGGAAATATATCACATAAATGCGGTTTGGTAATTGATTATTGGCACAATGGCAATATAACACATTATAATAATAAATGGATAATAATACCGGAAAATAACAAACGGATAAGCACCCTTGCAAGGGATTTTTGAAGTCCTATAAATTGTAACACAACTTCAATGATTAAAATGGATTATAAAACATCATCGTTATCCTGGGTTAACTGAGTTATCCATCCTTTACGTTTGATATCTGCCGAAACGGCTGCTTTACGACGTGGACGTATGGTTTCTGGTTCAGTGGTTTTGGCTTCTTGAGGATCTGTATCGATTACTACTGGGTTGTTGGTTTCTGTCTTATGACTAACTTCCAATGGATACAACAATTGGATTGGACGGCGTAGATTAAATGATTTTCCATTAGTAATGACTTTTACTATGGCACCTCGCGAAAGTCCATCATCTCCTGTAATGAGTTTCTCAACCTTTCCAAGTTTCCAAAGACTACGTGGTTGATTTTCATCGTTAACGATTACGACGTCACCTTCTGAAATGATATTGGAAGTATTGGATGAATGACTTCGATGAGAATTACGAAGTTCTAAAAGATATTCCTTTTTCCATCTTGACCAAAAGTGACTTAATATCATGGATAAATGGTTAAGTCTTTTTCGCATTTCGTTTGGTTTCACTGGATTAAAGTCTTTAGTTAAGTCTTTGGTTTCGCTGGGCAATTGGAGTATGCGACGACCGTAAAGTAAATGTGAGGGGGTTAAAGGTTCTTCGCAGTCTTCAGTTGACACATATGATAGTGGTCTACAATTAAGAATAGTTTCGATCTCTACAATAATGGTTAAGAGTTCATCGAATGATAATTTGGCATTTCCAACGAATTTACGTAAACATCTTTTAGTGGATTTTATGAGTCTTTCGAAAATGCCTCCCCACCACGGAGCTTTCTCAAGATTAAAAGACCATTTAATTCTTTCCTTGGAAAAATGATTCCTAATGACCGGGTCATCCGTGAATTTCTTGAGTTGTTCTGACGCGGATATGAAGGTTTTCGCGTTGTCAGAGATGACTTCATTTGGAGTTCCATATCTGGCAGCAAAACGTTTGAAACAGCGAAGAAATGATTCTGTGGTTAGATCTGGTAGTAATTCTAAGTGGACCGCACGTGTTGAGCAGCAGGTGAATAAGGCAATCCAAACCTTTTGAAGTTCTTGGGTTTGAGTTTTCACATACAAAGGTCCAGCAAAATCTACTCCTGTGTGACTGAAAGGTGTAGATTCATTGACACGAAATGAAGGAAGTGGGGGCGGAGTTAACACTTGATATGGCTTAGCATCAAATTTTCGACATGGGACACACTGGAATATAATTTTCCGTACAAATTGGCGTCCTCTTATGATCCAAAATTTCGATCTTAATTGAGTCAATGTGGATTTTACTCCTCCATGCATGACACGATTATGACATTCCTTTACTATTAATAGGGTCAGATGATGTTTTGAGTTCAATATAATTGGATTCTTGGATGAATCAGAAAGTTCTGCATTTTGAAGTCTACCTTGGCATTTAATTAACCCGTCTTGGCTAGTGAAGAAATCAAACTCATGCCTCCACTGGTTGAACTTTAAATTGTCAATTAAACCTGATTGATTGTCCTTTAACCATAAGTTCTCAGATTTATTGAGCTCGTCTGGCGTCAAATGAGTTCCTAGATTCCGAGTTTCTCTTGATTTGGCTTTTAGATTGTTTATGTATCTAAGAACATAACTGGTTACACGGATTAGACGATTATAGTCACTGAAGTCCTCACAATTGATAATCTGACTGATGCGAGTATTTGACGAATCTGTAATTATGAGAGTAGTGGTGACCTGACCTTGTTCCTTGATTTTCATTTCCTGGATGCATTCATTTGGAATTACATCGGGCTGGTCTGTTCCACTCCCTATAGTGTCTGTGAATTGACTTAACCAACTTGGTCCATTTTGCCACAAAGTATTGGTTAAAAGATCTAATGGTGATATTCCTCTGGATAAAATGTCTGCTGGATTTGATTTCCCTGAGCAATGACCCCAACTGTCAATTGGTGTGAGGCTACGAATTTCGGATACACGGTTTTGAACAAATTGTTTATATTCACGGTGTATACTTTGAATCCAATATAATGATACCTTTGAATCAGTCCAACAATAGAGTTTATGGATATCTAATTGGTCTGATAAGGCATTAACTACACTCTCCATTAACCTGGCCAATACAAGAGCAGATAACAACTCTAAACGTGGTATGGTGTGTTGAGTAATTGGTGAAACTCGAGTTTTGGAGACTAGAAATCTGATGTAACAGTTGGTTGTAGTTTCAATTCTAAGATAAATGACTGCACCGTAGGCTTTCATGGAACTGTCACAAAAGCCATGTAATGAAATATTTATGACTGCTTCGGAAATGCCATAAAATAAACATCTTGGAAGGAAATAAGCAGTTTTGGTTTGTAATGACTTCACTAATGTGATCCAGTGATTTAGATTATCTCCCTTGAGTTCATTATCCCAATCATAATTACACTTACAGAGTTCTTGGAATAACATTTTGAACTGGATTGTTACTGGTGATAAATACCCAAAAGGATCAAATATCTTGGAAGCAAGACTTACAATGTTTCTTTTTGTAGGAACACAATTTTTTGCTAAATCGGCTATTTCTTGGAGATCAAAAACGAATAAGTCCAAGATATAATTCCACCTTACACCTAATATCTTTTGTTCACTGTGGCTAGTGTTCGATGAACCGAAATAAGTTTTGGTATAACCATCTTCATCACTGATAATATGATTATCGGGAATAACAGTTTCTTGGGGTTTCAAATCATCTGATAATGCCTCATTTTTATTGATTTGATTCATAAGTTCTGATGAATTACTAACAAATTTCCGTAAGTTGAAACCTGCCATAGTGAGCCTATCCTTGGATTTTTTATAGAATTCATACGCATCCTCCAGGGTATTGGCACCTGAACTTATATCGTCAACATAAATTGAGTCCATGAATTTCTTGACGAAGTCTGGGTCATCTTCCAGGAACTGTTCCATATGGTATTTTATTGTGGCGTTTAAAAGAAACGGACTGGATGACACACCAAATGTCACTCTGGTAAACCGTAAAATATTAAATGGTGAATTAGGATCATGAATGTTCTTGGTCCAAATGAATCTTAGGACATCTCGGTCTTCTTCAGCTATAGATATCATGAGAAATGCCTTTTCGATGTCACCGGTGAGTCCAATTCGATTTACTCTGAATCTCAAAAGAATATCTAATAAATGATGAGTTAGCGATGGGCCTACTAGTAAACAATCATTTAATGAGGGACCCGGATTTCTATTTGAACCATCAAACACAATTCTGAGTTTTGTGGTTTCCTTATCCTCCCGCAGAACACAATGATGGGCCAAATAATGTGTTCTGCCAACTTCTCCAACATTGTTATCTTCGACAATTTCTAGGATTCCATTTTTGAGCTGATCTTGAATGGTCTTGTCATATTCCTTGAGAATTTCAGGTTCCTTGTTGAGTCTTCTTATTAAACTTTCATAACGTTTGAAAGAAGTCAAATAATTATCAGGCAACAAGGGATGAGGTGTTTTCCATGGTAGATGTACTTGATATCGCCCATCCTTAAACATTATTGTGTCACTCAAATCTTCAT
Source organism: Patella caerulea (assembly GCA_036850965.1). Taxonomy (NCBI): domain Eukaryota; kingdom Metazoa; phylum Mollusca; class Gastropoda; family Patellidae; genus Patella; species Patella caerulea. Next base: position 15,312,504 of record JAZGQO010000015.1, on the reverse strand, counting down.
AAACTGATCTTGGTTTAATGCCTAATGACTCCAAGTCCCAAAATTTATGAAGACTGGTTTCAAGATCTGATTGGTTTGACGAAATACTAGTTTCTAATTGGGTGTCACACTTTAATACATGGGTAGTGATAAGGTTTGTATTTTGTTCAATGGATACATCGCGGGTGTGTAATGGTCCTGATAATACCCATCCTAATTTTGTACACATGGCTGAGAGTCCTGACTCCCCCCGTATAATACCTCCGGTGACAACACTCCAATATTGGTCGGATCCTATCAATAAGTCTATCTCCACATTACTTTCTGGCGAACAGCTATCAGCAAAGGATATATCTGGCAATTGTGGAAAATACTGCTTGGCCTGGTTTAAAGGTTGACAGGTTAACGGTTCGCATATGAATGGGACCACAAATGCACTCAACTGTATATCACCATGGGTGGTTTGTATACTCATATAAACAATGTCTACGGTTTGGTTTTTTTCTTCGGATGAACCAAACGTTTTTATAATTATGTCTCTTTGAGCAATTGTCGGCAAACCCAGATAATTTCGAAGCTTCATGGTGATATATGTTCTCTGGCTACCACTGTCTAATAAAAGTCTTATAACTGTTCTTCTAAAATAACTATCTGGATGAAATGCATGACATTGAGCCGTTTGTAATAGAACAGGAGTTGTGGATTCAAAATATAACATTGTGAGGCTGTTCTGGGCTGGATTTGATGATTGATATAGGTTATTGCCCCTAGACTGTGACTGAGCCGGTGGATAGCGGTGTTGACCATTATTTGGAAATTTGTAACTGGGATTGGCATTCTGAGTTCTTGCAGGCTCATTATAGTAATCATTCCTTGGAGGGTAACCTTGTTGGGGCATAGGTTGATAATAATTTGAAGTTTGGGAGTGCGGAACTTGATACCTAAAATCTTGGCTATAATTTGCATATCTTGGATTTTCTGATCGACTATTGAAGTCGGGGTGGAGTTGAGAACAAATACTTATATGATGTCTCTGTCCACATTTTTGACAGTTTTTACCATCACAACTTCGATTAAAATGTTCTTTTCTGAGACAGATGTAACATCTTTTGGATCTTCTCAGAATCTCCTTTCTGGCTTGCACACTTGTAACAATTTTACAGGAATTAGAGGCATGGGAACTGTGACAATAGGTACAGGTTGGACCGGAACTTGGTGTATTCGATGGTGTAAACAATGTTGTGGCTGTGCCTACATTCTTCATATAGTTCTGACTTATTGGTTTATTAAATTTTTGATTATAATTGGTCAATGGAGGCTTGTCATATTTGGCTGGTTTTATTGATGCCCTTTCTCTGGCTTCGACTTCCTGATGTAACAAATCCAAAAATTTGTCAAAATCCCAATCATCATCTTTTAATTCTCGGCTTATGGTGAGTCGGATATCGTTTGGCAATTTCTTCAATATCACTGATGTCAACAGGCTTCCATAGTTCTGTGAGGGAACATTTAGTGATATTAAAGAACTGACATGTGATTCTATGGTATCATATATATACCGCAAACCATTTCCACTGATTTCTAATGTTAAGAGGGCCTCCATATGTTGGTCGATGATTTTTTGTTTGTTGCCATATTTTCTTTTCAGCTTTTCAACTGCTTTTTTGTAGTTATCTGCGGTTATAGATAAACCACTTATGGTGTGGGCGGCCTCTCCCTTAATGCAACTGAGCAAATACTTAAATTTGTCAATGTCCGGTAAATGTGGATGACTGTCAACTGTTGATTCAAATGAGTCCCAAAATGTGGTCCAGCCTTCCAATTTCCCATGAAATTCCCCCATAGATAATTCCGGCAATTTCACATGTGACCTTCTTTGTGGTGAAGCCATGTTTGTGTTTCTTGGTTCATCTGTTTCTACATCATTGTCACCCCCTGTGTTGAGAGCAGGGCCAGCATCATGCGAAAGTGAATTTTCCAAAACCTCAATGTCTTTTACAATGTCATTAACCTTTGATTGTGGGGAGATGGTTGATTTTTTAATATTGATTAACAGTTGTTCGAACTCTAATATGGCCGAACCAATGAAAGTTGTGAATTCGTCAGCCGTGGCAATTTCTTCATCAATAATATCAGGTTTGGTGAAAGCTAATATTTCATCATTTAGTGTTTCTAACATTTGCTCCTTTTTCTTGAGTGTATTGACTGTAGCTTGTAATTTTGGCAAATGTTCTGGGGTGTGTGGAAATTCATCTGCACTGGAAATTAGATTTCTAACAGAACCTTTAATGCCTCCACGAACACGCCTCTTGTGCTTGATACTTTCTTCTTCGTTAGACATTGTAAATTATTAGTATAAATGTCACCGGCGGCCTTTCTGGCGAGTCTGGGAATCTAACTTCTAACACATCGTGCATGGCATATCAAATATCAACCTTTTGGCGGGACTGTAATTACACTCTTAATTTGTATAGATCCGTCTCGTCGGACCATGTAGCAGCTTTGCGGAGCATTGGCGCCTTGAGTGGTGTCTTGTACGTTTTCATAGAAGACTATTTTTCTTCGGTTTTATGGATTTATTCTCTGGTATTGTTACAACAAAAAAAATGAAAGTGATAATGGAGAAATGGCTTAAAATAACAACAAATAACAATTATGGTTTCTAAAGCAAGAGAGTTTTCAAAGGGGCAGTATTATAGTCTTGGTTATATTAGTCTCTCTCACACAGACGTAGGAGGGTGTGACGTCGTCGAAACGAGCGCTTCCAAGACGTTAACGTCATCAGACATGATCGATTTGGGGGTGGTTCTGTTATGGTGTGGGGAGGCATCACTGTTGCTGGAAGAACGGCTTTACATGTTGTTGCAGGGCGTGTTATAGGCCAGTACTACCGGGACAACATCTTGGCAGTCCATGTTGTGCCGTTCGCACGACGTCATGGCCGCCGTTTCATCTTCCAGGATGACAACGCAAGATGTCACAGGGCCAGGATCGTTACAGGTTACCTCCAACAACAGAACATCACCACATTACCTTGGCCAGCACTGAGTCCCGACCACTCCCCCATCGAGCATGTCTGGGACATGCTTGGACAGAGATTACGTCAACGTCAACAACGTCCTGCCAATGCCCAAGAACTTGCTGCTGCGTTGCAACAGGAATGGGACAATCTGGACCAAAATGACCTTAGGCGTCTCATTAGGAGTATGCCACGTCGGATCAATGCTTGTTTGGCAAACAGAGGAGGATTTACCCGTTACTGATTTTGTTGTGATGCTGTGGTAACTTTGCTGTTTGACCCCGGGTATCATTTTATCCTTATAATGGTCAGTCTGTGCCTTACTTAGTCTAACGATCATTTGGAATAAATCGATGAATGTGAACTTCATTTCATTTTGTCATTTGTTTCTTCGTCAGTTTCATTAGGTGACTTTAATAACACTTAAAAATCAAATATCCCCTACTTTTTTTGAATAGTATATGTGTGCTTAGAAATAATGGATATCGGAGATCCTGTGTCTACAAGAAAATCTAACTTAGTATGACCAATTGTTAAAAGACAATTCAATGTTTGAGATTTTGCACAATTCTTTACTGTCAAAACTGTTAATTCGGTTTCAATATCACTACCATCTTCTGTATCGACCTGATTTACTCGATTTTTGTTCCTGGCATTACACATCTTTGCGAAATGACCTACTTTTTGACAATAATTACATCGCTGTTTCAACGCAATACAATGTGGATATTGAGCTCGGTGACGGTTACTTCCACATCGGAAACATTGATCTTGATTATTATTACCAGGTTGCTGTCTACGTTGATCAGATCTAAAACTCTGTGTTCGTTGATCTCGTATGTAACTCTGCGGTGCTTGACGCCGAAAACTTGATCTTCCACGACCATTAAACCTATTTTGTCGATTGGCATAGCCGTCTCTTCGTATTCTCTGTACAGACTGCATCTCACGATCTACGCTAGAATTTTGACTATCACTACCAGTCAAAGTTTTCATATCTTTCGAAGCAAGTTCAATTCTTCTCGCTATTATGATAGCATTCTCCAAACTAAGATCATTACCTTCCATAAGAAGTTTTTCTCTATTTGTAGAATTGTTTGTTTTTTGAATAATATTATCACGGATCAGTTGGTCCAATAAATCACCTGGATAATCGCAGTTTATTGACAGTCGTCTCAATTCAGACACAAAATCATCGATTGTTTCTTCTTTTTCTTGGGTTTTCTCCATAAATAACTTTCGTTGTACAGGAATATTTAGTCTATCTCGAAACGTATTATTCAGAGCGTTCATACTACCTTCAAAGCTACCACTTTCGTCATTAAGAGTTTCATAAATCTGTCGGCCTCGGTCTCCAAGAGCAGAAATCAACATCGCTCGTTTTCTAACAGATGGATAATTCGTGCCACCAATAGCAATAATATAATTCTCGAATTCACTGCGAAACGTCGCCCACTTACATCGTTGATGTCCAGGTTTAGAAAGAAAATCAACAGGAAAGGGTATACCGTGTGAAACCATGTTGTTTATGTTTGTCGACTCGCAATGGCGGGAAAGTTCATTGAGGTCTAGGCCTACCGAAAGAAATTCGAACAAAATACCTCTGTTTCGTCTTTGAAAATACTTCTTAGCATCCTCGTCGCCATATTGTTTATTACGTGGGTTGAAGGAGACGATACAACTTATGATACATAGTAGCTTTATTAGCGAAAGGCATGACATGTCTACGGCATGGTTGCAGTAAGAAGTACACATTTACATACATAGTACGCATGCGTATAAATTACAGTTATAAACTACGGAAGATAATTGTTGACACAATAATAATTATTTGTAAAGACATCACAGAACTGTTGATGCAATATTCGTCCTACAAATTGTTTTTCATAAGTACTTATCCAAAAATAAATGTATATACTAGTATGCCTGTTCCTAGATTACTCTTCGGCATTCGACCGCATCCTTCCAGTAAGACCCTCAAAATCCTAAAATCACCATTTTGTCACAACACCTGAAATGGGGGGTTCTCAGAAAGGGACTTACACTAGCTTTAATGGCAATATTTTGGTATCTACATTTGCCTGAGATGATACAAAACAATAAAAAAATGGATGGAAATCAAAAATAATGACTTTGAAATAAAATATTTACCAAATAATAAAGCAAATTCCTAAGTCAGGGCTGTGCAGCTACAAGCTTTATAAATAAAAACACAGGAAAACTAAACCGGCCAAAAGTTGCTCAGATAATCAAACTCCAACCATCAAGACTTGAAATCTGAAAAAAAATGATCAAAACTTAGTTATAGGACCTCAAAGTTTGCAAATATTTTGTAAACAAACGGCCATTTTGTTTCATGCACTACTTTCTCTGCAGATGTATGGTGTACCACTAGTGGCACAGTGAATAGCAATATAGGCCCTATGATATGAGGTTCACAAAGCACTCGGCTAATCTCGACAGATTCCGTAAACTACGTAGACTACATCTAGTCTCGGATGTATGACAGTAAGTGATATGTACCTACGCCCATACATTTGCGATGCGGCTACCGGTTTACTTTAACAGGAAAACTTGACGCTATTACACAAATTGGGAACCTATTCGGCTAGCGACCTATTCGACCAATCGAGCTGCAACCTGTTCGTTGGAAACCTATTTAGAGACAACAGTCTCTATTTATCAACCAATAAAATCCAACGTTATGTCTATCAAATGAAAGTAGAATATATTATTTTTTATCCATTCCTTCAGCTCAGAATAGAAGTGTAATTTCGTCATTATCTTACAGCTGGATCGGTCGAATAGGTCGCTAGTCAAATAGGTCGCCAACTTGTGTTTGGAATGGGCGCAGCCATGTTTCATCCGGGACCTTTAAAGTAGTTCCAATATGGCGGAATTCATCGTACAGCCGAGTTTAGATTCCGAAATCTTACGAGGTTTGCCGAGTGGTTCACAAAGATATGAATGTGTCTGCATTAACCAGTGTGCTAAATTGTACAAATAGCCTTCATATTCCTGATATAACATCTAATTGCAATAGAAGCAGTCTTTTTGGGGGGTATGTGTGTGGGTGGGGGGTGGGGGGTTTCATGACTTATTGATGAATGTATTATTTTTGAGTGACAGAGAGACAGACAGAGAGGTTTAATGTCCTTTGGATACAAACTAGGGACTAATACATGGTTTAAATTTATTTCAGTAATTTGCTAACACAACATAGGTTGTACAGGTGACCCTGTCACATGCAAGCGGAGAACTTAAACTATGCCACTTGACCCAATGACACACCTTGTGATCAAATGCGCACATGTTAATCTTTCGGGTACCCAATTTACTTAAAAAGAAAAAGAAATGGGGTTTAACATCCACTCGACACAAACTAGGCAGTGGGAGGAAATTGGAGGACTCCAAGAAAACCCACGAGGTTGGACAGGCGACCCTACTCCTTGTCACGTACAACCGTGGGGTTCAAAATCAAGCTAGTTGACTCAATGACAGGCATCATGATACAGCACGCACATGTTAACAATTCGGCCATCCAAGCCCCTTTTACTCAAAAAGCATTCATCTGGTAATGTACAGGTATGTACATCAAATGGAATAATCCACATTATTTACAAGTTGTTATACGCACCTGTTATTAAAGTCAACAAATCCTAAATCACATTTCAGTTCCTGGCATTCATTAGACAAGTATTCCTAAATAATGTAAAGGTGTATTTTTCCGTTCATTTTCTAAATCCACACAAATTATATAATCAAACATCAATATACATGTACAAGTGTAAAGCATTCAGCATTATTTGCACACTTCCAATGGGAGGTGATATCAGATGTTCTAGTTAATTAGATGCTGACAGAAATGAATCACATCCATTCACAGATGTACCATATACAAGTCTCTTAGAAGGGTTGGTATGTTGTAGATGTGTAAACTTGCCAAACAAGTTTGTGTAATTGTGATATTTTGGGCACACCCTGCCCATGCACAACACTCATCATGTTGCAAAAGTGTAACTTTACTGTCAAGATAGGGAATTGTTTTTATACGCCCACATTTTCATGTGGACGTATATTGTCGTCGCCCCTGTTCGTCCGTCCGTCCGTCCGTCCGTCCGTCCGGACGTCCGTCCGTCCGTCCGTCCGTCCGTCCGTCCACAATTGTTTGTGAACAGTCTACAGGTCACAATTTTTATCCGATTTCAATGAAACTTAAAACATAGGTTTATCACCCTAAGAGCTCGGTTCCTTTCGATATTGGCATGTATCGGACTGTAACGTCATGGGTTATGGCCCCTGATTGTACGAAAAATCACGTTTTTAGCCTGTGAACAGTGTAGAGGTCACAATTTTGAACAGATTTGGATGAAACTTGAAATGCATGTTTATAACCCAAAGATCTTGGTTCCTTTCGATATTTGCGGCAATCGGATCGTAACTTCCTGAATTATGGCCCCTGATTGTCCGAAAAATCGCCCTTTTTAGCTTGTGGTCCCTCTGGAGGTCAAAATTGTTATCGGATTTAAAAAACCGTTTGATTATATCACCGTTCCATGGTTATGAAGGTTGAGTTCGAATTTCGTGAAAATCGGACCAAAACTGACGGACAAAATGGCCGACGTTTGTATGCGAATAGTGTGAATATATGTTATATCAAGGTTGTGGACCTAATAGAGGTCACAATTTTGAACAAATTTTGATGAAACTTGACATGTATGTTTATAACCCAAAGATCTTGGTTCCTATCGATATTTGCGCTCATCGGATTGTAACTTTCTGAATTATGTCCCCTGATTGTCCGAAAAATCGCCTTTTTTAGCTTGTGGTCTCTCTGGAGGTTAAAATTGTTAACCGATTTTAAAAAACGTTTGATTATATCACCACTACATGGTTATTGAGGTTGATCATGAAATTCGTGAAAATCGGACCAAAATTGACATACAAAATGGCCGCTGCTTGTACACGAATAGTGTAAAAATATGATATATCAAGGTTTATGGACCCCGTAGAGGTCACAATTTTAATTCAATTTTGATGAAACTTAAGAAGCATGTTTATAATCCAAGGATCATTGTTCCTTTCGATATTTGGGCATATAGGATTTTAACTTCCTGAATTTTAGCCCCTGATTATACGAAAAATCAACTTTTTTTTAGCTTGTGTCATTTAAGAGGTTACAATTATTATCCGATTGAAAAAAAAACTGTTTGATTATATCACCGTTACCCTGTAATGAAGGTTGAGGTCGAATTTTATAGAAATTGGACCAAAACTTTCGGACAGAATGGCTGCCGCTTCTAAGCAATAGTGTAGAAGTACGATATATCAAGTTTGTGGACTTGTAGAGGTCACAAATTTAATCCGATTTTGATGGAACCTAAAAATGCATGTTCGTTATCCAAAGACCATGGTTTCTTTCCATTTTTACGCATATCAGATTGTAACTTCCTGAATTATGGTGCCTGATTGTAAGGAAAATAGTGTTTTTAGCTTGTGGACAAAATTTTTATCTGATTTAAAAAAACAAAAACATCCCAAGGTATCACTGTTAGGCCTACATTCTAAGGATGATTCAGTTCCAATTGCGTGAAAATTGGACTGAAACTGCTTGACAAAATGACTGTGGCTCATTCGCAAATAGTGCCTTTTATTGCATGCTTCTCCTGGAAAGCATGTCGAAGTTCACTTTACATTTGATCATTTAAAGTGGTAGAGACTTTGAATAACTATGTGATGTGTGCTGTGTAATATTATCAAACTTTATCACTATAGACCTAGCCTATAATACTACTGCAATATTTCTTTTTTATTATATTACTTTGTGGAAATCTCTAAGATTATAAATGGACACTAACGTTTATCATTTGGTAGAGTCTTTTTAATAATAAGGTGTTTCCTGTTCATGTTTTCTTACTGTATTGAGTTGACCTATTTTAAATAAATTCATCAGCTATTTTTTTATTAACACAAATATATATAATGATGACATAAAAAGTTATGGAGAGAAATATGTTGAGCAAATGTGAGCACACAAAAGTGAACCTGAATAATGACAATAATTCATATCAATCACGTGACATGACATAAGTAATGAAACATATCAATACACTGTACATAAGTAATGAAACATATCAATACACTGCACAACACAACACAGACTTTTGAACCAAAGTTGCCAACGCAATTCATATAATAACATCATGCAATACTTCATAATTGTTTTCTAAACTCCTAACCTTGGTCCGGGTCCGAATAGGCCTAGTTGTCTTCCATCTTAGTCCGAGTCGTTTGTTTAGATTATCAGGGTTGAAAGGTCAGAATAAGTGTTTTGATTGGTCAGCTATTCAACGCTTCATTCATAACTGACATTTGGCGCTCGGCTTTCAAGCTATCCAGTCAGGACTCAACAAAAATGGACCAGTAAGCTAATATGCCTTTGTATTTTATACTAAAACAGTGGAGGGGTTTCCAATCATAGTCGTGTGTTTTAGGTCATAAAGTATGTGATAGAGTTAAAAGGTGTGGTTTCAATCCCAACCTTGTATTGTACGCAGGCCCCTTTCTGACTTAACTTATCTTATTTAAATTTATTATTTGTACCGTGTTGAATTGATTCCTTGTTTCTCATTTTCCACGAGCTGATTTCGAGGCCCACGAATTAATGATCGCACTTTTTTTCAAAACAAAAAACAAACGTTAAAACTGATAAAAAAAGAATATATAAGAATGCATAAAAGTGTATATTAATTATACTCAAGATATCGTACTGTGACCCCGAGTGGATAGGAAATATTTTTCAACTACAAATACTTCAAACGTCTTTATTTATTTTTCTTATACTTCAAAAAATGTTTGAGAATTTAATTTGTCGGAGTAAAAAAGTTAATATACCGAACTCATTAAGTCTCGTTGATGTCAAGCTTATCGGTGATTATAGCGGCCAAGCGAATATTCACTGCGGGATCAGTTTGGTATCACGTATGAGAAATACACAGACATTGTTGATGTGACACACAAAATCTATACGGATACGCGATACGGACCAGAAATTTACGCTTGCCAAAAGTCTCTGATGGTTCAAGAGGACAGGAGAGTGTATCCCTGCGCAAGTAGCCTATTCCACGAGCGATAATCCCCCAAAATTTATCTGTCGTTTGATTGGTTCTTCTATATTAAAATAACCCGGATTCACCAATGAAGTGAGTCGTAGCAGTGGAAATCCCGGGTCGCGTGACGTCAGAGCGGTATTTTCCCCACGAGCGTCTCATGTAAATAAACGGTAATTTCGCTTGCATTTCAATATATTTTTAGTCTGAATCTTTGCATATATTTTGATTGATGTTAAACTATTACAATACAATTGCTTGTAATAAATTTACATTAAATAGTAATTCAGAAACGTAGATTGAAGTGAGCTATATTTCAACCGCTGACTGTCTGAGTTCACGCCAGTCTCGTGACTTAAAACCTCTTTCATCGACATCGGGACTTAGCAAGCGCAAATTATTGGTCTGGATCGCGTATCCGTATCGATTTTGCGTGTGACATCAACAATGCATGTGTATTTCTCATACGTGATGCGGCGGCACACGGATACGGCAACATGCATTTAACAACTATCATAAATTCATACGGAAAAGGTCCGAATAACATTGTCGTCTTTTTACCGCATTTTGTGCTACTTTAGACGTTGAAATGTTATGCCGTTAGCGTTTTTATGAATCTTTGTGTATATTATACTAGAACATGACATGAATGTGTCATAAACCATTCAACATATCTTTCTGAAATTTTGTACACACATCAACCTATTACAGTAGTTGTGCCTTCTGGGATTTATGTTTCCAAGGAAACAAATTTGACTTAGTTTTTGGTGTACAGTTTTGTTTCCAGAGTATATTTCATAAACCATACAAGATATTTTCATGAAACTTTGTACATACATCAACCTATTACTGTTGTTGTGCCTCATAAGCTCATTCAATTAGTCATCATTAATTTTTAAAAATCTTGCTTGCAATCAATTATCTACATACATTTAGTGTTGCAGAGAGAAGGAAACATGAATAAATATGAGGATTGAACTAAATCATTTACATGATAGCGTAAATGTCTGCAGTACAATCCTAATGATAAATTATAGTATATATGATGATTGTTCTAGGTTATTTGGGTATTTGCAATTGTACTATTCTTTCATTGATTGGCACAAAATTTTGTAACAATACAAACAGCTTAACATCATATAAAAATCATACTCATACATACATACAGATTTTTTTTATTTTGAGCTCCACTCATCTATTGCAAAATATCTCTATTTGCTGTGTAGTCATGTCTAATTTTTTAAACCATAGCTTAATGACATAAATTATGTCAAATCTTCTAGTAAATAGCAATCAGTCATTAGTTTTCAGAAATACAATAAAGGGCAATATCTACTAAAGAGGTCAACAAAATTAGCAAAATCTGATATATTTTTATTTTGATTATCAAAAGCATAAAGAAGTAATTTTTGCTTATTTCTTCCAAACAAGTGCAAGGGCGCGGGATGTTTTTTCAATTGAATCCGCACAACATATTATGTCTTTCTTCAATGTGTTATTCTTTTCAATTGTTTTCCCATGATTTGCACCTTTCTTTGATAGGTTATTCTTATTCTTTTTAATCGTATCCCCCACCACAGGTGCCTTTCTTCCACTGCATCCACACATATCTTTTATCGACATTGCCTTTTGACATTTTGTTCTTTTCGATCAAAAGAGTACATTGTCTTTCTGCAATATGGTTTTCTTTTCGATCAAATCCCCACCATGTGCACTACCGCACATCATTGCAACAGTGGCAACAGAAACAATGAATCAATCCAACATGGCCCTAAAGTCATAAGGACTAAGTGGTTGCGACTTCGTGATTTTTATCCTCACTGGTAAGGACCCCTACATTCAATCCAATTATTAAGATAAAATTGTACCATTAGTCCCGAGATGACACAGTTTGTGTCATTGAAGCTCCTGTCCCCTCCCCCAACTCGCATACATTTTACATACATTGTGTTTAAAGTTCCAATTTCACTTTTTTAAGAAAGTCAAAATATAATTATTTCTATGTTTTTTGCTCAAAAGGTTGTCAACTCACTATTATACGATCATGGACAAAATTTTTTTTTGGGGGGGGGGGTAGAAAGGGTGACACTGGTTGATTGAGGAAATAGTTACTCAATTACCTCCCTTGTTTCCCATTCTTCTCCATGGACGGCCATCTTCAAACGTTTGAATTTGAAGTTGAAAATGATATTTTTGCCAATTTCTCAACTGGCAATAGTGAATTATAGGATTATTCTTTAACAAGTTAGGACTGTTTATAGGTTCAATCTATTTTGGGGCTTTATTTTAATAAATTTTAAAAATATAACTTAAAAAAATGCTATTGGAACTTTAAGGGAAACATACTGATGGAAAGTATTAACAACCTTTCGCATTGGTACGAATACAAAGACGTCATCGATTCGTGTGTACTTGTGATGTCAACTAGTAATGTGTGTTCGGCCAGTGAAAAACGTTACGCATATGGAGCTGGATTCACATACGTATGCAAACAAACATTTTTCTTGTCTCATATATTGAATTTTCCACAATTTTTTGAGGCCTTGTGTATATTGTTGGTTGTGTACAGTTTGTTAAATGTGCCCAAATGCAGTATTCTGCTTTATTTGTTGTACAACTGTTATAAACTAATTGAAAAATTTTCCTGGACCTAGAAGTTTACAGAGTGGAAATTAACGCTATCTAGCTATCATCATGCGACGGTTTGCAAAACTGTGTGTTAGACGATACGAAAACGTAAGTGAACATATGTGTTCGATTTCGTACCAATGCGAAAGGTCCCAAATATTTCACATCACCCCAACTTTCACAGAACCTTTATACTATGGAAGGGTATCGCTACCAATATTGAATGCTCTGCTAAAGTGAGATGCTACAGAGCACAAATGTAAAATGGTATAAGGGAAATGTAAAATGCACATACGCCACAAAACAACCCTTTCCAATAAAACATTTGTCATTTGACACATTACATTTAATGTTTTGCATTTAACTTTGGCCTTAGATGTATTTTGACTTCATCATAACAGGTTTCAGGACTTTGTACATTGTATTATTTTTTACATATAAATAATAGAAAAAACATTTGAGAACAGCATTTAATATTGGCAGCGATACCCTTCCATATTATATTGTTGGTTCTCATTGTACCGTTAATTTGTTTATTTTATAATTTTTACAATGTTTAGAAAAGACAGATAAAGGGAATTATTGTCGTTCGTTATGTGCTTGCAGTTTGCCCTGACGTTCCCATAAAAACACCAATGGAAATTGCTGAAATGTTTTTCTTGTTTTTGTGCCTGCTAGGCCTATAAGAATAACATGTAAAATATCTTCTTAAATTGGCTAGACCCCGGAATTTAGATAATTAAGTAAGGGTAGAACAATTTATAGTTGAAAAAAGGAGTAACCCTACTAAAATGCCCCCTACTCTCCAAAATTTACAGTTTATTGTTTAATAAATGAAATATTATTAAACATGCTTAATAAAAAATTTTTTTGTTCATCTCAGATGCCAAGATTAAAAAAACAGTCCGAAGATGTAAAGAAAAAAGAAAGAAAGAAATATATGATGAGGAGTAGATTCATATCTACTCCTGAAGTAGAAAGTAGCATTCACACGGGCTCTTATCGATCTGATATTAGCCCATTTGTGGATATTGATGATGATAATCACACAGGGTCGTATTGCTCTGATATTGACCTGAGTGTGGATAGTAATGAAAAGAAAGATAAGAAAAAACTTAACGCAAGTAGAAGTACTTATACAACTAGTGCTACTGTTGAAAAACATGTGGCATATGGTTGCATTAGTACAAATGACGATTTTGAAATGAAGGAAAAGCTGAATGCAAGTAAAAGTACTTATACAACTAGTGCTACTGTTGAAGAAAATGTGGCACATGGTTGTATTAGTACACATGATGATTTTGAAATTGAAGAGTACAGTGGGGTGGTAAAGCCTTCTGTTACTGAAAGTAATGTAGCACCGAGTTTTGTAGGTCGAGATAATAATATAAAAAATCTAACTTTGTTACAGCTTGACAAATATTTTGATTTTCAAAACGAACAGAATTTATTGAAACGAAAAACAGCTCATGCTGGCAGAAGTGAATATTGGAAGTCTTATAAGCAGGTAAAACGAAAAAATTCTCAGTATAAGGCAAATGAGAGGCAGCGAGAAACTGAACTCAGAAAGGTAAAGAGATTAAACCCTGGGTACAGGGTATCAGAAAAGATGAGGGAAACCTCTGATAAAAAGGTAAAGCGATTAAACCCTGGGTACAGGGAATCAGAAAAGATGAGGGAAACCTCTGATAGAAAGGTAAAGAGATTAAACCCTGGGTACAGGGAATCAGAAAAGATGAGGGAAACCTCTGATAGAAAGGTAAAGAGATTAAACCCTGGGTACAGGGAATCAGAAAAGATGAGGGAAACCTCTGATAGAAAGGTAAAGAGATTAAACCCTGCGTACAGAGAATCAGAAAAGATGAGGGAAACCTCTGATAGAAAGGTAAAGAGATTAAACCCTGCGTACAGAGAATCAGAAAAGATGAGGGAAACCTCTGATAGAAAGGTAAAGAGATTAGATCCTGACTATGGTTCTAGAGATAAGCAAAAACACTCTGATTTCCTGAAAAGGAAACGTCTAGATCCCGAGTACAGGGAATCAGAGAAGATGAAGGAAACTTCTGATAGGAAGGTGAAGAGATTAAACCCTGGGTACAGGAAATCAGAAAAGATGAGGGAAACCTCTGATAGAAAGGTAAAGAGATTAAACCCTGGGTACAGGGAATCAGAAAAAATGAGGGAAACCTCAGATCGAAAGGTAAAGAGATTAAACCCTGAGTACAGGAAATCAGAAAAGACGAGGGAAACCTCTGATAGAAAGGTAAAGAGATTAAACCCTGGGTACAGGGAATCAGAAAAAATGAGGGAAACCTCAGATCGAAAGGTAAAGAGATTAAACCCTGGGTACAGGGAATCAGAAAAAATGAGGGAAACCTCAGATCGAAAGGTAAAGAGATTAAACCCTGGGTACAGGGAATCAGAAAAAATGAGGGAAAGGAAATTGAAAAAATTAAAGAGATTGAATTCTGACACTAGAATTAGTCACAATAGAAAGGCCGCCATTAGTAGGCGCAAGAAAAGGGCTAAATTAAAATCGTTGGACACTAACGAATTAATTTCTCTGTTCCATCAGAAGGTAAGCAATGGGCCAACCTACACCTGTGAAAGTTGTCACCAGTTATGGTACAAACACAGTGTAAAACAGTCCACAGCAGTAAGTAAGTTGAATGATTCTGCTATTAACTGTTTAACAGAAAATGGCAGTGGATGGATATGTGGCACTTGTGAAAAGTATATCAAGAAAGATAGGATTCCACCGCTATCTATCTATAATGGTAATGCTTTCCCAGAGCTAGACGAAGAGTTGAAGCTTTTTCCATTAGAGTGGAGACTGTTATCACCTAGAATCCCTTTCATGAAGGTGTATGCAGCTCCACGTGGTGGACAAAAGAAAATCAGAGGAAATGTTGTAAATGTTGTTGCTAATGTGTGTAGTACCATCAGTTCTCTTCCCAGAGCTCCAGATGAAAACTTCACAATAGCTGCTAAATTGAAACGGCAACTTAAGTATAGCCATGCTGTTATGACTGAAAATATCAGACCATATAAGATTATGGAAGCTGTAGCATGGTTGAAAGCAAATGGTGACCTCTTCCACAAGGAAGGGGTTCACTTTGATGAAGCAACTATACCAAATAATGCAAATGATGAAGACATGGTCATACATGTTGACTATTGTGATGAAAGTAGTGAAATATTCCCAGAAGGAAAAGGTGTAAATAACATTCATGTTGACAAATCTAACGAAACGAATGTTTTATCGGAGGATGAGAAAAGGAACAAAGAAAGATGTGTCACCGAGAATGATAACTCCGGTAAGGAAGCTACTTCTTCAGGGAAACCTGAAGTCGATACTTTTGATGATTGGAGTGAGGATGAAGGTGAACAAGCTCGTGGATCTAAGGATACATTGTTGACTTCCCCTGACTTCATTGAAGATAATGAGAAGGAAAAGGTGTACTCTTTTGCTCCGGGACAGGGTAATATTCCATTAAGTATCTTTATGGACAAATACTCTGAAGAGCTGTCATTTCCACAAATATTTGCAGGAAAGGCAAGAGTAGATGCAAAGGAAAGGAAAGCAAAAGTTTACTACAGTGAACTTTGCAAGTCTGAGTTAAGACGTAACGATAGAAGAGCTGCAAATTGTGTTGACAATATCTTTTTCAAATTGAAAAAGCTGCAAATGAAAACTATGATTGGTCAAGCAAACATAGCTGTTAGAAAAAATAAAACTACTGGTAAAAATTTGACGGCTGGTGATCTCCGGACCCCTGGTCGTTTGGAGAAATTGGTGCAATTCGATGATGGTTATATGGTGTTGAAAACACTGAGAGGTTCGCCACCATACTTTAAAAAAGCTAAATCCGATCTTTTCGGGATGATAAGAATGTTGGGAGAGGCCACCTACTTTTGTAGTTTAAGTGCCGCTGAAACGAAGTGGAAGCATTTGCTTAAAATATTAGGCAAGTTGCAAGATGATGAGGACTATACTGATGAGGAAATAGATAAAATGGACTGGGAGAAAAAGTGTAAGCTTATTTCGTCAGACCCAGTTACATGTGTTAGACAGTTTGATTACCAGGTCAATCTGTTGTTCAGAGATGTACTGAAAGCAGAGAACTCACCCTTGGGAAAAATAACTGATTTTTTTTATAGGGTTGAGTTCCAGCACAGAGGCTCGCCTCACATTCATGCTTTGTTGTGGGTTGATGGGGCTCCTAAATACAAGTGCAGTGAAAATGAAGAAATTGTTGAGTACATTGATAGCAAGATATCATGTAGAAGAATTGTGGATGATGATGATTTACAGCCACTAGTGAATTATCAGAAACATAAACATTCTCATACATGTAGAAGGAAGAACCGAAAGATTTGCAGGTTTGGTTTCCCAAAACCACCAATGCCAAACACTGTAATTCTAGAACCGCTGGATGCAACGGTTGGTGAGAATGTCATCAATTCACATAAAAGTGATTATGACAAAGTGAAAGTAGTTTTAGATGAAATGAAAGAGGGTGAAGACATTTCTTTTGAAGATTTCTTAGGAAAGGTCTCCCTCACTTATGAAAAGTATATTATGGCAGTACGTTCATCAATTAGATCAGCAACTGTCTTTTTGAAAAGAACACCAAATGAATTGAGGATTAATTCCTATAATCCTCTTCTTCTGAAGGCATGGAGAGCAAATCTCGATATCCAATTTGTGCTTGATGTATATGCTTGTGCTATGTATATAGCGTCATATATTGCCAAGTCACAAAGAGGTATTAGTGATTTGCTAAGGCAAGCAATCAAAGAAGTAAGAAACGGTAATTATGGCATCAGAGACCAAGTTAAGGTAATTGGCAACAAGTTTCTGAATAATGTAGAAGTTAGTGCCCAGGAAGCTGCATATATCATACTGCAACTCCCTATGAGAAAAGCATCGAGAGAGGTTGTGTTTATTAACACATCTCCTCCGAGTGAAAGGGTATATCTGTTGAAATCACAAGATCAACTAGATAACCTTGATGATGAAGACGAAAATATCCAATCGAGTAATTATCTTGAAAGGTATAAGAACCGTTCAAAGCAGTTAGAAAATGTAAGTCTGGCTGATTTCATTGCTTGGTACGATAGGAAAAATACCTATGTTAAACGATCTAAGCAACTAGAAAACGACCAGACATTAGTTGAAGACCAAATGGAGCACAACTCTGATTGGGACGATGAAGACTTGAGAGAGAAATCTTCTCAAGCAAAGAAAACAAATAAAAAATCTATGATAAAGAAAAGGGCAGTGGCAAGAGTCATTAGATATGTCAATTTTAATGTTGACAAGGAGCCCGAGAAACATTACAGAGAACTCCTCATGTTGTATTCCAACTGGAGGGATGAAGAAGTTGATTTATTGGGAGGATTTGATTCCTTCCAAAGCAGATATGAACAAATGGAAGAACAAATAGTTGAGCAAATAAAGCAATATGATGCAAATAGAGATGCTGTAGATGCAGCTATTCTTGCTGAAGGTCAGAATTTGGACGATGCCTGGGATGAACAGGCACCTGTTACCCAGCAAATTGAAAAGGAAGATGAAATAGAAGAAATGTTAAATATAAAGAAGGATTCTGAAAGTGGTAAGCCTACCAAATACGAGTACGATATTGGTATGGATTTGGGACTTCCCACTGAAAGTAATGTTGAACAAGTGGCACTCTATGAAATGCCCGATGAAAATTATAGATCTCTGATGAGATCTTTGAATCAGAAACAGCTATATTTTGTATATGATACTTTGAATGAAATAAAACTGTCACAGAATCAGGTTTTCAGATTCTTAAGTGGCGGAGCTGGTGTAGGCAAAAGTTTTGTAACAACTGCTTTGTATCAAAGTTTGTTGAGGTATTACAAAACTAAAGCAGGTGATGATTTTGAAACTATTAAGCAAATATTGCTGGCTCCAACGGGCAAGGCCGCTTATAACATCATGGGTAGTACTTTACATAGCGCGCTGAAGATCCCTGTGTGCCAGTCTTTGCAATATAAAAGCTTAGATAGTAGCAGATTAAATACGTTAAGAAGTAGCCTTGGAGGTTTGAAAGTTGTCTTTATTGATGAGATATCCATGGTAGGTAGTGGAATGATGAATTTTGTTAATAAGAGATTTCAAGATATCAAAGGCAGCCCACTGTTATTCGGTGGATGTCATGTTATCTGTGTTGGAGATCTGTTTCAGTTGAAACCGGTATTTGATGGCTATATATTTGAAAATCTCGACAGTGCCTATGGGCCATTGGCAAGTAATATATGGAAAGATAATTTCTGCATGTATGAGCTTACAGAAATTATGAGGCAAAAAGATAGCAAAGCCTTTGCTGAACTATTGAATAGATTAAGAGAAGGCAATTATATATCTGAGGAAGAAAAATTTAATGATATCAACATTCTTAAATCAAGATTGTTGAAAGTTGATGAAGGGAGTGAGTATCCTTTTGACGTACAACATCTCTTTTTAAGTAATGAAAAGATGAAAAACTTTAATGATAAAGTTTTTGATAACATGGTTGGTGAAAAAATTGTAATTTTAGCAAAAGATAGTCTAGTTGGGTCTGCTTCGCAAGCTGTGGGCCAAACTATACTTGAGAAAATTCCAGAAGATCCGAGAAAAACCATGCAATTACATTCCACTTTAGGATTGGTAATTGGCTTGAAGTGTGAAATAGCTTTAAATGCTAGATTGGACGATGGGTTGACAAATGGCGCGTCTTGTGTGGTAAAAAAAATCCAATCAGGTGCGTCCAGATCAGCAAGTAGTACCATAGTCTGGGTCCAGTTTGAAAATCCAGATGTTGGTAAGTTAACTAGAAAAGATTATAAGAGTCTTTTCAGTGCAGAAATTGATCCCCTGTGGACACCTATTCTGGCTGTTTCACGACAGTTTAGAGTTGGGAAATGCAAAAATGCAGAAGTAATGAGAATGCAGATACCTTTGAGACCAGCTGCTGCTAAAACTGTTCACCGGTCCCAAGGGGATACTTTAGAAAGCGTGGTCGTTGATTTCGAAGGTAGGAAAACTCCGCATATTCATTATGTTGGATTAAGCAGGGTGAAAACCATTGAAGGTTTACACATCATAAACCTGAATGAAAAGAAAATATCAGTAAGTAATGATGTGAAGGTAGAAATGAATGAATTGCGCACAACACGTAAAGTCATATGCAGAACGCGAGATTTGAGTTCTGAGAGCTCAGATAAAATAATAGTGGTTTATCATAATGTTAGATCACTGCAGAAATATTTTGAAGATGTAAAAGCAAGTCTTTGTAAAATAAATGCATCTGTCGTCATACTGGCCGAGACCAGAGTAAAAGCAAGTGCAAAATCAGAAATGTATGACATACCTGGTTATACCTTGTATAGAAATGATGCTGTAACAGAAATATTGAAAAATCATCATGGTATGGCTGTATATGTCAATGATGAAATGAAACTGAAAAATATTGTTGTTGAACCATTCAATATGAACGGTGTTGAGATGAACGTTATAATATTAGATATTGAAATTGGAAATATAAAGAAATCTTGCAAGATACTTGGGCTTTATAAACCCCCTAAAGTGTCAGAGAGTCAGTTCTGTTCAGCTCTTATAGATGTGAGCAAAACGTCAAATGAAACTGATTTCACCATAGTTCTTGGTGATTTCAATATGAAATTTGAAAAATGTAAGACTTCTAGGGTCAATGAAGTGTTGAAGGGCATGAGCCAGTTGATTGATGAACCTACCACTGATTCAGATACTTTGATAGATTTGATATACACTAATCTACCGAAAGATCACATAAGGTCTGGTGTTCAGGAGAACTACTTTTCAGACCACAAAGTGATCTATTTGATGATCAGTAAAGAAAAACTAAGTAATGATGAGAAAAAAGCTTACAACAACATTAATGTTGGAAATGAAAATATGTGGAAATCCCACACTGTTATGGAAAATAAAATGAGTTCTTTATTTGGGGAAAATATTCCTGCAAGAAGAATTTCTAAAGAAATGAAAAGAAAGACTGGCATTCAGAATGAAATGCAGGTTGACGACGTAATAGTCAGAAAGTATGGCTATCAGATAAGCAAAAGAGATCTAGCAACTCTTGCTCCAAGGCAGTGGCTCAATGATCAAGTAATAAATGTGTATATGAAATATCTACAAGAAAGAGAAAGAAATGAAGGCAATCAAATATTGGCTGAAGAAATTTTCTGTTACACCAGAATAGAAGGAAATTTAAGAAATGCAGTAGAATTCTACCGAGGTAGAAATATTCTACAATATGATATGGTTCTAGTTCCAGTGTACACTTCTAGTCACTGGAGCTTATTGGTAGTATATGTAAGATCGAAAACAATAAAGTACTTTGATTCGCTTGGAAGTTGTAGTAGAGGTGCTGTATGTTTGAACACATTGCTCAGTTTTATTAATGAGATTGAGACAGTGCGATCAAACACATGGAAAACGATAATGGAAAGAAACATAACTATACAAGATAATGGTTATGACTGTGGTGTTTATGTATGTATGTTTGCTGATTTAATTCTTCAGGGTTTATCTTTGAAGAACAGAAAGAAAACCGCTCAAGGTTATCGCCAGCACATGAAGGAAATAATAATGATGTGAAATACTGGGGCAACAACTATGCTTTTTCAAAAACATATGCTGTTTTCTTGGTATGTAATAGTAATAGTGTAGAAAATGCAGTTTTGAAAGATAAATCTCTTATACACTAGTTACAGTGTATAAAGCAGAAGAAAGATATCAGCTTTTGATATTGTAAATACATGCATGTGGTAGGTTTATGGGAACTAACCCAGGTGATGATTATGTTATGCTATAAATAAAGCAGAGAAAGCTATAGCCTAATACTCCGATATTATTGGCTAAGAAATTAGTAGTTTCCAGCGTAGTCGAGATAGAAAAAAGCTGCTGGTTATCACCAGCACACAAAGGAAATAATAGAAAGGTAGCAACTACATGTATTATGTTGTTGGTTGTGTTAAAGTTATAGATAATGCAGAAAGTTGTAACGGCTGATACTCCTGTATTACTGGCCATGAAAGTGTAAGATTGGTGGGTGTAGGGGAGACGGGGAGCCTGCCTATATAAATATTTATTTATTTATATGAAAAGTAGCCTATGTGTAATGTGTAGGAAAAAGCTGCTGGTTATTGCCAGTGCACGAAGGAAATGATACAATGGTAGCAATTATGTTGGTGCCTATGCAAGTAGTAAAGGCTAATACTCATGTATTACTGGCCGTGAAAGTGTAAGATTGGCGGGTGTAGGGGAGTCGGGGAGCCTGCCTATATAAATATTTATTTATTTATATGAAAAGTATGTTGAATTCTTCAAGGTTTATCTCAATCTGATTAAAATACAGATATCTCTAATTCGTTTCATTTTTTATATATATACTTTTAATGGCCTACAGCACATAAATTTCTAATCGGTTGTAGTGGATTTTGTTCCGTACACCACACAGATTATTTCATTGGCTTATCGCTTACATCAATCAGAATGCAGATTATACAAATCCAACTGTAGTATAGATAAGTAAAGCGAAGTAGAACTTCTGTTTTTATCAGATAAGGTTTATCTTTGAAGAATGAAGTGAAGTAAGCTGCTGGTTATATCCATCCTCGGTATCTCCAATAAATAGGGCTTGTGTGTTAATTATTAGGGGTGCAACAAATTTAATGTGATAGGAGTGATATTTACATTCAGCAAGGTCTTAAAGTACTTTGACGAAGTTTGTTACATTGATTTGTTGTCCATGGTTGCAATAAAATGCTCGTTACTTCCATTCTCCCACTTGCGAAGTTTTAAGTTGGTCAATAAATAAAGCACAGTTATCAAGGGCTGATACTTTGACCATAGACTTAGAGGTAAATGCAAAACGCAACGATACCACTGGGAATACCGAGGATTGCTTATCTCCAGCAATACAGTACAAAATGATCGTACTGTCATAGTAGAAAGAGCAGAAAATATTGGCTTCTAATACAAATGTATTATTGGCCAATGTAGTAGAAAAATGCGGATTGTACATGGATGGTTGGTCTAATGGTATGGATTACTAACTGATGAGAAGATGTGTAATGGTATGGAAATGGTATGGATTAATAACTGAAATTTCACTAAGATAAGTATTTGAAAATTGATTTGAAAATATTGTTTGCGAATCTAGTCCTTAAATGATTGCTTTTGAAGAACAGAAAGAAATATGTTAGTTATTGGCAGCACATGAAGGAAATGATAATTATGTGAAATACTGTACAATTAAGTTGTTGAGCGTAACAAATACATATGGTATAAATCCTCCACTGGCCAAAAGAAATGAAATGTAATTGGGTTTAACGTCCTACTGTTCTGTTAATTACGCCACAGTTTGCTATGGAGGAAATTTGCTCATTCAGCGGCACTATAGTCTTCTCTTATATCGAATTCCATTTGCCAAAGAATCTTTTACGTGCATGTTAATGTGTAAAAGGTTTTTTTTTTATCCCATCTGAACAACTAGACAGCTGTCCTTGCCAGACCCTCCGCCCTGCACTACTCACAAAGGAAAAACACATCGGAAATCTTGATAAGATCTCTAGGCCAACATTGTTGCAAACACATGCCCAGATGATTTATTGTTAACAAATTAATACTTTATTTCCAACAACCAATTAAAATTTTTATATACATATTTTTCTATTTCTTTCAGAACTGGCAATTACCAAATATTACAGAGTTACATTATAAAAGATATTCATAATAATTTTAAATATTCACAATGTCCATACATGTATCTTTAGAACACTCTTCTATTTTTTAAAATAAATTCTCGTTCATTATTTCAATTACCCGTTTTCACAGACTTTTTTACGGCAACGTTTTCATGTGGACGTATATTGTCGTCGCCCCTGACCATCCGTCTGTCCACAATTGTTTGTGGACTCTCTGTAGTTTAAGGTCTTGAGACAAACCAATATATTGATTTTCAATGAATTTTGATAATTGAACAGCTAAATCCATAATACTAAATGTTTCGTATACTGAACGTTAGCATGCAGCAGAACTTTATAAAAACCAAACAAATTCTAATGATTATCTAATAATTACTTAATATGCGACAATTTAGCTGCCGTGGGCGTATGTTTCATTGCCTGGCAACCTATTTTTATTGGCATGATGGTTGCTTTAGACATGCTACATTTAAAAATAGACAGCTACCATGGTACATACATTAGCCATCAGTTTGAAGGATTTTAAATCCACACATATACACATATTTTATTTGAATAGGAATGTTTGTTTTGGAAGGGTTTTTTTGTTCATATTCATATCTGGAGACCATATGTAGGGCCTACAATAAATACTATCATTGTAGCCTTGAATAACCATGGTTCATACATTTGCCATCAGTTTGGAGGATTGTAAATCCACACATATTCACATATTTTATTTGAATAGGAATGTTTGTTTCGGAAGATTTTTTTGGTTCATATTCTTATCTGGAGACCATATGTAGGGCCTACAATAAATAATATCATTGTAGCCTGGAATAACCAGATGTTAGAGATTGCCATTCGGTTGAGACATCTGGCATATTTCGCAGAAGAGAATTTATTTGAAATTTTAGTAGATCAGTTTATATACATTCATATTACATTATTATATACGGTGTTACCCATTTGTTTTTAATTTCTAAGTCTCAAATATTTACCTCGTGTAATTAAGGCAACACGCCCGCCATTATCTGCATAGATTATCTTGTCCATTTCTGTAAAATAAGAATAAAAATGTACCAGTGGTTATATCAATGAAGAGTTTACATGAAACAAATCTTAAATAAACGACGCATAATTATATAAGAATTTTAAACATGAAAACCCCCAAAAAACATGTCTTAAAAGTATGCCTAAGCCAAAGAAAATAATTTAGGGCTAAGTAGTAATAATATAGGCTAAAACATGATAATTTTAACGGACACAAAACCCACAAAATGAATAGACCTAATGCAAAGGTTTTATTTCAAAAAGCGGAGTAAAATGATTAGTCAAATAAACTGAAGACTGTCGTCTTTGGCACGTAGTCCCAAACTAAATACAGGACAAGCTATTAAAAGCTATTATTTTCTCAAATGGATACCCCACAATATAAGTTACAATGCAAGAATGTAGTGTGTACTTACCAATATGAAAATAAAATTTATTCAACGAATTTGAAGTCACTTGACGACGAAACCACATGTACAAATATTTTTGACAGTTCATCCCACCCTTCGACGTCGCTTCGAAAAAGACCCACATTTCCAGAGATCGGCTATCCGATTACAAGTGACATCCATGCAACATGATGTTACAGTACCTTTCAAATTTTCTCCTTACAAATCATTTCTCTCAAAATATTCACAAAATAAAGTTTTTGCCAAATTTCATAATTGTTGACATTTTGGGGCCGAATGACATCTTCTGGAAGTGCGGCATGCGAATGGCAATAGTCCGATACAGCCAATTTGAATTCCATAAGTTACACTTCACCAACAAATTGTAATACATGCAACATGCTCTTACTGTTATGAGCAAAACATTATAACACATAATATGACACATACGAAAAGCGAATTATAAAATTAAGACAGAAACTCACTGAACGCGAGGTAATGTCTGTATAAGATGAAGGTCATTTGCACTGTCTTAGGAACTATGTATTGTATTTAATGGGTGATCAGAAAGTAAAAGAAAAGGTTGGGGCTTTTAAAAAGTACATAGGTATGTAAATAATTGATCCCCCATGATTTGTATTCCGTCAGGAGGTTCGATCAACCTGGCGATTTTTCGTGCTTCAGTGATATGTCAACGGAGGGTCTCTGGAGTAGAAGGTGGGGACGAAATAACAAAATGGCTAAAGCACATGCGAGTATGTACCTAACGTAATGAAATGCGTATTACATTAATAGAGAGGGGTTAATTGAAAAAGCGAGTCTTGACGGTTGTTGTACACATCATGGGACAATAGTTGAGTTTAATAAGTAAAGTCAGAAAGTTAAAATAAATGTTGTAGGTGTAACCGCGTTTGTTGGACATTTTGTGATATTTTCACCATAAATGTAGGCCTCAGTGATCCCAGAATAAGTTTAAAGGACCAGTGGTAGTAAAAAAATGGTCTGTGAGTAATGTTTTTTATTTTAGACTTTTGTATCCAAGGGCCCTTGTTTTGGTTTTTGAAATAATTTTTTCATCATTTCAGGTGTTGTGACAAAATGGTATCACTTTACCTTGCCCTTAAAGGAGAAATATCGGAATATTTAAATTGCCATACAGGTTCAATACAAGGAGGGTCTTTGTCCCCAATGCTTTACTCATTTTATGTAAATGATATTGAAAAGGAATAAATGGAAAATGACTATCCGTCATTGACATTAAATGATATAAACTTGTACTTAATAATGTATGCACACGATACTGTTCTTTTAAGTGAAACGCCTGAGAATCTACAGAGAATGTTAGATGTGGTAGATTTTTATTGGGTCAATTCATATTAAAATTAATGAGATGAAAGCGCAAATGGTTGTATTAAGGATGGGGAGGAATTTCAAAACATATTCATGGAAATTTAAAGAATGTAATATTGAAATTATAAAAAAACACTTTAAACCAAATCTTACTCAATAATCAATAGCATCTCTGACTAATAAAGCATGTTTCAGCTAGCACAAACTACGAAAAGAAATCAGTTTCAATACAAAAACAAGCCTTTCATTATTTGATAAATTTATTGGTTCCATATTGAACTATGCCTGTGAAACATGGGAATATCACCCTGGAGATGATATTGAAAAAGTCCACGCAAAATATTGTAAAAGAATACTTGCGGTAAAATAGTCTACAACTAATACACTCATTTATTTTAATAAGAAAGTATAGAATTATTAAATATTGGCTTAAGTTACTGAAAACCAACAACGTTGTTCTCTATTCTTGCTACAAGGATATGCTTGAATTACATACGCCCAATAAGAGTTATAAATAAGCCCTTGGGTAAATTTTGTTAAGAAACTCATGTCTTTGGTTACAAATGGGAAACACAATTTGTATTTGACGTTAAGATATTTTTGTGCGAATTTCATAAGAGAATTCAAGATGTTTATGTTCAATCTTTGTCAGAATACTTTGAAATGTTTTCAAAATGTCTTCTTTATAGAAGTTTGAATGCAGATTTTAAATTACAGTTTTATTTAAAACATCCTATATATTATAACCAGTGGCTGCCAGGCACTATTGTTTCCAAATGCAGTGATGAGAGAAATATGCTTAACTTGTAAAATGATAGTCAAAGGAATCTCCATAGAAAAAACAATCCAATGATTTGTATGTAAAACAAAGCATGACATGCAAATCAAAAAATGTAATTTATCTCACTGTATGTTATGGTTGTAAAGGGAAATACATTGATAAAACAGAAAATCAACTGAACCCTCGAATGACCTCTCATAGATCGCAAATTAAGATTCCAAATAATCGAATAATGCCTTGAAGTGCACACATCGAAACGTGTGGGTGACAAATTACACGTATTTGTAATTGTACAAATTGAATTTTTTAAATAATGATTTACTTGAATGTAAAGAAAATTATTTCAACAAAAAGTACAAACCAGAATCTAAAAAACGGATATTATAGTAACAGATGAAATAATTGTCTTTATTTATTATTTATTAAATGTGTAAGTATGCAGTTGAAATACTTATAGTAACGCCATTGCTCTACATGATCTTTCATACATAATAATGGCCTGAAGAAGTTCAGTGCGAACAGAATGTGCTTGTCGTTAGATTATAGTTTGGTGTCTATTTTTAATTTACTTAATATATATATATATATATATATATATATATATATATATATATATATATATATGTATATAGTAGAATAGTTAATTAAAGCTGCTCTTTGGTAATATATAATAATTATATATATATAATAATATATATATATAAAAAATTGATGGTCTGCGCTTAGCTTGTATATACATATGTATGTATATCGCTGTATGTGGCGGTGTGTGTGTTCCAAAGTCCACATGTGTATAAAAAGTAGTTTATATTCTTAAATCTGTTATTTCAATAAACATCACTTTCAAGCTTTTTAATTGGATACAGCTTCTGAAACTCTAGCGCTCCCTATCATTTAATCTACCGGTATATAATGTGACCATAGTCGCAATTTATTCCATTTACTTTCAAGCACTGGCAGTGGCTGTTCTACTATTACACTCACACAACTTGTCCTTTTTTGAAAATATTCTCGGATTCTATAACGGTAAGGATTTTTCGCTAATTTAAATTAATTGAGCTTTCTTTATTATTTTGGCTATGAAATGGTATGTAAAATTATATCAGCTCTGAATTGTGTGTTTGATTTGTTGGGGTTGTCTTTTAAAAAAAAAAGAGATTGTATGTAGATAATTTAATTAACTTTAAATGAAATTGATAAACAAACTTGTAATATACATGTTTTAGTATTGTTCTTCTCCAAAGCATCGAAATGTACTTATTTGGTATAGATTCTTTGAAACGCCTTTTTCGGTTACATAACTGTAAGGTTTTATAATTATTAAGAACGGTTGATACAGAAGTTTCTCGCATACTGACACATATTGCTGTCGGGACAAATATTTTCGTTAATGTCGTTATGCATTCATTTCTCTTGATGATATTACAATCGTCAGCGGTAATGATATATGATTCACACAGGGGCCTTAATCCAAAACTTCCTTAATTATTTTATGGAGTCCAAATCATTTTATAGAGTCCGAATAAGGGTCTGTTCAAACATGCTGGGTCTGCTTATAAAGTGGGTCTCAAATAAAGAGAAAGAGAAATGGAGTTTAAGGTCCACTGGACACAAACTAGGTCATTTCAGGACTAACATATGGTTTAATTTTATTTCAATAATTCGCTTGCTCGTAGGGGCCTTTAGCAGTGGGGGGAAACCAGAGTAGTCGGAGAAAACCCACGAGGTTGGACAGGCGATCCTATTCCTTGCCACGTACAACCGGGGATTCGAAACTACACCAGTTGTTTCAATGGCAGGCCATATGATACAGCGCGCACGCTAACCATGCGGTCATCCACCCCCCCCCCCCCGGGTCTCAAACAGAATACGCCCTTAAATTTATGTCTTGCAACACATGTAATGTAATTTCCAAAATTTTAAAGGAAATGGACATTCGTTTTGTATACCTATCTTATGAAATTGCAAAAAGAACCATCTAACCGAAAACCTTGTATTTAAAGAAAAATAAATACCTAAATTTTCAAACAATCATTATTGATCAATACATACAAACTGGCTAGTAAAAACCATGAACAAATTGCTAGTTTAATGAATACTGCATCATTTGATCACGCTTATTGGATCTAAAGACACAATATGTTTGGCTCAATATAGCCCGATAGGAGCTGACGTGCATGCAAACAAGATTTATTTCTTCCATTTATTTGATCTTAAGAACTTTTGTTTACCACAATCAAGAATCTGACATCGGTTTCTCGTAAATGACGCGTGTTTTGATTGTTTACGCCAACGAACATGATCAAAATTGGGAAACTGTTAAATCCATTACGAGTGCTTTAGACAAGCACAACTTTGAGATTAACCCGGTTAAACGTTCGTGGTCTGAACTATACTGCTGACCTTATCATTACCAAGGTCGCATAAGTTGACCTATATTTTTGCTATTTACCGGTAATTCACAGGTGGAACGAATTGGAGCATCAGATATCTACCAGGTTATATTTAAACTAGCGAATGTTTTGGATTAAATTGAATACATTAGCGGGCAATAACCCAACAATTCAAGCCTTATAAGATTTCATAAATTATAGTGTAATTTAGAGGGAGGGATGTTAGCGCTTTGCGGGTCTTCGCATATCGTAAGAGAGGTATAGTCTCACAAAACACACATAAATTCAATCTGGTTAAAACTATATGATAATGTTAGGGTGCCCGCCCCACCATAAATAAATATTTTCAAATAGCTCGACAATTACACCACAATATATACATGTATATACCAATCCGTAAATCTGTCTGGATCATTCACAGTCACTAAAGAAACGGCCACGTTGTACCTAATAAGGTATGACCATTTAACCATCGATAAAGAACATCCTGACACTTTTGAGCAAAAAATAGGTTAAGTTCCCTTGTTTTGAAATTAGTCTCACTTAACCAGTGTACCGACCATTCTCCGTCTGATTAACAGGTCGGGATAATCGAGACTATTTTTTTTTTTACGAAACATGACAGCTGGAACCTAACACTTCAATTTAGAAACAACGCATGGTGGGCAACTCAACAAATCAAGACCCTTATAAAAGTTAACCTCGTGGGTTACATAAACCATATGTAAGTCCCAAATGACCTACTTTGTGTCGTGTGAACGTTAAACCTTAAACTCCATTTCCCCTCTCTTTTTATAAAAGTTAAAATAGCATTATGCAAGAGCAAAATCTGCTTATTACAGGTCTTTCTTTAAGCCTGAGATGTTATCTAAATAATCAATTAGACATTAATTAACATCCAGACCATAATAAACTCTTTATGTCAAGGCTAGCCTTCGATGTTGGCGGATTAAAATCGTATATGCCGCTTAATGACCGTTGATAATTAAATCAATCAAGTGGATAATCGAGACTATGCTTTTTATATTAATGATTTGAGTAATGATGACCGAGGATATGTGAATATTTCAAACGCTTTTTTCTCGGCTAATAGTGAATCAATTTGACAGAAATTTTCAGCAAATTATCTTTACTCTATCTAGTTTTTAACTTTTATAGTGAGAACCGCCATCTCTTTATCTTATCTCCTATAATGTAACTTCTAGTATCATGTTCCTGTCCAACCCGAGTTTTTCATAAATATTATCTGTACTAAACCAAAAGACGCCGCCCATAGCGGTATATGATAAAGCAATTTAAAAATAGGTTGTAAGGCAAAGAACCATACGCCCACACAGCAGCTAAATCCTCCGAGCAGTCAACAAGAATTGTCGCATAGTACGTTATTATCAGAAAATCATTAGAATTTGTTTCGTTTTTCTCAAGTTCTACCCCATGCTAACGTTTAGTATACGAAACATTTAATATTATGGATTTAGCTGTTCGGTTATCTATCGATTTTCAAGAAATTCCAACTTCACCATCATTAATGTGAAACGGGGATATAGTCAAACGTTGTTTTTTTTAATTCGGAATAAAATTGTGATCTCCATAGGGTCCACAAGGCAAAAAACATGATTTCTCGTACAATCAGGGGCCAAAATTAAGGAAGTTATGGTCCATTGTGCCCGAATATCGAACGGAACCGCGATCTTTGGGTTATAAAATTACATTTCAAATTTCATCAAAATTGGATTAAACCGTGATATAACATATTTTCACACTATTCGCGTAAAAGTGGCGGCCATTTTGTTCAGCAATTTTGGTCCTATGCTCATGAACCCAACCTCCATTACCATGAAACAGTGATGTAATCAAACTTTTTTTTTAAATCGGATTATAATTTTGACCTCCAGAGGGACAACAAGCTAAAAGGGCGATTTTTCGGACATTCAGGGACGGGGCAACTATCCAGAGGAACCAAGATCTTTGGATTATTAACACACATGTCAAGTTTCATCAAAATCGATTTAAAATTGTGACCTCTATAGGGTCCACAAGCTAAAAACATGATTTTTCGTGCAACCAGGGGCCATAATCCACGAAGTTTCGATCCGGTACATGCCAATATCGAAAGCAACCGAGATCTTATGGGGATAAATCTATATTTCAAGTTTTGTCAAAATCGGATAAAAATTGTGACCTGTAGGGCCTAGTGAGTCCACATCCTTGATATAGGGCTGGGCGATATTTCGGTATTTCGATATAAAACCATCACCTAAATAAAAGATAGGCTGGCACAGCCAGGCAGGATACGCCCAGATTTTCGAGAGGTGGATAGAGAACAAGCAATACCGAAAGTGATTTTTCCTACATCATTAAGTTCGAATTTGATATGTGCAAATATCGTGATGAATTAAGATCTTTTGGTTATAAAGGTGCATTTCAGTAGGCTTCAAATTCGACTGGGGATCATGTTGCTAAGTGGGTAAGAAATTCGAACTCAACCTTCTGTAGGGTGTAACGGTGATAATCAAACGTTTTTTTAAATCGGATAATAATTGTGACCTCCAGAGGGACCATAGGCGATTTTTCAGACAATCAGGGGCCATAATTCAGGAAGTTACGATCTGTTATGCGCAAATAACGAAAGGAACCAAGATCTTTGGGTTATAACCATGCATTTCAAGTTTCATCAAAATCGAATTAAAATTGTGACCTATACGGGGTCCACAACCATGATATACCATTTTTAACAGTATTCGCGTACAAACGGCGTCCATTTTGTCTGTCAATTTTGGTCCGATTTTCCCGAAATTCGAACTTAAACCTTAAGGTTTAACGGTGATATAATCAAACGTTTTTTTAAATCGGAAAATAATTGTGACCTCGAGAGGGACCACAAGCTAAAAAAAAGGGCAATTTTGCGTACAATCAGGGGCCATAATTAAGGAAGTTACGATCCGATATGCGCAAATATCGAAAGGAGCCAAGACCTTTGGGTTATAACCATGCATTTCAAGTTTCATCTAAATCGAATTAAAATTGTGGCCTCTACAGGGTCCACAACCATGATATACCATTTTTTAACAGTATTCGCGTACAAACAGCGGCCATTTCATATGGTAATTTTCGTCCGATTGTCCCGAAATTCGAACTCAAACGGTTTTTTAAATCGGATAATAATTGTGATCTCCAGAAGGACCACAAGCTAAAAGATAGGCTGGCACTGCCAGGCAGGATACGCCCACATTTTCGAGAGATGGACAGAGAACAAGCAATACCGAAAGTGATTTTTCCTACATCTTTAAGTCCTGTATTTCATACTGTATTGGGAGCAGCCATTTAGTTGGTCAGTTCCAGTCTGATATTAATGAAATTCGAAACCGACAATGATTATGGTGTGACGGTACACAACCTAGAAATGTGACTTTTCATCAAAATCGGATAAGAATTGTGACCTGTAGAGAGTCCACAACCATGATATACCATATTTTTACACTATTCGCGTACAAACGGCGACCATTTCGTCCGGCAATTTTGGTACGATTTTCACGAAATTAGAACTCAACCTTCCTCATCAAAATCGAATTAAAATTGTGACCTATACAGGGTCCACAACCATGATATATCATTTTTTTAACAGTATTCGCGTACAAACGGCGGCCATTTTGTATGGCAATTTTGGTCCGATTTTCCCGAAATTCAAACTCAACCTTCCTTACAGTGTAACGGTGATATAATCAAACGTTTTTTTTAAATTGGATAATAATTGTGACCTCCAGAGGGACCACAAGCTAAAGAAAGGGGGATTTTGCGTATAACCAAGGGCCATAATTCAGGAAACCAAGATCTTTGGGTTATAACCACGAATTTCAAGTTTCATCAAAATCGAATTAAAATTGTGACCTTTACAGGGTCCACAACCTTGATATACCATTTTTTTAACAGTATTCGCGTACAAACGGCGGCCATTTTGTATGGCAATTTTGGTCTGATTTTCCCGAAATTCGAACTCAACCTTCCTTACGGTGTAACGGTAATATAATCAAAACGTTTTTTTTTAAATCGGATAATAATTGTGACCTCCAAGCTAAAAAAAAGGCGATTTTGCGTATAATCAGGGGCCATAATTCAGGAAGTTACGATCCGATATGCGCAAATATCGAAAGGAAGCAAGATCTTTGGGTTATAACCATGAATTTCAAGTTTCATCAAAATCGAATCAAAATTGTGACCTCCACGGGGTTCACAACCTTGATATACCATTTTTTAACAGTATTCGCGTACAAACGGCGCCCATTTTGTATGGCAATTTTCGTCCGATTTTCCCGAAATTCGAACTCAACCTTCCTTAGGGTGTAGCGGTGATATACTCAAATGGGTTTTTAAATCGAATAATAATTGTGACCTCCAAGCTAAACAAAAAGGCGATTTTGCGTATAATCAGGGGCCATAATTCAGGAAGTTACGATCCGATATGCGCAAATATCGAAAGGAAGCAAGATCTTTGGGTTATAACCGTGAATTTCAAGTTTCATCAAAATCGAATCAAAATTGTGACCTCCACAGGGTCCACAACCTTGATATACCATTTTTTAACAGTATTCGCGTACAAACGGCGGCCATTTTGTATGGCAATTTTCGTCCGATTTTCCCGAAATTCGAACTCAACCTGCCTTAGGGTGTAACGGTGATATAATCAAACGGTTTTTTAAATCGAATAATAATTGTGACCTCCAGAGGGACCACAAGCTAAAAAGGGTGATTTTTCGGACAATCAGGGGCCATAATTCAGGAAATTACATTCCGATAGCCGCAAATATTGAAAGGAACCAAGATCTTTGGGTTACAAACATGCATGTCAAGTTTCATCAAAATCGGTTCAAAATTGTGACCTCTATAGGGTCCACAAGCTAAAAACGTGATTTTTCGTACAATCAGGGGCCATAATCCATGAAGTTTTGATCCGATACATGCCAATATCGAAAGCAGCCGAGATCTTTTGGGGATAAACCTATATTTCAAGTTTCGTCAAAATCGGATAAGAATTGTGACCTGTAGAGAGTCCACAAACAAATTGTGGACGGACGGACGTCCGGACGGACAGGGGCGACGACATAATACGTCCACATGAAAATGTGGGCGTATAAAAAGGGTGATTTTTCGGATAATCAGGGGTCATAATTCAGGAAATTATCGAAAGGAACAAAGATCATTGGGTTATAAACATGTATGTCAAGTTTCATCAAAATTGGTTCAAAATTGTGACCTCTATAGGGTCCGCAAGCTAAAAACGTGATTTTTCGTACAATCAGAGGCCATAATCCATGAAGTTTTGATCAGATACATATCTTTTGGGGATAAACCTATATTTCAAGTTTTGTCAAAATCAGATAAGAATTGAAAGGAACCAAGATCATTGGGTTATAAACATGTATGTCAAGTTTCATCAAAATTGGTTCAAAATTGTGACCTCTATAGGGTCCGCAAGCTAAAAACGTGATTCTTCGTACAATCAGGGGCCATAATCCATGAAGTTTTGATCAGATACATATCTTTTGGGGATAAACCTATATTTCAAGTTTTGTCAAAATCAGATAAGAATTGTGACCTGTAGAGAGTCCACAAACAAATTGTGGACGGACGGAAGTCCGGACGGACAGGGGCGACGACATAATACGTCCACATGAAAATGTGGGCGTATAAAAACCGTGAAAAATACCGTCTTCAGAAAATATCGAAAAACCGAACATACCGCGATCGCGGTTTTGATTTTCTAGATAATATCTAACAAAAATATTGAACAAAATATTTTCTTTTTTATATTTTTTACGATATTTTATTGCTTAATGATGAAAAATACTGCTATAAACTCCCGAGTATTCATTCCTTAAAAATTGCAAATGCCGACAAGGAGCTTTGTTTACGTCGATCACGTGACTTCTCGCTCAACTTTCCACCCGGTAGAATTATCCACGTTTCTGTTCAATTTTGACGAATTGTGAAGACCGATACTTTGATTTTATGATTGGATTAAATTTTAATAAAGCAGAAATATAAATAATGCCAATTACATTGGTAGTTCCGGTAGACTGATAGTGATGAACCAAGATCTTTGAGTTATTAACATACATGTCAAGTTTCATCAAAAGCGGTTCAAAATTGTGACCTCTATAGGGACCACAAGCTGAAAACGTGACTTTTCGTACAATCAGGGGCCATAATCCACGAAGTTTCTATCCGATATATGCCAATATCGAAAGTAGCCGAGATCTTATGGGGATAAACCTATATTTCAAGTTTCGTCAAAATTGGATAAGAATTGTGACTTGTAGAGAGTCCACAAACAAATTGTGGACGGATGGACAGGGACGACGACAATATACGTCAAAATGAAAATGTGGGCGTATAAAAAAAAAAAAAATTGAAAGTTGATAAGGTAGCTATTTATAGATTCAAACGGAGCGCTAGACAAGCCAGAAATCGTCGAGTACCAATTGTAGTAGGGGAAATTTTCGGCATATGGGGAACTCTAATAATGTCGTTCAGTTTATTTAGCTGTTCTACCGAACATCACAACCTGCGCATTGCATTACCATGGAAGACCAAACAGTGCTTTATTCCCTCTCGTTTTATTATAAAAGTTAAATCATATTTCCTAGTTCATAGTCCTTATATTCATATTTCTTCATTTGCTGCCGTATTTCGACATTTATATACTAAAATTAATATTTGTATCTTAAATCAATATTAGTTTTACAAATTACACATTTGTCATTTCAGATTTGTAAAAATGTAATTAATTGTATATCAATATAAAGATAACATTTATTTTATAAAATCAAAAATTAGCCTACATTTACATTTCATCAGAGAAGTACAACGAAAAACAAATCTGGAACAACAAATTTCTAAATACAATACTCCCAATACAAATCTTGCCAAATATTTCTCCAAAAACATTTTTCACAAACATTTCTACAAAAGCATTTTTCGAAATTCATCGAATATGACGACATGAGAGCAATCTGAGCGTACAATGAGTCACCATACAATAAAGTGGAATAGAGCAAGCATATATAAAATAAGAAATATAACGCTAACGCAACAATATACGTCCACCCTGCTTTGATTGATATGGTACTTTGTCAAGAAGGCTAGGCATTTGGTTTGTTTATCGTCGTGCATCAGCATCAATAGTTGCCGTCCTTAGAGTATAAGGAATAAGTACACCAGGATAATCCATTCAGAATTGTGGCTTTCGGACGCTAGGGGCAAAAAGTGGGCGTGACCTGCCCTTGGGGTCGGGACATTGACCAAAATCAATAGTGGACGCCCTCAGGCTATATGGAATACATATGCCAAGTACCAAGCTGATTCATTTAGAAATGCGGCCTGTAAACGACAAACACAAAAATTGGGCGTGGCTTGCCTCTGGGGTTCGGGACATGTAGTTGTCACCCTTAGGCTATAAGGAATACATATCCCAAGTTTAAAGGCGATCCATTAAGAATCGTAGCCTGTACACAACACACACAGACACGATGTAAAAATGGGTATGGCTCCGCCCCTGGGGGTTGGACAATCACCAAAAAACAATAGGGATCATCCTTGGGTATAAGGAATAGGGTATTAGGAATAGGTATTTAAAAGGATCTGTTAAGAATTGCATCCTGTAAGCGAACACAAGACACACCGACATTGGGCGTGGCTCTGTCCCAGGGGGTCAGGCATGCTGCCCTTTCCCTGGGGGTCGGGCATGAACCATAAATAATAGTGGCCAGCCTTAGGGTATAAGGAATAAGTATAAAAAAGTTTTCAAAACGATCCATTAAGAATTGTAGCCTGGAAGCGACAAACAGACATGCTAAAAGAAAATGGGTGTGGCACTATCCCTGGGGTTGGGCATGCACCCCAAACGATAGGGATCTTCCTTAAGGTACAAAGAATAAGTAAGCAAAGTTTCAAGATGATACGTTAAGAAATGCAGTCTGTAGAGGACAAACAAAGAGATACAAGAAATGGGCGTGGCTCTGTCCCAGGGTGTCGGGCATTCACCCAAAACAATAGGAATCATCCTTAATATATATAAGGAATAAGTATTTTAAGTTTCAAGATTATCGATTAAGAATTGTGGCCTGTAGGCGATACACAGACACAACTAAAAGAAAATAGGCGTGATTCTGCCCCTGGCGGGTAGGCATGCACACAAACGATAGGGATGTTCCTTAGGGTACAAAGAATAAGTATGCAAAGTTTCAAAACGATACATTAAGAAATGAGGCCTGTAGACGACAAACAAATACAAGAAATGGGCGTGGCTCTGCCCCTTGGGTGGGGGGGCTGCACCAAAACAATCGTGATGATCCTTAGGGTATAAAGAATAAGCATTTTAAGTTTCGAGATGATCGATTAAGAATTGTGACCTGTAGGTGACACACAGACACACTAAAAGAAAATGGGCGTGGCTCTGCCCCTGGGAGATGGGCATGAACCCCAAACGATAGGGATGTTCCTTAGGGTGCAAAGAATAAGTATGCACAGTTTCAAAATGATACATTTAGAAACGAGGCCTGTAGACGACAAAAAAACAAATACAAGAAATGGGCCTGGCTCAGACCCTAGGGGTCGGACATGCACCCAAAACACTAGGGATCATCCTTAGGGTATAATACCTTTTTACAATGTATGTAAATTTAAATGTGTCAGAATATATTCTTTGAGTATTGAATATATGTCAAAATATAGTTTACATTTCTGAAAAGTTAAATGAAACTTCTTTTCAATGGTATTCTGTGTGATATCTGGAATGTCGTAGTACGTCCCGTATTTTGACATTTAAGACCCCACCCACCCCCCAAAATCAATTAATAGGGCACAACTTTTCAAGTTATTTTCTGGCACATTTATATTTATATACCTTGAAAAAAGGTCAAAGTTCCACGGTACTAAACGTTATTAAGTGGGCGGAGGGGAGGGATATTTATAATAATAAAAAAAGATCTTAATAAGAAATTTTAGATATCTGTTCATATGCAGCTGGGAAGTATGTTCATCGTATGCTACAAAATGTAAATTATTTTCTAGCACATTTGTATTTACAAGAAAAAAAGAACAAATTTGAAATGGCACTGACGTGTATTAAATGAGGATTGGGGAGGGGGTATTTAACGTCAAAATACGAACAATAAAACAAAATACAAGATATTAGGATGCATACCATTAAAAAGGTCAGAATACATTTCTAAAATTGTAAAATATTTTCTGACATATTCATATTTACCTACCTGGTTAAAGCTGATATAATTTGGATCGTCTAAACGCTATTCACTGAATTATCGGCCCTTGTCTGAAACATTTGGACACAGATCACCAAATATTCATGGGTCGACGAATATTTTGCTTGGCATTTTTGTTGAGTTTTTGGTGTAGATTGTAGAATCAAAGAAAAGGGTTTGAAAATACATTATCTGTTCATGATTTTGAGGCGGAAGGATACAAGAGTTGTGAGGTTGGTTACGTTGTAAGGGAGGGTCGAAAATTGCTCGTTTGGTTGTCTCTATTTCCAGCTTGTGTATGTCAAGTTTTTCATGGTGAACCTCATACATGCTTTTGGGCCAGAGTTTGCCACATGTTGCTCCATCTGTGGCAGAAAGCGTTCTACCCAACAAATATTTGGGAAAACTTATAGCCGGTCTAAGAGACGAGAATTAACATTAAAGTCAATGGGGACATAATTAGTGATCTGTGGCCATTTAAGTCGTCAAGTCAAGTTCACGTTCTGCGTTAAAATTTCGCAAACAGCTTTGAACGTGAAAGTTATTCAATTGCAAACATATTTTTGGAGGCGTTTAGAGGAAATGGTTGACCAATATCACACCTCTTGTAAAGATCGAAACTTTGAATGTAATACATGTAGATCGAGAACGGTTTGCGACTGACATAAATTTTGGTAATAGAGAGACCAGAGAAAATCTTTGATATATAAGCAAGAATGGAAGATAATCTAACATTATTTCTCGCGACTATTAAAATTTTAGACAGTGTATCTGAATGTGAATCTAGAAGGTATTGTAATAGCATATTATATGTAACATCAGTATGTCGGTATTTTAATGAAGACGCGGACATGGGTCAACGTGAGTCAACGACTTGTGTTTAGCAGTGGTTGACTTGACTGATTAGGATATTTGGCCAACTCTAACAAGGTAATAAATGTCTGTTTGTCTTTATTCATTTCTTTGTAGGAGCCTGTTAGGCTTTGTTGTTTGACAAAGTAGTAAAGTGAAAGTTTTCTTTAATAACTCCTATGAGCTGTGTTCAACCTTGTTGTTCCGCGATCTAACATGAAACAAAAAATATGTCGTCTTCATTTACTTCAACTGAGTTGGCAAATAGCAAAGCGAATGTTTTCCGTAAAAAAATTAAGTGGTGTTCCGCAATCTAACATGGGACATACACAAGGGTTGATTTAATTTATTTCTGTTGTGTCGGCAAGTAGTTGTTGTATACATTAATAATGAGTTCAGTGAAAGCAGCCCAAATCCAGTTGAAGGGAGATAACTTCATTTAGCAAAATACGAAACTATGACATGATTTTGTAAAATAAAAGCCTAGAGAGGGCGCCATGACATAGAAAATAAAAAGTGAAGAAGAAGATGAAACCAAATTTTTGAAGTTTGTTGTGATATCGGGTTATACCCCAAATATGGTGGAGATGCCGTTTCAGTGGGAAGACGACAGTTTGTTTTCTTCTCCGAGTTCGTCGTTCCCGCTCCAACAGCCACAGGGGCTTCATAGTAATGTTTCGTTTAACACAATGACGATGTCACCAGTCGACCACCTGTTGTCCACGCCGTCGCCCGCACGTGGTCCTGTTGGACCGCCGCCATTGAATTTGACAGGAGCCAGTCCGCCAGCACCTTCTAGTACTACCCCCACCATCAACAAATCTATCCCAAAATTCAAAGGATACATGGGAGATGATGGTAATAAATTCCTAAGTGAGCTGTTTTCTTATTTTTTACTAGCCAACATCTCTATTGACAGCTCGAAAACAGTCGCTGCACTCCATCTCCATTTGGAAGGGCCAGCATTAGTTTGGTTCAACACTTTGGCCATATCTGTTAAGTCTTCCTTTGATGAAGTGAAAAACCGATTTCTACAAGAATATTGTAGTCCAGCCAATCCCAGCCTCTTAGCCGAGGAAGCAGCTTATGACAGCATGGTGCCCCAACCTAACCAACGCTTGGCAGAATTCCATGCCAGTATTCTATCAAAAGGATCTCGATTGTCCAAAGCGGAGAGGGACATGGCGTTGAAGTTTGTTAAAGGACTCCCACCTCAGCTGGCATTTTTTGTGCGATCCCAGGCTGGCCCAAATGCTACATTGCGACAAGTCCTACATTCCGCTGCCATTGGCGAGTCGCATGGTTATCGACGAATCACATCAAATTACGATGAACACAGTCAAAGTCAAGGTGTCATGGCAACCCAATTAGCCAACCTCGCATCACAGGTTCAGGCTATGACGGTTAACCCAACGGCAACTAAGCCAAACAAACTGACTAATAATTTTTCGAAATCATATGGATATGGTAATTCTGCTTCCACCAACAGTCCGACCCATCAACAAAAGTACCAAAGCAGCCGAGTTTGTTACAAGTGTTCTGGTAGAGATCATTTTCAAGTGAGCTGCAACTGGAATGGTGCGAATCAACCCCAATCCGATATACAGTGTCAACTTTGTTTACAGTATGGAGATATTAGTTAAAGGTTCTAATAATGTTTATATATTTGTGTATATATTTGAAAGTTCTTTGCATCCATTACTGCTAGGTACAGACTATATGAAGGCTAATAATATAAGTATTAATTTTAGGAAAGCAGCTCAGTTTAATAGTGTAAAATCACAGTTTAATGTCAAAAGTAATGTATGTATTGACATTAAGCCACGATCAGAAAGTATAATTCCTGGTAAAATATGTGAAGGTGTACCGATAGGTATTCAAGGTGTGTGTGAAGGACATTCTGAAATATTGCATAAAGGATTATTTGTTGCAAAAGCAGCTGTAACTTGCAATTTAGATTCCATTGTGCCTATTCAAATTTTGAATCCTGGTAATACAAAAGTCACTATTAAAAGTGGCGATATTTTAGCCTGTTTTAAACTGGCTGATAATTATTTTGATTTTATTTCCTATTCTCATTTAGACATAAAGCCACGTTGTAGTCCTATCAGTGCACCTAATTCTAATCTAGTAAATAAGTTAATATCTGATTTTTCAGATAGCTCACATGCTGAACGGGTTGAGTTAGACTGGTCTCTTTTTAATATTAATTCTGAGTTGTCGGATAATGAAAGTGACAAGCTCAAAAGTTGTTTATCTGAATTTAGTGATTTATTTGTTACTGGGGAAAATCCAAAACTGGGCTTGACCCAACTTGTTCAACATGAAATTCATCTCAAGCCAAACTTTGTTTCAAAACATCAACGTCCTTATAGATTGACGCCTGACAAAAAAGAGGTTTTGCGCCACCAATTAGATCAATTATTAGATCAGGGGATTATTAGCCCTGTTTCGGAGTCAGAGGATGTACCTATCACTAGTCCTATTGTTTTAGTAGCCAAACGTAATAAGCCAAAATTAGATCCAAATAACATAACCCGCGAGTCAAGTTTGTCATCATTTAGATTCTGCGTTGATTTCAGATACCTTAATTCACAGACTAAGGAATTTCGCTATACTATTCAAGATTTACAGGATTTGACAGAATCGTTTGGCAAGAATACACCTAATTATATTACCTCCCTTGATTTATCCTCCGGATTTTTTCAGATGCCTATATCAGAGCAGTCAGCTAAATATAC
Organism: Patella caerulea; assembly: GCA_036850965.1. NCBI lineage: Eukaryota > Metazoa > Mollusca > Gastropoda > Patellidae > Patella > Patella caerulea. Next base: position 15,270,210 of record JAZGQO010000015.1, on the reverse strand, counting down.
TGCATTTAACACATGTTTTGGGACTTTTAAGTTTCTCAGATTACCTATGGGGCTTAGCACGGCTCCAAATTCATTTCAATTATTAATGGACAAAGTTTTGTCTGGCCTTACATTTATTTCAGTGTTATGCTATTTAGATGATATTTGTATAATTTCTAGTACATTTGAACAACATTTACAGGATATTAAGAATGTTTTTAATAGATTAAAACAAGCTGGTTTGAAACTAGGGCCTGCTAAGTGTCATTTTGCTCAAAACAAATGTATTTTTTGGGGACATGAGATAACTAAGGATGGAATTCGACCACCCAGTGATCGGTTAGATATAATTATGAATTATAGTGTTCCCAAATCTCGAAAGACATTACAACGGGCTTTAGGACTATTTAACTGGTTTAGAAAATTTATTTGTAACTATAGTGCTATAGCTTCACCTTTATACCATCTCCTTAAACCATATCAGTGGACAGATGAGTGTGACATTGCGTTTACAAAACTAAAATATGCATTAAAGTCATCTGATGCTTTAGCATTCCCACGTTTTGATTTAGACTTTAAATTGTCAGTTGATACCAGCTGTAAGGGTATTGGATACATGCTACTACAGAAACATGAAGATGGCAAAGAGCGCGTTGTTCGGTTCGGATCAAAAGGGTTAACTAAGTGGCAACGCTCTTATGGACCAACTAAGTTAGAACTTCTTGGTGTTGTCACAAGTGTAATTGATTGTAGTTCATATTTAAGAGGTAGACACTTTATTATTGAAACGGATCACCAAGCTTTGAAATCCTTACACCAAAAACAATTTAAAGGCGCTATCTATGAGAGATGGTTAACAATTTTACAATCTTTTGAGTATGATGTCGTACATAAACCAGGTGTGCAGATGTGTGTCCCAGATGCTTTGTCTCGCATGGATGATTTTCAAGAGAACTTATCTGGCAGTCCTACAGAAGATGACCCTTTTTTCCCCTATGTACCTGAAAAGCCCACCTTTGTTCGATTCCTTCAAGATGATAAAGTTGATACAATTTTGCCTGTAGTAAACAATCTTCAACCTGGTATACCATTGGCTAACGATGATATTTTTGACTACGATGCTGATACTGAAGATGGTCTTTCAACTGATTTACCAAGAAAACGCAAGTTCCGTTGCAGGTATCATGCTCCGAGTAAGATTATATACCCTGGTAAACACCAACCACACCCTCCTACCAGTTGTAAACACATACACCAGATATCTGCGTTAGTTCCAGCTCTTTCCAGTAACCAATCTAATCCTAATAGTGACACAGACCACTCCAATCCGCCAGATTGTAGCGATTCCGATCAATCAAAGAACAGTAATGGTCTGCCTCCAGCTCTTGAACATTTTGACATGACCCCTCAGTGCCTTAAGGAAACCCAAAGACACGATTCTAATTTTCAGCATCTTATCCAGTACTTGGAAAGTGGAACATTGCCTGGTTCAGACCAACAATCAAAACTAATTTTACATCAACAAGCGGAATTTGTCATTATTGAGGGCATCTTGTATCACTCACGCGTAGCCAAAGCGAAACGAACCAAATATCTTACGAAATACCAAATAGCTCTTCCCGACATTTTGATTCCACATGTGTTAAAACTTTTTCATGATTCACCCTTAGCAGCTCATGGTGGCATTCAAGACACAATTGACAGAATCAAGGAACACTACTATTTCCCACGTTTAGCATCAATAGTCAGTGATTATGTTCGCTCTTGTCATGAGTGTCAAGCTCGGAAGATTACCAAGGTTCATTTTAAAAATAACATTACCGCATATCCAACACCAGTTAAACCCTTTTTGGTGTGGCAAATTGATTTGTTTGGTCCTTTAACTCGTAGTGATAAAAATAACATATATATTTTTACCGCTGTGGACATGTTTTCGAAGTATTTGTATGCTGTTCCAATCCCTCAAAAAGATGCTATTACAGTTTCTGATTCTCTTTTTCATTTATTTTGTACTTTCGGTGTTTGTGATACCCTAATTACTGACCAAGGAAGTGAATTTACTGCTAATGTGACTAAGCGATTGTGTAATATGTTTCAGGTCCCTCAGGAGTTCACACCTGCATTTATTCACCATTGTGTAGGGGCATGTAAAAGGACACATTCTACATGTACATTGGCATCACGTTTAACTCCCTATATGAACAGTATGTGTACTAATTGGGATTTGTATCTCCCGTGTGTTGTGTTTGCGATTAATAACTCAGTTAATTCTAGTCTTGGATATTCTCCATATGAGATTTTATTTTCCCAAAGACCAAAGTTTCCTCTTGTTAGCTCAAATGTTGTTTTGGATAAAGTTCCAACTGATGTGAGTGAATATCTGAAGAGTAAACAGTTACTTTTGGATGAAATCCGAAATAATGTGATAAAAAAGTTGTGAATTTATCTGCGGGTGATTATGTTTATATAGCAGACAATTCAAATAAGCAAGGAAAAAAACTAAAACATCAGTATAATGGACCATTTGTTGTTACTGATGCACCTACTTCGCATATGATAATTCTTGCTGATCCGGTGACCAATAAGGAACTACCCAAAGCCATTCATGTTGATCGATTAAAGCCTGCACATATTCGTCAACCTACTCCTACAAACTTTTTTAAAGCTATTCATCGGGTTGTTCCTAAAACATTCCATTCAGCAGGTACACAAACTGCAGATTCCTTCAAATCACCTGATAACGGGTCAAATCCGGGTCCTTCAAATGTGCTCACTTTGAAGGGAAACGAATCCCTTATTCCTTTAAACCCCACCCCTGCGTCTGTTTGCCCTCAACGGGATGTTCGAATACCTGTTCGCTTTCAAGACCCGAATTACATTCACCCCGATCAACTGTCCCTTTAAGTGTTTATCAGGCTTAAGTCTGTTATATTTGTTCTTTCTACTAGTTTGCATTTTGATATTTTGATTTGTTTGAAACCTATAATATCTGTTAATAGTTTGATAATTATGTTCTGAGTTAAGCAAATTTTGCATAGTTTCATAGTAACTAAATAATCTTATGAACATTGTATGTCACATAGTTAGTCTTGGTTGATGACATCTTTGATTTCATTTTATTTTAATTTATTTGAGCTATGCAATCTCTTAATTTTAAGTAGTTTGTAAAATGTGTTATTTGTGAGTTTAAAGCTAAGAGGTTCATTATATGTTGTGAATACATTTTGGTATATTATTCATGAGGTTATATAGGTTTTTCACCTGTTATATCAGTGTATGCTAACACTGTTTGGTACCAACATAGTATTACATTTGATTAGACTAAGATTGCCATTATACTAACTATGAATACAGTGTCAAATGTTTTATTCTATACTATTAGTGATTAGTATTTTAGTAGTACCATTTGAGAATTGGTTTAGCAGCTTGTAGTGCTCTGTTTTGACTTTAGATTAAAGTAAACTGGTGTCTCAAAGAGAGATTTATTTTTTATTTTTCATATCTTATGTTTTATGTTAAGTAGTTTTATTGATTTGCCCTGCTTTTCACTGAACTCATAAAAACTGTCAGAAATTTAAATTAAATTCCATCCAATTTTGTTTGAGGGGGCGGATGTTGTATACATTAATAATGAGTTCAGTGAAAGCAGCCCAAATCCAGTTGAAGGGAGATAACTCCATTTAGCAAAATACGAAACTATGACTTGATTTTGTAAAATAAAAGCCTAGAGAGGGCGCCATGACATAGAAAATAAAAAGTGAAGAAGTAGATGAAACCAAATTTTTGAAGTTTGTTGTGATATCGGGTTATACCCCCAATATAGTAACGTGAATGTTTTTCATTAATAATTTTAGGAGAGATTGTTCAGCCTTGTTCTTAGGCAATCTAACATGGAACATACGCTAAGACTGGCCTATTTTTGAGTATATAAAAGGGCTTTACCTGTGCGCAAGCAAAGTTAAGGGGATTACCTGTGAGGAAGCAAATTAATAATTTTGAAACCTTTTCAGCCTTGTTGTTCCGCAATCTAACATGGGACATACACTAAGGTTGCTTTAATATATTTCTGCTGTGTCGGCAAGTAGTAAAGTGAATGTTTTTTTCTTTAACAATTTTAAGTTAGACTGTTCAGCTTTGTTATTCCACAATCTAACACGGAAAGTACGCCACGGTGAACATTTTTGAGTATATTAGAGGGCTTACCTGTGCGCAAGCAAAGTTAAACGGTTAACCTGTGTGGAAGCAAATTAAGGGGGCTTCCCGGTGTGGAAGAAAATTAAACGGGGCTTAGCAGTGAGGAAGAAAATTAAAGGGGGCTTACCTGTGTGGAAGCAAATGAAGGTGCTTACCTGTGTGGAAGCAAATGAAGGAGCTTACCCGTGTGGAAGCAAATTAAGAGGCTTGCCTATGTTGGATGCAACATAAGTTGGCTTGCCTGTGTGGAAGCAAATCAATGTGCTTACCTTGGTGGAAGCAAATTAAGTTGCTTGCCTGTGTTGGATGCAAAGTAAGTGGGCTTGCCCGTGTGGAAGCAAATTAGTGTGGAAGCAAATAGGGGATTACCGGTGTAAAATCAAAGCGTTTTGGGTAGTCATCTATAATAGACACATATGACTATCTGTGGCATTAAAAGTTAGCTAGAATCATACTCCAAAAAGAGAACAGAATGTATAAAAATTCAAAGTCTGTATGTACGGAATAACTGACCGGGATTACCAAATATGGGTTAAGAAAATATGTGGTGGGATTAAGTGTGTTATGAGGAGAAGTGAAGTATGTTACCGGGCGAAGCGAAATGTGTTATGGGGCGAAGTGTGTAATGGGTTGAGTTAGTATTGAATGTCATTGTTTATTTTTGATATTCGTAAACGGATTCCGGAGCGGAAGCACTGTGCCTACAATACTTACATCTATAGGCAAGACGGTAATTCAGGGGAAAGTATACTATTTAAAGAGGGGAGGGGGTATTTAAAAGTCAAAATACACGTCTTATATGGTAAAAGTTTAATTTTATCATTTACATACATGTAGTTTATTGGGTAACACATTTCAGATTTTTTTTTTCTTTAATAAAAACAAATTAGTAACAAATAACATTAAACCAGCAGGTGCCAGGCAGAATACGCCCACATTTTGCAAGAAATGGATAAAGAACAAGCTAAAAACAATGCCATTTTTTGTACAATCTGGGGCAACAATGTAGAATGTTATAGCCTGAAATGTGCAAATATCAAAAGGGGTAGTGATCTTTGGGATATAAAGATATTTTTTAAGTTTCATCAAATACGGATAAAAAATGTGGCCTTTAGATGGTCTACAACCTTCACATTAATCACTTCTACACAATTTTCGTACAAAGAGCGGTCATTTTTTGTCGGGCAGTTTCTTTCGATTTTCTCGAAATTCGAATTAAACCCTCATTATGGTAGAATGTTGATGCATTGAAATGGTTTTTAACATCGGAATCCGCAAGTTAACATCGGAATTCGCGATTATCACAAATAACCTAGTTAGTGTGTAATGGTGATATACTCACGCGCTTTTTTAAAATTGAATAAAAATTGTGATCTCTAAGGGACCACAGGCTAAAAAGCTGATTTTTGTCCAATGAAGGGCCATAATTCCGGAAGTTACGATCCAATATGCGCGAATATCAAAAGGAACCCAATAAGGTTTGGTTATAAACATGAATTTCACTTTCATCGAAATCGGATCAAAATTGTGACCTGTAGAGTGTCCTCAACTTTGATTTACCAGATGTTTGCACTATTTGCGTACCAACTGGCGGCCATTGTGTAGCGGCAGTTCTAACCCAATTTTCACGAAATTCGAACTCCACAAACATTACGGTGAAACGGTGGTATAATCGAACCTTTTTTTTTTAAAAAAATAAAAAATCGGATAATAATTATGACCTTTATTGGTACCACAACCAGGGGCCATAATTAAGGGAGTTACGATCCGATATGCGTGAATATTGAACGGAGGGGTGGCAATTTTGTCCGGCAGATTTGCTGCGATTTTTATGAAATTCCAACCCAGAAAAAAATTGAACGGGTTTTTTTTAATCGGATAATAATTGTGACCTCCACAGGGACAACAAGCTAAAAAGCGATTTTTCGTACAATCAGGGGTCATAATTCAGGAAGTTACGATCCGATGTGTGTAAATATCAAAAGGAACCAAGATTTTCGGAATAAAATTGTGACCTCTACAGGTTCCATAACCTTGATATATTGTATTTTTTTTATACTATTCGCGTGCAAGCGGCGGCCGTTTTATCCGGCAGCTTTGGACCGATTTTCACGAAATTTGAACTCAAACTTTCTTACGGTGTAACGGTGATATAATCAAACGGTTTTGTTTTTAAATCCGATAATAAGTGTGACCTCTAGAGGTACCACAAGCTTCAACAAGATTTTTCGTAGCCTACAATCAGGGCCCATAATTCTGAAAGTTATGGTCCGATATGCGCGAAAAATTGTGACCTCTATAGTGTCCACATAATTCAGGAAGTTACGATCCGATGTGTACAAATATCAAAGGGAACCAAGATTTCCCAGTTTCATCATAATCGGAATAAAATTGTGACCTCTACAGGGTCGACAACCTTGATGTACTGTATTTTTTTTTACACTATTCGCGTGCAAGCGGCGGCCATTTTGTCTGACAGGTCCGATTTTCACGAAATTCGATTTCAAACTTTCTTACGGTGTAACGGTGATATAATCAAACGGTTTTGTTTTTAAATCGAATAATAATGGTGACCTCTAGAGAGACAACAGGCTTCAACATGATTTTTCGTACAATCAAGGGCCATAATTCAGGAAGTTATGGTCCGATATGCCCAAATATCGAAAGGAACCTGTGCACTAGTGAGCATTCCCCGGCAGTCGATGACATCAATATGGCATCTGTGGAGAGTGACAGCTTGTCAGACATTGATTTCGCTCCGAATGTTCTTTCCTATCAGAACTAGCCAATTAGAAATGCCAAGAACAACCGTGACGATGATGGTTCCGAACATTCTACCATTTCTAGAGATGGAGAATGATAAATATAGGCACTAAAACAGCGAAGACACCATGTCTTATCAGTCTTTCGATTCTCGATAACTTTTCGCCCCATTTAGGCCCTATTGATGTCCACGCTTCATCGGAAAAAATATATCAGTTAAAAACTGTTAATTATGGTATTATACGGCCTATATTAGATACGAGATCGCAGCTAAAAACGGGTCGCGTCATAGGACTATCGGAGTAGGGCCAATCGCTGAATTTAAAAGATCGTGAAAATAAAAAAAAGTTATTGATCGAGTCATCTGGAATGGTGTGAAGTCATTAATAGTTCCCTGTAACACCCCCATAATTACAACTCTCTGCGACAAAGGGAACTTTTAGACGTGCGAGAGTGCAATAGAACCCAAAATTTATATCACTATCATCAGTATCACACTCATTTACCTAGTTACAGCTGACATCTACGACTATCTATACTGAGCGCCATGGAAAACGCATCACTTAGTTTTTCGTATAACAAAATGATCCTGTAAACATATCTTATTTATTTTGCTTCTTAATGTGAGCAACACATTTGTACACTTATGGATGTTTAATCTGTAATCAACGGTACGAAGTCAGAAGGGTCAAAATCAAAAGTACGACACAGATGTCAGTAGCAAGTGTGTCCTCCACGGGCTTTTATGCACGCTGTGCAGCGACGTCGCATGGAATTAACCAATGTTTGAAAGACACTTCTCCCACCCCATAGATCCGTTTGGAAGACGCAGCAGTCTACAGGACGTTCCCAAAGACGTCTCCACACACGTTGACGGCCATCAGCGTGATAAAGATGAAAGCGACTCTCATCACTGAAGAGCACACTTTGCCAGTCTACTCTTCTCCATGTCTGATGTCCCTGAGCCCGTATCAAACGCCGCTGACGGTGATGATCCCCGAGGATAGCTCCATCATAAGGTCGTCGTGCACGGAGTCCTACTTCTCTTAGACGATGTCTTACGGTGTTGGCACTTACTGGTCCATGTCTTCCGACGACTGCTGCACCTGTTCGAGTAGTTGGGCGACATCTGTCACGCAGATGAGTGACCCGGATGTAGCGGTCTTGAGCCTGGGTTGTAACGCGTTGTGGACTAGGACGTTGACGGTCACGTGTTGATCCAGTAACTCGAACACGTTCCACCAACCTTACGATAGTGGACTGGTGACAATTGAAGTGTCTGGCAATAGCACGTGTAGAATTCCTGCCCTGGACATTCCCGTGGCTTCATTCCGTTGATTTTCAGTAAGTCTCGGCATCTCCATGTTCCTTAAGCAACGTCCGTGAGTTTTACAAACATCTAACCGTTGCTTCAATTCCCGAACATTTACGCCTGCCTTTAATCGTTATAAGCGTATTATTTTTACCACGGGTGCATTCCCATATAGGAATTCTGAATTAGATTTGTACTTATCGCACATCATAGAAACCTACAATATATGGCCAGACAATTTCTATGAATACCACAAGTTATTTACAATCAAATGTGCAATACACTTATGCAACACAATATTTTGATAAACTGGGCTTCAAGAGATCCTGTCCTGCTAAGAAGAGTTGTAGCTGGGGAACATGTTAACTCATGTAATACATGTCAATCAACTTCACTCGCAACACATATGTGCTCCCTGAAAGCCGAACTACATGGACATAGTTCTGTTCAAGAGAAACTTTCCATACAGACGCTTACACGTACCTCAAGGTGTTTCAGGGTTTTCTTCAAAGAGCGGTGCCGGTCTTCCTTGAGGGGCGAAGAAAATTTAGGAATATTTGACGGCTTTAAACACGTTTTCATGCTATTTCAGCCCATGAACAAAGCAACTTCAAGATAGTCTAATATAGCGGAATTCAGATGGCTAACTCGAATTCAAATTAATTGTTTACAGTTCACGAAGACGGAGCCGTTGGGAGAAAATGTTTGAAAATTAAACTGCCACAAACGCGTTTTCCTGGTTTTCCAATCTGTGAATACAGCAACTTCAATTTAGGTCCAATATAGCCTACCTGACTGACCCGAATTCCAAATAACCAATCGTCGCTTGGTTTGGGGGTCTTACCCTCCCGGAGAAAATTTTTAAAAATTAAACCATCGCAAATGCGTTTCCTGCTTTTCTAGCCCATGTAAGCAACTCCAAAATTTCCAATGGTTTTGTAACCGAAATTCAGTCTGAATTCCAACTATCCAATCAGACTGTTGCAGCTGTATTCACAAAAAATAATCGATGCCCGAAAAATGTCGCACAAAGAAGAGTAGCTCAAGACAAGATATTTTAATCCATAGTCAACTCAGTAGGCCTACAAATTCGTGGTATTCAATTAAAAGAAAAGTAAAATTACTTTATATGAGGGCTCAATGACAGTTAGGGAAGCAAAACTAGCGATTCCCGAAAAATTTCGGGTTTACAGACAATGGCGTCGGTTGTATGGATCCCCCAAGAAAATTTTGGAATATTTTCCAGCCCGTAAATATAGTGTTTTATTAGATTTCGGGCACTTTATTTTGCTAAATATGAAATAATTTTTTTTTCACTTCACCCGTCTGCCCGAAAGGTCAGCATGCCCGAAAGTTAGGGGGCAGCTGCCCCCTCCCGCCCCCTGGCTCGTACGCCTATGACTCCATCAAGTTGAAGGACGACAAATTTGTAATAATCATAATAACCTAGGTTTTAAACAGGCCAATTGCAACAGAGAACATTGTTGCTATCACTGCCTAAGCAATAGCCACATACGAAGTTCATGTCCAACTAGAGAGAAATTTAGTGAAAATCAACCAAAAGACAAGAGAAAAAATTTTGACAGTTTGAATTTAAAGCGAGCACTTCAATCAATATCCAAAGATTTGAATTAGCAAATCATCCTGAAAGACAATTTGTTAAATATTTATGTTCAGGATTAAGGAGCGGTTTCGGTACTTTGGTTAAAGACCCGGTTTCAGATAAAAATCAGCTAGAGATAATCCTGAAATAGTTGATGAGCTTATTAAATCAGAAGTTGAAAAAGGTTTTATCAAAGATCCTTTTTTCACACTTACCTTTTGATTATATAGGGTCAGTCCTTTAGGCCTAGTAACCGAGAAATATTCAGGAAAGAAACAATTAATTCTTGATTTGTCTTCACCTCACGAAGGAAGCAATGTTGATAGCATAAATGACTTGATAGAGAAAGAATTGTGCTCGTTGAAGTATGTGAAATTAGATGACGCTATCGAGAAAATTATACTATTTGGGTTGAATACTCTTTTATGTAAAACTGATATGTCTGATGCATCAAACAGGTTCCTATTATTCCTAATCAGTGGCACCTATACTGTGCTAAGTGGAGAAATCAATATTATATTTTCGTTCGTCTCCCATTGGGAAGTAGGTCTAGCCCCACATTTTTGATCATATCTCACAGGCCGTAGAGTGGATAGCAAGGAACACGTACGGAATAGGCACAATTTTTCATTTGTTAGATGATTTCTTGGCTATCGAGCCTCCGAAGTCCAAGGGCAAAGAAACACTGGCATCATTGCTCACTTTATTTCACAGACTGAATATTCACATCTCTCAGAAAAAGACTGAGGGTCCGTCATTTGTACTTCAATATTTGGGGATCATTTTAGATACGGTCATTATGGAATTTAGGCTCCCTATTGACAAACTCGAACGGATTATTCTGAAGAGAAATCGTTAAGTAAAAGAGAAGTTCAACAACTATTAGGACACTTTAATTTTGCATCAAAGGTAATTCTCCCTGGTAGGGGTTTTACATCATTCCTAAATGGTATTATCACTAAAGTATCTAAACTACACCACCATATTAGGCTAAATCATGAAGTAAGGAAAGATCACTTAATGTTGTACCCTTTTTATGCAATTGGAACGGAGTTTCTATGTTTCATAATAAAACACTTATTTCAAGTGCAAATATTGAATTCTTTACGGACGCTTCATCTAACTTCGGCTTTGGCGGGTATTTTCAAGGCGAATGGTTCTCAGAATCTTGGCCTTTGGACATAAACTTGTTTAAAAGTAACAAAATTGTATCAATGACCTTCAGGGAGTTGTACCCTATCGTAGTCGCAAGTGTGATATGGGGAAACCGGTGGAAAGGGCTGAAAATCTTAATTAACTGTGACAATATGGCAGTGGTAAATATTATAAATAAAGGGAGATCACCGAATCCTGCCAAATCTAAATTAATGAGAACCTTGGCTTTCAAGGCAGCCCAAAATAGCTTTATGATATGTAGCAGGTTTGTGTCTGGCAATTCCAATGTTATAGCTGATGCACTTTCGCGATTTCAGCCACAACGATTTCGTCAAGCGGCACCACAAGCACAAGAGCAGCCTGTGGTGGTTCCACATGTGAGCATGATTGTTTGGCAGAACTGGATGGAACTTTAGCGCACTTTTGGAATCACAGTGTTTCGTCAAAAACACTGGATTCAATGCATATCAACGATTCCTTACCCACTATAATTACAGATGGGTAACAATACTTCCACCAGTTTCTCAGACGTTAATTTTATATTTCATTTCATTAAGGTATATCAAACTGGATTCAATGCATATCAACGATTCCTTACCCACTATAATTACAGATGGGTAGGAATACTTCCACCAATTTCTCAGACGTTAATTCTATATTTCATTTCATATTGTCAGAGCATTTTAAAAAATAAGTTGCTCTACAATTAAACTTTACTTGAGTGGTGTTAGGTTCATATATATTAAAGGGACAATAACATTCTTGCTGGCTTGGTAGCTCCAGAAAATAAATAATACCCTTATTCTAAGTACTAGATGTTTAAGTGTCCTACCTGTTGTGTAAATTATCCATTACAACCTATTTTACTTGTCTAGAGGGTTCGAAAATATTTTAAAATCCAAGTCACACTTGAATAGGTTTACGTTAGACTTTTCAAATCAATTGGTTGAATTTTTCCAATTTTTCAAAATAAGTGTGTTATGATGAAATTTATATCATCATTTAATTGGAATATTCTAAGATAATACGATTTGAGGACTAGAATGAAGATTGGGACATATTATTCAGTTACAACAAGAGTGTTATTGGGGCTTTAAGTATGACTGTTTCTTTACCTCTTGTTATTCATAGCATTAAATTGTAGGCAACAAGACTAGTAACTATGTTGAACAATTGTCATATTTTATTCTCTACGTTACGTCATCTCTTACAAAAACAGTAAAAGGGAGGATACTCTACAAATACAATATCGTCACATCCCCTTTTCAGACATAATGTAAACAAAACATTAATACTACAACTATCACTTTAAACTTATACTACACATTACTTTAACTATGATAAAGAGAACTTGATATCAACACAAAATGTCAATTTGTAATGTATTACAAAAACAGTAAAAGGGGGGATACTCTACAAATACAATATCGTCACATCCCCTTTTCAGACATAATGTAAACAAAACATTAATACTACAACTATCACTTTAAACTTAAACTACATATTACTTTAACTATGATAAAGAGAACTTGATATCAACACAAAATGTCAATTTGTAATATAATCTTTTAAGTAATTAGGATTGTTAACAGTTCTTCCACTAACTCTAGTTGTAAGTTGGGGACTAACACCTTCAGTTTGTTTATCAGTACAGTTATAAGATTTCACAGGTTAACGCGATACTATCGGCAGTTTATTAGAATAACCAGTTTTTGACAAATTATTAGGATGGCGCGCACACGCTGACTCAGGCACAGTACTTGTTTGTGTATACTGAAAATTAGGTTTTTCAACACAAGGCAGATCACCAGTCTTACGCAAGTGACAACGATTCCTTCTGTAAGTTCTACCATCTTCAGTACGAATATCACACGAGCGAACATCCACTTGATTTTCAACTCTAGCTTTTACCCATCGTTTATCACTACCAACAGGGTTTACCCGCACAATATCCCCTGTTTTCAATAAAGAAAGTTCTTTACGTGATCTATCATGATAAGTAGTCTGTACAGTCTAAGACCCCTTACGCAAGTTCAAATAGGTTCAAACGCACAATTGTCAACACACGTCATTACAGTTTGTATTAAAATGAGTAATTCTATCACAAATAGTGAAGACTGGACCATTAAAATAGTTGCAGTTTTTCTCTGCATAGCGCTGTTTATGTTGTAGGCCTAACGACGTATTACGCAACTTGCGGCCATGACGATCGGCCAGTTGAAATTTCGGGTAGGGTTTCGTCAAATCATATAAAGGCCTCACCTTTATTTCAATAAGAATTCATTTATTATATGTTAAGCTACGCGCAGTACTGTTTTGGGCCAGTTTATTTGTAAATTAAGCGAGCTATAGGCCAGTAAACTTTTTGTAGTCATTTGACTTAAAAACATGCACAAAGGCACTCTGTAGGAAAAACCACTACTGCGACTGGAGTAAGACGGAAGACAACAGTAGTGGAAACATTTCTAGGGGTAAGTATACTCGACTTAATATGTCAGCAATGTACATTTCTGAACCACGCTTATAGTTAATAACATAGTCAAAACGTTGAAGACGTAAGAGCATTCGTTGTAAACGTTTAGAAGCACTAAGTAGACTCTTCTTAGTAATGATTTCTAGAGGCTTGTTGTCAGAGTCGACATGTACTTTACGACCATAGACATAGTGTTCAAGTAGCTCTTTCTCGATCTGAGCGTAGTGTATCTCAGTTGAGGTCAGAGAACGAGAAGCATACGCGATCGGGTGTCCATCTTGCAGGAGACAAGCGCCTAACCCAGATTCTGAAGCATCACACTGGAACACAGTTGATTTAGTAGCGTCAAAGTAGCTTAACACGGGAGTCTCGGAGAGAATCCTTTTAAGAATTTCAAAGGATTTGCCGTGAACTTGGTCATCCCAATGGAACAGAGTTTCCTTCTTCAGTATATCTCGAAGAGGAGTAGTGATTTGTCACACAGTTGGCACAAACTTTTGAACATAGTTTACCATACCCAAAACCCCAAAAAACGCTGACCTGCAACTTTATTAGACGGCATATATCGAGGATTGCTTTTACTTTAGTGGGATCCACTTTCAGACCATGAGAAGTAATGACGTGACCCATATAAGTTGCTTCATCCACATGAAACTTCACTTTGGCTTTATTTATCTTCAAACGTTTAAGTTGACATCCTTTCATCAATTTAATAAAGTTATGATCATGATCTCTAAAGGCTTCTTCATCAGAGTTTCCAGTACTATAAATGATGATGTCGTCATGCATTGCTTTAACACCTCGTAGACCTTCTAGAGCAAGATCTACTCTTCGCTGAAATTCTTCAGGAGCTACAGATATTCTGAACGGGAGACGTTTCCATCGGAATGTTCCCCAAGCAAAAGTGGTTAGGTAACTACTTTCCTTGTCAAATACAACATGCCAAAACCATTCCTAGCATCTACCACCGAGAAAATTATAGCTTTAGACAACTCTGGGAGAGGTCATTAATAGTCGATGTAGGATAATGATTCCTCTTTAAGGCTACATTGAGTGGTTTGGGGTATATACAAAGACGAAGTTTTCCATTTGGTTTAGCGACGACTACCATTGGTGAGATCCAATCAGTAGGAGTAGAGACAGATTCAATAATGCCCCGTTGAGTAAGTCTATCTAACTCATGCTTGACCTGTTATTTCAGAGCAATAGGAACTTTTTTAGTCGGAATCTGTACAGGCCTAATGTCTTTATCTACCTCCAGGCTAAGTTTACCATCAAAACAACCATCACCTGTAAACACATCGTTGAATTCAGCATGAACGGTTTCTAGAGTTAAGACGGGTGAGTGTTCATCTATTTTATAAGTAGAATTGACTTCAAAATTTTCAACATTGACCGTTATCAGTTCCATACGCTGTATAGCACTCGAACCAAGTATAGACTTTACATCAGCATCAACCATCAGGAAATCCAAAATGTAGTTGTAACCATTCTTGGGGTTCGTAAGTTTGTGACATTGTCCTGTGTCACGGTACTAACACGTAGGCTGTGACACTATCCTGTTTACGGGACCAAAAAGCAGGCTGTGACACTATGGGGCCACAGAGGTGACAATGATCGTCTATGATTTCTTCTAGGGTTTTCTTCGGACTTCACGTTGTTATAAAATTACATCCAATGATCAATTAAGTCTAAAACACCGTTTATCTTGTTACTATTTTATATAACAAATACAGCAAACTTCAGTGGTTACAGGTACAGGAAACTACAATATTATTGAATATAAGTTCATTATCCTTAGCTTGTGTTTTGGGTAGCATTTCCTCGCCCCTCAGCCGGGAAGGCTGTGATGTTCTCCCAACCTCCCAATGGTATCTAAAGAAACTTAAACTGCGAATGTTCTTATAAAAAGGTTACGTGCATGAATCAGAATTGAGCCCCGGGAAATGACCAGGTATTTCCTTTATCGGATTGGTCAGCTGCAAAGACACTACCCTGGATTTCAAGACAGTGTACTTATATGGGCACATAGGGGAGTAGATAACCACGTTTCTAACTCATGGACATGGGGTTACCATATTTGGATTATCAGACTTATGATGTTATTGCCCCACTTTAAACTTCCATACACATTCTTGTTAGCCTAGTTCTTGTTGTCACTAACACTTTTAATACATAAACCAGAAGATATTTTACAAACTAAGGTAACCCCTACAGTATATAGGGTCTATAGTGTAAAAAGTTTAATAGAGCTCTTACCAATAGGAGTTTCCTTCGAATGGTTATACATATACAGAGTCGTAGATGTAGGAGTAAGCGTGGGGTTACTGCAATGTTTATCATATACTTTGAGAGGAAGTGTATTAATAGTTGATCTATTGCCAAGCTGAAATTCTACCAGTTCATCATCAACTTTCATAACAACTTTCTCACTATTTCTTGATTTCTTGTCGAATTTCCAACAGAGTTCACAGAGTCAATCATCATACACAACCATCAGACGAGTTCGATCCTTCAACAAAGTTAACGTTGTACTTGGGATTTTTCTTAAACCCACGCCTCTTCAATGACTTGTTAGGGCATTTAGCAGTTTCTTACAAACATCACAAGACTTTCCCATGCAGGACAAAGTTCTTTTGTCATAGGATGTTGAGTAGTACAGAATTTACAATCTATTCTAGGAGAACTTGACTGTAGAGAATGGGGAGCTCTTGCAGGTCTTCTGATTGTCTCTTATTCCAAGAACTATTCTATCTCGAAAAAGGCTGTATTCCAGGGCACCATAGTTACAAGTTTTTGCTAGAGAGCGTATCACAGTGACATATGTATCCACATTGTCAGACTCTTGGTCCCGTTTATTGAAGCAAAATCTTTCGTAAGTTTCATTTGTCTCCCCAAGACAAAATGTTTCAAACTTCCGAACAATAGAATCTATACGTCATTTCTTTGATTATCATTATCAAAAGTCAAACCTTCCCGTCTTCCATTAGCCCAGGTTAGGTGCAAAAGAGTAGGACTTTAAACCCCATTTCATTTCATTTCAAAAGTCAAACCATCGTAGATGTTAAGAGCTTCCGGTCCTAAGCAGGTGAGGAGGGTAGCAGCAGCTGACCCATTTCCTTCTGATTCAGGCCATTGACTATTTCATAGTTAGTCCATACCCGTTTAAAAGTTCTCCAGTTAGCAGCCAGATTTCCACTCATGTCAAGTTAAGAGGAAAAAGGTAAGTTGAACGGTATATGCAGCACAGGGTAGTTTCTATCATCGTCAGCCATGCTTGAAGCATTTAGATTTTCTTTACAGGATACCACAGAAACAAGAAGTAGGACTGTTAGCATAATACAGTAGAGTTACTTAACTATAAGTTCCATCGTTGTAAAGAGACGTCAACAATGTAGAATAGAGTAGGTCTTAGCAGTCAGTATACGTTGCAGAGACAGACGTACAGGAGTCTAGTAAAATCACAGAGCTTAATTTATTTCAGTTTCACGATGCAGAGACAATCGTTGAAGGCCCTTTAAAGGGACAATAACACTCTTGGTGGCTTGGCAGCTCAAGAAATAAATAATAGCCTTACTCTAAGTACTAGATGTTTAAGTGCCCTACCTGTTATGTAAATTATCCATTTACAACCTATTTTACTTGTCCAGAAGGTTCAAAAATATTTTAAAATCCAAGTCACATTTGAAAAGGTTTACGTTAAACTTTTCAAATCAATTTTTCCAATTTTTTAAATTAAATGTGCTAAGATGAAATTTATATTATCAATTAATTGGAATATTGTAAAATAATACAATTTGTTGACCAGAATGAAGAATGGGATATATTATTCAGTTTCAACAAGATTGGTATTGGGGCTTTAAATCACAGAGATGATATTTATATTAAGCAAAATGTCAACAAAAGTTTAACAATGCGGAGACAATTCTTAACAGCAGGTCAATCGCAGAGACGATATCAAACCTTTACAAACGCTGAGACGTTCTAGTAGTAGAGAGTCAAATGTCTGAGATGGTTCTTGACAAATTCGCCGAGACGAATCCAACTTCACAGAGATGAGTTGTTTGTTGACATTGATGCGCGGTGAAGCATCCAGAAAAAACGTGGTCGGAAATACGGATCAAACTGGTTTCTTTCACGCGGTCATCCAGCGTTGCCGTTCCACCCATTTTAAGATTCATTAAGTAATAATAATAATAATAATGTATATTTGTAAAGCGCCAATTCATCCACAAATGTATGCTCTAGGCGCGTACTATGTACTCTATGGTCACTATTTACACAAAAATCCAGATCCACCTCAACTAAAATGCGGTGGTAAATTGGTGAGTTTTTAATTTCGTTTTAAAAGATTCAAGTGATGGAGCTGTTTTAAGATAATGGGGTAAGGAATTTCACAAAAAAAGGTGCACTGTACTGAAATGTTCTTGAGCCGAAAGTTTGTAGATTGTACTTTGGATGTGTAATAAGCACATATCTTGGGATCTTAAGTTACGGGATGGTACGTAATGATTTATTAGCTCTGATAGATATGCAGGACTGGAACCATGAAGACATCTATAAACAACACAAAGAAGTTTGTAGTCGATTCTTGAGTGAACTGGTAACCAGTGTAGTTCCTTCAGTATGGGTTTAATGTGAGATCGTCGGGATGATTGACTAACTATCCTGGCAGCATTGTTTTGGATAACTTGAAGTTTAGAGAGTAAACTTTGTTTTAGACCAATAAGGATACTATTGCAGTAGTCCTATCGTGAAAACACTAAAGATCGGACAAGTGTGTGAGTGGCATCTTTTGTTAGCAGGTGTCTGATATTACTTACGGATTTCAAATGAAAATAGCAAATTTTGCACAGATTGGTTACATGAGCTTCCATTGTTAGGCTTAGTCTAAAAATACACCGAGATTTTTAACCATATCTTGAGTTTTTATCTCAGAGTCGGCAATAATTAATGTTGATGAATCAAGTTTCTGAAGATTATGTCTTGTACCCACGATCATTACTTCCGTTTTGTCATCATTTAATTTAAGCATGCTTGCTGTCATCCAGGTTTTGATTTGCTGTGTGCATTTTTCTGTTTTAAGAAAGGAATCTGTTTTACTCTCTAACATACTAACATTGCGTTTATAATATACGCTAGTCCCAGAATGTTCACATGACACATGTTTTGTTACCTCTTGTTACTCATAGCATTAAATTGTAGGCAACACGATTAGTAACTATATTAAACAACAGCCATATTTTATTCTCCACCTTACGTCATCTCTTATCCGGGTCCTATTACAAAAAACAGTTAAAGGGAGTGTACTCTACAAATACAATATCGTTACAATGGGCACTCAGAGTATTTCGAAAGCCCTGATAGGAACATTCGAGTGTACACTATCCTCAATGCATTAAGACGACTACAACCGACTAATCACAAAACAAGACTTCCAATAACTAGTGATATCTTAGAAAAAATATGTAACGCTTTAAGATTTGGTGTTTTTGGTAAATACACAGATTGTCTGTTGGAGGCTTTGTATATCATCACATTTTGGGGTTTCTTGAGATGTGGAGACATCACCACTTCAAGCCAGTTCAATCCTCAAGTAGACATTACATACGAAGACATGCAAATGTTTGGCGATAAAGCTGTCTTAAAGTTGAGAAATTCAAAAACTGATCCTTACTCTAAAAAGGTTTCAATTACCCTTTTTAAAAGTGGTCATGTATTATGTCCTGTTACGGTGCTTTCCCAGTATAGACACTCAAGTAATTGTAAGTTCTCTAAAACAAACATGCCTTGCTTCATGAGTGAAGACACAAAATCTGTATCTCGAAACTTTTTTTATTAAATGCCTGAGACATGTCTTGAGTTTAATAGGTGTTAATGAACAGGAATATACTGGTCATTCATTTAGAATAGGCGCAACAACTTCGGCCGCCAAGGCTCGAATTGAAGACCATCTAGTTAAGAGTATCGGAAGATGGTCATCAGATTGCTACACTCGATACTTTCGGACCCTAACAGACACTCTACGAGATACACAAAATAGTTTACTGTGTTAGTTTGAAAGAATGATGCTATTGTTATTATACAAACTAGATACATGTCTGTGGTGGGTTAGCAATAGATATTTCAAAACCGTTTGAGCGAATATCTATACAATTCTTCGTAATAGCCTTATTCAATGTGAAAATCTGTGTTTCGATGTGAAAATCTGTGTATATTCAACGGTGGAATATCACAATCAGGTGTGAAAATTAAATTTAAGTGTGAACATATAATTCAAGTGCCGGACAAAATGGCAACTGCGTTAACGCGAATAGTGTAACAATATGGTATATAAAGTTGTGGACCCAGTAGAGGTCGCAATTTTGATCTGATTTTAATGAAACTATAAATGCATGTTTATACCCCAAAGATCTTGGTTCTTCTCGATATTTGCGCATATCGGATCGTAACTTCCTGAATTATGGTCCCTGATTATACGAAAAATCGCCATTTTTTAGCTTTGGAGGTCACAATTATTACCAGGTTTTAAAGAGACCGTTAGATTATATCACCGTTACACCATAATAAAGGTTGCGTTGGAATTTCGTGAAAATCGGACCAAAAATACCGGACAAAAAGGCGGCCGCTTATCCGCAAATAGTGTAAATATATGTTATATCAAGGTTGTGAACCCTGTAGAAGTCACAATTTTAGTTCAATTTTGATGAAACTTGAAATGCATATTTGTAACCCAAACGATCTCGGTTCCTTGCGATATTTACGCATATGGGATAATAACTTCCTAAATTATGGCCCCTGATTATACGAAAAATCGCCTGTTTCAGCTCGTGGTCCCTCTGTAGGTCACAATTATTATCCGATTTTTAAAAAACGTTTTATTATATCACCGTTACACCGCAGGGACGGTTGAACATGAATTTCGTGAAAATCAGACCAAAACTGCCGGGCAACATGGCCAACGCTTGTACGCGAATGGTTGTGACCTATGTAGAGGTTACAATTTTTATCCGATTTTGATGACACTTGAAATATTATGATTATAACCCAAAGATCCTGGTTCCTCTCGATATTCGCGCAGATAGGATTGTAACTTCCTTAATTATGGACCTTGATTATACGAAAAAACACGTTTTAGCTTGTGGTGCTTCAACAAGTCACAATTTGTATGCGACTTTAAAAAAAGGCCACAATTTACATCCGATTTTGACAAAACATTAAATTTATGTTTATATCACAAAGATCTTGGTTCATTTCGATAATCATGCTTATCTGAACTTAACTACCTGGGGCCTGTTTCACGAAATTTTAATTAAGATACAATCCAAATTTTAGCAATTTGATTGGATAATATTTGATTTATTTTAGTTCTTAGTCAATCAAAATTGAAGTATCTACAAAAATTTGGATTTTATCTTCAGTTATAATTTCTTGAAACTGGCCCAAGGATTATTACCTCCAATTGTTCGGAAAAAGTCGCATTTTTAGCTTGTTGACCCGCAAGAAGTCACAATTTGTATTCAATTTTAAAAAACGTTTAAATATATCACCGTTGCACATCAATGAAAGTTGCGTTCGAATTTCGTAAAAATCTTTGTAATACAAAAGGTGTGGACCCTCTGGAGGTCACAATTTTTATCCATTTTGATGAAACTTAAAATATATATTTTTGACCCAAAGATCTCAGTCCCTTCCCATATTTGGGTACCTCAGATCATAACTGGTTGGATTATTTTACGAAAGATTGCTTTTGATTTAATTTGTTCTCTACCCATCTCTTGGAAAATGTGGGCGTATCCTGCCTGGCAGCCGCTGGTTTTAGCTTGTGAAACCTATGGAGGTCATAATTTTATTCCGATTTACAAAACCGTTTGAATATATCAACGTTACATATTATTGACGGTTGAGGTCGAATTTCGTAAAAATCGGACCAAAACTGCCGGACAAAATGACCGCCCCTCGTACGCAAACAGTGAAAACATATGGTATATCAAGGTTGTGGGCGCTCTAGAGCTCACAATTTTGATCCGATTTTGATGAAACTTGAAATACATGTTTATAACCCAAAGATCTTGGTTCCAGTCTACATTTGCGCATATCGGATCGTAACTTCCTGTATTATGGTCCCTGATTGTACAAAAATTCCTCTAGAAGTCACAATTATTATCGAATTTAAAAAGCCGTTCGAATATATCACTGTTTCAGTCTAATATTGGTTGAGTTTGAATTTTGTGAAAATCGGATCAACACAGCCGGACAAAATGGCCACCCTTCGTACGCAAATAGTGTAAATATATGTTTTATCAAGGTTGTGGGCCCTTTAGAAGTTATAATTTTGATTAAACTTCGAGGAAATATGAAATATATCCGATTTTAATGAAACTTGAAATGCATGTTTATACCACAAAGATCTTGGTTCCTGTCGATATCGGGTCGTAAGTTGCTGAATTATGGTCCTTGATTGTTCGAAAAATCGCTTTTTGCTTAGCTTGTTCTCTATCCATCTCTTGCAAAATATGTGCGAATCCTGCCTGACAGCCGCTAGTTATCAATACAGTGTGAACTGTTTTAATTTTTTTTTTTGTTTTTAGAATGAAAGATGGTTTGTTTAGGAACAGATCATTTTAAGAAAATTATATTATTTGCAATGTGCACGGTTTTTTTCGGTAAGTATATTAGTAATTTGTATAATATATATCATCAATATTGGCACGTGTTTTTATAATATCAAAGACTGGGATTTTCATATATACGCTATATGTATCAGATTCCATAAAGTAAACTTAAGTATCCTTAAAACGTTTCATTATGGTCCAGTGACATGTAACAAGAATTAGGACTGGGTGTGTCTCACTTTAGTTCATCATGAACACCTCAGTATGGGGCGAATTATTGAAATAAAAATGTAACATACTATTGCATCATCTATTTTTTGTTGATTGGACATTAATCCCACCTCCACACCCGCTCTGTTGATATGGGGTTTTGGTAGTGGTATTACCTTGGACACAACTTCATACGCAAGGCTCCACACAACAACCTTGCTAAATTAAGTGAAGTTATTAAGATTATTAAACATTACGTCTGAGCGAATGGGGCGGAAGGTCATTTCTTGGGTGCCAACTGAGGTCGTGTTGCTTTGGATATAAAAAAAATCTGCGGCATACTCTTGGAAAAGTAAATAATTTAGCTTTCGAGCAATGGTATTTCAGGGTGGTAATCGTATAAGTTCTCAAATACCTTCGAAATGTTAATAGAGGCACATCTGTCTCCCCCCCCCACCATGACAGCCATACTTCAACATTACTAACGAACGTTTATAATGTAATACAACCGGTACTGCTACATTACCAGACCACACAGAGCAATGGCGCTAGGACAATCGTTGTCTGGTAAGAAATTTTTTGGACACCATATCTGGCCAATAAGTTTTTAATGATCATGATCTTGGACATTCTTTTACACATTTTACTCCTTTAACTGAACCCTTTTTATTGCGTCTTATCTCATCAACGAACTCTTTAAGTTCTGTTCTTTTGATCCATTTCCAACAAGTCAATTGAAATCATGTATTCAACATTTTCGTCCTCGCTTTACACAGATCATCATAACGGCAGTTTCCTTGTGAATTTAAGCATGCCATTGTTCGGCCATTATTGAAAGGTCATCTACTGTATTTAGAAATTATAGTTCAGTTTCAAACAGGACTTTTGGTGGCAAACCCTTTGAAAAATGTGTAGCTAGTGATTTGATAATCATCACAGTGAGCTGTTTTTTCTATTCAAGATTCCAATCCGCTTATAGTAAACACCATAGCACCGAGTCTGCTATACTCAAAGTATGTACATGTTATGTTGATTACTGTATTTATTGGAGAGACTTCAGAAACGGTTCCGTGTCAAAAGATTGGCCCATCAGTGGATGGGGGCGTTTGGAAAAGTGGACAATGAAAAATTTTTGAAACATTTTTTGTTCTGCGTGAACAATAATAGTTTATCCTATCCATATGCCTGTGTACTTTTTGACCACAAGAGTTCCACAAGATATTAGACTTACAAAATATCAATTTTTATACGCCCACATTTTTATGTGGACATATATTGTCGTCGCCCCAGTCCGTCCGTCCACAATTGTTTGTGAACAGTTTACAGGTCACAACTTTTGTCCGATTTCAATGAAACTTAAAATATAGGTTTATCACCCTAAGATCTCGGTTCCTTTTTATTTTGGCATGTATCGGACCGTAATTTCATGGGTTATGGTCCCTGATTGTACGAAAAATCACGTTTTTAGCTTGTGAACAGTGTACTGTAGGAGTCACAATTTTGAACCGATTTGGATGAAACTTGAAATGCATGTTTATAACCCAAAGATCTTGGTTCCGTTCGATATTTGCGCCCAGTGGATCGTAACTTCCTGAATTATGGCCCCTGATTGTCCGAAAAATCACCCTGTTTAGCTTGTGGTCACTCTGGAGGTCAAAAGTGTTATCTGATTTAAAAAAAAGTTTGATTATATCACTGTTACATGGTTATGGAGGTTGAGTTCAAATTTCGAGAAAATTGGACCAAAATTGACAGATAAAATCATTTGATTATATCACCGTTACACTGTACTGTCATTTTGTTCAGCAATTTTGGTCCGATGTTCACGAAATTCAAACTGAATATTCAGTACAGTGTAACGGTGATATAATCAAATGATTTTTTAAATCAGGTAATAATTGTGACCTCCAGACGGACCACAAGATAATAAAGGCAATTTTCTGTATAATCAGAGGCCATAATTCAGGAAGTTACAATCCGTTATGCGCAAATATCGTAGGGAGCCAAGATCTTTAGGTTATAAAAATGTATTTCAAGTTTCATCAAAATCAATTAAAATTGTGACCTCTATAGGGTCCACAACCTTGATATACCATATTTTTACACCATTCGCGTACAAACGGCGGCCATTTTTGTTTTTGTCAATTTTGGTCCGATTTTCACGAAATTCAAACTCAACCTAGATTACCCTGTAACGGTGATATAATCAAACGTAATTTTGGTCCAATTTTCACGAAATTCAACCTCATCCTTTATTACCATGTAACGGTGATATAATCAAACGTTGTTTTTAAATCAGGGACCACAAGGTGATAAAGGCGATTTTTCGTACAATCAGGGGCCATACTTCAGGAAGTTACGATCTGATATGCGCAAATATCGAAAGGAACCAAGATCTTTATGTTATAAACATGTATTTCAAGTTTCATCAAAATAGGTTCAAAATTGTGACCTTTATAGGGTCCACAGCCTTGATATAACATATTTTCACACTATTCACGTACAAACGGCGGCCATTTTGTCTGTCAATTTTGCTCCAATTTTCACGAAATTCAACCTCGTCCTTTATTACCATGTAACGGCGATATACTCAAACGGTTTTTTAAATCGGATAATAATTATGGCCTCCAGAAGGACCACAAGCTAAAAATAAGCAATTTTTCGGCCAATCAGGGGACATAATTCAGGAAGTTACGATCAGATGGGCGCAAATGTCGAAAGGACCAAAGATCTGTGGGTTATCAACATACATGTCAGTTTCATCGAAATCGGTTCGAAATTGTGACTTCTATAGAGTCCACAAACTTAATATAACATATTTTCATACTATTCGAGTACAAACGGCGGCCATTGTGTCTGTCAATTTTGGTCCGATTTTCTCGATATTCGAACTCAACCTCCATAACCACGTAACGGTGATATAATCAAACGGTTTTTAAAATCGGATTACAATTTTGACATCCAGAGATACCACAAGCTAAAAACGGCGATTTTTCAGACAATCTGGGGACATAATTCTGGAAGTTACGACCCGATGGGCTATCAAAATATCTCGCTTGTCAACAATGACACTCTCTAAAATTTTGTTTGTAAAGGTTTTAATTGAAATGGTAATTTTCTCGTCATGAATCAGGCGTATGTCTTCTCACAATCTTCTTAATTCTTCATCGCGTTTCATGCCTATTCCTCGTCTCTATGTTGTTTCTAATAATAGATGTGCCAAGTGAATTGTGGGATATATTTCATACTCGCTTATGGAATCTAGCAAAATCGTCCCGACTTCATAATATCTAGCACTTACCGAGACTTTAGCCAAAATGTTCCTCTGCCCATGCGTAACCGGGAGTTTTTTTATGGGGTAGGTTATCCAGTAAGTTTCGTCAACAATTGACAACGGACCCAGACCCTCCGTACGTTGAAGACTGGGGGTTCTGGGTGACCGAGACTAACCTCTCCTATTTACAAAATGAATACATTTCTGGATAGTCGGGATCAGGGTCGAATTTTTAAGCTTTCAATTTATGTCAGGTGTTGATCGCAAACGATTTCCCGGTAGAAATGTTGATTGTTATAGTTTAGTTAATAAGTGTCATCAGTCAATTCATTTTTTTAAAGTGCAGAACATTCAATTCACGTCAAACACTGATCGCAAACGATTTCCCATTTGAAATGTTGACTGTTATGATTTAGTTAATAATTCTTTTCCTTTTAATAGTAAGTGCTGGAGGACCGCAAAACAAAAATCTACAAGATAAACCTGTGTAAAAGACAGAAAATACACATTGCAAAGAAAAAAAATAATAAATATCAAATCACGTGAATGGATCCGGTTGCCAGACATAAGCGTCCATTGCGCCTCTTATGGTACAGACTTCACAAAAAATGTTTTACAAAAAAGACGTAACAGGAATAATGCGACGAATCTTGGCAGTGACCGCCTCTTCAATGGCGCCGGACTGGGCCCACCTGTCCACCCGCATCGGACGCTCGCGCACCTTCGTCGAGTACTGCTGTCGGCTTTGATCAATGAACTGACAGCTGGGCATTCGGCCCACCAGTCCGGTACTGCAATAGTCTGTCAGTTGACGTCAGGTGTTAGAACGTCAAACAATTTCAACAAAAAGGGGCGATAATCCGGATAAAATCTCGGAAAACGCTAAAAGAATAGCAAACAGGAGCTAAGCCCGACAACGAGAATTTTGAAAAAATCAGCAACATCTGACGTGAATTGATACCTCGCTGAAACATTCCCCTTTTTGTGTGCTTATTTTCAAAGTTTTATCAAAATCGATCGGTAACCAAAGGTTCTGTGCAACTTCTCAAATATTAAATGGGAAATTTTGCCGGGTTGAAATGTTTTCGTTATAACTCATAATTTTTAACAGCATCTTTAACATCTGACGTTAAATGATATCCGGTTGAAATATTTCTTGTTATACCTCAGTCAGTTGGTCAATTTGTTTATAAAAGATTGGACCGTATCTTAGTCCCGATATAACTAATATGTGTCGAGTGGACAAAGGGTCATTAAAATTGGCAACGAGAGTCAGAATTTGGCGGAGTCGAGGTGATCGTTTCACCGACAGAAACATTTAGGAAATGGATCCATGGGGATGACATAGCATCATGATATGGACTGGGACTGCCAATAACACATACTCTGGTAAAATGTCTTTTCCATTGCTTGCGTATGAACACTGTAATGTACAAAATCTTAATACCTGTAATGATGAAGTCAAAATACCTCTAAGCCCAGTGTTAAATGTAAAACGTCAAATGCAATATGTCAAATGTTTTATTGAAAAATGCTGTTTTTGGCGTGTGTTCATTTGACAGTTTCTTTATTAAATTTTGTATTTGCGTTCTGCATCATTTGTCCTTCAAACCTTTTACATAGCTTCTTACGCAGAGCACTAGGTTTGATATACAAATGTAGGATATCACGTGATTTGACATGTTCGGAAACGAGGCCGGCACACTATTAATATAAGCCAGCACACCATAAGATATTTACATTGTCTGTGATATCACTTCAGTGCAAGCCGATGTTAAAAAAAGCTATTTCAATCTCGCAAAGTATTAATGCAATCAACATGACAAACTAAAAGAAATTCGCTGGACGGATGTGCTTGCAATAAAATCGTGTGATTAGTGTGGCCAATCCAAGCCTTTGACAAATAACATAAATTGAAAGTAAAGTCTATATTTAGCAATTAGGTTATTGTCGGCCAGCGACATATTTCATTCAACAAAACAAAGTGTGGTTTTCATCCTCTTAAGAACGTAATTATGAATGTCCCAGGGCATAACTGATAGATTCAGAGAGCCATAGAAACATATTTTCCATAACTGGAATTTAGTATAAGACCCGTATTTTGACATTTTAAACCCTCGCCACCGCCCCACACACTCTCTCTAAATTTTAATACAGGCTAATTACTCATTGTGCCCAACAAATAATGAAAATACACGAAGGCTAATTAAAGAGATGGAAGGGAATACATTGTACACGTGCTTTTCACTGATATGTAACATGATATCGTATTATAACTCAGGGTTTTGACATTGCACACCTCTCCCTGTCAGTAATCATGGTAATATAGTTTACTACCATCCAAATTTGATCGGGTTTTTTCAAGGTAAGTAAATTAGTGTGCAGGACGCTGTTGTGTGCTGGTTTACAGTGTGCCAGTTTGATCTCGGCTTCGATTCTGATATTAAGGCAATCACGTGATATCTAAATTTGAATATCATAGTTAATGCTCTGTGTAAAATGCTATGTAAAAAGCGTGAAGGACAAATGAGATGCTACAGAATGCAAATGTAAAAAGGGATGAGGGAAATGTAAAATGTACACACGCCAAAAAAAATCCCAAAACAACAGCCCTTTCCAATAAAACATTTGTTATTTGACACACTACATTTCACGTTTTACATTTAATTTTGGCTTTTCAGGTGTTTACCTCCATAGGGACAGTGGAGAACATTAGACTCTTAGATAAACTACTAAATCACCCACTCGTAAAGTCATCATGGTTCTCAAATGGAAAAGTTAAAGCACGGGGACATAATAATCATGTTTGTAGAGTGGAGTTAGTTCCAGAATTAGATGATCAGTTAATTAGGAAATTAAGTGATAAGAAGACTGACTGAACTGAAAGTCACAGTGTCCTGACCGACATGTCTTCATTTCTCTTCTATACAGTGATCACTCAACCCCGATCGCCCCAGCATTTAAATGACACAAGTCATTTTACTTTATTTTTTGTGTGTCCCCATTTAATGATACGTACCAATACTAAACCTATATCAATTAATCATTTCTGCCTCAAAGTTTGTTTGAATATGTAGTGAAAATTACTCTGAATACCGTGTCTTTACCATTACATTCTTGTACTATTTATACAAAATTCTCATTTTTAATTCAAGGCATGGTTATCAGATAGAATAATTATACCCAAACAACTTAATCTGTAAACTCACTACCTAACCTATATCAACTGTTCATTTTATGGCAAGTTTAACTTGCACTTATGGTGAAGAGACAACTTGTATAAATATGTATATTTGTATATAAATATATAACTATGTATATTGCGCCGAGTGAGGCTGCTCTCAGAATCTCTCTTAGTTTTTCATTATTTTATATGTGTTAATGGGATAAAAGCGGGAAAAAATTTCGCACAAAACTGTATGCAGACATTTGGATTTTATATATGGAAAAATATTCGAAAATAATTGTGAAATTATGCAGTTGTAGCTGGTTTTCTATATTTATTTGATAATATTGAACTGAATTTTGGATTTATGTCTGTGTCATGGCTGAAACCTTTTTGTGTGGACTCTTTGTTTAAAGGCAGTCAACCACGGAACCATCTGGCTAGAACAATAAGAGGTGTGGGATCTGGTCGCAACAAACAGAGATTAATTAAATCTATAACAACAGTTAGACAGGATTCACTCAATAAATACAATAGAGGTGTCAATCTCAATAATCTTACCAATATAACTCCACAGGATCAATCAGTATTAAAAACATCAACAGATAGTGACAATTTACTTGAACTAACTCGCCAAAAAAACTGAATATGATATCTCAACTACATGGAACAATTTTCAGCGTTTACCCTATACTACTTACACCAGGTCTATATATCATCTGGTAACCTGGTTAAAATTTACTATGTGTCAACTCAATCAACTAAAGTGAATCTCAACTGTGGGCTCTGGAACGCCCGGTCCTTTAGAAATACAGTAGGTGCGTTGATTGCCCCAATCATAGAAAATAAACTTGATTTTTACATGGTAACAGAAACATGGACCCAAGATGGCGTCGACCCAATCATTGATGAGATCACGTCCAGCCTTGATTACTTTAAGTTCTATCATCAGCCTAGGAAGTTTCGCAAGGGTGGTGGTGTCGGCCTTTTAGCCAGAAGTAATCTTCACAGCAAACTGAAATCTAGCAACCCTTTCAGATCCTTCCAATACCTAGATGCATCCATACACTCATCAAGTCAACTGTTCAGTACTATCAAATCTATCGACCACCTTATTCAGATAAAAACAAATGGATAATCAACGACTTTCTGACGGAATTTAGTACCCTCTTGGAAGAACTCATAATTCGACCCGGTAATTTATTAATCGCCGGTGACTTTAATTTCCACTACGAGATAAATAAACCTGAAGTGATAAAGTTATCTAATCTTTTCTCCTCATTTAACTTGGTCCAGCATGTAAATGAACCAACCCACGATGAAGGCCACGCGTTAGACCTTATAATAACGAGGTCGTCGGATGATTTTATCAAAAATCTGAGTACGAATAATGACCTACCTTCAGACCACAGCCAAATTCTTTTAAATCTCAATACTATGCGTCCACCCAATAACAAAATCCGCCCGAAGAGACGAAAGCTCGTAGACTTAGATGTCGAAGAATTTCAGAAAGCTCTTGGATCTTCATTATAACTAAACTAAAATGTGTTTTAATATAATAGTCTACCTTAGGTCGCGTACCATACTCCTCACAGTGTTTCGTTTAAATTGAGCTAATCCCACTTAACACTGCTGTAATGGAAGCAAATGTCTGTTCCAAATTATGACTGGTCAATGGTCCGATTAACAACCAATAGTGTGTAATACGAAGGCCGTGGACCCTCTAGAGGCCACAATTTTTATCCGATTTTAATGAAACTTAAAACATATTATCTTTATCTCCCAAAAGTTTCAGTACCTTTGATATTTGCACATTTTAGGCCCTAACTTTCTGCATTATTACCCCTGTTTGTATCAAAAATCGAGTTTGTTTTTAGCTTGCTCCACATCCATCTCTTGCAAAATATGGCCGTATCGTGCCTGGCAGCCGCTGGTTTTGTTTTCACTTTACCTACCTGCCCGAAAAGTCAGATTGCCTAGTGATTTCCCCCCAGACAAATTTGGAAAATAGGGTTTGCACCTGAAATGACGTAAAAATTTCAATTTTGAAGCTGAATTTGCGACATTGGTGCTTAAATAATATATTTTGATATGAACAGTTTAAACATTTGAAGAAAGAAATACGACTTTAACGTACCTATTATAGTTTATGAGATAAATGAACAGTTCGGAATCGGGTTAGAGTGCGACTTGTGTCACTAGCATTATAGTATGGACGTCTAGCTAATCTCACTGGCATTATAGTATGGGCGCCCATGGTCTCGTCATTGTGGGCGCGCCTCCGGGATGAGACCCCCCCCCCCCAAATCATGCCGTTTGAATTTTGAAGATTATCACGCCGTTTTGGGCACCCAATTCATTTGTGGGCGATTAACCAATCTCGCTAGCATTTTAGTATAGGCGCCCATGACCCCGGCATTATGACCCCGGCATTATGGGCGCTCCTCCAGGATGAGACACCCCACAAATCATGCCGTTTGAATTTGGAAAATTATCACGCCGTTTTGGGCGCTCAATTGATCAAGTCGTGGGCGCCCAACCAATCTAATTGGGAATTATGCACTATGTGCGACCCAACATTATAAGGCGACCCAACATTATAAGGCGCCCCACCAATTGTAACACTATAGACTTAGTGTTCTGTTTAATATAGAATTCTTTACCTACATGATGTATGACGAAAACTGGGGTAATGGAGTAGCTTGCATTATTCTACTACTATTTTAGACTAACTCGCAGACAGATGTGTCAGTATCCATTTCTGGAAAGTAGGGTACTATCGTCCAGTCCTCACGTGCACGGATTAGTACAATTAACTAGAATAGTTTTGATGTAAAACGGTGCCTTTACGAAACACTTACCCATAAATGGTAATTGTCCCGCCCTAATAGATGACGCATTATACCTTCTATATAGGAGAGAGTTTGTTTGTTTTACGCTCAGACAACATTTGAGAGATCCACGGGGAAGTACAAACCGGGAGCTAGCCCGGCTTCCAGGCTGGAAGCAGACAACATTTGAGAGATCCACGGGGAAGTACAAACCGGGAGCTAGCCCGGCTCCCAGGCTGGAAGCAGACAACATTTGAAAGCTCCAAGGGGAAGTACAAACCGGGAGCTGCCCCGGCTTCCAGGCTGGAAGCAGACATCATTCGCGAGAGCCAAGGGGAAGTTTACCCCGGGAGCTAGTCTGGCTTACTGGCCGGACGCAGCCGTCCTGATGAAGCAATGTACAAGACATTATAGTGGTTAACGTTTTATATACCTAAAGAACAATAGTTGTATCTGGGCTGTAGAATATATTATTGTAACATATAAAGAATATCTCAAGAGTACAGAAAAGAGTTGAATTCTTATTGATCACAACGTCAAGTCCTACCTAGACAAACGACAGTGTGACACAGAAGATTTGGCCGTACGGACACACAGTACGTGTCTCTAGAGTGTCACAGTCGTCGATTTGGTACCGCGACACAGGATAGTGTCACAGTCCCACAAAGTGAAGTCCGAAGAAACGCCCTAGACGATCATTGTCCCATCTGTGACACCGTAGTGTCACAGGCTGCTATTTGGTGCCGTGGCTCTCTTTTTGGTGCCGTGACCAGGATTTTCGACCCATGGGGATATTCTTGGAAGAAGAACTTTCCTGTCGTTTTTAGGTAAGTACATATTTCCTAGTAAACTGACCATGGAAAGCCAAAAAGACCAAGGGGTAGATTTAACATATTTTAATGGTTAAGATTTGCTGAATATAAAGTTTTAAAAAAAATGTTTAAAATAGTAAACTAGTAAAATGATTCAGTTAAGGAAATAAAGGAAAAATGTTTCAAAGAAAAGGACGATTAAAAGGTTATTAAAATATATAGCAGGGAAGACAATATGCATCACATTGTTAAGTAAATAAGGGTTAGGTTTAAACATGTACGTATTTGTCTATTAATGTAGAGAAAAATCGACAAGAAAACAAATTGAAACAAAAGTTTAGTAAAATTGAAAGCTAGGTAAAAGAAAATAAATTATTGTCTCCGGTCTTCGCAGAAGATAGTTCGGAAATGGAGAGTTTGCGCGGTTTACGTAAAACTCCAAAAGAATTATTCGGATGTGGAGATCGTAATCACACCGTTTCGAAAAGTCTTAGGAAGATTGAAGACTTGCTTTTTGTAAATTAATGTAATGTATTGTTTCGTTAAGTAATGTACATGTATATGAACCAAGTATAAGGTTATAATGTAAACCTGTGTAAATCGCAAGATAGCGTGTAGGTTTAGGGTAAAGGAAAAGCCCAAGGACAATTTAAAACTGAATGGCCCTTTGTAAATCGCAGGATAGCGTGTGGGTCGGTATAAGGTTTTAAATAAAACATTTAAAATGAAACAGTGTGCCCTGCAATAGCGGATAGCTTAGATTATGCAAGTGGTATAAACTGTGTCTGTATTTTCGTGTTGTTTTGCTAAAAATGTACAGAGATAATAAGTTGAAAGTATGTGTTTTTAAAAGTGGTAAGCACACCATGGTAAATGGGTAATTTAAAGTTGAATTCGAATGTGCGGTTAGATGTCGAATAAATTTTGAATTCCCTGATATGTCATGCATAGTGTATACTAGACCATACTTAATGACAGGGAACAAGTCATGAACTTATTTGTAATTGTTTTGTGTTTTAAAAAATGTAAGGAATATAATAACTTTCGGTCACTGCTGGTTTGTTATTACAACCAGACAAAATGAAACAGTGTGCCCTGCAATAGCGGATAGCTTAGATTATGCAAGTGGTATAAACTGTGTCTGTATTTTCGTGTTGTTTTGCTAAAAATGTATAGAGATAATAAGTTGAAAGTATGTGTTTTTAAAAGTGGTAAGCACACCATGGTAAATGGGTAATTTAAAGTTGAATTCGAATGTGCGGTTAGATGTCGAATAAATTTTGAATTCCCTGATATGTCATGCATAGTGTATACTAGACCATACTTAATGACAGGGAACAAGTCATTAACTTATTTGTAATTGTTTTGTGTTTTAAAAAATGTAAGGAATATCATAACTTTCGGTCACTGCTGGTTTGTTATTACAACCAGATAATAAAATCGGGTTTTGAAATAAATGTTGGCCACATTTGTTTCGAGATGCTGTTTCGTTTGAATTCAGACAGAAGTGAATTCACGAAAAGGTTTAGGATGGTTTGTGGGAGTAACTATATGGAAATTAGAAAAGATGCGTAACTACGAGTTAGATAGCACGCGCCGTAATACTATAAGCTTGGGTGTATACAAAAGTTCCATACAGCACCAATGTTATAAAGGTACACCATTTCCTTCCTATATACCCAATGTTAACGGTGTGTGTTTGTACGCCAAGCGGAATGTCTTAAACAATAACCAGATACCTTCTGGGTAATTAATTGGTTTGCTAATGAGGTAAAATGGTTCACCTTTCTCAGATAATACTAATGGGTAAAGGTATTTAGTAAGTAAAGGAGAACATTAATGAGTTTCACTGTTATTAATTACTGTAGGTGATAAGTAGTAATTAATACTGCTAATATTTATTAATGAGACAGATTAAGATCTTTTGTTAATAGTTTACTTAGTTAAAAGTAAACAGAATTAAGGATTACTACAGGTGTATTCCAATGAAATAAATGCAAGTTTAATTTTAAATAAACTTAATGGTAAGAATATGATTTAAGTAAGATACAATCGTATCCAATTAATATTAAAGTGAATGTTATTAATTAAGGGTAAAGTAATTGAATTATTAGTGGTCTGATTAAGCAAGTACACTGGTTATTTACGGGAAATAATGTACTTAATCCTATAAAGACGAACCAGTTGAGGGAATTCCGGAATTTAAGCAGATATGGTTTTAAAGAGGAAATAGAAGACGTGTAAACCTAACAGATTTTATCGCCCAACAAAGACGAACCAGTTGAGATAATTCCAGTATGCAAGAAGATATGGTTCTGGAGCGGGGTTTGCAGAAGTGTTAACTTAGACGATATTTACAGTGCAAGAAACAAAATAATTCTAAATAGGACATGCAATTATGCAGTGTTATAAACCGTGAACATATTGACATTGAAATAGTGAACTTCTTTAAATTAAAAACAGTTTTTTTATTGTGTTGGAACTTGTAACCAAGTATTTATATGACAGTTAATCAGCGAACTTATATTGTGGTAGCATGTTTATCAGTATAATGGTATTTTAGAATTAGGACATATTCAGAGCTTTTATGATATTGATATTATATTTGTATTTAATGCATGTTAGACAACAACGTTAATTAAGCAACATTGCTTATTTAACGCGTTGCAAGGGGACGAATTGTAACACTATAGACTTAGTGTTCTGTTTAATATAGAATTCTTTACCTACATGATGTATGACGAAAACTGGGGTAATGAAGTAGCTTGCATTATTCTACTACTATTTTAGACTAACTCGCAGACAGATGTGTCAGTATCCATTTCTGGAAAGTAGGGTACTATCGTCCAGTCCTCACGTGCATGGATTAGTACAATTAACTAGAATAGTTTTGATGTAAAACGGTGCCTTTACGAAACACTTACCCATAAATGGTAATTGTCCCGCCCTAATAGATGACGCATTATACCTTCTATATAGGAGAGAGTTTGTTTGTTTTACGCTCAGACAACATTTGAGAGATCCACGGGGAAGTACAAACCGGGAGCTAACCCGGCTTCCAGGCTGGAAGCAGACAACATTTGAGAGATCCACGGGGAAGTACAAACCGGGAGCTAGCCCGGCTTCCAGACTGGAAGCAGACAACATTTGAAAGCTCCAAGGGGAAGTACAAACCGGGAGCTGCCCCGGCTTCCAGTCTGGAAGCAGACAACATTTGAAAGCTCCAAGGGGAAGTACAAACCGGGAGTTGCCCCGGCTTCCAGACTGGAAGGAGACAACATTCGCGAGAGCCAAGGGGAAGTTCACCCCGGGAGCTAGCCTGGCTTACTGGCCGGACGCAGCCGTCCTGATGAAGCAATGTACAAGACATTATAGTGGTTAACGTTTTATATACCTAAAGAACAATAGTTGTATCTGGACTGTAGAATATATTATTGTAACATATAAAGAATATCTCAAGAGTACAGAAAAGAGTTGAATTCTTATTGATCACAACGTCAAGTCCTACCTAGACAAACGACAGTGTGACACAGAAGATTTGGCCGTACGGACACACAGTACGTGTCTCTAGAGTGTCACAGTCGTCGATTTGGTACCGCGACACAGGATAGTGTCACAGTCCCACAAAGTGAAGTCCGAAGAAACGCCCTAGACGATCATTGTCCCATCTGTGACACCGTAGTGTCACAGGCTGCTATTTGGTGCCGTGGCTATTCTGGCCTTGTAGTGTCACACCACCAATCATGTCATTATGATTGGAATTCGACTCAGCCACGTAAGATAGGCTAGATCAGATTACCTACTGTAATCAGGGACTGGAATAGCAAGAAAAGGTCGTCAAATTTTCCAAATTTTCTTGGGGCGGGGGCGTCCCTAGACGTTCGGGCATTTCAGGTTCTGCTCCCCTAATTTTCATCGAGCCCGTACGCCTATGGAGAGCACCTTATAGATCCTTCCACGGTATCGTTCGCTGTAAGTGCATCGGCGCCCCAGAAGCTTTTGCCCCCTAACAATTTTGGGCTAGCTATGGACCTGTTTTTAGATTTTAGCCAAAACGGCCGATGGACCTGAGATGCACCGATGTACAAAAAGCAGCATATGTACATAAAGGGACATCATTTCTGCAGTTATTCTTTGATTTTGATTTTCTTTCACCGCTATGTTTCCAGAACATATGGGAAGCATATAACAAAGGCCTTTTGGTGATACCCGATGTTTTACCCCTATATACGACTCAGCTAACTTAAAATTTCCGTAGGACGATAGCTATTTTTAGCCTTTCTCTCCCTTTCCCTTTACCCACTTTTGCTTTTTTCGTGTAGAATCAATGAAAGGCGTTTAAAAATACATTTTATGCCAGGTTTGGTGAATATTCATGATTTTGAGGCGGAAAGATACAAGAGTTGAGAGAATGGATACGTTGAAACGTAGGCCCGAAAATTGCATGTTTACTTGTCTCTACTTCCAGTTTGTGTATCTCAAATTGTTCACGGTGAACCTCATACATGCTTTTAGACATTATTTCGCTTTCTCGTTACTTATGGCTTCCACAACCCGACAAATCGACAACTCCAAAAAATACAATTATTTCGCTTTGTCGACTTGTCGCCTCGGAAGTCAATAACTGCGCATGAGCAAGCATTCTTGGGTTATGTATGGAAGCCTTATCTCGACGAGGCGAGGGTGCATTTATTCAGCGTTTGATTTTGTTTTGCTACACAAATAGGATTGAAAAGTTCGTTTAGTTAAATTTGCACCTAACGATCCATAAAATTATGAATCTACAATTTCAGAAAAGAAGTCAGTTTTATATGTTGATATGTATTCTGATGTATGCTTTCAATATATCTATCGTAATTAAGAATACAATATGCTAGTTGTGCTACTATAAACATATTTAAAATTTAAATCCCTTTTTCTTATTATGTTTATAGGCAAGATTATTTTACGCACTACGCTAAAGTTTTTTCTTGGCCACATCCCAATTTCAAATCTCCCTGACTTTTGCCAAAAATTGGGAGAAACTGTATAACTGGCTCACTAACCAGAAGGTCTGCGTCTAGCATGGCTTCTCCAGTGTCCAATGTACAGAGACGTGCACTCAATGGAATCTTTATCAGTTAGAATTTTAAATAAAGGTAGGCCATTGAGCTGCTGTCTGGAGAAACTTTCCCTCAGAGCACATCGCATTGGTGCAGGCAAGTAGATTGCTTGATAAACTATGTCGGAGTTTAAAACAACCGTGGTCTGTGTCAAAGAAATTTATTTCTGTCCCCAATAAGCTGGCAGAAAAATTACCCCGGTCGTATCGGCGCTGTCTGGGAAGAATTTACCCCATTGTAGGCCTACGCTGCATTGCCTGCCTTAATTGATGCAGAAACGTACATTGGTTGATAAACTAAGTCGTAGTTTCAAAAAACGTGGTCTGTCTCCAAAATGTTTGTTTTTGTTTATAAAAAGTATATAAATTCTAACAAAAGCAATATATTTTGTCATTAACAGAATACCCTTGTAACGTTCAAATAACGGCATATAATGATATTTGATTGTAAATGAAATGAAATGAAATGGGTCGGCTAATGAAGCCGGGCATACGCCATACAGTTTGCTATGGGGTAAATTTCATCCGGAAAGCGGCGCTACGGCCTACTTTAATATCGGATTCCAACTGTCAAAAGATCTTTTAGGTACACAAAAATGTGTACACGAGACGTCGGTTTTTCGTCCCATCCGAAAGACTATAATTCTGGTCTTATCACGCCCACCTTCCTGCACCATTGGGAAAACACTACGGAAAACATATGCGATTTGAGTTGGGATATTAAAAGATTGATTATTTATTTGTATGTGTTTGGGAAAACTGTGCTGTTGGTTGTAATCAGTGAACATGCGTAAACCAAACGCTGAATAAATGCACCCTCGTCTCGTCGAGATAAGGCTTCCATACTTAACCCAAGAATGCTTGCCCATGCACAGTTATTGACTTCCGAGGCGACAAGTCAACAAGTCGACAAAGCGAAATAGTTGTATTTTGTCGACTTGTCGTGTTGTTGGGTTGTGAAGGCGACAAAGCGAAATAATTGTATTTCGTCGGCTTGTCGGATTGTGAATAAGTGGAAAGCGACAAGTGACAAAATTGACCCAACAAGTCGCGTTAATTTTGTCGACATGTCTTCTTCACAACCCGACAAGTCGACAAAATACAACTATTTCGACTTGTCGACACTTTGTTTCGATAAATTCCCCTAGCAAATTTAAAATAACAATTATGTTTCTGTGCCGTATTGAATCCGCCAGTTATGTCCTTGCACTTTCATAATTACTAAAGCCAGGCTGACACTCGCACGACTTTTGGCCACGATTTTGTCGTGCCCATCAGTGTCCATATTGACACGAACTGGCACGACGATTTCACGTAAATTTTGCGCATAGTTTGCGCATTGTTTACGCACTTCCGGCATTGGCACGACGAGTTTGCGCAAATCGGGCGGTGTCGTGCCGACTTGAGTCGTGCCAATGCGTGCCACGGAATCGTGCAAGTGTCAGCCTGGCTTTACTTTAAAGAAAGAAAATTCTTCTTTGTTTTGTTGAAAGAAATGTCTTACTCTTCGACTGTAACCTAATTGCTAAATATAGACTGTCAGTTGGAATTCGATGTAAGAGTAGACCGTATTATATATATAGTGTCGCTCAGGGGCGAATATACAGATTTTGTTGGGGGAAGGAGGGTAGCAAAAATGCGACCGACTGATGCACATGTCCCTAATATGAGTGGGGGAGGGGTTGGATGGCCGAACGGTTAGCACGTACGGACTGTATTATAAAGCCTGACATTGAGTCAACTGACGTGGTTTCGAATCCCAAGTTGTACGTGAAAAGAAATCGGTCGCCTTCCAGACTCGTGGGTTCTCCCCGGGTCCCTCACTGCTAAAGACCCCAAGCAAATTATTGAAATAAATTAGAACGATATGACCTAGTTTGTGTCGAGTGGACGTTACCCCCCCCTCCCTCTCTGTTAATACGATTGACGAGGCCAGGAGCCGGGCACCACAGATGATAGATAAGAAACCTCATCTCTCAACCCTCCGTATATCTCAACGTTTTTAGCTAGGTTCTCGTAGGTACACAGATGATAGTTTTCTAGGGCCCGGTTGATTTTGTTATTAAATTTATGTGAACCTTGGGGGCAATGGCTATATATAACACTGAACAACCTGAGAAAATTTTGAAGAATTGAATCAATATTCTTGAGGTTATTGCTATGAGTAAACTTTAGTGAACAAGAGACCCGGTGACAGGAATCAGTGGGACAGAATCTCGAAATCTGCCCCTGTCAATCCCGCCGGCTTTGCAAGAGTTTTTAGAACATTTGTCTGACGCCCCACGACCCAGACTTAACAGCGTGCAAGTACTAATCGTTCGGCCATCCAACCCCCACTCGTGTTAGGGACATGTGCATCAGTCAGTCGCATTTTTACTACCCCCCCCCCCAACAAACGGCACCATGGACTACTTTTACATCGAATTCCAACTGTCAATATGGACGGCACCATGGACTACTCTTACATCGAATTCCAACTGCCAATATGTACATGGGACCTCGGTTAAATTGAAAGTAGAGTCTATATTTAACATTTAGGTTAATGTCGGATAACAACACATGTAGACTACTTAAAGAGAGGAAAGGGTAGGCTACGTATGATATACGTATACAACGCGTAAACGGCAAATGAGAAGTGGCAGAGCGCAAATGTAATGAGGGAAATGTCTATTGTACACACGTCAAAAAAAGCATTTTCCGATGAAACATTTGTCATTTGACACGCTGCATTTAACGTTTTACATTTAACTTTGGCATTAGAGGTATTTTGATATTATCATTACCGGTATTAAGACTGTGTACATTGTACTTTTTACATGTAATCAATGGAAAAGACATTTTAGCAGAGCATTTAATATTGGCAGCGATACTCTTCCTTACTATACAGTGAATATTTGCTCCCATTTTGCCTGAGTCTACGTCGTCATGATTGAGAAATTCGTATTTGCACTGTCAACACCTCTCGAGGTAAGACCAAATTTCATAGAGGCTAAATTGGACTGCTCGGGACACCGTACTATATGGCAGCGTTAGCGATGATCTCGTTCCAGAAACCTTGTGAACACGATAGAGATTATAGGTGTTTTCAAATATCGAAGTTGATATCATCTGGAGTATGTCACTCACGACCGGTTATATATCTATCTCTTGGGGGTTTAACGTCAGTGCCCACGATTAGTTAATTTCTTCAATAGCGCCGGAGCTCCTTTTACAGTCACGGTAACCTGGAGGTCCCTTGTTCGACCCCTGCTTTGGCCGAGAAAGTTCATCGGAATTTCCCAGCGTGGTTCCTACTTGTCAGTGGTGCAGGAACGAGGGATTGGCAAGGGACAACGTATAGTGTCGTTCTGCTTGAACGAAAAACGGAGGTCCCGTGTACACATTGGCGTGAACATCAAGATTCCCTCAGCACTTGGAATTCGACATAAAAGTAGGCCGTAGTGCCGCTGTCCGGGCAAAATTTGCCTGGTAGTACACTGTATGGCGTATGCCCATCTTCATTACCTCAGTCAGAGCAGAACAGTAAGACGTTAAACCCCATTTTATTTCAAGTCCATTTACGAAAGACATTATTTGGTAGAAAAACGGCAAACTCCAGTTTGTAGCACGGATATAGAATTACTGCTGTATATAGAGCTGGGCGATATTTCGGTATTTCGATATAAAACCGTCACGGAAATAAAAATATCGAAAAACCGAACATACCGCGATATATCGCGGTTTTGATTTTTTGGATGATATTTTACATAAATATTGAACAAAATGTTTTCTTTTTTATGTTATTTACGATATTTTATTGCTTAATGATGAGAAAAAGTTTGCAAATGCCGATGCGGAGCCTTATTTACGTCACGTGACTTATCGTCCACCTTTCCACCAGTTAGAATTATCCCTGTTTCGGTTCAATTTCTACACATCTTGACGAATGGTGAACACCGATACTTTGATTTTCGAAAGAAA
The DNA here is from genome assembly GCA_036850965.1 of Patella caerulea. Taxonomy (NCBI): domain Eukaryota; kingdom Metazoa; phylum Mollusca; class Gastropoda; family Patellidae; genus Patella; species Patella caerulea. Next base: position 15,228,762 of record JAZGQO010000015.1, on the reverse strand, counting down.
TCATTGATTTTAAGATTGAATTAAATTTTAATAAAGCAGAAATATAAATAATGCCAATCACATTGGGAGTCCCGGTAGACTGATTATCATTCAGCGTCGGACGTGTCGTGGCCGTCGTGATCGGGGAAAAATATTTGATGAAAACAATGGGCACTTTTTGACAATGTACTTATGTTTTATAGTTTAATTTACTATCCCTGTATTGAATAATGCATTTTCAAGAAGGCATAAGCTTACTCTTGAATGGGAAAGAACGAGTTTGCAAGGGTAAACAAAGTCCAATCTTAAACGTAGCTATAAAAATATGCACGACCGAAAGAACAAAAACTTTTTTTATGTTGTTTGACTTCCTTCATTCGAAATACATGTATTTTTAATTTGAATAAAATATTATAATTAATATTTTGAATATTAAAATTGTAATAAAAAAACAACTTTAGCAAGTTTTCATGGCTATAGATCTGTGTTTGAACCAGCTTGAATTAATGTTTTGTTACCGTAATTTTGTACTGTGTATTTTAAAAATAATATTGACTAGAAATAATGATATTGAGGGGTATTTGCACCTTTTTATGCATGTTTATTTACATTTAAAAAGTTACAAACTGAAAGTATTGACCTTTTATAAAATATCGCGATATCTGTTTCTAGGTATATCGCCCAGCTCTAGCTGTATATAAATAAAAGATTTGCATTGATTATTTCAGATATTTTTTTAAAAATGTGAAAAGGCTCCAAGATGCGTAAATGGTATGTTGTTGTTCTAAAAATGTGAGCGTATGAAAGATACAAACTAAAAAGTATTTTACATTTGCAGGTCTTAGTGTAATTTCTCTACCATTAGATCAACATCGTGAAAAGAGAACAATATTTCAGTTATGTGGGCTTATTAATTTCTACACAGAAAGATCGTGTTGGGATTATAATGATTATGGTTGTTTCTGTGGATTAGGTAACTCCGGCCATAAACCAGTTGATGATGCAGATGCGTAAGTGTTATTTATGTGACCTCATTATGTGAGCTAGTGATTTGAAAATCTAAATGATGCAAACTACTTAACGCTCATTCAAAAATTAACTTCGTTACAGATAGTTATGTTAAAGGCTTTCTTTCATGTTTCAGATGCTGTAGAAAGCATGATAACTGTTACGGCAGTCTGGCGTGTTATTGGTATATTCCACAATGGACTGGTTATGAAATACAATGCAATAATTCAACATGTACTTGTTTAGGTAACAAGAATATTTCGGGCCTAACTTATGGTTTAATTCTATTTCTACAAAGGGGTATTTAGCAGTGTGAGGAAACCGGAGAAAACCCACGAGGTTGGACCGACGACCATACTCATTAGCTCGTTTACACTTGGCCGCGATAAGCGTGCCGTACTGGGCACGGTAGTAGGCCGCGATAAATTTCAAGAAATTGACCCATTTACATTACACTAAAATAACCGGTCTCAGAACCGTGCCAGACATGCCAAATGTGGAACTCTTCACAGAAAAGTTAATTTCAGTCCCTGTACAAATTACCCAGATGAAAACAATTATGACGACTGATTTAGTTTGAGCAGTAATTTTAACAGAACTGATGACAGAACTGTCAAAGTTTGCAAGAAAAAAAGGTCAAGGTTCATTTGGCGTATGTGCAGTTATCCGTACTCAGACCGGTCAGCGTTTACACTACGTAAATTTAAACCGAGCCGTTCTTGGTACGGTTCCGAGACTACCTCATTTCAGTGGGCCAGGGCCCTGTTTCACAAAAACTAAAATCTCCTTAAAATCGTCTTAAACTAAAATTTCATCCTAACTTAAGATAGATGAGTTCCACAAAACGATTTTAAGCATTTTAGTTAAAATCCACTAAAATAATATTGTAAGTTAAAATCTTATCTTAACTTAAAATAGTGGCGTTTCACAAACCCATTTTAAGGACAATTTTAACTAAAATAAATTTTAACTTAGGATAGCCGTCACCCTGTCCTAACTTAAAATCAAGACATTAACAGACATTGATTAGAGCTACATTGTTACATATATTGCGACATATAGATATAATTGGAATAATGATAATATTGTGAACATCCCGGGGCACATAATCTTAATATTCCAACCACCATTCACAAAAACAATTCTCATTTCAAATTCTTTTCACCCGTTTATTTTATTGTAAGTCAATTTAAGCATTTGGATGGCCTCCATATTAGAACTCCAAGAAAACAAAGCACTCAAAACCCCAGTAAACTAAACACTAAAAGAAAATCATTTATTCATATTCAATGTCTTAGAAAGAAGAGCCCTCTTGTCTATAAAGAAAATATGTTCGTGTACAATGGTTCAATATGGCCCATTTCTTGGTTATAGAAGGAATAAAGACCTATAATACTAGGCAAACCATATGTAGTATTTACGCATACTTTTGGGGGTTCTGACGATATGCAAGGAGATAAATCAATAATCTCAAATGTGTTTATTGAAAAATGTTATAGGCCTAGGCCTATTTGAAATTAAATTTTAATATAAATTTATTAGTATTTCTTAATGAAGTCTTACGTTAATAAAACAACAAAAATAACTTGCATTTTAGGAGCCAAAGCTATTTTATCTTAGGGAAAAAATCATTTAATTGAGTAAGTATCATTTTCAAAGTATCATTGAAAGGGAGGGTCTATTAGAATGACATATCAAATCTAGTCATCGGAACATTGGCTATTTGGTGTATTAATTTCAAAGTTGATAAATACTTTTAAAATGTGACGAAAAATTACAACCTAGATTAGCCGTTTGAGTCACAAATATCATAATGTTTGTGACAATTTTCCATAAAACTACAAATCCATGCGATTTAGTATATGGATACACTTTATTTCCATTGAAGCCTGTACTGCGAGTAAATCAAATTCCCATGTCACGAATCAAATGGCAAGTTCAAGGTCAACCAACCGATACTTTTCGAATCACATATTACGTAGTACAATCATTTATTTCACCTCTCTACGAATGTCTGACCGAGTGCAAACATTGCTTCAACGTATGAAACTCCCCCGTTGATATTGCAACCGTTAATTCAACCCGTCAACAGTTTTCAGTTTCGAAGCGTATTTTCTTTCACCGTAAGTACCCGCAGCGGAAATGTGCACTGCGCGGGCGCAAGCGATTTTAACTAAAATCTATTACAATCGCATTTTAAGTTACAATCAATCTTCGTGAAACGTATAAAATTTAAAATTTCATTTTGATTTTAGTTAAAATCTATTTTAGTGATTTTAGCTTAAGTTTTTGTGAAACGGGGCCCTGATTGGCACGGTACTCAGTACGGCACGCTTGCGTTGGACCAGTTTACACTACAAAATATTTAACCGTGCCGTACCAGGAACGGTACCTGGCACGCCTAAAATTTGTAATATAAACGGGGTTGTCACGTACAGCCGGAGATTCGAAACCACGCCAGTCAACTCAATGAATATGGCCAGTGGCGTAAATGTGGGTGTGTGTGGGGGGTGTACCCCCCCCCCCACCCAGCCCCCAAAATAGTCGGTCGCAAAATTAGTGCAGTCGATCGCAAAATAGGCGTAGTCGGTATCAAAATAAGTACTCACTGTATACGTCACGCTACTCACGCAAAACTTTAGTATAAAAATAGTCGGTCGCAAAATCAGTGCAGTCGGTCGCAAAATAGGAGCATAAATAACCTTGTCAACTTATCATGTTTGAAAAGATATTGTGTTTCACTCTCATTCTGTTGTGAGTAGTTGGTCTAACAACAGAATTTCACCAAGGGAAAAAAATAGTCGGTCTCAAAATAAGTGCAGTCACTGCAATCGGTCTCCAAAACAATGCCAGAATAGATCCCAAATACTATATATTTGCGTGAATCCGTGAGCCTAAATTGCATACGTCACACAAAACTATAGTATAAAATAACCCTGTATGCTTGTATTTCCTATTCTGTTGTGAGTATGTTGTTCTATGAAATGTTTTCTACCATGGCAAAAAATAGTCGGTCTCAACAAAAAGTACTCACCGCAGTCGTTCTCCGACTAAATGAATTAATGAGACAAACATACAATCACAAAACAGGCGAAATTGACAGATAAGCCTCAAGATTTTGTCCCATTTCTTATCAACCCCAGTACCAAAAATTTAAAAGCTTGTTTACATATCTGAAATTTTTTCGCGCCGCACCATTATAACATCATTCTTCTACTGGGTTACATATCTGAAATTTGTTCGCGACTGCGGCGCTTGATTTCATTTTAAAATCATTCTTTTACTCCTCAGTTGTCTTATACTGTCACAGCACTATCATATTCACGATTATAGTGAACTTCCCAGATGTAGTTCCACTGGTGTATGGGGCGGGGGCGTTAGATTGTACAGATGTTATGCCAACTCTTGCAAAACACATCTGGAGATTCTGTCCCATTGACTGACATTTCTGGTACACTCGTTCACAGGAATTTCTCCCAGCAATGACCTCAAATGCCAGGATGTTGAATCAATTTTTCAAAAATTTTCTCAAATTACTCAGTGTTATAGGCACCTCCATTGATATGACATAAACTATATGTGAATTAAAATAAAACTACTTTCCGACGAGACAACGATCGGCGAACAACTACACAATTATATAATAATATCTATATATGTTCTACCGGGACGCTTAATGTTATAGCTAGTATTTTGTTTACTTTCATTGTGGGCTGGGATTGTGGATGGCGCCCTACATTTGAAACCGCCCCTACCCCACCCCAATATTCCCTAGAAAACTCGCACTTGGTGCTCGGCTCCCTGATTGCGTCTCTCGCACTGGGGGGGGGGGGGGGTATGTGCATCAGTCGCTCGCATTTTGGCTAGACACCCCCACCCCCCCAAACGAAATCATTCTGTACGCCCCTGACTATGGCGATAATATATTAGATTCAAAATTCTAACACGCTATCGTCTAATTTCTAACTTCTATTCATGTAATTTCTAACTCCTATTCATGTAAGTTCTAAATTAAGACATCGTATTATCCAACTTCTTTTTTTTTCAGTGTAAATTTTAATTCTGTTTCATCTTATTTCTATTATTAAGCCGAAAAATGTCTACTTCATTGTCGTTCTACATGTTAAGTGTGGATGTCGAATAAATTTAAAATTTTAATACGTCTACCAAACACCCATCATTATGTCGTCGTTTGGTGTCTCCACCGTGTGCTCAGTCCTGATTGGAACCATTATGTTGATACAGACGACTCACTCTTCGTCCGGTTGAATAGTTTGGCGGAGTGTTAAAATTGAAAACAACACCGAAAGTGATGGTTGCAAATATTATTTCAAATAATCAGCTGAACAGCATATGTTCATTTTTAAAAAGACAAGTGCATGCATGATAAGGAGAATTTTTTTTTTTTTTTTTTTTTTTTTTTTTTTTTTTTTTTTTTTACAGTTAAGCCAATTATTAATTATACTGTATATATACATGTATATATGTTCTTTTACTGCGCTAAAACATGTCTCTTTATAGCTACTGTCCGTGCCTGACCCCCTTTCTTCTGTGTCAATAACAAGGAAGGGAGAATCACGCCGGAAGATATCAGTTATATCATAGAAATATATACATGTATCTATAGGTTATATAACATTGTCAGTTAGTATACAAACGGCAAAACTAAGTTTTATAATAATATTTCTGGCAGTATTAGTTCCGTTCTTGTGATTTGGGGAGACTGCCGTTATTGTGGGCAGGGGCATGGTTCCTTTAGGAACTGTCTTTGAGTGGAAAATGTCCACTGAAAGGTCCTATCCGGCCTTATATAGCTGCAGTATGAAAATACCGTCCCCCTCCCCCTCTGTTCTAAGACTATTTTTGGAATCCTCACCTACTATTTTTCACCTTGATTCTACTTTATTCGCCAAAGGAATCATTTCTTGTCACAGCTGACACACATTTATAAGGATTCAACACTATTTAAAAGTAGAATTGTGCGATTAAAAACATACACCAAATACGCTTAAACCGCATGTTTATTTCATTGCTAAATTCTACTTGAAAATGGAGTTGAATTATTATAAATTTGTGTCAAATATGGTGAGAAATGATTCCTTTCGGTGGAGAATAAAGAATTGTGGTGACAAATAGACGGCAAGGGTTCTAAAACAGCCTGAGAACAGAGGTGGGGAATAGCGGTATTTTACCGTATTTTCATGTCAGCGGATGTCGTTCGCTCAAGAAAGTTCCAACAGGAACTAGCAAGAACAGTGTCTAGTCGTTGGGATTGCACGGAAATTTTTGGCAGCTGTAATTCGTAATAACAGTAGACCATCGTGGCTAAATTTCACAGATGGCACATTGTATGGCATAAGTTGCTCTTCGTTTTCTCAGTTGGTGTAGAAAAGTAGGACGCTAAGCCCATTTCATTTTGGTTTAATTTCGTCAAGATCGCCGCTATCTATGAAATTCCGTATCGCTTTATGCAACTTGAAAAAATATTATTGAAAAAAAAACTACCATAAAGTTAGACAGGTCGGTATAATGAATGAATCAAAAATAGAGACTTCGTCGCTATCCACATTAACAGATTATCCCGGTCGCCTTTAAAGGCCCTTTCATTCCCAAAATATGGGATTTCTAAATTTGAACCATTTAAAAAAAAGTTTTCATTATAGAGTTTTTGTTAGAGCAGTAACAGAATACAGATCAATAGTATATAAATATTAATATTTGCTCAACTGTAGAAAAAATCAAATAAAATTATCGAAATCCTTTACTTTGTCTTTAAAAATAAGAAATTGTATTTGGCCACCATGAACGTCCGATATTGATTTCAATTTCAGTTTCGATTCGGCCACCATATCACGCCCGATATTGATTTTAATTTCAGTACCGATTGCCCGGTTGTACGTGACAAGGAGTAGGGTCGCCCGTCCAACCTCGTGGGTTTCTCCGGTTACCTCCCACTGCTAGACCCCTACGCACAAATTGAACAATACGTTAGTCCAGCTGTGACCTAGATTGTGTCGAATGGTTGATAATTCCGATTTCGCTCTCTCTCACTAAATTTCAGCAGTCCATCCATCAATCAGCAAGACGAAAAGCTAGTCATTTATATCAACATAATGGCCCCGACCAGATGCGCGATCATCAAATTAGCAAGCATCGGCGATACCAAACGACTTCATAATGATAGTTGATAAGCAGAAATGTAAAAACTTATAAATTTGTTGATGTCCATGCTAAATGTGTAAAGTATCAATGACAAAGATTATAATACAAATATGATTAAAAAAAGAACTAAAATATACACTGAACAAGTTGGATTATACATTGTCTTAATCAAGAAATCACATGAATAGAATTAAGAAATTACCTGAATAGAAGTTTACAGTTACATGGACAGAAGTTAGAAATTAGATGATACCACGCTATAATTTTGAATCTAATATACCGCCATAAATGACAGGCTTTATGCTACAGCGCACACGTGCATACAGGCCCGTAGCCAGCTCATAATATGTGTGTGTGGGGGGGGGGGGCTAGGGAATGTTTTGGAGGGGCTGAGGATGTGGAGGGCTAAGAACACTCCTAAGAAATCCATATTTTTGGCGAAATATTTGGGGGGGGGGGCCTAATTCGATTTGTGGGAATGCTAACACCACCCCATAGCCGCCCCCCCCGCCGCTACGGGCCCGCGTGCATACCATTCAGCCATCCACATCCTCAATTTATGGTGACATTTTTTCTTTTTTATTGCGGTGCGAAGGAGAAGTCTGTCACGCGACTCACATTTATCACGGATGATACAAGCGCTAAATATGGGTAGCATACAACTAATATAATAGGTTGAGATACATGCGGGCTGTTATTATAATAACTACGTTACAGATTAGTTTAATGTATTGGTATTTGATAACCCAACTTGGTACTTCTCTCTTGCAGATGATACACAAACCAACGCCTGTGCTCGATCAGTTTGTGAATGCGATGTCAATTTGGCGTCGTGTCTAAAAGACGCTGGTGAAACTTTTAGTGATAATTACAGAAACTACAACAGACATCTATGTAGCAGACCAAACTTTTACTGATACAATAACCTGATAGTCGTAATTTATGTTCCTGTATATAACGTATTTTATAAAGATGATTTATCAGATATATTAAATACAATTGCTTGGATTTACGCAGACGATCGTTATGATGTGGACTTTGTAACTTAAAACTGATACGGTAGGGTACGATTTGTCTAGCCTCATTCTTCGGATCCCTTGTTTCAAATGAGACTGAAACGCATTATTGTACAAGATTGGTGTACCGACAGTAAAATTTTTATTTTGTCTTGAATATTGGATATCAGAAGCCCGCCTTTTCACGGCAAGATCCCAACATCAAGGTTGATTTAATGTTGACTTTGGATGAGATTGAGTTAAGACTTAGCTACCTTAAGTCAAAAAAGATTTAGGCCAAGAATTAGCAACTCTTATGTAATTATTTTGGGGACACCACGAAAAGTGAGTCAAAATATTCCTTTGGATTCCTATGACAAATAATCCGTCGAAGTTGTCGCATTTAACCATCTGAGTGGGTCAAATGTCACCATTGGTCAGCCACACCCAGTCCACCTTCAATGTATATATTGTAAGCCACCCAGCACCCTAGTACTGCCAGCGAAGCGTTACGGAAAATACGGAGATATAATTTATGTTACCATACACGGAGTGGGGAGGGGAATATTCGTGTCTTTTGCCCATTCCAGCGACAGCAATCCTTCCAGTACTACGGCTTTATATCAAGGCGCTCCTTGTCCGGTACAGTTCCACCAATGCCTTAATAGTCAATCGCCTCAGCCCCTAATTTAGGTTCTCCATGCCTCCTGCTGTGTCGCCATCCTCTTAGACGGGTCCTCTCTTACTCCATCGTTGCTGCTCCCGGAATGCCGATGCCATTCCTCTCGTGAACAGGTAATTATGCACTAGGGTAAGTACGGTAGTTTAGGGCCTTAACGCGTATAAAGGGACATAACTCCAATGGGTATATCGCAACTCATTAACTAATAACCAACTAACGCCGTATTTACTAAGGCCAATAACATTATTTATTATGTTTCCGCAGCTGCGAATATGATTTCGATATTAAAATAAACATGTATGATTAATTAGAAAAAAAAACGGTATTAAAAAGTATAAGCATTCGGTGTCCGACGTGGTGGGAGATGGCATTGTCAACTAGAGCTAAGTATTAACGATGACGCATTAGGCACACCTGGGCATAATGGCGTCGTAACTCTTTAAAGCGGCGAATAGTAGAAGCCGTTAAACGCTTATAAAACATTATGAAATATCGTTATGATAAATACGTATTATAATAGTAAAAAGGTACCGATGATGTTTTGTTATGTACTAATCCTCACCTAATAAGACGATCGGTTTTACTGAGACTAGTTTGTAATATAAAGTTGATTGAGACTGATTAAGAAAGGCTCCTGAGTCCAAAGCTGATCGAGATGTCGCTGACCGAAGTCGATTGCCATCTGCCATCACGCCGTCAAAGGGGTCTTATATAGACAACACCTATGTACCAGGTGACCGAATTGACCAATGGTCAGTTGTCCTTTTTGAGAACGTCGGGGCTATTTACAGCCTTACGATAATAACATTGTAATTTAAAACGATAAAAGCCCATGTCGACTTGTCCGGTGTTTGTCCGATGTGCTTAAATTTAACAATAGTTGATTTAAAATGTACAGAATAAGAATTAATGAAATTATCATAAAACGGACAAGTATCAACACAAAGCCCCAGAATACATAGGCCTAGTGGCGTCGTGCGCCATTACACAGTGGGTGATGGACAAAACGTAGTTCGTACTTTACATTCTAAGTACAGCCAATTATAAGTTAGAAAAACAATATTAATAAAATAACAAACAGTAGAAATACTATGAAAAGTTAACAATAATCAACATTTCTGGTTTAAATAGAATATATATATGTTTGACATTTCAATAACGTTTGTTCGTAAAATCCATCATGGACGACTAGGTTGAGATCACGCGATTTTACAATGACATTTTATGGAATTTCGGGGAGTTTACATGCTCTGGTATATAAAGTTTACTATTGGGAAAATGTGATGATAAAAGGACACATATTACACTTCCCCCCACCCATTTTTTAAAAATTCTCCCGAATTTTGAATTGTTGACCTTTAAGTAACCAACATGGCATATAAAAACATACTATACAACAATAATCACATCATGTGGAAATCTTTAAGTTGAATCATCCTGTACTCTTAAAGGGATAGCTGCGTCATCGATTATGTTAATGTAACGGTCAGTGTCTCGACTTCTACGTTCTGTGACGCCTTCTAACATATCCAGGTTCATGGTTGCAGAAGGGGATACGTATTTTTCCAACGCGATTTCTCTGAGTATATTGTACAAGTAATATTTTGATTTTCCTGTTGCCTCAATGGCTTGAATACAGCTGTACCGGGCAAGGCCAGAAAATTAAATTTTAGCAAAAGTTCATCTCTGTCGAGTGTGAATGATCCACATCTGAGGTTGAGGCATACGCTCATATACTCCCAAGCAGTCAACTTCTCGGTAGCGTTCATACTCCTCCAGTTCACGGGAGGCCACTTCAGCGACGGGGACGAACCAAAATCTACAACTTCGCTGTCCTCCCAATCATGTCGTCCAGGTGGAAAAAGGGGCATGGCTCCACCTCTCAACAGCTTAACAGCTCGGGAACTCAGTTTCCAGTCTGGCCTTCGGTCTTCCATCGGACTGCTACTCGACTGTACATCCTTTCTTTTACCGTCCGTTTCAATAACCCTCTTCCCACTTGGATCGTCTTTTCCATTCGTATTCGTGTTGTCATCGTTTCCACTGGTCTTCTTATTTATATTCCCCTCTTTACTAAAATCTTCAATCTTCCTTACATCTCTTGCCTTCTTGTTCATTTCTCCTCCGTTCTTTTCCGTTTCTCCTGTCTTACTGAAATCTTCATTCTTGTTCACATTTCTGTCTTTCTTATTCAAATCTTCCTCTCCCTTCTTGTTTATTCTAAGTCCCTCGTCTTTCCCCCCCATGTCCTACATCATTGTTAATCCTTGCCTTGTCCCCGGTACCATCTCCTTTCTTCCTGTCAATCTCTCTAGAGTTCTCCAATATAACAGTTTCCCCAATTCGCACTTTCCTTTAACTGGGTCTACATTCTCTTTCTCCTCAACATCTCGTCTCATCTGCGATAATTCATCTGATGAGAACCAAGGCTCATCTTCCACGTCCAAAGTAATGTCCAAAGTGGACGGAGTTGGTAAGGGTGACAGCTGCAAGCTATGGGTCTTTGGTTTCTTATTAAAGTTAAAACGACATGACTGTACATGACTGATAAAGCGTGGTTCTATGCCTAACATCTTTGCCGTCTTTTCCCTTATTTTACCCATCTCTGCTCTGACTACTTCTTGGAAGACCATTGGTTCACTGCATCGTCCATAATGATTCTGACCCAAAAGGCGCCTATGCCTACCTCCGTGCTGAATATGGCGTTGGTGTTACCCTGCATGATGTTGATGTTTCTGAGTGTCAGGTCTTCATACATTCCAGGTCTGGAGGGTGAGTATGTTCGTTTCGTCACAGCGTTCCTTTCCTCGAATTCCCAACCTCTATACCACTGATCCTTGGTTCGTGAACAACCTTCCCTGTCTATCATGGCTAAAATCTCCATCCGTGCCTTCATGGCTTCCTCTGAGTTTCTGGACGAGGGTTGGATGACCGATCCGTAGTCTTCTGGGTGGTAAGACATCCAAAAACCATTATTTTCTGACAAGAACTTCTCTGGCATGAGTTTCAATTTCTCTGAGTGATCAGTCTTCATGTGACTTTTCAGATCCACCATTCGCCTGAACGAAGTCTCGCGATCGCACCAAACACAGACCATTTTTAATCGCTGGTGCGGTGCAGCGGCAAGGTGGTTTTTCAGTTTTCTTCTGTTTGGAAAAACTTCTTGACATAGCCCACAGGTGCATGACTCTTCTGGATTCATCATCCTGGAATGAAGAAGGTCTTGTTGAGAATTGTGCTGTACACTTGTTATACCACCCGTTATCTCCCTCTTTACTGAACGATTTGCTTAAAAACTACGTATATCGGCTCTACTATTATCCGCTTTTTTTAGGAATCAGTTACGTCCGTCGCCGCGATTTGCGTTTTTAAATACTTCATGGTTATAACACTAAAAGTAGTCACCGCTACCAAGTTCACCAGCCTACATGTAAGTTGTATGTTCCTAGTGTGTGTATGTGTCTCTATATTTAATAGAAAAGCTAAGTAGGATCCACACTCCCGAAATATATAAACAGTGACCATCCTAGGCCAATAACCGACGATTGGTCGCGCGCAAACCATATCGTCAACCTGGGCCAGGGCCCCAGACAACGTGCCTCCGTCCCTCCTTATACCGATGTTCGCCGAGGCCGACTGCCAGGCAACCTATAATTACAAGTCATGAGCGTATCCATCCACCATCCAGTGTTTCTGTAAACGTTAACAGTTTCATGAACGCGGTCATTACTTGATCGGCCGTATAGGTTATCCCCGTCTTTACTCCCCCTACCATCCAAGTATAAAGCCATGGAGCACACGTCTCCGTTTCTCCTCTGACCAAATCATAATGCCTTTTCTGGTAATCGGAATTTTTCCTTAATTTCTCGCGGGCAAGTGAATGCGCCCCAGATAACTTATGTTGCAATTGATGTATATATTCGTTTACTTCCACAGTATCGATTTCTTCGGTTTCCGTCGGTTTCGGTATAATAGCTTGGACGGGCATGATGTTTCTACCTAGCATCAGCATATTTGGCGTACATCCTGTACTGGAATGAACAGACGACCTATACGCCATCATCACCTGAGCCAGATATTCGTCCCAGTGTCTCTGGTCGCGCTCACAAAACATCGTCAACATGGAGGCTAGGGTGCGGTTGAACCTTTCTACGGTACCGTTTGCTTGCGGCCGATGACTTGTTGTTCTCGTTTTGTCTATCCTAAATAAAGAACACATATCCTGAAACAACTTTGATTCGAAACACCTGCCCTGATCAGTCTTCATGTGACTTTTCAGATCCACCATTCGCCTGAACGAAGTCTCGTGATCGCACCAAACACAGACCATTTTTAATCGCTGGTGCGGTGCAGCGGCAAGGTGGTTTTTGAGTTTTCTTCTGTTTGGCAAAACTTCTTGACATAGCCCACAGGTGCATGACTCTTCTGGATTCATCATCCTGGAATGAAGAAGGTCTTGTTGAGAATTGTGCTGTACACTTGTTATACCACCCGTTATCTCCCTCTTTACTGAACGATTTGCTTAAAAACTACGTATATCGGCTCTACTATTATCCGCTTTATTTAGGAATCAGTTACGTCCGTCGCCGCGATTTGCGTTTTTAAATACTTCATGGTTATAACACTAAAAGGAGTCACCGCTACCAAGTTCACCAGCCTACATGTAAGTTGTATGTTCCTATGTGTGTATGTGTCTCGATCTTTAATAGAAAAGCTAAGTAGGATCCACACTCCCGAAATATATAAACAGTGACCATCCTAGGCCAATAACCGACGGTTGGTCGCGCGCAAACCATATCGTCAACCTGGGTCAGGGCCCCAGACAACGTGCCTCCGTCCCTCCTTATACCGATGTTCGCCGAGGCCGACTGCCAGGCAACCTATAATTACAAGTCATGAGCGTATCCATCCACCATCCAGTGTTTCTGTAAACGTTAATAGTTTCATGAACGCGGTCATTACTTGATCGGCCGTATAGGTTATCCCCGTCTTTACTCCCCTACCATCCAAGTATAAAGCCCTGGAGCACACGTCTCCGTTTCTCCTCTGACCAAAAATAGAAATCGCGTTCGGGCAGTACCTAGATCACCTTTACTTTCCTATTATAGATTTTTTTTTTTTTTTAGATTTGTTTAAATTATTTCACTTATTTTTTTTTTCATTCTCGTAATCCTCTTAATATATTCATGGGTTTGTTTTGTTTTCGTCAGTTATACACCAAGTTGGCGGATTATTCCCCATCTTACCTCACTGATCTCATTAAAACATATCAACCAAATCGACCACTTCGCTCACAAAATAAGCCCTCATTGGCTGTGCCGCAAGCTAAACTGAAATCATATGGGGATAAAGCCTTCAGTGTCTGTGGACCGCGCTTGTGGAACAACTTACCATTGGAGATACAGAGTTCTCAATCATTAGCTGTGTTCAAATCCAAACTCAAAACTCATTTGTTTGTGACATATTATCAGGATTAGCCATTATCCCCGCGCTTAGAGCATGCAATATGGATGGAGTTAGCGCAATTACAAATGTACATTATTATATTATTATTATTATTATAGGGCATTAACCGATCAAGATGATAAACTTTGGGCATTTTCTTCTTGGGTCGTTTTATAAGATATGTAGTGTCATCTATTCGTTTCATCACAATATAAGGGCCCTTCCATTTTGATGTAAGTTTGTGACATACACCCACTTTCCTGGAGACGTAATACAACCAGACAGCTTGTCCTTTTTCTAAAAATCGTTTCTTCGCTTTCAAATCATAATGCCTTTTCTGGTAATCGGAATTTTTCCTTAATTTCTCGCGGGCAAGTGAATCCGCCCCAGATAACTTATGTTGCAATTGATGTATATATTCGTTTACTTCCACAGTATCGATTTCTTCCGTTTCCGTCGGTTTCGGTATAATAGCTTGGACGGGCATGATGATGTTTCTACCTAGCATCAGCATATTTGGCGTACATCCTGTACTGGAATGAACAGACGACCTATACGCCATCATCACCTGGGCCAGATATTCGTCCCAGTGTCTCTGGTCGCGCTCGCAGAACATCGTCAACATGGAGGCTAAGGTGCGGTTGAACCTTTCTACGGTACCGTTTGCTTGCGATCGATGACTTGTTGTTCTCGTTTTGTCTATCCTAAATAAAGAACACATATCCTGAAACAACTTTGATTCGAAACACCTGCCCTGATCAGTGTGTATTTGAAGTGGCGTACCAAATCGACAGATAAACTCGTTGACGACAACCTTCGCAATGGTGGAGCTTTCTTGGTTTGGTATAGCAAATGCTTCGGTCCACTTGCTGAAACAATCGCACATGACTAAAATGAACCTGTTCTTATTTTCCGTTAATGGCAGAGGGCCTAGGATGTCCATCGAAATCCTCTCCATTGGGGCACCAACTATATTTTGTCCTAAGGGTGCTTTGAATTTGCTACCAGAGGGTTTTCTAGCTGAACATATGTCACAGTTTTTACAATACGCCTTGACCGAGTCTTTTAATGTCGGCCAATAAATCGACTGTTTAATCCGATTCATTGTTTTCTCCGCTCCAAGATGTCCTGCAGAGGGCAAGTCATGGACATATTTTATAAGTTCCTGCCTATGAGAATTCGGTATAATCAGTTGCAGGTAGTCATCGCCAGTTTCAAAGAATCTTCTATAGAGTACACCGTCCTTAATTTCCAACCTCTCCCATTGTCACCACAAGCTCTTGGTAATAATACCATAATTGGAAATCTGGTCTCATTGTGGTCGACCATTTCCGCTTTCTAATGCAGTCATGGCGATATCTGTGTCTAAAAGTTGAGCTTGTCGAATCTCGTCTAAATTCCAACCATTAAGTACGAGCAGATTGCGGGTTTGGACATTGTCGGTGCAACAGACAGTGGATCTTATTTTATTTTCAATGATATTCTCTTGGTTCTCTTCATTCTCATCTTCCAGGTCCAAATCGTTGCGCTCCTGCCTACCACAAGACGTGCATGGTTTTCTTGAGAGTGCGTCTGCGTTGCAGTGTTTGCGACCAGCTCTATGAAATATGGTCAAATTATAGGTTCCTAGCTCCTGTAACCGTCTGGCTGTCTGTCCAGTGGGTCTCTTCAAATTTTGCATCCTGCTGACAGCTGCGTTGTCTGTACGGAGTGTGACTGCTTGACCGTAAACGTACGAATGGAATGTTTTGAGGGCCGTAACAACAGCTAATAGCTCCTTCCTTGTTACGCAGTATTGTTGTTCATGTTTGTTCATAGTTTTACTCATATATGCAATAACCCTTTCCTCCCCATCTTGTAACTGCGAAAGTACCGCTCCAACTGAACAGTCGCTCGCGTCACTGTCCACGATAAACATGTCACCTGGCCTTGGGTATCCTAGTATCGGTGTACTCGTCAATGCATGTTTTAGAGTGTCGAATGCTTCCTGACAATCTTCAGTCCATTCAAGGCGTACTCCTGTATCGCAAAGTTTATGTAGAGGTATGGCTATTTGTGCAAACCCCTTCACAAATCGCCAGTAGTACGAATATAATCCTATGAAACTTCTAACTTGTTTGGCAGTTCTCGGAACAGGCCAGTTAGTAACTGCCTCCGTCTTTTCTGGGTCGGTAGATATCCCCTTTTCGGATACAACATGCCCAAGAAACTTTACTTCTTTTTGGAACAGCACACACTTAGAAGGCTTCAATTTTAGGTTCGCGTCAAGTAAGCGTTGAAATATCCTTTCCAATCTTTGAATTCCCTCCTCTACTTCTGAGCAAAGTGAAATAATATCGTCCATATATAAAAGCAACTCCTCCCACTGTAATCCTCTAAGTACGCCTTCTAACAGCCTTTCAAAAGGCCAAATGGCATGACAGTTTACTAGGCCAAATGGCATGACAGTAAATTGATAAAGCCCCATACTTGTAAGAAATGCAGTCTTCTCTTTATCCTCAGGCGCCATGCCTATCTGCCAAAATCCCGAGTTTAAGTCCATGGAACTAAAATATTTACAACCTGACAGCGCGTCCAGGCAATCATCTACCCTGGGAAGAGGATACGCGTCTTTGATCGTAACTTCATTTAACCGCCTATAATCTACGCAAAAGCGGATTTGCTCACTCTTTTTAGTAACAAGCACGATATTGGACGCCCAAGCACTATTTGACGATTCTATTATTCCTTTATCCAACATTTTCTTGACCTCCTCCTTTTCAATTTCTCTTTTACCAATTGGTAGTCTCCGGGCTTGTTGTCGTATTGGGAAAGCTACACCAGTATTTATTCTATGGGTAACTCTATCGGTTCGGCCTAGGACTTTGAAAATACGTCTTGGTATTTGATTAGAAGTTGGCAGAGCGAACCTTGTTGTTTGTCATTCAGGTGGATAGAACTTCGTTTTAATAAATCGTCTAAGTAATCAGGAATCGCTGTACACTGTGTCGTAATTTCCTGTTTTCTTTTGGTGGTCCTGGCTATCCTTTGGGTACCTTCCTGGTCATAATACGACTCGCATTTCCCTATGGTTTGGTGAGCATAAACTGTGATGGAATTCTCCGTGCTGTTAATAATATTGGTGAAGTTTTCTTCAGCAGTGGTGTTTATAATTCCTGGTAGAATGTGTATCGGTCGGAGACTCTCACACCCCTCTAAATATCCTATTTTGGTAAGATGTTCCCGTCCACATATGTTTACTGGTATAAACATCCCGGAATGGGCCGGAATAGTTATGATAGTCCTTGCTTCTACCCGACAGACCATGTTCGCTTTACCTCCGATCCAACATGTAATTTCGTGTTTATTATCTTGTGTTACTAACGTGGTTCGTTGATAATTAATCTTACCTACGTGTTTGAGAAGAAAATCCTGACCGAGTATTGCGTCCTGTTGTATATCACACACTAAAACCCCTTGTGTCAACGATACATCGTCGAATAATATGTCCAAAACAACTGATCTATAAGTATGTATGTTGTTCCCATTAACATCATTTATCTGCATAAAAACATCAGATAATTTAGGCCTTGTTTTGGGTAGTTGGTCGTATATGCCTTTAGATAAAATAGATGCGGTAGAACCACTGTCAATCAGAAACTCTACAATGAATTCGTGAACATTACCAGTAGTGTAAAAAGCATTATCCCAGTTTTCGTTTATTTCTCGAATGTGACCCGCCCTTGTTTTATTAATATTTGAAATCTCTAAAGGCCTATGAAATACCGTTGACTGTTGGCCTACTGAGTCAACGATCTCCCGTTTCCCTGCCTCTGTCTATACTGGGATCCACTATTGTTCATATGGGCGTGTCGAGGGCATTGTCTATAATAATGGTCGGGTGAATTGCAGTTATAACACGTTGCTGAGCTTCCTGAGCGTCTGCCGCTTTGGTTATATCCTTTACTTCTAATATTCGATTCCAAAATTTCTAGTCGGTCCATAATGCGAGCCAGTAATTCTTCTGTTGTACCTCCACTTGTACGACTAGTAGTTTCTCTCTTTTTATCTGTGTATTTATTGTTTTGGATCTCCTTCTGTGGTTCAACAGCTCTTATCGCAGGTCTTCGTCTTTCCTGATCGCCTACGATTGCTTCATACCTCTCTATAACATCGACAGCCTTACAGTCTCGGTCAATACATCTGCATTTCATTTCAATGGAAACTATCCTGTACAACTGATTAAGGGCTAGGTCCTCTTGTGCCAATATATCCAAATTGCAATATGCTCTCTGTGCCATTTGTCTGATGTCGTCACCCACCGAGGCAATGCTCTCACCAGGTAATCTTTTTCTTGATTCAAGCTTGGAAAGCCATCTGTTAGTGTGCTTGGAGCTCCCAAATCTTTGATGTAATTTACTAATTAGACATCCAAAGGATCGTTTATCTTCTGGTACCATACTCATATAAAATGTTCTAGCTTGACCTCTTAAACTTGCTGCTAAATAAAGCAATTTTGTCCTGTCAGACCAACAGCCTAATTCAGCACAGTCATTGAAATGGGAAATATATTCCTCCCAATTGTCTTTCCCGTGAAACGAGTCCGGTTTCACGTTGAATATTTGTCGATGTTGTTGTACTGTCCTAATGGGGGGGGGGGGTCGTCTCCGTTGTCTTCAACACCAGTATCATCATTGCTCCTCGATCCACCATCACGGGTTGTTGTGGGGGGCACTCGCTCATTCCTTCGTCTCTCTATGTAAGTGCTCATCGGACTCGTCATCTCTATACATTTGATCTCCCTGACCAACTTCATCCATGTCCTTCTCGGCAGATTTATAACTTATTTCAGGATCGGGTGATCCGGTTCCAATTGCGAATGCCATGTTATATGTAGTGATACCGGTATTATATAACCTGGTATACACATATCTAGTCGTAATACATATATATTCTATTAAGAAAAAAAGAAATTGGTAATTCCCCATTTATTTTTCTTCCTCATTTATCTTTTATTTTATTTATTTATTTTTTTTTATTATTTTTTATTTTCCTTTTTTTTTTATCCACCACGTCGGACGGCAACCGCTTAACTAAATTTTATTTTATTTTTTTCTATACGCCAAACCTAAACTACAGAAAATCCACACGTAGGGTTCGTATCCTGGACCTTAACTGAAACTTTAAGATCCCACTTCTGACACCAGTTTGTAAGCCACCCAGCACCCTAGTACTGCCAACGAAGCGTTACGGAAAATACGGAGATATAATTATGTTACCATACACGGAGTGGGGAGGGGAATATTCGTGTCTTTTGTCCATTCCAGCGACAGCAATCCTTCCAGTACTACGGCTTTATATCAAGGCGCTCCTTGTCCGGTACAGTTCCACCAATGCCTTAATAGTCAATCGCCTCAGCCCCTAATTTAGGCTCTCCATGCCTCCTGCTGTGTCACCATCCTCTTAGACGGGCCCTCTCTTACTCCATCGTTGCTGCTCCCGGAATGCTGATGCCATTCCTCTTGTGAACAATTATGCACTAGGGATAAGTACGGTAGTTTAGGGCCTTAACGCGTATAAAGGGACATAACTCCAATGGGCATTAACTAATAACCAACTAACGCCGTATTTACTAAGGCCAATAACATTATTTATTATGTTTCCACAGCTGCGAATATGATTTCTATATTAAAATAAACATGTACGATTGATTAGAAATAAAAACGGTATTAAAAAGTATAAGCATTCGGTGTCCGACGTGGTGGGAGATGGCATTGTCAACTAGAGCTAAGTATTAACGATGACGCATTAGGCACACCTGGGCATAATGGCGTCGTAACTCTTTAAAGCGGCGAATAGTAGAAGCCGTTAAACGCTTATAAAACATTATGAAATATCGTTATGATAGATACGTATTATAATAGTAAAAAGGTACCGATGATTTTTTGTTATGTACTAATCCTCACCTAATAATACGATCGGTTTTACTGAGACTAGTTTGTAATATAAAGTTGATTGAGACTGATTAAGAAAGGCTCCTGAGTCCAAAGCTGATCGAGATGTCGCTGACCGAAGTCGATTGCCATCTGCCATCACGCCGTCAAAGGGGTCTTATATAGACAACACCTATGTACCAGGTGACCGAATTGACCAATGGTCAGTTGTCCTTTTTGAGAACGTCGGGACTATTTACAGCCTTACGATAATAACATTGTAATTTAAAACGATAACAGCCCATGCCGACTTGTCCGGTGTTTGTCCGATGTGCTTAAATTTAACAGTAGTTGATTTAAAATGTACAGAATAAGAATTAATGAAATTATCATAAAACGGAGTATCAACACAAAGCCCCAGAATACATATACCTAGTGGCGTCGTGCGCCATTACACAATGGGTGATGGACAAAACGTAGTTCGTAGAAAAACAATATTAATAAAATAACAAACAGTAGAAATAATATGAAAAGTTGACAATAATCAACATTTCTGGTTTAAATAGAATATATATATGTTTGACATTTCAATAACGTTTGTTCGTAAAACCCATCATGGACGACTAGGTTGAGATCACGCGATTTTACAATGACATTTTATGGAATATTGGGAGTTTACATACTCTGGTATATAAAGTTTACTATTGGGAAAATGTGATGATACAAGGACACATATTACTGGATATAAATACGTAAGTTATAGTTTCTGAAATAGTAAAATGTACATAAATCGGACGAAGTAACGTGTTTCATGGCGACGTACAAGAAACCAAATAACACTACTATAATAATAATAATAATAATCCGGCGGATCGTCGTAGTGAGACTGTAAGGCTGCTAGTCTTGAGAATTACAGTAATATCACATATTACAATATATATATCTCCAATACAGGCACAAAAGTGGTGTTAAAATATTCCTTGGGCTCTCTGTGGCGTAATGAATCCTTCTAAATTGTCAATTTGGGGGCAGAAGAGGTCAAAGATCACCATTGATCGACTCACTATTAATGCACACCTCCATTACCAGCACAAAATGGGTGTTAATTTGTTCCTTAGGGTTTAATGTGGCCATATAAATCCTTCTGGGTTGTCAAATCTGAGGATTAACCACCATCTGGGTATGGTCACCATTGGTCGACCACGCTCAATCTACCTTTAATGCAATATCTAGATTAAACACAAGACATGTCTCAAACTGTTCCTTGAATTGCCAAAATTTGAGATTAACCGCCTTCTGAAAAGATCAAATATCACTTCATACCTCCAGCACCAGTACAAGATTGACACTGTGATGTTGTGAATGCTTCAGTTTTAGTGGGCCAAATGTTGGCATGGACTGCATCAACATGGTGACGTATACGCAAAACACACGCATGACATGTTCTCAGAATTTAAATGAAATGGGTTTTACGCCCTACTATTCTGCACCAACGGGTCAAATGAAGATGAAGATGGGTAAACGCTATACCATGTGCTAACGGGTTAATTTTTCCCGGACATGGCGATTCCAGCTATCAAGCGTTATTTTAAGTGCATGTCAACATACCCACTGGACAACTACACTCTAGTAGCAACGCAATTCTGAGGATGAGACAAACTATAGAAATATATCTAATCAAATGAATTGACAGAGCGCAATCCAGGTTAAAAATCACGGGCGATTTTCTTGGACAACAGTTTATAAGATAGATATAACCCTAACCAAGGGTTGATATCACCGGAGGATAATACGGTAATAAATTGTCTTACGTACCGAGATCTACGTTAAATCTATCCTAATTGATTTCACAGCGACTGATATGAAAAAAATTAAGAAAACAATTTTTAAGTTGCACGTGCATTACGTATAGGATATTAACCTACCCGAGGTTGATGTGATAAGAGAACACGTGGGCGATGCCAAAGTGTTCTCTATCGTATAAATCCAAGGGAGAGTAGGTTTATATCCGACATATACAACGCCATTTCACCCTTAAATTTAATGGGCTCTTCTAATAAAAGGCAACAATGATAAGAAAATTGCTCGATAGTTTCCGCCAAATAGCGACAATTACCGAAGTAATCACCTGCATGTTTTAGTTTATACGTCGTCGCCATTTGGGGGTAATTGAATTGAAAACAAAATAGATAGTAAAACGAAGTCAGACGAATAATCAATCCTTTTTAGTCAACATATTGACGGTGGAACAGATGTGAATGTAAATATGATGTCCTACTCTTCTGCACCTTACCTGGGCTAATGGAAGACGGGCATACACCATACAGTGTGCTATGAGGGAAGTTTTGCCCGAGCAGCGGCGCTACGGCCTACTCTTATATTGCATTCCAACTGCCAAGGGGTCTTTTATGTGCACGCCAATGTGTACACGGGACCTCGGTTTTTCGTCCCATCCGAATGACTAGGCAGCTGTCCTTGGCAGGCCCTCATTCTGCATCACTGACAAGGGGAAACAACGCCGGAAAATCGAGATGAACTTTCTCGGCAAATGCAGGGATAGAACACCCGACCTCCAGGCTAGTGAGCCAGCGCCTTGCCCACATAGCCATGATGAGGATCTATAAAAAGCCTGAAGAACATTTGGATCAAAAGGCAATCTTTTCCGATAATTCTGACAATGAACTGCGATTGAAGGTTTGAGGTATGTTGAGAGAGTGATTTTACCGACTGTTTTAAGTGAACTGTATCCACAAAGGATCTCTTGGGCGATAAGTACTTTCAAGTCTTGGAGTGTTGAGAAATAATGTGAGCTGAAAGAAAATTCTGACAGATATCTTAGACATGGAGTCTGGATAGTAGTACGAAGTTTTTAGCCAACATACAGACGATGAAATAGATGTGAATGCAAATATCGATGAGGACCTATCCAAAGCCTGAAAAAAAAATTGGGATCAAAAGGCAATCCGATAATACTGATCGTGAACCGTGATTGAAGGTCTTCGGCATGTTCATAGAAGGATTTGAAAGACTGGTTTAAGTGGACTGTACCCAAAATACTTTACAAAGGCACTCTTGGGCGATAATTACTTTTAAATCTTGGAGTGTGTAGAGAAATAATCGAAATATGGACGGAAAGAAAATTCTGAAAGATACCTTAGACATGGAGTATGGATAACCTATTTAGATATGCCGATAAAGTACCGCCGCAATTTTTAATTGTCAAAATAAAAATTTATTTCTGTGTTCTTTGTATTATTTCGATCATCTACGCCATCAGCGATTGATATGAGCCCAATATATCGACCTGAGATGACGGCATTAGCGGTTGATATGAAATATCAACCTGCCATGATGTCATTAGTCGTGGGTCTGAACCGAATATATCAACCTATGATGACGGCATGACAGGTTGTTATGAAATATAACTGCTATGAACATCAAAGAAAAAAATACCGCCAGTTGTATATATATTATTAACCACGTGTTCACAAACTCACATTCATTTTGTGCAATGTTGTCAGTTTGTAGAAAATATGGTTGAAAAAGAAAACGTAGATTCTGAAAAACAATTATTCAAAGCTCGTCAAAGTGCAGAATTTATGCAGGAGATTTTTTAACAAGGATTTAAAAATCATAAATTCGTACTTGGATATTTCGGAGTCTGAAAAAAGATACAAATGATAAACGGTTTTCAATTTTGATGGACAAGACGTCCGTGAATGTGCCAACAATACCGTGCCGATAAATACCTTAGTCATAAATCAGTTGGCTTTAGTCGACAAACCTGGAAATATAGCCCACCTAATGTTTTTTTGATGGATTATATACCTTCTGTATAATATGTAGATTAAGAAATGTAAATATTCAAGATGACCGCCATGAGGCATTTTCTGGTTATTTAATGGAGTAAAATATGTGACAGATTCTCTAGGACCTCGGTTTGAAGATGGTTTTTATAATAATTCGATCCACTGAATCCAATAAGCATAGATATTCCTCCTAAAAGTAACGGCTAATTCCGTTAGGAGGCCAAATTGAAAATGGTGGCTTATTTTTGCTAGAACAGTGTGTTATATATTAAAATATAGGTTTTTAGTGTATTGAATATCTTCAATATGTGTAGTTTCAGAATCTGAATGATGCCACCTTGGCATCCTTGGGGTAATTAAAATATTCAGGATGGCCGTCATGAAGCATTTTCTGGTTATTTACTTTAATGTAATGGGTACAATTCTGGACAAATTCTCTCGGACCTCGATATGAAGGTGATTTCTGTATGAATTTGATCCGCTGAATCTAATGACCTTGGATATTCCCCCTAAAAGTTACGACTATTCCGCTAGGGACCAATTCACAATGGCAGCTCCTTTTTTGAGGTAAACTCATAATGTTCCCAAATGCGGTGTGTAATATATTGAAATATAGGATTTCATTGTCAATTTCTTCAGATATAAACATAAATGAATGTTCAAACAAAAGGTGTTCTTCCCCTAATATTCCAGTAAGGAAACAAGATATACACGGTCAAACACAATCAACAATCAGACCATCGTGAGCTGAAAGAAAATGTTCTTAATTAGTAACTCGGGCTCACATGGACACAGATCACTAAATATTCATGGACCGTCACCCACGAAACAAGGGCCAGAGTTATTTTTAGTCTTTCTCTCCCTTTTCCTTTTTCCCCATTTTGCATGACGACTTTTGTTGACTTTTTGGTATACAATCGAAGAAAAGGGTTTGAAAATAATTTGGTGAATATTCATGATTTTGAGGCGGAAGGATACAATTCTTCCCATTTCATCCGTGTTATGCAACGGGGGTGACATTTGCCTTGCTAGCTACTTGGTCATTCATACGCGCCAGTAAGGCTGGGATTTGTATCACACTGAGAAACATTTTCCATCCCTTATTCCAAACCTTTTCTAGTAGAGAAGGTGACGCGGACGGGTGTCATAGTGGATTATAATGTATGACTGACAATTCGCTCTCTGTAGCTCCAGTTCATATGGCTCTGTAATTTGTGCTCTTAGTCCTGTGATACATAATTCTTTTCGTTAAAGGAGCTATATCGCTAATATCTGGGACCTAGAAATTGACCCAAATGGGTTGCAACGCATATAATAATGTATTCAGATTTTATATGAACTGATTTACATTCAATCGTTTCCGTTTTGGCTTTAATCAGTTATATATCATGAGCCTCAACCGAGTAGAAATTGCGCATGTTCTCCAGATTAAGTTATGGCGTCGCCGTTTAACATGAGTTGTGGAATATGTCTAGCCTCGTTCTTTCTGGTCACTTGTTACAAATGATGCTGAAACGATTCGTGTACCAATGGTTAAGTGTTAATTTTGTCTTAAATATTGGATATCTAAGGTAAGATAACAACATCGATGCTGATTTGAATTGACATATAATCCATGTTTTCAATGCGTAAGACTTTGGATTGATATTGAGTTAGTAAGGGGGGGGGGAGGATAATCGTCGATTCCTTTGGTATGATGTTTAAAACATGTCATTTCACCAGTAACAAGTTTGTTTAGAATGCCTTTGACAGGTACTTATGTGGGTTTTCGTAGTCTGTATATCTCAATATGACACTGACCCGCAGCAATCCAATATGGCCGCAATCCAATATGGCGCCGCAAATATGTATTTTGTGCTTTTCGACCAAACATAGTGTTGTAATATGTCAACTACTATGTTTTTGAGGTCGTAGAATCCAAATTTGCGGTGATTTCAAACAAAGATGGCACCACGTAACACATACTTATCATGTAATGAAATATTCAACTGGCAGACTATCGTCATAGAAGAGACGACCACTGTCAAGATCGGTCGCTTTATTTCTGTTACCTTTTTTCTTTTTTTTTTTTTTTTTTTGCAAATCATTTTTTAGTGAAGCCTGTACCATAACAGGCCCGGGACTGTAAAGCGCAGTGGACGCTTACGGCTGGCCCCTGGATCCATTCACTTGATTTGATATTTTCCGCAGGTTAATCTTATAGGTTTTTGTTTTGCGTGTAGTGCGGTCTCCCAGCACTTACTAATAGTATCATTATTTTGGCAAAGTGAAGCTATCTCGGACTGAATTCAAATCTCTCATCATTACACCTGCTTTACAGCTAAGATTGCTACGGTAGACTTTCAATTCGGCCCCTTAACCAGATGCAGGCAACTTTTAATAAACAGAAAATGTCACTTAATTCATGTACTATCAAGGCTGCACCTCAAACATATCTTACGTCGATATAATCAAATGATCAGTTCGCATTTTGTAAAGGAATACTATTGCTATTTCCTTGTCACAAAAGCTTCTGATTCTCGCCCAGGCTTTCATTACAGCCGGAATTTCATACTTAGCTATAATAGTATATCCTCGTAATGTCCTGAGATCTGTTTTTCATATGCACAGTGGATGCACATTTCAAATATTTTGTGCCTCGTTGCAATTCCTGACTCCCCCCTACAAGACCCAAATCTAAATACCAAATATTTCGCCCTTCTTGCGTTGAAAACCGACAGTTAGTTTACGTAGTGGCATAGCGAGGACCTTGACCCTCCTGAGCGCGTACCTTCAATTGCTTTGCCAAGTGATTCACGTATATCTTGAGTGTACTTTGTTTGATCGAAATGCGGGCTCTTTGAATCCGATTTAACTCTGTCAGGAATGGATTCAGAAACCCTAGAAGGTGCTCCAATACACCATCTAGATTCAGAATAGGCAGTGTTTGATAAACTATGAGCTCAAGTAAAGAGGCGCTAAAAATTGAATTTAGCATCATCCGTGCAAGGGAAAGCCAATTCCCAGGGCTTGGATCGAATTCCAATCTTCTGGTACCATCCGAGGATATACATGTAGCAATATCCCTACGTTTGAAATTCCTGCTGTAATGAAAACGTGGAAGGGAAACAATGGCTTTTGCAGCAACAGGTGAAAGCCAAATTACAGGACTTGATTGAATCACAATCTTCTGGTGCATTTTGAGGATATAATATTATCGCTAAGTATGAAAATGCTGTTGTAATGAAAACCCTCGACGCGAAACAAAAGCTTTTGTAGCAAGGAAATAGCAATGTTATTCCTTGACTAAATGCGGAACAAACGAAAAACAATCATTTAAATATATTACACACCGTTTTAGGGAACTTTATGCATTAACTGCTAAAATAAACCACCATTTCGAATTTGGCCCCTAGCGGAATTAGAAGTCACTTTTAGGAGGAATACCCATGCTCATTGGATTCAGTGGGTCAAATTCTTACAAAACACATCTTCAAATCGAGGATCCGAAACAATCTGTCACATATTTTACCCCACTAAATAACCAGAAAATGTCACATGGCAGCCATCTTGAATATTTAAATTTCCCCAAGGGTGCCAGGGTGGCATCATCCGGATGTTTAATCTATACATACTGAAGACATATAATCCATCAAAAACCATTAGGTGGACTATATTTCCAGGTTAAGGCCCAAACTGGGGTTTGGCAACTGGACTATACTTTGAACATGTTTAACAGTTGGTCAGCGAGGCCGAATAATAAACACGATAGAATGCGCTGGAAGATATTAGGATATAAGATCTTATTTTTTCGATAGTTTGATTCGTCTTGGAAGTAAGTTGACCAATATCGCGTAACGCCTAGACACGGTCAATTTTGCTGCGTTCATTTTTGCTCGGACATGAAGAAACTGTTACAGAACGCACATGAAAAAGTATAAACAATCGGTTTTTAAAGTGCCATGTGAATGAATTATACCAAAAACGAATCAACTAATAATCATCAAAAACCACATGAAGAGTGAATTTTTCGATCGTATTCATTACCCCCTGGCTTATTTGCAGGCATCATCAGCAATGCAGACAGAGAGAGAGAGAGAAATGGGGTTTAACGTCCACTCAACACAAACTAGGTCATTTCGGGACTAACATATGGTTTATTTCAATAATTCGCTTGCGCGTAGGGGTCTTTAGCAGTGAGAGGAAACCGGAGTGCCCGGAGGAAACCCACGAGGTTGAGAAGGCGCCCCTATCTCCATGCCACATACACTCACACCAGGGCTCGAAACCACAGCCGGAAGCCAGAGGTGACCGGCCAGCTAGAGGTCGAAGCTCGGCACTCTAGACCACTAGGCCATCCCAACCCCCCATCAGCAATACCGACAACACTGTCTCGCCAATACATATGCATTGAGAGATATTATTAACTTCAAGATTTTTCTTATCTATCCTGAATAGAACAAAACAATCTAATACTAGAACAGCGATGCAGTAATGGTGGGTTTCATCGGTGCCACGTTACCCTTGAACTTAAGTCACTTCCGGTGCCACGTTACCCTTGAATTTATTTCACTTCCGGTACCATTGAAACCGTTAAACAGATTCCACATAATTATTGCACACGTGTTATGAAATGGATGCAGAATCAATCAAATCCAGCAATATCAATTCCATTTATACGTTTGTTACCATGTTACATGTGTAAAAAAAGTGACCCTGTCAAAATTGGTTACTGCTTACCGCTAAGTTAGCTAACTTTCTAATTGAAAATTAAAATGCGAAAAAAAACTTAAAGATAGGTTGCCAGGCAACGAAACATACGCCCACAGCAGCCAAATCGTCCGTGCAGTCAACAAGAGTTGTCGCATATTTCTACTTTTTTTCGGTAATGAAACATTTATAATACTCTGAAATCTGATTAAGAATAACAACTCTTTAGTAATTATTCATAAATCATTAGTGTTTTGGGGGGTTTTATAAAGTTCTTCCCCATGCTAACGTTGAGTATACGGAACATTTAATATCGTGGATTTAGCTGTTCAGTTATCAAAATTCATTGAAAATCAATATACTTGTTCGTCTCAAGACCTTAAACTCTGTGTATCAGTCAATCGGATGATAAGTTTGGCCTCTAGAGCGTCCACTAAGATATTTTGAAGTGATCAAGGGCCATAACTCTGGTAGTAATTATCAGAAATCACTGAAAATCAATAAGATTCTTCGTCTCATGACCTTAAACACAGTATAAATTTAAAGTCAAACGCATATTAACTTTGGCCACTAGATTTTTTTAAGTGCTCAAGACCCATAACTCTAGCAGTAATTATCGGAAATAGCTGAAAATAAATAGTCTTCTTCGTCCCATGACCTTACACACTGTGTATAAATTTAAAGTCAATCGGATATTAACTTTAGTCTGTAGAGCGCCCACAAGCAATTGTGGACGCCGGACGAACGGACGGACGGACGGGGGCGACGACACTATACGACCCCATTTCAGTGTGACCGTCTAAAAACCTGAGCGCATTGTAAATAGTTCATTTTTACACTTTACACGATTAAAACAACATGGTACATGTACAATACAAAACCGAAATAAAAAAAACTAAGCCCGAAACATTTTGTGTCTTTAGTAGGAGAATTCAGTTAGATCGTTTAGAATTGTAACCATTAATATTTTTCTTTTCAAAAGACCCTTCGACGCGTGAAAATTGAAGTTTTGGACAAAAGATCGTATCTTACGCTGTCAACAGAAAACTGTATTGGTAGAAAAAGGTTGACAGTTTGCACCAGGAAGCACTGGGCTTATGTTTTATAAAATTCAAGCAGTAATTAATTAACCCAGAACCTATAAAAAGTGATGTTGGCAACATTGGTTATTTCTCGGCAACGAAAGGTGTTAGAAACAATTTTTCGATATCAAAACGTGCTTTGAAAGTTAAAAAAAAAAAGCTTTTGCCAAAATGGCATTACTTCCGGTGACAATGAAAATCTCAAATTACTTTTATAAAAATCGTACATGACATTAGGCGTCATATGGTGAAGATTTTATGAAATCGGATATTAATTGACACTTTTTCGACAAAAACCATGAAAAGTGACTTGTAGATAATCGTCTATTTCGCGGCAACTGAACAAGTTAGAAACCATTTCGTGATATCTTATGACCGTATTGAAAGAGAGAGAGAGAAATGGGGTTTAAAGTCCACTCGACACAACCTGGGTCATTTCGGAACCAATATATTGTTTGATTTTATTTCAAAAATTCCGTAGTTTTAGATGACATATGGCATATTGAATCTTTGTATCGTTAAAAATCTTTTTTCGGTTCGAGCTATTGCTGCCATAGATACAGCTACATGGAGTGCTGTATTTAAATCGTGCGGTTTAGCTTGACTTGCCAGTATTCTTGTGTATCCCCAATTTTTCAAGAAAATAGGTTGACAGGCAACGAAACATACGCCCACGGCAGCTAAATCGTCCGAGTAGTCAACAAGAGTTGTCGAAAATTAAGTAATTATCAGAAAATCATAAGAATTTGTTTGGTTTTTATAAAATTATGCCCTGTGCTAACGTTTAGTAAACGAAACATTTAATATTATGGATTTAGCTGCTCAATTATCACAATTCATTGAAAATCAATGTACTTGTTTGTCTCAAGACCTTAAACTTGGTTTCCCGAGTACAAACTGGGGTGATTTCATGATATATTAGGACTAAAAACATATTCAAACTAATTAATTTATCATAATTTTGATTCAAATCCTTCTCAAAACACTGTAATTCCCAAGTATATCCCGCTATGAAAATCGATCAAAAGAGGCCATGTTTGTGTCAGGGGATTACCCTTCTCCGTCCCTATCGCAACCGCGGGCGGAGACGGGTGAGAATTCATTGCATACACAAGACGTTGTTGTCTGTAATCGCTGACTGTTTATTACAAATATCGAATCCCAATTAAATTCTCGGATTATCCACTGCCTGCGTCTTTTTCCGTGATTTTTCTCTCAGAAAGTGTTGTAGGTCTAACGCTTTATAGAGTTTAACAACATGTACACAAAGCGCCCAATGTGCTCGTGGAGCCTTCGACGTCGCGCGTGGGTATAGCCCTAATCGTCGGGCTGTCGATTAGGGGAACCCTTACATTATTGTTCTGTATACGCTCAATGAGTGTTTTTCAGGGAATCCAATATTTTTCTAGTAAGATTGGACAGCTTTACTTTCCATATATACCAAAATTGCCATACTTTTATTGGCAATAACCACCCGATAAATACTTTGCTGGGAACCCATTTTTAAAACCTGCCCACAAGATTATTGTTCTGTATACGCTCAATGAGTGTTTTTCAGGGAATCCAATATTTTTCTAGTAAGATTGGACAGCTACTTTCCATATATACCAAAATTGACATACTTTTATTGGGAATAACCACCCGATAAATACTTTGATGGGAACCAATTTTTAAACCCTGCCACAAGATTTTTCGAATTCATCAAGGGAGATAACTCTATGAATAATTATTGGAAAACGCTAAAAATCCATAGGCGCCTTGATCTCACGACCTTTAACACTGTATATAAATTTAAAGTCAATCTCATATTAACTTTGGCCTATGGAACGTCCATAACATTTTTGAAGTGATCAAGAGCCATAAGTTTAGAAGTAATTATCGGAAATAGCTAAAACAAAACAATAGGCTTCTTCATCTCATGACCTTAAACACTATTTGTATATCAACTATGGCATCCACAAGATTTTTTTAAGTGATCAAGGGCCATAACTCTGACATTAACTATCGGAAATCGCTGAAAATCAATAGGTTTCTTTTTCTCATGACCTTTTCCCATGACACTGTGTATAAATTTAAATTGAATAATAACTTTGGCCTCTAGAACGCCCACAAGATTTTTTTAAGTGATCAAGGGCCATAACTCTGGCAGTAATTATCGAAAATCGCTGAAAATCAATAGGCTTCTTTTTCTCATAACCTTAAACACTCTGTATAGATTTAAAGTCAATCCTAAATTAAACATTGTGTTCTCTACAATCAGGGAACATAATTCAGTCCAATAGACGCGAATATCCAAAGGAACCAAGATATTTGTGATATAAAGATAAATTTAAAGTTTCATTAAAATCAGTTCAAATTTATGTCCTCCAGGGGATCCACAACCATGCTATGTCATATTCTTGTAATATTTGCGTACGAAGGGCGGCCATTTTTCCGTCAGTTTTGGTCCGATTTGAACTAAATTTGAACTCAACCGTCATTAATATAAAACGGGGATGTATTCAAACGTTTTTTGTTTTTTTAAAATCGGAATGAAATTGTGACCTCAAAAACGTGATTTTTCGTAATATCAGGGGCCATAATTCAGGAAGTTTCAAATCTGATACATGCCAATATCAAACGGAACCGAGATCTTAGGGAGATAAACCTATATTTTAAGTTTCATCATATTGAATTAAAATTGTGACCTCTGCAGGGTCCACAACTTTGATATACCATATTTTTACACTATTTGCGTAAAAAGAGGCGGTCATTTTGTTCGGCAATTTTGATCAGATGTTCATGAAAATTGAACTGAATCAAACGATTTTTTTTTTTAAATCAGTGTAATAAGTGTGACCTCCATAGGGACCACAAGCTAATAAACGTGATTTTTCGCACAATCAGTGACCATAATTCAGGAAGATCTTTAGGTTATAAACATGTATTTCAAGTTTCATCAAAATAGAATTAAAATTGTGACCTCTATAGGGCCCACAAGCTAAATACATGATTTTTCGAAAAATCCGCGGCCATAATCTATAAATTTTCGATCCGATACGTGCCAATATCGAAAGCAGCCGCGATCTTGTGGGATAAACCTATATTTCAAGTTTCGTTAAAATCAGATAAGAATTGTGACCTGTAGAGAGTCAACACACAATTGTGGACTGACGGACGTTCGGACGGACAGGGGCGACAGCATAATACGTCCACGTGAAAATGTGGCCGTATAAAAAGTCGATTTTTCGGACAATAAGGGACCATAATTCAGGAAGTCACCATCCGATGGGCACAAATATCGAAACGAACCACGACCTTATGGTTATAAACATGCATGTGAAGTTTCATCAAAATCAATTCAAAATTGAGACCACTACAGGTTCCACAACCTTCACATACCATATTTTTACACTTTTCTCGTACAAGCGGCGACCATTTTGTCCGTCAATTTTGGTCCGGTTTTCACGAAATTCGCACCCAACCTTCTTTACGATGTGACGGTGATATATTCACACGTTTTTTTTAAAAAATTATTTTGACCTCTCGAGGGACCACAAGCTAAAAAAAAGGCGATTTTTCGTACAATCTGGGACCATAATTCAGTAAGTTGCGATCCGACATCGAAAGGAACCAAGATCTTTGAAAAGATGCATTTCTTTACGATGTGAAGGTGATATATTCACACGTTTTTTTTTCAAAAATTATTTTGACCTCTCGAGGGACCACAAGCTAAAAAAGGCGATTTTTCGTACAATCTGGGACCATAATTCAGTAAGTTGCGATCCGATATCGAAAGGAACCAAGATCTTTGAAACGATGCATTTCAAGTTTAATCAAAATCGGTTGGAAATTGTGACCTCTACAGCGTTCACAAGCTAAAAACGTGATTTTTCGTACAATCAGGGGCCATAATCCATGAAGTTACAGTCCGATGCATGCCAATATCGAAAGGAACCCCAAGATCTTAGTGTGATAAAGCTATATTTCAAGTTTCATTGGAATCGGATAAAAAATTGTGACCTGTAGGGTGTTCACAAACAATTGTGGACGGACGAGCGTAAAGACGGACGGACCGACAGGGGTGATAACAATATACGTTCACATGAAAATGTGGGCGTATAAAAATAGTCAAGGGTTAAAAATCCCCTCATTTCAGATGTTGCCTCCGGGGAAAACTTAGTCAGCTAATCTTTAGACTCGGTCACCCAGAATCTCCCTGTCTTCAACGGACGGAGGGTCTAGGAAAGTGGTCAATATTTGACGTAAAGTCCATGCATAACCGCATTTTTAATGTGGTTGATTATCCAGTATTTTCTGGCCAAGTCAAGTAAGAGTTGCGCCCCTTCCCGCAATAAATCCCATAATTCTTGCATTAATATAAACAACCATGAATCGTGACGACGAATTAGTATTGAATTTAAAAAAAAACATAGATAAGGCCCATGAAGAGAGAAATTTTCAATGAAAAAAATAATAGTGTTGGATTTTGAACTGGCATGCAATCAAATGGATTGTTTGAAATGACATTCTTACATTAATTTCATGGGTGTCATCATCTTGTTTAAGGAAGACTTACCTCCCTAAAAGACCGGATAATGATGGCGGTGCTCGATTCACAGTCCAGAACGTCCCAAATCGACAGAATTACAATCGAGTGACGCGGAATTCAGTCCTGTCAGTCCTGCCAGTCCCGACAGCTGAGGTGGAGTGAGTAGAATTGTGACGTATTCCTAGGTAAAAAATATGATTCAGCAGTCATGATTGGTTGGGATACTTTTTATACAGTCGACGCATGCGCTGTAATCCGAAATTCTCCTTTTCACGCGATTGACACCAGTTTTGGAATTCAATTCCGGAACTGTGAATCGAGTATCCCCATAATCAATGACCGATTGTTCTCAAATCTTGACAACGCAACCATACTAATATTCGTAAATTCATTTCTGCTGGAAGATAGGGAGAGAGAGAGAAATGACGTTGAACGTCCATTCGAGACTTTAACCAAGCGCTGATCATCATTTCCCACAGCGTCTAAATTAAAGGTACCTTATAATTCTTGCGCAAGACCAATCAGGCTTACTGCAAAAAATTCCACCTTCTCTGTGTCATCCCAGTCGTTTATTTTCGAAGTTACCTCAAACTGTGTTTAGTAGTCACTTAACCTTGTATTTCCCTCAAACTTGTTTGGTGTTGATATCGGTTTACTATGTTTCGTAGGACCTGCCTCTTTGATTTCTTCATGGCAATCTTTTAATCAGAAAACGAAGCGACTCCATTTTCAAAATAAAATGTGATCCTTCTTCCGAAAAAAGTCGAATCCCAAACCAGCCGACGAAAATATTTATACGCAATACTAACAGAGGACTACAGCAGCACAAGCGGTTTAAGTGTAAGGGTAACGTCTACAATTCACCAACTTATAGTGGAAGTACAATATACATATCTAACACCTTCCCAGGAAACAGTAAAACAAACTTACAACTCATTTAATTATACCTGTAGACAAAAACCCCGTGGGTTGGGTGGCCGAATGGTTAGCGTGCGCGCTGTATTATACGGCCTGCCATTGAGTCAACTGGCGTGATTTCGAATCCCCGGTTGTACGTGGCAATGAGTAGGGTCGCCTGACCAACATCGTGGGTTTTCTACGAGTACTCTGGTTCCTCCCACTGCTAAAGACCCGTACGCCAAAGTCTCGAAATGACCTAGTTTGTGTCGAGCGGACGTTAAACTCTCTCTCTCACCCCCACCCTCCGCATAACACACACAATAACCCCGCAGACAATGATTCATCTGTAATCGAACTACAATATCTTAATGTTAATGGTAAACTCCCTAACTAGATGTCATCTCATAAAATAAAAGAACCCACGTGTTGCGAACCCATCAATTGTAGTGATTAAAAACAAACACAAAGCCTTGTTCCGAAATATATGACATACGTATATTTCACATACGCATAAGAACGATACTATAAGTAAATATTTCTGAAAGTATAAAATAAAACACTATATTCAATACGTTTCCACGAATTAAGACTATAATGACAAACAATCTCAGAATAAAACGTCTATGACGATATGTTCATATTCATTAAACTAATTTAAACATGGGACTATAATCAACTAATTATTTGACCTAAGCGATTGTACAAATGAACAATATTCAACACTTTAATAATATCAAATAATATTGACAAAGTAGTTTCTGTGGTCTCTGTAGCTTAGAAATTGATATACACATAGGTTAAAGGTCAACTTCGAGCTGACATCAATCAGCTGTTCTCTACAAAAGCACGATACAAATTATAGTACTTCAAACTATATAAAACTTTCAATAAAAGATTTTTAAATGTACCTGAAGAGTTGGTCTACGTGCAGTTTCTGAACAGCTTGAATATAATGCTACCATAAACTATTAATTCATATAAAGCATGAGTGACGTCTGAGAAAAACAATGGCGATTAAGCGTGCGCTATGACGTAATGTTAAGCCTCGAATCTTCCGTGACCTTTGAACCTTAAGGTCAGAAACAAAAACATTAAAGGCACTGTGTCACGACTATTCAAACCACCACGTCTCACATAAAACTAACTAAATATAGTTAAAACATATAAAATTAAAGATTTTGAAACCATACAATACATAGTCTCATGATAAAGTCCCCATAGATATCATTCCGTGAAATAAACGAACCCACGTCTCACATAAAACTAACTAAACATAGTTAAAACATATTAAATTAAAGATTCTGAAATATAAATAATAATCATCATATACTCATTCAAATAATTAATACGTAAAATCGATTTCAATCAAAAAAACTAGACCAAGGCGGTGTAAGGTAAGTAAAATGAAATGTTTCCCCTACAAATAAATATAGCGTGGTCGGGAATCTGTAATATTGCATGTTACTGGGAATTATAAGTGTGGGGGGGAGATGGTGTTTAGTTTTTTTATGGCCCAGTTCTAACCCTCTATGGAGTTACCAATTTTTATCCCTTGGGGAAACTTTTTGGCGCCATTTTGAATTTTTGCCTCGCCCAATCAAGTTCGAGGGCACTAATTCCTAAATAACGTGTGGATATTGACCTCTAAACAAAACAAGTGTGGTATCTACACATAATAAATCGATACCACAGATTTCAAAACTCCCATCAATTTTACGTTAAGACGTCACTATTTTTTTAAAAACAATATTTTATTCAGAAATTGAAAGGGATTGAGGAACAGGCATAGCCTATATGATCTCTCTCCTAAATACAAGAATTAATATGGATATGTAAAAGAAGTACTCGTCACTTCAGTCAGTTATATCATGGACCGTATATCGTTCGTTCGTTCGTGGGGTTTAACGTCCACTTCCACCTAAGGTGATATCGTAGACAAGGGACCGTATATATACGGTCCATGGTTATATAGTGTTTTCATTTGACGTTCGTCACTTCCGATTCATAAAACCTTTATTACTCATCTGTCGTAGCAACGATTTCTGTGTTAAAAATATATTTGGAAAGTGTTTAACCAGTTATATCACATATGTGATAATGACTGACACCAATATTGTCCTTTAATTTTTCATCATTTTGCAAAATAAGTGCGGGCATCATGGCATGGCAAACCAACATAGATCAAAGAATGTTCGACTAAGCACAGGTTATTTGTCAGGGGAGGATTAGCCCATATGGTCCAAAAGCATGCGTGTGGATGGGAGAAGGGAGAACAGAAGAAAAACTTGAAGATGAAATGCTGCAAAAAGCGGCTAAAACTACGTCAAAAATCACAATGTTTTTTCGGTGGCCAGGGACAGATGTACATGTAACACTACCGATAACAGAATATCAGCATAGTTGATAGACCTTTATTGACAGCATGAAATAGGCATATTCCGGGAGGAGCGCCATTCCAAGTATTCTTAAAACTAACAGTAAACTCTGACTTATAAAACATACAATCAATTAAGAAAAATGATACACGAACGGATGTACATATTTGGCAATGTTTATTTATGAGATTATAGTATCTGTAACTGCACTGCATATTAATTTGTCAAAACGAGCATAGGCCATTCCATACTTCGCGCAGCGTTTCGTTTGATTAGAGGTATTCCCACTACACACTGCTATTATGAGTGGATATTGTTGTTTTAAATTTGATTGGTCAGTAGTCAGACTACCAACCAATCACTATCTGCCTTACAAAAGCTTTACATTTAAAACGAGTGCCGATATTGGACCAAATATGTTTACATAACGTTACATCATGGCTCACGATTTTATTATGCCTAATTAACCCGTGCATAGCAAAATACTGCCTTAAAAATAATTGCGTGACAAACGGGGCTATCAAGTCGAATGAAATGTAAACAATACTGTTTGGAAACGAACATACTTTCACCGTTTTATATACCTTAAATCACTGTCCAAAGTTTTAGGAAAGACCCAGATTAAACGGAGGACTGTCATGTTGTTGTACGTAAGTGATAGCTTTCATTGAGCGGAAACAATAGACACACTCCTGCATACGTTCAAGAAACAGACGCTATTCCAGCAATGGCCAGAGAGGGATTTCTCGGACCATTGCTTCAGGAATATGAGGCCATTCGTGTGTAGTCCGTAAATAACATATTGAACACATTAGATATTTTAATAAGTCCGTGCCTAGAAGAAGCTGTGTCGAGCTGAACACGTCAATATCACAGGCGCGGATCCAGAAGGGGGGGGGGGGTCCAGTGGGTACGGACCCCCCCCCCCCCTGCTCAGACTTGAAAATTTTTTTATGCGATTTTATTGGCGATTTAGACCTGTAATTTTGGAATTTACCTTCCGGAAATACGTCAGAATGAACCAAATTGAATCTAATTTACCAAATTAATCGGTTGAGCGCAATTAGTTAAGCAATTATCAAACCTAGACCCCCTCCCCCCCCCCTGCAAAAAATCCTGGATCCGCGCCTGTATCATTAATGATCAAAAACCAGCAGAGGCCAAAAAGTTCTATCGGTATATGTATATTTCAATATGAAGTAGAGATCACTTTGTCACACAGAGAGAGAGAGAGAGAGAGAGAGAGAGAGTGTTTAACGTCTACTCGACACAAACTAGGTCATTTCGGGACTAACATATGGTTTGATTTTATTTCAATAATTCGCTTGTGCGTAGGTGTCTTTTAGCAGTGGGAAGAAACCGGAGTACCCGAAGGAAACCCACGAGGTTGGACAGGCAACCCTACTCCTTGCCACGTACAACCGAGGATTCGGCCAGGGACAGGGTTGTGCACTGCTCAGTCGATGAAAACACGAACATCATCGAGAATCGTGAGTAGCTGACCGACAAGAAAGGGGTAATTTCTGAAACCAGTTCCGCAAGGGGCCCAGCAGGTCGATATGCCTAAGGCCCATCAGAGCCTTGATCCGCCTCTACTATTTGTAGGTGTCTATGTTTGATATGCAAAGCAATGCTACATACAGCAATTGACATCCTTTAAAAGGCAATGCACAATAAAAAGACAAAAATATTATTAATTTTGTATTTATTTAAAGAGGGTCCAACTGGGAGATAAGTTTAGAAAAAAACAGTCATAACAATAACATTGCATAATACGATATGTTTGAAAGACCTCAAAATATTCATGATAGTAAAATCCAATTAAAATCTCATTTGTTTATTGAAATTTATTATTTGCATTTCAATATTCATCAATATCATTACCTGATAAGTCATGAACATCAGCTTAAAAAGACATTATATTTAGAAAGTTTGTTCTTTTAATTGATAGACTGCCATGCTACACACATTTAATCAGTCCGATGATCGACACTGTTTATATTAAAATAATTTGCATTCTTATAGTCCAGCTTCATGATTAATTTCTTTATTATCGTGAATGAACTGTGTTCAGCCTCGCATAAAACGAAACAAAATACGGTTATTACA
Organism: Patella caerulea; assembly: GCA_036850965.1. Classification (NCBI taxonomy): domain Eukaryota; kingdom Metazoa; phylum Mollusca; class Gastropoda; family Patellidae; genus Patella; species Patella caerulea. Next base: position 15,189,084 of record JAZGQO010000015.1, on the reverse strand, counting down.
AATATATACGCAGAATTCAGGTTTATAGAGTCTGAAACGTCGCTAGTCCGAGTTTGAAAAGTTGCTTGACCGAGTCCGAAAAGTCGCGAAGTAAGTCCAAAAGGTCGCCAGGCTGAGTCCGAAACGACGTTTGTGTTGAACCCGAATGACGCGAGATCGAAATGACGTGCTACCTATTCAGCATGGCAATTGTGTCACATGAATGAGAAGTGGAGATGTTAGTTCATAGGCGTAGGAGCCTATGATTTTATTTTCGGGTAGTGACAAATTCGACGACCTCTTTTTACTATTAACGTTTAGAGAAAAAATATAACTAACTTATTTCTATGAGATCGACACTGCCCGAAAGTATTTTCTCGTCTTTTTCTTGTCCACTGCATGCCCGAAAATATGCCCGAAGCTCTCTTATGATAGGTTATGTCCGAAAAAACGGTATTGTCCGAAAAGGGGTATTGCCCGAAAAACGGGCATCGGGCCGGAAAACGGCAGAGGAAACGAGCCAAATGGAAAATGCTAGGAAACAGCCAGTTGCCAGGGTGGATTCGCCCGTTTTCGGACGTCATTTTTGCTGGACGTCATGGCCGTGCCGCTCACTTTTTCTAAAAAAATTCTGAAAATTCATTACAGTGTAATGGTGATATAATCAAATGATTTTGAACTCCATAAAGGCAACTTTCAGTATAATCAGAGGCCATAATTCAGGAAATTACAATCCGATATGCGCAAATATCGCAAGGAACCAAGATCTTTAGGTTATAAAAATGTATTTCAAGTTTCATCAAAAACGTATTAAAATTGTGACCCCTATAGGGTTCACAACCTTGATATACCATATTTCTACACCATTCGCGTACAAACGGCGGTCATTTTGTTTGTCAATTTTGGTCCGATTTTCATGAAATTCAAACTCAACCTAGATTAACCTGTAACGGTGATATAATCAAACATTTTTTTAAATCGGATAACAATTTTGACCTCCACAGGGAACACAAACTAAAAAGTGTGATTTTTCGGACAATCAGGGGCCATAATTCAAGAAGTTACGATCCGATATGCGCAAATCTCGAAAGGAACCCAAGATCTTTCGGTTATAAACATGCATTTCAAGTTTCATGAAAATCGGTTTAAAATTGTGACCTCCATAGGGTCCACAACAAACGGCGGCCATTTTTTCTGTCAATCTTGGTCCGATTTTCACGAAATTCGAACTCAACCCCCATAACTATGTAATGGTGATATAATCAAACGTTTTTTTGAATCGGATAACAATTTTGACCTCCACAGGGAACACAAGCTAAAAGGGGTGATTTTTCGGACAATCAGGGGCCATAATTCAGGAAGTTACGATCCGATATGTGGAAATATCGAAAGGAATCAAGATTTTTCGGTTATAAACATGCATTTCAAGTTTCGTGAAAATCGGTTCAAAATTGTGACCTCTATTGGGTCCACAACCTTGACATAACATATTTTCACACTATTCGCGTACAAACGGCGGCCATTTTGTCCGTCAATTTTGGTCCTATTTTCACGAAATTCAAACTCAACCTTCATAACCATGGAATGGTGATATAATCAAACGTTTTTTTTTAAATCGCATAACAATTTTGACCTCCAGAGGGACCACAAGCTAAATAGGGCGCTTTTTCGGACAATCAGGGGCCATAATTCATGAAGTTACGATCTGATGGGCGCAAATATCGAAAGGAACCAAGATCTTTGGGTTATAAACATACATGTCAAGTTTCATCAAAATCGGTTCAAAATTGTGACCTCTAAGGTCCACAACCTTGATATAACATATTTTCACACTATTCGCGTACAAACGGCGGCCATTTGGTCCGTCAATTTTAGTCCGATTTTCACGAAATTCGAACTCAACCTTCATAACCATGGAACGGTGATATAATCAAACGTTTTTTTTTTTAAATTCGATAACAATTTTGACCTCCAGAGGGACCACAAGCTAAAAAGGGCGATTGTTCGGTCAATTTTGGTCCGATTTTCACGAAATTCGAACTCAACATAACTATGTAACGGTGATATAATCAAACGGATTTTTGAATCGGATTACAATTTTGACCTCCACAGGGAACAGATGCTAAAAAGGGTGATTTTTCGGACAATCAGGGGCCATAATTCAGGAAGTTATGATCCGATATGCGCAAATATCGACAGGAACCAAGATCTTTCGGTTATAAACATGCATTTCAAGTTTCATCGAAGTCGGATGAAAATTGTGACCTCTACACTGTTCACAAGCTAAAAACGTGATTTTTCGTACAATCAGGGGCCATAACCCACGAAGTTACAGTCCGATACATGCCAATATCGAAAGGAGCCGAGATCTTAGAGTGATAAACCTATAGTTTAAGTTTCATTGAAATCGGATAAAAATTGTGACCTGTAGACTGTTCACAAACAATTGTGGACGGACGGACGGGGGCGGCGACAATATACGTCCACATAAAAATGTGGGCGTATAAAAATAATGTGTATTTGAATTTGCCTTTCGCTATCAAGTACAGCACATGGATCATTCACTATATGGACCTCTCAAGGAACGAGAATCGATTATCAGGTCACCAACGAAAAAATTGACCCGAAATCTTAAAAGGGTTACGTGTCCGGATAAGTAGTTTTGATGTTCACGTTCAAACGACTCAATATTTTGAGCTGAAATTTTGAGACAAGGCCCATACACCACTCGACTATAATTTGGCGTTTAGATTTCATATGTACTCGGATTTTATTTTTGAGACTCTGCTCAAATCGGGACTGTCCCTTTAATTTGTTAGAATTATATTGATTTATATTATATAATCAATATAATATACTATATATTGATCATATTGATTTCGATATATATACTATATTAATTATATTATATTGATTTCGGGCAATTTTCTCTTATGCCCCCCCCCCCCCCCGAATTACTTTGAGCTCCTACGCCTATGTGTTAGTCTAACTTTGTAAACAATTACTTACCAGCATCCAAAGCCTGTGTTTTATATAATAAATCTTTGGTTCTCTTTCCAGCACGTTTGATATATGAGTCGACTTTCTTGCATATGATACAAACAGATGGAAGAACACCACCGGTAGAAGATGTGATTGTACATAATAACGTTCGATGTGGCCTTAATCTTTTTCGTGAAGGAGTTGAAGGACTATGTGGTCGGGCCTCGGGTGCTGCCCTTTTCAGGGCTCTCTTTTCTGAACGCTGGATCCGTTGTTTAGAACAGAAGAGAGAATAGCATTTGGAGTGATAACCGTACACCTTCAATATTTCTTTTTTTTTGGGCCTACAAAAAGTTAAAATTACAGACCACCTTCGAATAAACTTTATATTTTGAACAAAAAAATAAATAAATGCATGACCTAGTTTTCAAATTCAAAATTTTGCAGTATCTAGTAAAGATTAAATAGATCTCCAGCAATATCAAAATAAACTTAGATATTGCTTTAAACATTTATCTTCAACATGCCATTTATATTTTATATGTTTTGATTATTACTTAGCTACCAGCATAAGTTGTTTCCGAATTCCTATATAATTTTGTATGCAAATATATATTAAATAAATACTGTTTAAACCAAAAATGTGTCTGTTTGAATAAGGCATAGACTCATAGACATAAAGAATCCGTAGTCATTTCAGTGTAAGAAAAGGGGAAAAATAAAGTTACAAGCCTTTGGGATCAGATTCTATAGTCTATAAGACTTTTAATTCACATTCAAATTAGATGTAGACACAAAGAAAAAAAATTGAAATAAAAATTTAATAAACAAAAAATACATTTGATTCAAATATTACATAAAGTTATACTAAGCTTAATACATTTTAAATTAGATAAATTGAAGAAACTTTATTGCATAAAAAAAATACAAGGTTATGTGCATATACAAATAAAATTAATAGCAAGATACACACAATAGGCAAAGATACATATGTACATAATTATACAAAGATACACAACTTTACAAAGACATGGACAAATTGTATACAAACGACCCTAAACATTCTAAAATCAGTATTTTAAATTGTTGAGAATCACGGTGACTAAGGGAGTAAGACACTGGCTCGCTAGCCTGGCTGGAGGCCGCATGTTCGATCCCTACATTATTCCGGAAAGTTCATCAGGATTTTTCTGACTGGCTTCTCCTTGTCCGTAGTTCGGATGGTACGAAAACCCGAGGTCCAGATTGGCGTACATGTAAAAGATCCCTTGGCAGTTGGAATTCGATATAACAGTAGGCCATGATGCAGTTGTCTGGGCAAAATTTCCCTCATAGCACACTGTATATAGCGTATGCCCGACTTCATTAGATGGACAGAACAAGATTACAAAGAGGCATTTTTTGTACAATCAAGGGTCATAATCCAGCAAGTTACGATCTGAACTATCAAGATTAGTAACCCAGATCTTTGGGATATAAAAATATAACTGGATGAAAATTGTGACCTCTAAAGGATCTAGAAGCTAAAACGAGACCCGGCCCAATACATGTCAATATCAAAAGTCTCTAACTCAATATCATCCAAAGTCTTTGACATTCAAAACACGAATTATTTGTCAATTATTTGTCAAATTAAATCAACATCGATGTTGTGATCCTACGGGGAAAAAGATGGGCTTCTAATATCCAATATTTAAGACAAAATAAACATTTTACCATTGTTACACGAATCGTGTACCAACATAGTTTCAACAAGGGACTCAAAGAACGAGGCTAAACATATTCCACAAGTCCTGTCAAACCCATACTCCGCGCAGCTTTTCGTTTGATTAGAAGTAATCCCACTACACACTGCTTTTATGAGTGGATATTGTTGTTTTAAATTTTGATTGGTCAGTCGTCCGTCTACCAACCAATCACTAGCTGCCCTATAAAAGCTTTACATTTAAAACGAGTGCCAATATTGAACCAAATATGTTTACATGTTACGTCATAGCTCACATTTTTATTATGCCTAATTAACCTGTGCATAGCAGAATACTGCAGTAAAACTAATTGCGTGACAAACGAGGCTATCAAGTCGAATGAAATGTAAACAATACTGTTTGGAAACGAACATACTTTCACCGTTTTTAATACCTTAAATCACTGTCCAAAGTTTTAGAGAAGACCCAGATTAAACAAAGGACTGTCGTGTTGCTATACTTAAGTGATAGCTTTCATTGAACGGAAAGAATAGACACACTCCCGCATAAGTTCAAGAAACAGTTGCTATTCCAGCAATGGCCAGAGGAGGATTTCTCGGGCCATTGCTTCAGGAATATGTATCAAACCATGACCCATATTCTTATCTGTAAAATCACGCGCAATAAATACTATGTAGATTGGAATAATCAGACGCTTTAGATTGTTATTCAACTGAGACTTCTGGCGTATAATTGATTTGAAATTATAGTAAAAACGGAAACAATTGAACGTAAATCAATTTATATATGTTAGGCGCAATCTTCACCCCTCGCGCAGATTGCAATCTGCGCTGTCGTGTTGCGCAGATTGCACCTCGCGCGCGCAGATTAAAATCTGCGCTGATGAAGCTGGTGCGCAGATTGCCCACGTTGCGCTGATTACCCCTCGATGTTTTTCGAGATGTTAGTTGTCTGTCAGACGTATATATATTTGCCCACGTTGCGCTGATTACCCCTCGATGTTTTTCGAGATGTTAGTTGTCTGTCAGACGTAAATTTATATATATATGACCTGCCCCATATCGGCTTTGTAGTGAATAATTTTTAAAATCGCAACATAATTAGCGTGTGTGCATAGAAAATAAGATTTAATTTGAAATTCTGTCAGCAATATCTCATAATCGGTGCTGACCACGTAACTGAATGTAAAAAATATTTGCTGTAGTTTGACGTAACTACATATGGTTACAATTTATGTGTTCACAATTGGTCATCGTTTTATTCTTTCTATTATTCATATTCCATCAAGAGGGAATTTTTTTATAAAAATGGCTGACTAAATTACAACGTGCACCAAACAACGATAATTTTCTCATTGGTTAGGGCCGTCTAAACGCGGGTACATTTAGAGCAGCTATTTGCTAACAACACGCTTAAACAACCTTATTTGCATATTGCATACATAATATTTATTGTGTTTTGTGTAGGATGACATGCAGCCCCAAAGAAGACGATAACCTCGCACGTACGGTGCTGTAATTAATATATAACATCCGCTTAGTCGTAAAATGCGTAATAAACTTGACCAAAAAAGAAGAAAAAAAAATCTAGTTCGGGTCATGAGCACGGATCACTCATCCACTTGTTTTCCTCAAATGCATACGGCCAATTACGGGTCTGGTAATAAACTTGCCGTATCTTTCTTATATGATACTATATCGAGAATATACTATATCGAAGTGTTTGTAAGTATCGATTTCTGGCATCGGTCGGTAAACCTTACAGTTCTTACACGTACATAAAAATGGCTTTCGATTCCATTTTATGTAAAAAAAAAAACTTACTGTACGACGGTATTTTCACCCCCCCCCCCCAAAAAAAAAACCCCAAAAAAACACACAATGGCCTATGATTGATTCCAGTCTACGAATAAGGCCGTCGTCGCTTGGAATATACAGTAATAAATGTCTGTCATTTAGATTATATTCTTTGAATGACTACCACCATATTACAGACGTGTAATTACACCACCATCGCATGGAATATACAACAGTCATAAATGCCTGTCGATAGATTCTTTGAATGGCCGCTATACCTATTGTTTAATTAATCCCCTAATGCAGAAACATGTGTAGGTTTCATCCGAAACAACACCGTCCAGGTTAATATGACAAGGATAGTAAATGAAATGATTAGTCACTTATGTGGAAGCGGACATTAAATGAAATGATCTGATTGTCAACGATATTACCCTTGGTGGAAGTGGACATAAATCCCCAAGAACGAACGAAATGATCTGCACCTGTAATCTTCGATTTCTGTTATACGTACGCTATAGTATTATCATTGTGCACATACTATGGATTAATCTAGCTGGAAATACACCTGTGGACCACCGATAATGTAAGACAATTTTTCACGAATATAATTATTTTAGACTTGCGTACTATGTATTATTACAATTCTGTGCTACCCTACTCGACACTATGCAAAACACGATAAGTTGGTCCTTGAGGCTGTCGACTTGAAAATAATTCCAACCAATGTTATAAATAGTATGCAATATGCAAAGAAAAGTTGTTTAAAGGGACAATAACATTCTTGCTGGCTTGGTAGCTCCAGAAAATAAACAATACCCTTATTCTAAGTACTAGATGTTTAAGTGTCCTACCTTTTGTGTAAATTATCCATTACAACCTATTTTACTTGTCCAGAGGGTTCGAAAATATTTTAAAATCCAAGTCACATTTGAAAAGGTTTACGTTAGACTTTTCAAATCAATTGGTTGAATTTTTTCAAATTTTTAAATTAGGTGTGTTAGAATGAAATTTATATCATCATTTAATTGGAATGTTCTAAAATAATACGATATGTTGACCAGAATGAAGATTGGGACATATTTTTCAGTTACAACAAGAGTGTTATTGGGGCTTTAAGAGTGCTGTTAGCCAATAGCCATTATAATTTTTACGACTCTAACCAATGAAAAATTATCGCTGTTTGGTGCACACCATTTTTATTTTAAAAAAATCCTCTTGTTGGAATATGAATAACAGAAAGAATAAAACGATGACCAAGTTGAATAAGTAAATATTTTCAAAATCATTTTTCTGTAAATTGTAATTATAACCATATATCGTAACCACATAGACGGCTCTCGAGTCAGTAAAGTGGTAATTTGGCGTAAAATCTGCACGCCTTGTGTTATAAAACACTTATAATACTAAGGCAGTGATCCATGGTGATTACCGATTAAAATTAAGCGGATTATTATCATCGCAGTAACTAATTAAATTGCCGGACAAAGCTCACTTCGCGTGCGCAGATTGCTCATCGAAAATTAGACGGAGATTCACGCATGCGAAGGGGTAATCTGCGCAAGGAGGGCAATTTGCGCCTAACATATACATTCATATTACATTAGTATATGCGTTGCGACCCACTTTTTCAGTGTCAATTTCTAAATCCCAAAATACTAGCAATTTAGCACCTTTAAACTTAAAAGGAAATGCGCAACTTTAATTTTATCGAGTTAAGTATTTGTAAATTCTGTACAAAAATACACACTACAGTGCATGTACTTTGTCTTGGGTTTAAACATGCAAAAATATAATTATAAATAGCTCACCTTTATTGAAAGATATCATTTTTTTTAATTCTGGCATCCAATACCATTCATTTTAATGATAAAACTTGGTTTTTGGAAGAAATAAACAAATGATTCCCCAGAAATGATACCAATTTTAGTAAAGAGCTTTTTATTTTATAAATCAAAATGTTGTCATTTGATACTCCCAATAGCAGGTAGGTTAAAAGTTGTCAACACTTCACAGGGTAATAATGCTATCAAGTGGAACATTTTGTTTAGATTAACATACCAGCCAATTAAATGTCAGTGAACTGGACACAACACAAACATCCAAAAGTTAGCCCTTTTTCGGTACCTGGTCTACACACTGTATAAGTCTTAAGAAAGGAGTTCGGTCATTAAAACACTCAAGTGAGCCAATCGCACCATTTCACCAATCTAAAAGACATGGTTCAGATAGTTTCGGTGAAACGATTTTAGCATATTGTTTTAAACCCAGCAAGAAGTTTGGACTTTGCCTACATTTTATTAAAGTTTTTGCCTGCATTGATTGACTTATTACCAGGATGGACTGGCTTCAATACTGAATTACTTGAACCGCTTACATCAAAATCAGCATTCAGCTATTCACTCTACCAACCTGTAATTGAAGCTTCACCAACAGAAATGTCAACAGTCAACGCCATTATTACTAAAAGCCTGGATGTAACCGTCAAATTTGTAGTTATCTGATTCCAGTGGTGCTGACGCCTCGTGCTTGCATCTCAGTGAGGCTGGATGATTGTGTGACGCAAGGCGTAATTATTTGTCCAATAATAAGACTGCTTAATTTAGTGTTTTTGTTCTCGAAGGATGGACACGAGCACCTCAATAGATAGTTTAATAGTAAAGTTTCTTATAATAAGTATAGTAAAAGTTTAGTCTTTACGGACATGATGGGCCTATAATACGGTAAATAGTTTGATTTCATCAGGGCTCGAAACGAAAGGCGCGCGAAAGCGCTCGCGCACCTACCACGCATCTAAAGTGAAACCCAGGTACATATTTTTAGACGCACCTCAATTTTATAAACAACGCTCCTCGTACAGAAGGCTAACTCACGGCTCTCTTTTTAAAATGTCCCCAACCTTTTAAATGAATTAACGCGAACGCTTTTAGTAAAATTGTCGTGAAAATGATCTATTTTTATCTAACGATCTCAATTTGGCCGCAGATTTGTGACCGATTTTTTTTAACTATCCACGGCCATGTATGGTCGCCGATTTGTGTTGGGTATCATTAGTTATTTTTACTATCGATAATCAGCATTGAAATGTCGATTGATAGTATCGAAACAATCTTATTTTCACGGTCGTAACCAAGAATGGGTTACGTATATAAAAGTCAAAACCATACGATGTTGCGATAGATGTTTTTTGTTTGTCTAATTAATAATAAAGCGTCTCATAAAACGTATAAATTTTACTTAATTTTTAAATAATGTAGCCTTGGCTCTGAATGATGAATTGCCATTGATAGGCCGATGTTTGTTGAGGAATCAAAATAAAATGAGCACGAGTCGATTCAAAACATTGCGTACGTGAGCGCGACCAGTACCAACACGGCGGACAATTCGTTGTCAATTCGCGTGCAAAAATTAAAGACAAAATTTAATAGCCTAAATAACTTGTTATCACGAATTCGTAAATTGTTTATTGTCATTAAAATAATGTAGCCTTGATTCCGAATTAAGAAATATAAACGTTTTTTTCATCTATCAGTCATTTATATGAGCAGACGAATCCTGAAAGGGGAAAAAACTCGGGGTTATTTACACGTCCGGGTATATCCAATTTAGCGAATTCCATGATATGGCGATTATTGTTTCTAATGAAATGAGGGCGAATTTATTTCAACATTTTTTGGGAAAAAAAGCTACATTAAGATTGAGAATTTGAAGTAAATATAAAGTGACCGATGTACGCTATTGTATTATTATACGAAGTATTAAGTCACAGAAAATATTGAGTCGACTCCTCTACGCACGCACGTATATTAAACGGGTTGTGAAAGTCAGGCCTATAACAACCGTTTGACTGAGAAAAAAAGATGTAAAAGAAACAGATTTATAACATAATATTACATATTAAAACCTTCTAAATCAGTACAACTGAATTTGGGCAATTAATTTACACAAAATCTGCTTTTGAAAAACACTCTCCTAGAATATCCGAGGTGCAGGTTTTTAGGAGAGCGTTTTTCTGAAATTGTAATTTTAGGTGCAGCTTTTAGAGCTCTCCGTGATTTTATTCCTTTCAACCCCTTCATTTATAGAATTGTTTTAACATGTAATTTGTATGTTATAAGATATAATTATGATTTGAAAGTCTTCGCTAAGCGAACTTCAGAATTTCGGTCATTTCTGGGGACCTGCACAAGCTGAGCTATGCTCGATGCATCATAATTATTATTTACAAGCTTATGCAGAGTATCTAGTTATATTATTATTAAGTATATAGTAGGTGCGAGCTTATGCATAAGAATTATTCAAGTCGTATTTGTTGTCTTTGCAAATTGTCATTTTCATGCCATAGAATGTGTCACGATGGCGTGCAGTTGCAGAGGTCAAAGGTTAATAAGCCTTAGCGATCAATGTGATAACAAATAACTTGTATTATAGTATAGATAGTATAGTTAAAGGACATCAGTCTGTCAATCTCGATTAGATACTCGACTCGATACTAGACTTGATACTCAAGATTAATACGCAAGTTGCAACTATAGCATTACAGAATGGATCGACTGTTTAGATAGATTAAAGTATATAGAAAGATTCTGCTGTAAACGCTGTATTGTATAACTTAGATGTAATGTCATAGATAAATACAAGAAAGAATACATTGTTGAATCATTTGACATTGTTGTGGTGTTTGTATTGTGTCGTGAATTGACGACGTAGGCCTGTGGTATCGTCATAGTTTCGCATATAGTTATTTATTCCAAAGACTTAGATAGAATCATCATATGGTACTTTGGAGCCATATACTGGATATTGCTGACAAGTTAGGTCTTGAACAAATTGTTTTGGTATTTGACCAGGCAATATATGCAAAGGCACAGCAGATCAGGTTGAGTAACAAAGACATCACAAATAGCGTTATAATTCGTCTAGGTGAGTTCCACACATGCGTGTCTTTTCTTGGTGTCATGGGTAGGCTGTTTAAAGTTGAAGGGTAGCAGGACCTTTTTATTGAGTCGGGTATTATTGCTCAGGGGTCGATAAATGGTGTTCTGAATGGCCATCATTACAATAGAAGTGTAAGGGCGCATACAATTCTATTTGAAGCACTACATCGTCTAAGATTTCAAGTGTTTTTAGATACACTTTCTGATGAAAAGAAAAAGTTTATGAATGATATGATGCGGTCTCTAAAAGCTGCCTATCCAACTACAGAGTTTAATGATTATATACAGTCAGAGAACTTTGAGAAGTTAATGGAGGAATATGAATCTTTTGTCAATCAAGAATGTTTAAGAAATCCAACTTTTGCTTTTGTATATTGAACAGGTCCAGCTACTTTTACTGTCTATTCGAACCACGCGTGAATCAAACTGGAGCTTACACATATCAACCATTCACTCTATGCTTCCATGGTTCTTTATAACTGACAGACAAAATTATTTAAGATATTTACCAGCATACTGGTTAGAAATGGTCCAGCTACCAGTGACACATCCTAACTGTAGCAAAGATTTATCTGTTCCTGGGGAATGGACTGTCCAGTGACGAGTGGCTAATTCGTTCGCATCAATAGCTTGCGATCAAGCTATTGAACAGACTTGCAATCGCGATTCAAAAACTAAAGGTGGCATTACAGGACTTACACTACATCCATGTGCTGTACAAAGATGGATTTTAGCTCAGCCACAGAAATCTGCCAATACGCGACAGTGTGAAACAATGGCCGGAATGGCTTCTGATGGAAGAAAACCAAGATCTGATATGTATAAGTTGTGGAGTTGTAGCCTCTAATGAAGTCAAGAGTGATATTCTCACTGCTAAGGAAAGAGGTACAATAGTGGCTAAAGCATTTATTCGAGATCGCTTAATCAACAAAAACGATGATATTTTTTCCCCCATTCAGAGTATGAAGATAAAAACCTTCTCAACCCTGTTAAAACTCAAGCAGCAAAAGCACTCTACTGGTAAAGACATAAATTTAAAGAACGACAGGAATTTGTTTCCTCGATTGCTAGTTATTGGACAGAATCGAGAGTTAGACTTAAAGGACATTTTGACATACTCTCTTGGTCCAGTTTCTTTTCCTCTGTCTAGCAGTGATGGCTCCTTAGCTAAAACGGATAAATCCCCTATGACGAAGATTTTGGAGTCTTCAGTTGACAACTGTTTAGTTGACAAATCCTCCCTTGGTGGAAATACATGTTTACTAATCGATGCAATAGCTTTAATTCAGTCCATGTCCAACATTCCGGATACATTTGGTGAGTTATCAGATGTGGTTTTTCACCAACTTGTTATATAAGCAAGAACTTATAATTGCTCTGGTATTGACTTTGTCACTGAAACTTATCCACTAATTAGCATTAATAATTTTGAACGATCTAGACGGGCTGTATTTGGTACACAGAAACTGCACATATATGGAAAATATCAGCATACTCCAAAGCAGTGGAAGAAATTTTTGTCTGTTGGAGAAAAAGAAAATCTTGTAAATTTTTTATTTGATACCTGGAAAGATGGAAACCTGAGTACAGTGAAAACGATACAATTCTACGTATGCCATGGACAAGGAGTGTCTCTTAATATCATGTGATAATACCTCCAGCATGACTACAGTTTCCTCTATTGAATGTCTGCGCTGCGACCACGAAGAAGCAGATACACGTTTACTTCTTCATGCATACCATGCTTCGCAACTGCATGCAAATGTTATTATTCAAAGTCCAGACACAGATGTTTTTGTTTTAGCAATTTCTTTTTTATCGTCTCTTATCACCTGTAACATGTACTTTTTATGTGTAAAGCGATCCACCCCAACACCAGCAGTCTATGGTGACCTAGGCCGAGTAGCACTTCAAATTACACGTCTCCAACTTATAATTAAATATTGGCTACATATTATCTCATCTAAAACAAGTCTATTATTTTATGTCTACAATGCTATGCAAAGATGGCGCTTGACTGAAGGCGACACGGTATTTGCTCTGCAGTATTATTTGTGTTGTGCAGTCAACTGATGAGGAAATGACCGGATTGTACGACATTCGATTTGTGTGTGTGTTACTGATCTGGACCATTTCAGGCCCCATGAGTCCTCCGGCTGAGGGTATGCACACCTCAAAGTATCAATATGACAGAAACAACATTGTTATTCAATGTGATCCATACATCAACCTGTCACAGCCTTGTGCTAAATATAGCTACTCCCGAACTGACCTACTTAACATCGGCGATCAGGTGAGAAACAACGGGGCTCTCCAGCGAATCGATCACGTGACGTGCCTATACATCAGAAGACTTAGACTTACCCGGCGACGCGTAGTTCGAAAAAGGGGTAAAAAGGGTGGCAAATTAATGAAAGAAAAGAAAACTGAAAAGAAAATGAGTAAACTTAGAGGAATACATGTGAACAATAATATACAAATTGAATGTGATAAAAAATCAGTGTCAATCCACTGAGAACTGCTAAGGAGTTAAAAGGTGCACAGCCCGTATTGAAATCTTAATCCTGGTTGTTATTTCTACGTATGTCGGAAGATAATTAATTTTCGGACTATTACTCGGTATTACCGGTTTAAAACTGTAAAAAGGTGTGTTAATTAACGAGGGTGAAAAACGGTCCGAGAGGTAGGTTAATTAACGCTTGGTGCGTTTTCTGTAGAGGTGTGTTTATTAACCGACCGGTAAAAAATGAATGTCAATGTTGTGTATTGTTTAATTGGCGTGTTTTCTCGCTAGTTGCGATAACTGCACCAAAAGGAGTACAATCAAGGACCAACATGCTTTATCTGACACGTACGTGTTAAATCAAAATTTGAGAAGTAAAACTGTTTAACCGTGCGATTAATCATTCGGCCGTGTGTTTTTCGCAGGTCTTTGTAAAATAATGAGGTCTTTAGATAGGCGTGTGTGCTCGCTATGATCTACGTTTCTCTTATGTCTATTGTAGGCCTATTACGTACCATATATATAAAGTTGCATTTTATGAAATAAAAAAATGGATTAATCTATCGTATACGGAAAGGCGAATGTAATGTCATTTATAAATACCAAGCAGTCAACGTGAAATAGAGAGTAAATCCATCAAAAACGGACCACAATGCGTAACGTGCATCTTACCTTCAATAGCAATATCCATCAAACTGAAATCTCCTTGTTGATAAATATTACGACACAACAACCAACCGAACAGTGGTAATTCCCACGCAAATGGTATTTAAACTGAAATTATTTTAGCTTTTCACTAAATTTACATTGCATCAATCCAACGATCCTCATTCCAGAACTAAACTTGTAACTTTACCGTATGTAAATATACTTATTCTCGTAAATATACTTCCGACAAGTTATTATTTGTGTTCATGATCAAAATAAATAATATAATTCAATTCAATGTTAACCCATCCATTGGCATTTCAGACTTCACGTCTCCCCGGTTCTTGCATTGTCCGTGCAGATTCGACAATCTCAATTACGTCTCCTTGATCAGAGCAACACTTCTGTTTATAGAGGCGTGTACGAGCTTATTCGCACGTATTAGAAAACCGTTCGGTTGCTTTATTTGAGAAGATATTAATAATAAACTATAACATTTGGCTAGTTTTCTTTGAAAATTCTGATAAATTGGTAGCTCTTCTGGAAGCGCTGATCATATAGCTTACCCTGTTTGTGTGTGTTGTAAGTTTTTATAATAGCTAGCAAATAATTTAGGATATCTGAATACTTTCTGAATGAACATATATCTCGTTATCAGTTTTTAAAAGACTTTTTTTTCTGATAGTCGGATATCATTCTCAGATATCAAATATAAATCAAAATAGATAGACCATGATTAGTCCAATGCAGATTTGAACCAAACAGCATTGTAATTTTATGCAAAAATACATTTACCTGTTTCCTAATTCGATTTAATATTTGATTTAAACTTCACAGTCCAATTAGACTTTAGACAATTATGTTTCCAACTGGCACGGAAAAATAATTCAAATCAAATTTATTATCAACATCGGGGAGATGTTTTGCAAATAACGGGAACAAATTAATAATAATACTATAAATCGAAATTTTGTTACTGTTAATACATAACAGTGTATTAAAGTTTAAGAACGGATATTGATACACTGCACTATATAATCAATCGAATCAAATCCTAGTCAAACTTACCCAAATAGATGGTGTTGAAACAACTCCAGTAGTGGGTGTCGAATCCGCTCGATGTCGAAACAACTTGTTTCCGTAAGTTCACATATTGACTTACGATTGATAGTATGCATTGAAGGCCGAGTCGTTGGGGCCAAAATGAAAAATAGAAATCAGCATGGTATTGTATCTGTCGCGTTAATCCACCCGATAGAACTAGACGATATTAATACTTGGGATGTGTTGCGAACATTTAAATAGTTCATCAATAACACCGCCTATATTTCTTACCGTTTTCTAAAATACAATATTAAAGCACTTGTATCTTGTATATACATGTACGGTCAAACTGGGGGAAAGTATTGTCATCTTTTTGTTTTGGTTGATTGATCAGAATGTTTGAAAACGTTGACCTATATAGGTGTTGCGTAACACTTGATTGGTGTCATAAAGTAATAAACTAATCAACAAGCTACATGGATTATTTACTTCAACTTCAACTAAAATGTGTATTAGAATTTGCTGTCTGAATTACAGTTGTTAATTTTGTTTATAGATTTATTAATTAAATGTTTTCGATAACTTAAAAAATCGTGCAAAATGAAAAATAAGGTAATTTATGGTTAAAACTTTTATGGAATGTAAATAGAATACATATATAGAAGCGTGTATTGTAAAAATTACTGCAACCAGTAACTAACTCTCTCTTGATACAGGTGTATCTGTTTTATGGAATGATCTACCATTTACTTAGTTTAAGATGTTGCAAATATCTTTATTCTCTAAATAAAAGGATATTTAAAACAAATTAATTATATTGGCTTTTAATATATTTTTTATATGATTAAATTGTCACTTTGTAAAGCGTCCCTAAACAAGTTATGAAGAGCTCTTTATCTTATCTCCCATAATGTAACTTTAAGTGTAGGTCTTAATATGGATTTATACATGGTGTAGGAAAGCATGTAGTTACATATATGCGTTCTTATACACATTTCATTTCTTGATGAATACAACGTGTTTTATACTTCGTTCCAATTTAATTATCTGATATACTCTAATCTCCATTGTCAAATCGCAGAGCCTGCTAAGCAACCATAGGTTTCTGTGATTGTGAATCAAGCCTTTGTTTTACAATACTGTCGATTCATGCACGCTTTTCACACGGAATTGCCCTTTGATGTTGTCAGACAACACACAGTTAGCTCTGCTTTTTGATGTTGACACGAGGCACAGTTAAATCGTGCACTTACGGACTAGCTGATATAATTGGTTAGAATTTGGCAATTGTTACAGTTTATTCCAATAAGTCAGGCGTTGAAATGTTTGTAAACTTTTAGAATTATTTTTTTACTTGTCACTTGGTCATGTCAAGTTGTCACCTTTTGATTTTCGTTTTTAACTTTAATAATTAAATTTTTTTTAATAAACTCAGCGTTCACCTGAGCACATTTTGGCGGAAGTAATGAAACAAATGACCACCGTTTTCTCACTCGAGAATCTTCGCTATTCCGACTCGTTCGTTGTACACACGTTTCCGACCCATTCCATGGTCATGCCGATAATATATAATTTCGATTAATATCGTTATTGGTTGTATATTTTACATTCCAAATGAACCACAGTAGACGGGAATTCAACAATTAAAATATTAAATTCTCTTGCATTTCGTGCGATAGATTAGGGTCAATATTTTTATTTTATTAAATGCAACTTTATCTATAAGTAGCGTGACTTACTATATTGGGTCTCTGAAAAATTGTTGGTTCAAATCCGACGTACTAAAAAAGCGGACATGTTTATATGTAAAACAATGGTGATATTTTGGTAAAATATCCATACAATTCAATCTGTTTATGATATATGCTTTGGTAGACCAAAAAAGGCAATATTCTCCCCCTGGTCTTGGGGAAATGGGGTGGTTTATTCCATTTGGCCTGGAAATCAAAGTCAAGGTCAGCCTATAGGACGTGCAGAAAAAAAGGGGGTTATAAAAGAGGGTGTTGAGCAAGACCGATAAGAGCTTAACAGGTATTCCGAGCAGCTATCATTTATGGAGAACGAGGGTTCTTCGAATCCAATCCAGCTTAATAACATAGTTGTAGAAACGAACTGGCCTGTAGTTTTATATGTTACGATCACGAAGAAAACATAACCAGGAAATCCAATATTACTACGGAGTCTCGAAAAATGATTACGTGTCAACTCGGGCGTATGTGTTTCTTCTGTAATTGCATAAAAATGGCTATTGAAAGTTACGAGTTCTGGAATGAGGATCGTTGGATTGATGCAATGTAAATTTAGTGAAAAGCTAAAATAATTTCAGTTTAAATACCATTTGCGTGGGAATTACCACTGTTCGGTTGGTTGTTGTGTCGTAATATTTATCAACAAGGAGATTTCAGTTTGATGGATATTGCTATTGAAGGTAAGATGCACGTTACGCATTGTGGTCCGTTTTTGATGGATTTACTCTCTATTTCACGTTGACTGCTTGGTATTTATAAATGACATTACATTCGCCTTTCCGTATACGATAGATTAATCCATATTTTTATTTCATAAAATGCAACTTTATATATATGGTACGTAATAGGCCTACAATAGACATAAGAGAAACGTAGATCATAGCGAGCACACACGCCTATCTAAAGACCTCATTATTTTACAAAGACCTGCGTAAAACACACGGCCGAATGATTAATCGCACGGTTAAACAGTTTTACTTCTCAAATTTTGATTTAACACGTACGTGTCAGATAAAGCATGTTGGTCCTTGATTATACTCCTTTTGGTGCAGTTATCGCAACTAGCGAGAAAACACGCCAATTAAACAATACACAACATTGACATTCATTTTTTACCGGTCGGTTAATAAACACACCTCTACAGAAAACGCACCAAGCGTTAATTAACCTACCTCTCGGACCGTTTTTCACCCTCGTTAATTAACACACCTTTTTACAGTTTTAAACCGGTAATACCGAGTAATAGTCCGAAAATTAATTATCTTCCAACATACGTAGAAATAACAACCAGGATTAAGATTTCAATACGGGCTGTGCACCTTTTAACTCCTTAGCAGTTCTCAGTGATCTCAGCTTTAAAGAACGGAGTACAACTTGCTCTACTTAATTGTCAATCTATCAAAAACAAAGATGCATATGTTAAAGACCTGATGGACAATTATGAATTAGATGCCTTGCTGCTAACAGAAACCTGGCTGCAGGGAGATGACGTCACCTGGTGTCTCCAAAGTCAATTAAACCAAGATGGCACTAAACTTGATCATTGTGATAGGAAGGATAGACCAGGCGGTGGCATAGGCTTGGTCTATAGGGATAACAGCAAGGTGAAATTGATAAAACGTGATATTTTGCGGACATTTGAATACGCAATATGGAAACTGGTATCCAGTAACATCTGTTTTCACATCATTGGAATTTACCGACCTCCTTACTCAGAGAAACACCGATGGACCGTGAATCACTTCATTGATGAAATTACTGAGTTCCTTACTGATGTATTACCATCCATCAAAAACCCTATAATAATGGGAGACTTTAACATCCATATTGATGACGAAAGTGACGCTGAGGCGTGCATCTTTGCAGACATAATGAATGCTCTAGGTTTTATTCAGCACGTAACCTTTTCAACTCAGAGGCATGGTCATATACTGGACCACATATATACTGAGGTCGGGAGTGCCATCAGCATTGCCAGCTGTCGTGAGGATGTTTTTGTATCAGATCATTGTCTGATCAGAATATTCATGAACATTCCTAGAGAGGACATATGTCAAAAGAGAATCACCTTTCGCAAAACTAATGACCTTCCACTGGAAGAAATTAGCAGGGAATTAAGTATGTCACTGAAATCGAGTTCAACAGATGGGATGGTTCAAGAATTCGAAAATACCGTTACAGCTGTGTTGGATAAGTTTGCACCAGTAAAATCAAAGATAGTGACGGTTAGAAGGAAGAAACCCTGGTTTACGAGGGAAATTGCTCAGCAGAAACACACGGTACGGCGACGTGAGAGAATTTTCCGGAAGTTCAAAGAAAATCACCAATTAATAGCCCTAAAGAAAGAACGAAACAGGTACAATTGGATGATTAAGCAAGCCAAAAATGTCATTATCAGTGCAAAAATCATCGACGCTAAAGGTGACTCAAAACAATTATACCGGATATTCAAAACTATCATGGGAGACACCCAATCTAATCCATTTCCAGAAGGCAGATCACACGAACAACTAGCAGAAGAATTTGCTAATCTATTCATGGATAAGACTATTCGGATCAGGGAAAGTCTCAAACATATTCACAAGTATACTCCGAACCCAACAGAGGCACCGAAGCTTGATAAGTTCACTTCTTTAACAACTTCTGAAATTAGGAACATTGTGAATTCAATGAAAACAAAGTCATGCGAGCTTGACTGCATGCCAACCACGCTGCTAAAAACCCTACTTGACACTACAATGCCGGCAATAACATCCATCATCAATTCCTCCCTGGACAAGGGTGTCTTTGCCGAAAAATGGAAATCTGCAATAATTAGACCACTTTTGAAAAAAGCGGGTCTTGAACTCACTTTATCCAATTACAGACCAGTCAGTAATCTTGGATTTCTCTCCAAAGTCTTGGAAAAGGCGGCGCTTCGACAGCTTATGACACATTGCAATACAAACAACCTATTGCCCGACTACCAGTCAGCATATCGCCAACATTACAGTTGTGAAACAGCCTTAACCAGATTAGTCACAGACCTACTTTGGAACATGGAACACCAGCAGGTGTCAGCGCTTGTCGCCGTAGATCTTAGCGCGGCTTTTGACACCGTGGATCATGACATCCTGCTGGAAGTACTAAACCAAAGATATGGTATCTGTGGCTCGGTACTTCACTGGTTCGACACATACCTACGTCCTAGAACTTGCAAGGTAAATGTTGGAGATATGTATTCCACGATCAGGTCACTGGAGTTTTCAGTACCACAAGGTTCTTGTCTCGGTCCAGTTTTGTACTCGATATATGCGAGTACTCTTGAAGAGGTTGTGCAAAGCCCCACCCAAATATACGGGTATGCTGATGATCATGCCTTCATGGATTCGTTTGATCCACGAATTCCAGGATCTGAGGTACAGGCTCTGGAACGGCAGCAAGATCTCGCTGTTGAAGTTAAACACTGGATGGACATGAATAGGCTCAAAATGAACCCGACAAAAACGGAATTCATCTATTTTGGATCCCGCCAACAGCTAAATAAGTGTACATCCCAAACCATCAGCATCAATGGAGAAGTCATCCCTCGGGCCCACAAAGTACGCTATCTGGGCATAGAACTTGATGAACAACTATCGTTCTCGGATCATATCACCACTAAATGTAAAAAGGCAATGTATGGTCTTCAAAAAATAAGAAATATAAGACATCTTTTGACCCAAGATGCTTGTCATACCCTTGTACTAGGGACAGTAATTTCTCATTTGGACTATGCTAATGCAATCTTTATAGGACTCCCGGATACACAGATCCGAAAGCTACAAAGAGTGCAGAATTTTGCTGCGAAGCTAGTTCTGCAGATGGACAAGTACTCCAGCTCTACAACTGCCTTGAAGACGCTACACTGGCTTCCGGTTCGGTTACGCATAAAGCATAAGGTGCTTACTATGATATGGAAATGCCTCAATGGACTGTCCCCGTTGTATCTCAGATCAATCTTGACACTCGCTGAAGATCGAAGGGAAAATATGAGATCAAACAGTCAGTATATGAGGCTTAGCATACCATATGTGCGACGGAAAACCTTCGCCAACCGTTCATTTAATGTCCAGGGCTCTATCTGGTGGAATAACCTGCCAAATGAGATCAAGAGAATTGACAAAGTAGACCACTTTAAAAATTCTCTGAAATCTCACTACTTCTCTCAGTTTTGACTTTTCATAATACTGTGTATATATTTCAGCCCTTTATATTTTCATGTATGTACATATCTTGCTTTGTCATGTACAGCGCTATTGAAGATTAGATATCAAAATTAGCGCTATATTAAATAAATAGTTTATAATTTAGTTTATTGTTTATTCTCCACGATGTATCCATGACGAACAAAATAAAGGCTTTAATTGGGCGCATAATATAAAATTTTTATTGGAATCTCTTGGATTCACCTCAGTTTTTGATGATCAATATGTTGTTTTACCTGTATATGATGAACTTTAACTTAGAATAAACGATCAGTACTCACAGGAATGGAATGAAGATCGGTTGAAATATTCAAAACTAAATTATTATAACCTTTTCACGAATGCCTTATCACAAAAATAATATTTATCAAATATCTCAAATCATGATTATTGTGTATCTCTATCCAAATTTAGATGTGTATCACATAACTTGCTAAGTGAAACTGGAAGATACGATAAAATTAACAGAAATGATAGAATTTGTAAATTATGCAATTTAAATAACGTGGAAGATGAATATCATTTTTTACTTTGTTGTCCATTTTATAAAGATTTAAGAGAACAGCTTATTCCTTTTTATTATAGAAATCACCCTTCACTCCAAAAATTTATAGATATGTCCTCCTCTTCACCAGTTATTTTAAACTCATTAGCAAAATATATACATTTATCATTTATTAAACGTCAGTTTATTCTTGACGCTATTCTCCCCCAGAACTGTACATACTCTTTTCACTTATTTTTGTACTAATTGTATCATTAACACCCTTACTTCGCATATTCATTCATTAATTCATTGTATTTGCTATAAGTTATGTAAATAAAGAATTACTTGCTTACTTACTTAGCTGTAAAAAAACAATAGACGAATTGTAAATATTAAACAAATTCATGAGAAGTTAGGGGAAGAAATTTCATCTGCCCTTATTGGGATACATGTTTTTACTGGTTGTGACTCAACCTCAGCTTTTTATGGTAAAGGAAAGAAAAAAGCTTATCAAATAACTATTAGTAAACCCGAGTATGTTGATATGTTTTCGGAATTTGGAGAGAACTTTGTTATTGATGATGGGTTGATTCCTACCCTTGAGTCTTTTGTGTGTAGTTTATATGGAATTAAGGGTGACTGTAAATAACACTAGGTATAAACTATTTTGTTCCGCACGCTCATCAGAGCAGAGTTTACCTCCCACACTAGATGCCCTTGTGCAGCACTTTAAAAGAGCAAATTATCAAGCTGCCATTTATAAACGGTGTCTAACCCAGTTTATATCTGCCCCATCTCCAGTGGATCATGGGTGGGAACTTCGAGACAATGATTTATGTATTGTCTGGATGACAAAAAAGTCAGCTTCTGAGGCAGTTTTGGAATGCATGCAATCTGGCTGCAAGACAGGATGCAAAACATCAAAATGTGCATGCTTTACAGCTAAACTTAAATGCACAGATATGTGTCACTGTACTACCTGTCAGAATTTAGAGTCTGATGAGCAAGAGAGTCCAAATATAATCGACTGTAATTTTAGTGACAGTGATAATGACAGTGGCTAATACTGTTAAAATATGTGACATGGACACTTAGGTTTTCTGTTTCGCACATATTTTGGGGCTCAAAGACCGGGTTTCGGTGCATGGTTCCTAAAAATCCATTTACATGTACAGTCCACGATCAATTTTTTTCTGAGTGTTTCAATTATATTGTATGAATACTTTTGGGGCATTAGATTTTAAATGTTTTAAGTATGTTTCTTATTAAAATAATGTGTATTAAAAACTTGTCCATGTTGTTAAAACCCTCTTAGTGAAAAACATGATACTGAGCAGACAGACGTACATGTATGTAGTTCTTAAAAAAGCACACAATTTAAACCTTTTTTTTACCAAACCGCTGCTACCTAGCCAATCTGTCAAACCCTTGTCTAAACTTGGAAATACAATTGTATTGTAAAGGAGGAAAGGAAGTGGATATATAAAAACTCTGGGTTGGATGAGGCTGTTAGAATTTAATTCGGTGCCTGGTTGAAATTGATTTTGGTGCGTGGGTTGGAAGGGGCTGCAGGAACATAATTTGGTGTCTTTCTGAAAATTTATTTTGGTAATAATAATTAACCGGAGCTGCAGTGGGAAGTTAAACACACTACAGTACATTCGGCCAATTATAAAGTATGGTATGGGGGTGGGAAGGGGGTGTATGATTTTATTCATTTTCATAGTTTTTCTTGTATAATAATTACAAGTTTAAAGTATGGAAATAGGCCATTCAATACTTTAAACATGTAGTTATTTTTTAAGGAAAAATATGAAAATGAAAAGTGTAATTATTTGTTTTGAGATAAATAATACAAAAGTAATGGTCGAAGTATGTGTATTGGACTATGAACATGTGTAATTTCTGTCATAAGATAATATTACAAAAGCATTTGCCAAATATGTGTAATGACATGGAGTAACATGTGGGAATGGGAGAGAGGTGTAATATGTATTATGAGACAAATAATACAAAAGCATTTGCCAAATATGTGTATAACATATGGGAATGAGAGCGTCCAAACTTGTGTAATGAAATAAGTAATACTGAAGCACTGGCCAAGTATATGTGTATCGGACTAGGGAGTAAAGTGTGCAAAAAAAGTATACTAGTAGGCCTGCTGTTTGTACTTGTAGCTAATGACCCCAGTTTCATACGTAGCATAGTAATTATAAATTGATTGTAGTTCAATGCAGAGTGAAATTTAATTTGATTTAACAAGATCCGTTTTAATAAAGACTAAACTGGGAAAGTTATTTTATTGACAACTAAAAATAAGCGAGTATTTGTCAAGGAAACACGTTCAGCCGTGCGCTGTTCTCCGGCGAGTCCGGGAGTTTGGGAGTTGGATTTAACTACCGCGTAACTATTAATTTACAAAACTTGAATGAAAAATATTATCAAACCATGTAAAATTGATATTTACGCGATCAAGGTACAATTAAGATCATGTTAGAATCGAAGTTTTCATACGTTTAAGTTTAATTTAAGTGTGTCGTGTAGTTTTGTTTACCGCTATAGTGTCTAAAACATCTCACGCAGTTCGTGGAAAAGACCACGTGTTTTAAGTGTTTACTTCGTGGAAAAGACCACGTGTTGTAAGTGTTTACTTGCCGATGATTGGCTACTTAAGAACACTACGTAACACGCTAGTCTAAATATAGTATAGAAGCAACTCTTCGCACAACAAACAAATATGATCAAAGAACTAATTTACTGCTTCTGTCCCATCTAGGAACTTTTGATATAGTGTTCAGAACATTTAGTTCTATCATTTAAAGCAAAAATCTCTTAAGTTCCAAAATCGGACCAAACTTGGTTTTCTGTTAATATTTATCGATCACAGATACTATCCTATACCGAACGGCATTGATGTAATCAACCAATCATATTGCTAATCTCTGCTTACCCTAAGCAGAAAATGCTTAGATCTCCATAAGGGCATTGACTTAATAAACACACATTAATGTTCGAACATTCTAGCTCAATTAGAAGGAGAGTTATTGTGTGAAAATGTGGGCGAATAAAAAGGCAAATTTTCGTGCAAATAGGGGCTATAATTCAGGAAATTACGAGCCGATATGCGCAAATATCGAAAGAAACCAAGATCTTTGTGTTAAGAATTGTGGCCTGTAGTTTTCAAGTGACAGTGTAACACCATTCCTGTACTTCCACTTTCTAAGCATGTGTTTGAATGCAAAATTAAATTGAAACGATACTCGCTGTAGCCATGTGTCTATATTCTTATTCTACATTATAAGTTTCCCTAAAATGACAGGTATGAGGGGCCTAAGGCTGTCATAAGAAATTTTAATCTGACTGTCAAAGCCCGATATTCCAATTTGTAAAGCGGAATAACCATTTTTTTTCTCACGTAAAATCAGGGGCGTACGACGCAAATAAACGAAAAATTTCGCGCGTAGGAATTACATGTCACCTTCCGGGAAAATGGCTACCCCGATTCACCAGAGAAATTTCTTCAAAAATTTTTCTGGTTTCGAGATTGGGTTGTGTATTCAATGGTGACTTTGCCAATGGCTGTGGAAATCCTGAAAAAAAGTGAATAGTTCATTTGTTTCACATTTTGCCATCTGGCGGCACGAACTATGTGAATAACACATTGCGCGTGATGCTAAATTCATAATCTATACCAAAAGTTGTCTCACATTACAAAATTTGAGAGTTCTGCTGCTATTACAAATGTGAGTTTAAAGCACCCGAAAATCTGAAAAATAATACTGAATTTATGATCCGTTTCAGTACCTTAATTTCAAATGGCCATATTTCAGCGAATTTTGGGCTGACAAAATATAACATATATTTTTTATAATGTTTGTGGAGGGGGTCATGTTCCCAACTTTACGAAATTTTGTCCACTTGACATTGAATAACCCAATTAGTATTTCACACTGCGTGTTATTATTCGGGTGTGTTATTATTCGGATTAAACTTGTTTTTATGGTCTTAGAAGGAGTCGAAGTTTGAATTTTGTTTTCCGCAATTTAAATTTAAAGGCTTAAACATTTATTTGTACCCCTGAATCCTGAATAAAATATGTATACGAAAAACCAAGTGTCACATTTGTTTCCATTAAGAGAGTGAGAGAGAGAGAGAAAGCCTTACTCCTCCTTGTCCACGTAAAATCTTTAGAATAAGACATCGCCACCCAATGACAGGCCTTATGATTTAAAGGACATATGAGATCCCTTGACCATCCAACTCCCTGTTCCCAAGGAAACACAAAACTTATTAAATCCGAAATATTTCCAATTAGCAAAAGTCACAACTAGGCTTACTATAATAGGTTGATACGTTCACAAAAAACAAATTTCCGGAAATGAAATTGGCATGGACAGAGCCCGTTTAAACATCTTTTCTTCACTTTGTTCGACGCGGGATAATAACATAACAAAAAAAAATAAAAAAAATAAATAAAAATAAAATAAAATAAAGGGTAATTATTATTCGATGCTTTCGATTTGACCTGTAGTCAAACGATATATGGGTTATTGCGGTTTTTTTTAATACTAAAAGTAAAAATTGTCAATAAAATTTACGTATTGTGATTAACTGAAATTATTGTCTACCCCTACACTTGAGTGAAAATAAATACATTTGTCAAGACCTAAAACATATACCTCGTGGGTTTTCTCCGGTTTCCTCCCACTGCCTTTACTAAACTCTGCCAATTCACTCAGATTTCAGATATGTTTTTTTCTAAATACTACCCACAAAACGATATCATAGCCACTTGTTTCCAATATTTACATTATTTTTGTTCCCTGAAGAGTGGAAGCAGCACGTCAATAATGTTTCCGATTTAAAGAATATACATGTATATTGCTTGGGATGTGATATACGTATTTTCATTGTATTGTGCAGTAACTCATTTGTTAGGGCGAGAATTAGTATTATTAAATTCGATGAAGGGTTGAAGGTGACCGTCAATAAAGTTAATTCATCTGTGATTTAAAGAAGATTATTACCTGAGATGTGAATTACATATTTTCGATATATTTGTCAATATTTGAATCACTGTTTGATGGTGTTAATACTACAGCCACGGTAAGACGACATGTGAATTACAGATTTTCAATATACCTGACAATGTTTGAATTACTATGTTTAAGAGCCACAAACTAGGTAATTTTGGGACTAACATATAATACAGTTTTATTTCAATAATTCGTGTGCGCCAAAAGAGAAAATCCGCGAGATTGGAAAGGCAACACTGGACTATGTTATATAGGCCTACAAGCTGGTAATGGAAACCACGCCACTCAACTCTACTATTATATACCTATGATCTAAAGCGCGTGGATTAGACCACTTTTGGCTCAACCAAGGGACAAGTTTCGCGAATGTCCAATGAAATTTACACAGGATCAATCTTATATGAATATGATATACAGTAGTAATGAAATGAAACATAATCTAAGTAAGTGAACACTTATGCTCAAACATAGGTATATGCCGGAGGTTGGCATGCGTAGTCAGAATTATCATTGATTTTCTTTGGTGCCGTGAAACATGTTCTGATCAATGTCATCTTCCCCTTCGAGGATTTCAGTATGAGAAGCAAGACGGTCTCCTAAACAAGGACACCGTCAGATATTAAATGCCTCTCCATGAACACTCGAGAATGTGGATAACAGACATATCAAGTTTATGACAGTCATGACAGCCCATAAATCTATACGGTGATCTGCTTGTAAATACAGATCTTACCATGAACCCTGTATAGATGGACAGACAACGTCCACGAAGACTTTAGAATTCTGTGCCGCGGAAAAAAGCAGACCTGACAGTCATGACTAAAATACCCACCACCTTAGCACAATTACCAGTATTAAGTGTTAAAAAGCAAAGAAACAGAAATCAATTCATAATATTTTTTATTAATCTTGCTACTCTTTTTTTGAACCTATACATAGATATGCTACTGGTGATTCGGGTTTAAATGTACCAAAACATAGTCGAATTTCGTTAAAAGCAACCCTACTAAAAATACTCTTTTAATTTTTACTTCTGCACAATTGATCATTCTTATTATACTTTAACTTTATTCTCAAAATTTAAAATCCTTCATTCTTACGTGAATTTGGATTATTAAGCAAAACCAAAAGGCAGGCGGCGCACGCCCCCTCTTTTTTGCGGCGGCGAACAATTTTTTGCTCCATAAAATATTCTCGCGGGAAAGGAGAACAAAAATACTAAAAAAAAATGGTTGTGATTTCCGTCGTAAGTCAACGGCCCCTGTGTCCTGTCGTGTCCGTATGTCATTATTCGCCCTTTTGTGCCATCTTCAGCTTCTGAAATATGTTGTTTTGTTGATCCCCAGCCCCTGATCAGCTGGGCTATACTACCCACACCCCTGCATGACTGATTCAACAAATAACTCGTCTCCGTCACCTGTGTACAGGCCGCAACAATCACTGATAAGGATGACATCGATGCGACTGAGTCACAAATATTAACTTTTTCCGCCGACAAATTAAAACTTACACAAATAAATAAAGACGTTTGAAGTATTTGTAGGTAAAAATTATTTCCAAATTAATGAAAATGGGTTTTACAACGAGTACAAGGCATCATTCTGCCCGAACTAGTAACGTCTTACGTAAACAATGCACGCGTCATTGGGCCAATGATTGACGTTGCGTCATGTGATGTCAATGGCTGAAGGCAGTCCTCTTTTACAGAGATATTAGAATCCTCTATAAATAGATTGGTGCGTAGGGTATTGGGCGACTCAAATTTCACGGATGAACGAAAGCAGTTCCACCACATGGTCCTCCCTAATAAACAAACTATACATTTTTGGAAAGTTTATAACACCCGGAACACAAATCCAGAGAGTTGCAAGCAAAATGTCTGCAATAATAACTCGATTTTTAGGGCCAGATGAAAATCACGATAATTGTCAAGTAAATGCTATATTTGATTTCAAGCAAAATGCGTAAAAGCTAAAGTTCTAACAACTATCAAGACTGAAAAATAGCATCTGCAGATATGAAAATTACAATAATTGTCAAGTAAATGCTATACTTATATTAACAATTGTGAAGTTGACATAAAATTAAATATTGGCGAAGACACCCATTGCCTTCATCAAAGAAAATGGTATTGTTTAAGTTTTGATTTCAAGCAAAATGCATAAAAACTAAAGTTCTAACAACTATCAAAACTGAAACATAGCAATACAGATATTTAATTTTCTCACTTAAATAGATATGACTAAAACTAAATAAAGAATATTGTAATGGGAGTGACAACATTGTTATGAAGATAAATGAAATCAAATGAAATTTAATGTCTTACCAACCCGTAATATGAGTGGGGGGTTGTACGTGTACATCTAGTTTTCCTATTTTAGGCAAATGCGGCATCGGTCACCTCTAAGCTGGTTGGTAGACCTGCCGAAACTCATGTTGAAGTCGTAATTTATTCCAAACGAGCTGGTTGGTGACTTGATTGATTGCCCGTCAATCCGCCCACCCAATGACATGCCGTATGATACAGCGCGCACAGGCCATGAAATTAATCAGTATGAAATCCCGCAATGTCTACAATTATTCGTTTGGTTTACCGTTGACAATGAGATCTTATCGTGTCTCACCCAAGCGGCAGAGAATCCAACCAAAGGGATTTGTTGCCTGTCCATCTATATACGGTCCATGATCTTACTAACAATGGTCTGATCACCGAAAAATTATGCCCGACTTATGACCTTCCTTTCAGCTATCCAATGAGCGCGAAAGTTTGATTTTGTCACGAAAATGTTATGATTTTTCACCAAAATATCGTATTTGACTGGCATGTTCAAATAACAAAACATTTAAAAATAACCGTTCGTCATTGGTGAAAAGGCGCTGCTTTGGTTAGATTGTGCTAATATATAAGATTGCCATGCCAGTCCATACATTTATACACTTCCCTTCCACGCGATGATCATGAACGTCCAATTTTGCTAAAAAAAAAAAGAACTTTATGATTTTTAACCAAAATAACATATTGGGCACGAGGAACGCTCAAATAACATAATATAGTACTAATGTTGATAATCGATGGTCATAATTGTTACTGTTTAAGGTAATCGTCGGTCACCAGTGAAAGAAAAATCGCATGGAAAATACTGATTGTTACACATTTTCAGAATATTGTAGCACACAAGTGGGTATAGTGCCAGTCAATTTGATTCTTTTGACACATACTTGGTCAAATGCCCTTCATAACCACATCAAGCAGCTTTCTGCGTTTTAGGAAGACAGGGTTTTCAACATATGTAAAATGACCACTTTAAGATAACTCACAGAAAATTCCACATGATCCATTTATTCCCAAACGACTGCAGGATTTTAAGTCGACCTCTTGGCCTATCATACCTGACCAATTTCAAAATTTTAGTCACAACATTTCGAGTAGGAGCGTTTTGACATTGGGGCAAACAAATGGTCGAAATATGGCAAATTTTAACCCCAAACAACAAATTCCAGCTATACCAGAATTTGTCATTTAAATTTTTTTTCAATGCATTACGTTACATTGGTCGCATAGGGGTCCCCATAGACCAAGTATGATTGCAAATTACTGACCCCCATGGTCCTCTCGTAGACACGTTAATACTACAACCACGGTAAAACGAGCATCTTATAGGTGCGTTCTTTTTACAATACCTTTTTAATGCCTGCTTCATATGTAATTAATCTTAATCAAAATGAACCTAAAATTAAGCAGATCGGATAAATGTTTCCCTGGGAAATTAAACAGTTTATCTAATAGTCGTAGATAAATAAATGGCACGTTGATCTATAAACGCATCTCGGGAAATTGAAGAGTTCATCTAATAAATGTACGAGGTAGATAAATAAACAGGTCGTTGATTTATAAACGACCCCCGGGGAAATTACAGTGTAAACTACATGATCAAAATTAAACTAAACTATCATAGAGGTACGAGCCAGGCAAGGGGAGGGGCATATTCCTGAAGCAATGGCGCGAGAAATCCCTCTCTTACCATTGCTGGATAGAAGTCATATTCTTGAAATTGGGCGGGGCGTGTCTCTTTTTAACGTCCAATCAAATCCCTCCTCTCTTCTCGCATTCGGCATAATTTTCAAAATGGCCGACGAAGAAAACCTGTTGGCACTGGATAATCGAGCATAATAAATTTCGCGGGTTATGACGTAAACAAGTCGCGATTGTCACTAGATACATTGCGGTAACATATTTTGAGGTCTGGTTAACCCCGATACTGTTTGTTACAATGCAGGTCATTGGTTGGTAATGGCACTACTGACCAATAATAATTTAGCACAACAATGCTCACTCAAGATAGCAGTGTGAAGTGGATTAGGTCTAATCAAACGAAACACTGCGCAGGAGTATGGGGGAGGGGTGTGCTGCCCCCTAACTTTTGGACAATCTGACATTTTGGGCAGACGGGTAAATTGGAATTATTATTTCATATTGTTGGCAAAATAAAGTGCCCCAAATCTAATAAAACACTCATTTTACTTTTCTTTTAGTGGAATACCGTGAATTTGAACTGAACTAGAACATTTTGCCTGGAGCCACTCTGCTTTGTGCAGAGTTTTTGGGCATCGATTATTATCTGTGAATCCAGCTGCCACAGTCCGATTGCATGACTGGAATTTAGGTCGGCACAGAGTTGGATTTCCTTTGCAAAACGATTGGAAACATTGAAGATGCTTAACTCACAGGCTAGAATAGAAGAAAAATAGGTTGCCAGGCAACGAAACATACGCCCACACAGCAGCCAAATCGTCCGGGCAGTCAACAAGAGTTGTTGCATTTTAAGTAATCATCAGAAAATCATAATTCAAACTCACCCATAACTACGGTGTAACTGTGATATAATCAAACATTTTTTTAAATCGGATAATAATTGTGACATCCAGAGGGACCACAAGCTAAAAAGGGTGATTTTCGTACAATCTGGGGACATAATTCAGGAGGTAATGATCCGATGGGCGCAAATATCGAAAGGAACCAAGATCTTTTGGTTATAAACATACATGTCAAGTTTCATCAAAATCTGTTCAAAATTGTGACCTCTATAGGGTCCACAACCTTGATATAACATATTTTCACACTATTCGTGTACAAACGGCGGCCATTTTGTCCGTCAATTCTAGTCCGATTTTCACGAAATTCAAACTTTCTCTTCATTACCATGTAACGGTGATATAGTCAAACGTTTTTTTCATATCGGATAATAATTTTGACCTCCAGAGGGACCAAAAGCTAACAAAAGCGATTTTTCGGACAATCCGGGGACATAATTCAGGAAGTTATGATCCGATGGGCGCAAATATCGAAAGGAACCAAGATCTTTGGGTTATAAACATACATGTAAAGTTTCATCAAAATCGGTTCAAAATTGTGACCTCTCTAATATCCACAACCTTTATACAACATATTTTCACACTATTCGCGTACAAACGGCGGCCATTTTGTCCGTCAATTTTGGTCCGATTTTCACGAAATTCAAACTCAACCTTCATAACCATGGAATGGTGATATAATCAAACGTTTTTTTTAAATCGGATAACAATTTTTACCTCCAAAGGGACCACAAGCTAAAAAGGGCGCTTTTTCGGACAATCAGGGCCCATAATTCAGGAAGTTACGATCCGATTGGCGCAAATATCGAAAGGAACCAAGATCTTTGTGTTATAAACATGCATTTCAAGTTTCATCCAAATCGTTCAAAATTGTGACCTCAACACTGTTCACAAGCTAAAAAACGTGATTTTTCGTACAATCAGGGGCCATAACCCATGAAGTTACAGTCCGATACATGCCAATATCGAAAGGAACCGAGATCTTAGGGTGATAAACCTTCATTTTAAGTTTCATTGAAATCGGATAAAAATTGTGACCTGTAGTCTGTTCACAAACAATTGTGGACTGACGGAGGGACGAACAGGGGCGACGACAATATACGTCCACATGAAAATGTGGCCGTATAAAAACACATTTGCAATGGTTAAATTTTCAAAATTTTCATGGGGAGCGCAAGCTCCCATACCCCATGACGATTGATTGGTTGTTTGTGTAGCGGGGTATAATTTGCTACTTTTCAGTTTGTCCGTTTGGTTGTTTGATCTTGTTATTTAATTAATGGGATTTCGAGTTTTATTTTACTTTTTAAAAAAGGATGTTATGGTTTGTGGTGTATATAATTAAAGTTGCTATTGTAGTTATACTTTTGAAGTTTTGGTCTTAGTTTTGTAGGAACTAGGATTTGAATTTTATGTTTGTTGGAATTTGTTCTTTGTTTCCTTAGTTTAAAATATTGAGGAGTTACTTTTGTTCTGGAAGGTTTTGTTGAACATTTCACTTTGAGGTTATTTATCAGGTGATAGGATTTCTTGTATTCTGATTGGTTATTTGGGTGGCGCATTTTATTAAAAGATATGAATCAGTATCTTTTCTCACTCTTTATTTTCTGGTCGGATGACTGGTTCACTGTTCCTGATTTATGCAGCTCATTTCCACAAACTGGTAAGACACTTACATTAAATTTCACTTCAACATACATTAAAGTTTGGGTATGTGACTTGGCTGTGTGAAATCAAGTGTGTAGAATGAATGATTCTATATTATGATTTTATGAAATAGTTTATATACTTCATCCAAAATGGAAGTCAATCATTGAGTTTACTGCGACATGATCTGAATTGTACAGTCAGGAATTAGTTTAGTATAGAATGTATTTTTGTTATTTCAGGGCATGTTGTTTTGCACCTGATTATGTCGTTCACGTGATGTGATGTCATAGAGAGAGAGAAAAGGGGTTTAACGTCCACTCAACACAAACTAGGTCATTTTGGGACGAACATATGGTTTAATTTTATTTCAATAATTCGGTTGCGCTTAGGGGTCTTTAGCAGTGGGAGGAAACCCGAGTGCCCAGAGGAAACCCACAAGGTTGAGAAGGCGCCCCTATCTCCGTGCCACAAAGGCTCACACCAGGTCTCGAAACCACAGCCGCAAGCCAGAGGTGACCGGCCAGCTAGAGGTCAAAGCGCGGCACTCTAAACCACTAGGCCATCCCAACCCCCCATGTGATGTCATACTGGTGATTCATCAATAAGCAACAACCGCGCTCGCGGGATGTTAATTGTTAATTTATAGCAATGTGATATGTGATATTTGAGATTTATATAAACTTTTAAAACCATCTCGAGTTATTTTCTTCTCGCCCTATCCCGAACACCGGAAGCAGCGAGAGGCGCCGCATTTGGGATTCAGGAAAGTCACCTAAGGTAGGCTATATTGAAGTTGCTGTATTTTCCGTGCACTTGAAACGATTGATTGGTTGATTGGAATTCGAGTCAGCCTATGTTAGACGATTTGCTGTATTCGGGGGCTGAAATAGCAAGAAAACATGTTTGCGGGCAGGCGGTGGGGCCCTGGACGTCTGTAACCTGAATGTTTTCAGGCATTTCAGATTCTGCCGCCCCCCCAACATTTATCGAGTCCTACATAAATTAACTGCACGATTTTTACAATTAACAAAAGATAATTTGAAAGTAATCTACATGTATACATTCTCAGCTTAAAAACACCAAAGTGAAAGATACGAGTTCGCAATGTAAAAGTAATTTTAGTTGGAATATAGTAGATTCTTGTGGATTTGGGAAGATTTGTGTGGTTTGGGGTAAATCGTAGTCTTTGAACATGCATATAATTGCATTTGCAAGACGAGAAGTCGTGGGAGCTAATAAGCAAGAAGATAGAGCGAGGAGTTTTGAAGGCGAGAAAGCGAGCAGTAAAAGAAAAAGAAATCTCATGATTTTAGTGGCGAGCTTCTCGCCCTGTTTCCTCGTGTTCTCGCCATCGACTTCATAAGGCATGAAGTTAAGATTATAATACGACCCTCAAAGGCTTTCATACAGTTACTATAGATATGTTATCACAAGGTTTGATTTCACATTTATTGACAGGAATGATTGACAGTTTTTTTTATAACAAACAGTTGCTATGCAAGATACGCCCACATTTTGCAAGAGATGGACAGGAGACAAGATCAATAAAAGCATTTTTTTGCACAATAAGGGGCCATAATCCAGGCAGTTACAGTCTGACAAAATCCAGGAAGTTAGGGTACGATATGTAGAATACACAGAAAAGTAGATCTGCGGGATATAATAAGCATGTACTTCAAGTTAAATCAACATCGGATTAAAATTGTGACCTAGAGGATCCCAATTCCAAAGCCTTGTATTACATACAGCCATTTTGTCAAGCAGTTTCGATCCAATTTATACAAAATTCAAACCCAACCAACATTATGGTGTAAAAGTGATATATAAACAGTGTTTACAATTAATTGTGACCACTGGAGGATCCACAAGCTCAAAGTATGGTTTTTCATACCCTCAGGGGCTATAATCCAGGAAGTTACGGCCTGATAAGCACAATTTGCGAAAGGAAGTGACGTCTTTGGGGACCGAGGCCTAAAGATAAATTTTAAGGTACATGAAAATCGGTTAAAATAGTGATGTCTAGAGGGTCCACAACCTTGGTATTACATGCTTATATACTATTTGCATACAAGGAACGGTCATTTTCTCAGGCAGTTTCGATGCGATTTTCACGAAATTCGAACTCAACCGTCACTAAGGTATAAGATAGCCTAATACATTTAAACGTTTTTTTAAAATCAGATAAAGATACGTTGCCAGGAAATTGAAGTTGTCGCATATTTTTTTCTATTGAAACATTTATAATACACTTGATTTTTCTGAAGTGATCAAGGGCCATAACTCTGGCAATAATTATCAGATATTGCTGAAAATCAATAGGCTTCGTCTCATAACCTTAAACACTGTGTATAAATTTAAAGTCAATCGGATATTAACTTTAGCCTCTAGAGCGTCCATAAGCAATTGTGGATGCCGGACGGACAGGGGCGACGACAATATACGACCACATTTCAATGTGGGCGTATAAAAATGTTATTTTTCAAAAACAATCTGCGCCATAATCCAGAAAGTTACGTTTGGATATGTGATTCAAATATAAATTAAAAGTTTCATTGAAATCGGATCAAAATTCTGGCCTCTATATTTACACTATTTACGTACGAGGGGAGGACATTTTACCTGGCAGTTTTGGTCCGATTTTCACGAAATTCGAACTGGGCAACCATTAAGATATAACGGTAATATTTTCATATAGCTTTTTAAATCAGATAAAAATTGTTACTTTTAGAGTATTGAAAGCAACCAAGATTTCAAAGTTATAAACATGTATTTTAAATTTCATCAAAATCAGATGAAAATTAAGATTAAGTTAAAAAGGCCATAATTCATGAACTTACGATCCGATACATGCCAATATCGAAAGGTACCAAAATCTTTTGGAAACCTGTATTTCAAGTTTCGTCAAAATCGAATAAGAATTTTGACCTGTAGAGTGTCCACAGACAAATTATGGACGGACGGACAGAAGCGACGACAATATATGGTCAAATGAAAATGTGGGCGTATAAAAACTCATTAATAAGCTTAAGCACAGACTATAATCAGTCACTTATCCTGTATGAGAATATTAATGTTAAAAAACAAAAAGGAAAGGATTTAAAGATTTCACTGGTTACACATTCGTCTCTGCTAAAAGTTTTTTTATTCGTTCAATTTCTACTTGTGTGTTTAATCTGAGCTTTTTCTCATCATCCACTTCATTCATTAATTCTCTTAATTTCTTTGTGTGAAGAGATTTCATAGACTCTAGCTCAGCTTTCAGTTCATTAAAGGCTGATTTGCTCACAGTATTTGATCTCAGATCTTTTAAATTTCGCTGTAATTCTTCCAACATCCTCTGCAGGTGTGGTCCACTACCATGAGCTGTTAATTAAAGCACAAATTGAATTAAATTTCCCATACACACTTTGTACGCATACATTTAAGTGTCACAAGTGGCTACATTTTTTAGCAGTTTATCTTTTAAATTTTGTGTAAAGTATTGAGCACATGATATTCAGCATTATACAAGGTTCCATTCTGAAGTCGTGCCCCCTTTGCCGAAAACTTGGCGAATAGGACAGAGCCACGCAAACTCGTCAACTCTACCGCATCACTAGGTATAGTGCTGCGAAAAGATCTCATGTACAGATCTATTGCACGGTGATCAATTTCCACCACATTTTCATACAAAGAGATTTTTTTAAAAATTTTCACGCCAAAAATTTTAATCTAAGGTACGCAACTCTTTGCTTGTAAACAAAAAGATGGGTTTCCAGGCAACGAAACATACGCCCACAGCAGCTAAATCGTCCGGGCAGTCAACAAGAGTTGTCGCATATTCTTACTTTTTTCCGGTAATGAAACATTTATAATACTCTGAAATTTAATTAACAATTCATAAAGTAATTATCAGAAAATCATTAGTATACAAACATTTAAAATCATGGATTCAGCTGATCAGTTATCAAAATTCATTGAAAATCAATATACTTGTTCATCTCAAGACCTTAAACTCTGTGTATCCATCTGAAGTCAATTGGGTGATAAGTTTGGCCTCTAGAGCGTTACAAAAGATTTTTCAAAGTGATCAAGGGAGATAACTCTGGCAGTAATTATCAGAATTCACTGAAAACCAATAGGATGCTTCGTCTCATGACCTTAAACACTGTGTATACATTTAAAGTCAATCGGATATTAACTGTAGCTTCTAGAACGTTCACAAGCAATTGTGGACGCCGGAGGGACAGACGGACGGACGGGGCGACGACAATATATGATCACATTTCAGTGTAGGCGTATAAAAAGGTCTTGACTTTCGGTTCTTATCATCTATTTCTCATCATCAATAGGCTTCTTTGATTCGTGACCTTAAACACTGTGTATAAATCTATGGTCAATCGGATATTAACTAGAGCGATCACAAGATGTTTTTAAGTGATCAAGGGCCCTAACTTTGGCAATAATTATCGGATTTCGCAGAAAAACAATAGGTTTCTTCGTCTCATGACCTTAAACACTGTGTATAAATTTAAAGTCAATCGGATATTAACTTTAGTCTTAGGAGCGTTCACAAGCAATTGTGGACGCCGGACGGACGGACGGACAGGGGCGACGACAATATACGACCACATTTCAATGTGGGCGTATAAAAATGTTATTTTTCAAAAACAATCTGGGCCATAATCCAGAAAGTTACGGACGGATGGGGGCGACGACAATATACGACCACATTTCAATGTGTGCGTATAAAAAGGTCTTGACTTTCGGTTCTCATCATCGATTTGGGATATTATTAGGTGTAACTTAGCAAATAAATTTTTTCTCAAATTGTTTCCAACCTATTTTGTTCGCGTGCATACAGCATCAAGTACCATATTTCGAATACAAGTTGTTTGCGACATAACCTGTCACTTTTATTCAAGATGGACTTGCCTTGCGTATTCTGACTTAAATGGAGATTTTCGGAATGTCGGGAGAAAAAAAAAATCCCATACATTCACATTGTGAGAGGATATAATCACCATGGCAATGGAGCATGACGATAAATCGATGCTAATAGATACTAATACTAGTCGTTGTCCAAAATTATTTATAGGTTGCCAGGCAACGAAAAATACGCCTACAGCAGCTAAATCGTTCGGGCAGTCACCAAGGGTTGTCGCATATTTTTACTTTTTTCGGTAAAGAAACATTTGTAATACACTAAAATCTGATTAAGAGTAACAACTCATTATGTAATTATCAGAAAATCATTAGAATTTGTTTGCTTTTTATAAAGTTTTGCCCCACGCTAACAATTAGTATACGAAACATTTAATATCACGGATTTAGCTGTTCAGTTATCAAAATTCATTGAAAATCAAAATTGTTGTTCGTTTCAACACCTGAAACTCTGTGTATCAATCTGAAGTCAATAGGATGATAAGTTTGGCCTCTGCAGACTATAGTGTCACAAGATTTTTTGAAGTTATCAAGGGCCATAACTCTTGCAGTAATTATTTGAAATCGCTAAAAATCAATAGGCTTCTTCGTCACATAACCTTAAACACTGTGTGTAAATTTAAAGTCAATCAGATATTAATTTTGGTCTCTAGAGTGTCCAAAGGTTTTTTCGAAGTGATCAAGGACATAACTCTGGCAGAAATTATTGGAAATCGCTGAAAATCAAGAGACGTCTTCATCTCATGATTGTAAACACTGTGTATAAATTTAAAGTCAATGGGATATTAACTTTGGGCTTTAGAGCGTCCACAAGATTTTTTTTGAAGTGATCAAGGGCCATAACTCTGGCACTAATTATCGGAAATCGCTGAAAATCAATAGGTTTCTTCGTCTTACGACCTTAATTACTGTGTGTAAATTTAAAGCCAATCGGATATTAACTTTGGCCTCTAGAGCGTCCACAAGCAATTGTGGACGACAGACGGACCGACCGACGGACAGGGGCATATAAAAATACTACAAAATCTGATAAAGCATATCAATTATCTTATATGAAACAATACTGACAAAAAAACTCCCAGAATGAGGAAAGCTTGAAGGATATTTTTAAAATCATGCTAAGCACTAGCAGCTTATTTTATATCTTATTACTCATTTAATACATGTTCTTCTAATTGGCCTTTGGGTACAATGGGTTAATAATTGATGTCATTTTCAACCTCATCACAAAAGGGGTTGTCACAAGCTAAGGATTTAATTATGGCTGCTATATGACCCACTGCATATGTTTAATAAAGTCAATCTTTATCGATATTAACCCTTACCGGATGTGTCTGGTGCTGGTGGTCTAGGCGGTACATTCTGGTTTATTTTTGGTCTCTCCTTAGAAATATCTTCTGTTGGCAAATGCTCATGAGTAGCTGATCTTGGACCAGAATTGCGGAGCCCAGGCTGTAAACATTCAAGCAAGATTATTTTCTATGATACAGTGTTCAGCACTGGGAAAAATCGCCAAAAAATATTAATATATAAAATAAAGAACTATATTCATATACAGTACGCCCATCACAAAAGATTGACGGAACACAGTATAACCATGTTTCTATTGTGTTAATCTGTGACTTACTGAGTTAATATAACCAGCACCTGCCAGGCAGTATACGCCCACATTTTCGAGAGATGGATAGAGAACAAGCTAAAAAAGAAAGTGATTTTTCCCCTAATCAAGGGTCGGAATTCATGAAGTTACAATTCCATATGCGCAAATATCGAAAAGAACCAAGATATTTGGGTTATAAACATGCATTTCAAGTTACATCAAAATCAGTTCAAAATTGTGACCTCTATAGGGTTCACAACCTTGATATACCATATTTTTGACACCATTTTGTCCGGCAGTTGCTGTTTTGGATTGATTTTCAGGAAATTCGAACTCAGCCTTCATCACAGTGTAATACTGATTATAAACAATAGTTTTGTTTTTTTTAAATCGGATTATCATTGTGACCTGCAGAGGCACCACAAACTAAATAGGCGATTGTGCGTACAATCAGGGACCATAATTCAAGAAATTAAGATGTGATATATGCAAATATCAAAAGGAACCAAGACATTTGGGTTATAAACATACATTTAAAGTTTCATCAAAATCATATTAAAATTGTGACCTCTACAGGGTCTACAACCTTGATATACCATATTTTTATACTATTCGCGTACAAGCGGCTGCCATTTTGTCCAACAGTTTGGGTCCAATTTTCACTAAATTCAAACTAACCTTCATTATGATGTAACGGTGATATAATCAAACGTTTTTTAAAATCTGTTCATAATTGTGACCTCTAGAGGAACCACAAGCTAAGAAGGGCCATTTTTCGTATAATCAAGGGCCATAATTCAAGAAGTTACGATCTGATATGCGCAAATATCAATAGGAACCAAGATCTTTGGGGTATAAACATGCATTTCAAGTTTCATGAAAATCGGATAAAAATTGTTACTTCTACAGGGTCCACAACTTTGTAATATCATATTTTTACATTATTCGCGTAGAAGCGGCGGCCATTTTGTCCATCAATTCTGGTCCGATTTTCACGAAATTCAAAGTCAACCTTCATTACGGTGTAACGGTGATATAATCAGACGTCTTTTTAAATCAGATAATAATTGTTACCTCCAGAGGGATCCCAAACTAGAAAAGGCGATT
The DNA here is from genome assembly GCA_036850965.1 of Patella caerulea. Classification (NCBI taxonomy): domain Eukaryota; kingdom Metazoa; phylum Mollusca; class Gastropoda; family Patellidae; genus Patella; species Patella caerulea. The sequence goes on along the minus strand of JAZGQO010000015.1, from coordinate 15,147,840 downwards.
TTTCGAACAATCAGGTGCCATAGTATAGGAAGATCCGATATGCGCAAATATCGACAGGAACCTAAATTGTTGGTTTATAAACATGTATTTCAAGTTTCATCAAAATCTGTTCAAAATTGTGACCTCTACAGTGTTCACTAGCTAAAAACGTGATGTGTCGTACAATCAGGGCCATAATCCATGAAGTTACAATCCGATCCATGCCAATATCGAAAGGAACTGAGATCTTTTCTCTCTCTGATTGCACCATTGAATACACTTTCTCGAGTGAGCAAAGGTTAATCCCACGCACATGTAGTTGGAAATCGCAGCAATTATACGTCACAAATAGCTTTTAAACAAACTCTTCGACTTCCGTGGTTATTTTACAGATTTGCTTAACACTTAGAGATTTACTTTTATTTAGTGGTTTACGTACAGGTCTTGTGAGTTTAGGAAATAAATATTTGCTAGCTCTAAATGAGCAAAACTATTTCTGATCGGAAAATAAACGAAACAAATTTCTTCACTGTAGTCTTTATTTTCCACACACTTTTCGGTAGCTTGGTGTAAATTATTTTAGAGAATCTTATTTAAAAAATAATAATCTAAAAAAAAACCAATAAGCTTTCATATGAAAAATGAAAGTTTAATATTAAAGGATATTAAAGCTTTCATATTCACAGCCACTTCCTGTCTCGTCATGGGTCATATAAAGAATGTCAAGAAGAAAAAAATAGGTTGCCAGGCAACAAAACATACGCACACACAGCAGCTAAATCGTCCGGACAGTCAACAAGAGTTGTCACACCTTAAGCAATTATCAGAAAGTCATTAGAATTTGTTAGGTTTTTATAAAGTTCTGCCCCATGCTAATGTTAAGCATACGAAACATTTAATATTATGGATTTAGCTGTTCAATTATCGATTTTCAAGAAATTCACACTCAACCATCATTAATGTGTAACGGGGATATAGTCAAACGTTTTTTTTAATTTGGAATAAAATTGTGACCTCTATAAGGACCACAGGAAGTTATGGTCCAATGTGCCTGAATATCGAAAAGAATCGCTTGATATCACATGTTTTCACACTATTCGCATACAAACGGCGGCCATTTTGTCTGTGAATTTTGAAATAGTCAAATACCAAAAATTCGACCCCTATCCTGGCTATGAAAATCTGAAATAGCAGATTTGAAGTAAATGTCTTAGGATACTCAAAGAAAAAAGAATTAGTAAAATAAGTCAAAAAGTCACAAAGTTACAGCAATGTAGATCAAATGCATTCTTCGTTCGTAAAAATTCGGTGATTTTGGATTCGTAAAATATATCTAATCAAGGTTCGCACCCCATTTATCTTTGGGGGGGGGGGGTCAAAATTTCAGAAAGATCCTATGGATAGATTCTGAGAAATCCGATTTGCAGAAAACACACATAAAACAATATAACTAGTCATTCGGATGGGACGACAAACCAATGTCCCGTGTACACATTGGAGTGCACGTAAAGGGCCCCTTTAGCAGTTGGAATTCGATACTGTTGAATAAGCTCTATACGGTGACTTAATGTGCTGATTGTAGCTATCCACACTGCATGTTTCGCTTAACAATGAAAGGGTTCTGTTTTCAATTTTCGAACCTTTTTGTTTTTCTACTCCTGATATTTTGGACTGTTGATCGAAGGTTTCATATAAAATGCTCCAAATCAAAAAAAAAAAGGACTTTTTGGATTTTCAATCTCTTTTTTTCGGCTACTCCGGACATTTAAAAAAAATGATACAATGATTTCACACAACAGGCTAGCTATTAGACTCTCGATTGACAAGAGTTTCATCGCCCTCCCTTCATTATAACCAAAGTGCCCTAAAGAATCAACAAATCAGCTTGCTTATCTCTGCTTACCCTAGGCAGAAATGCTCATCTTTAAACTCAATCAAGACAGTGACCGAGTGAACGTCTACACCAAGTTTGAACATTCTAGCTCAATTAGAAGGAGAGTTATTTTGTTCCAAATTCTCGGCCCTTCAAATTACTTCTATTTTTCACTTTCACTTCAAAATGGCGACCATCAATTGGCCTAAATAAAATTCTACTCTGAACGTTTTTTAGGCCATCCTTCAAGGATTCATAAAATATAACTCCCGTGTCTGTAAGTAAAACAGCAAAAAAGCCTAGGGATTTTTCACGTTACAATATGGTGGCACTCCCGGTTCGATCTACAAACTTCATATTTTATGTACGAATCAGACCTATTCTGACCTATATTTCTTTGATTTTTTTGAAAAATTTAATCCTTAATTTCGTCAAAGGGAGATAATTTAGAAACTTTCTAATTATATTTTTTAAGTCACATCGGTAAGATATACTTATATACTAAATTTCATGAAAATCGTACAAATTTGTCTAAACTTCAGGTTCAAAATCACAGCGGCGAATTTTCGAAATTCGAAAATGTGAAACTGCAGATGAGAATGATTTTTTGTAAGGTATTCAAAGAAAATTTTTTTTCGTAAAATCGGTCAAAAAATAACAAAGTTACGACTATGCATTGTCAGTTTTTTCGTTCGTAAAATTCGGTGATTTCGGATTCGTAAAACGTTTTGAAAATATATCTAAACAACGTTCGCACCTCATTTTTTTTTTTTTTTTTTGGGGGGGGGGGGGGTAGGTCAAAGTTTCAGAAAGATCCCATGGTTAGATTCTGAGAAATCCGATTTGCAGAAAATACAAAAAAAAAAAAAAAAATAATAATAACAAGCCAAACAGTGAGGCTGATGTCCCCCGCCGAAATCCCAAAATAAATAGATGACACATATTAATTAATCGCACATTTATTTTTTTCAAACGTATCGTCCAATCAAACTGAACACGAAGTGTCATCCAAAAATTGCTTATCTCTGCCTACCGTAAGAAGAAAATGCTCATCTTCGAACTCCATCAAGGCATTGACCTAAGAAGCATACACACCAATTTTGAACATTTTAACTCAATTCGAAGGAGAGTTATTGTGTTCCAAAGTCTCGGCAAATCAAATTGCTTATCGCTTTGCTTACCCTGAGCAGAAAATGCTCATTATCGAACTTAGTCAAGGTATCACTATAATGAAACTATACACCAAGTTTCATCACTCTCACTTAATTAGAACTAAAGTCATCGTGTCCCAAAGCATCAACCAATCAAATTGCTTATCTCTGCTTACCCTAAGCGGAAAATGCTCATCTTCGTCCTCCATCAAGGCATTGACCTAATAAGCATATACACCAAGTTTGAACATTTTAACTAAATTAGAAGGAGAGTTATTGTGTTCCAAAGTCTCGACCAATCAAATTGCGTATCGCTCTGCTTACCCTGAGCAGAAAATGCTCATTATCGAACTTAGTCAAGGTATCACTATAATGAAACTATACACCAAGTTTCATCACTCTCACTTAATTAGAACTAAAGTTATCGTGTCCCAAAGCATCAACCAATCAAATTGCTTATCTCTGCTTACCCTAAGCGGAAAATGCTCATCTTCGAACTCCATCAAGGCATTGACCTAATAAGCATATACACCAAGTTTGAACATTTTAACTCAATTAGAAGGAGAGTTATTGTGTTCCGAATTCTCGACCTGTGACATCTTGCGTTGTCATCCTGGAAGATGAAACGGCGGCCATGACGTCGCACGAACGGCACAACATGGACTGCCAAGATGTTGTCCCGGTAGTACTGGCCTGTAACACGCCCTGCAACAACATGTAAAGCCGTTCTTCCAGCAACAGTGATGCCTCCCAACACCATAACAGAACCTCCCCCAAATCGATCATGTCTGATGAAGTTAACGTCTTAGAAGCGCTCGTTTCGACTACGCCACACCCTCCTACGTCTGTCCAAAAAATCAACAGTGAACCTTGACTCATCTGAAAACATCACATTGCTCCAGCGTCGATTATCCCAGTGTTGACGATCCCTACACCGACGACGTCTTGCCTGGATGTGATGATCTCTCAAACAAGGGATCACGCGAGTACGTCGGGCGTGAAGGTGACCCCTATGCAGTCGATTCCGAATCGTCTGGCCACTCACTCTCACACCAGTGTCTGTTTGAAGACGAGCGCTGATCTGATTTGCTGTGATGACACGACTTCTCAAGGCCAAGGTAAGGATAAAACGACCCTGGGCTTGCGTTGTCGCCCTTGGTCGACCTGAGCGTGGTCTGTCCTGTACAGATTGTGTATCACGGTATCTGGACCATAGCCTGCTTATGACAGACTGAGAAACATTCATCGTCCGCGCCACAACCGCCTGTGTTGTGCCGATCTGTAGCATGCCAAGGGCACGTAACCTTTCATTTTGGGTAAGCCGACGCATATCAAAATTTGTTTTCTGGTCACTAAAACAATTAAACTGATGTTTCCACCCTGGAATTCAATGCCACAATGCCTGTAACATTTAAAGTCAGAGTCGTGCAAATCTTGGGTTGGACCCCCATGATGATCGCAAGCATCACCTGCATTCCATGCGGTAGCTATTGGTGCGTTTGGGCGTCACATGTAACTGGAAATGTTTCTTCTGTTAGGTTCTATAGTGACTTTTTTCGTAGTCATTTGCATATTTTAGTATTATGCCCCCAATATCAAATTCAACAAACAATGCCAAATTTGAAAGGTAGTATTTTTTTTACATATTTTTTTCTATATAACAAATGGGAATAAAACACCTCAATAGCCCTAAGGCCATACAAAAAAATATCCACTAGATTGCCACTAGATAAGAGAACGCGACAGTTAAACCTGTAAAGTCTGTGTATTACCATGTTTTTATAAGGTATAGAAGGAATAAAGATAGGTTGCCAGGCAACGAACATACGCCCACAGCAGCTAAATCATCCGGGCAGTCATAAAGAGTTGTCGCATATTTTTACTTTTTTTGGTAATGAAACATTTGCAATACAGTAAAATCTGATTAAGAGTAACAAATCATTATGTAATTATCTGAAAATCATTAGAATTTGTTTGCTTTTTATAAAGTTTTGACCCACCCTAACAATTAGTATAAGAGACATTTAACATCATGGATTTAGCTGTTCAGTTACCAAAATTCACTGAAAATCTAAATACTTGTTCATTTCAACACCTTAAGCTCTGTGTATCAATCTGAAGTCAATCGGACGATATGTTTGGCATCTATAGCGTCACAAGGTTTTTTGATGTGATCAAGGGCCATAACGCAATAATTATCAGAGATCGCTGAAAATCCATAGGCTTCTTCGTTTCATGAACTTAAACACTGTGTTAATTATCTTCATGAAAAGAAAAATATAGTTTGCTAGACAACGAAACATACGCCCACAGCAGCTAAATCGGCCAGACAGCCAATAAGAGTTGTCGCATATTTTTACTTTTTTTCGATAATAAAACATTTATTATACACTAAAATCTGATTAAGTATTCATTAATTAATCATCAGAAAATCATAAAAATCAAAAGTTCTGCGACATTCTAACGTTTAGTATACGAAACATTTAATATCCTGGATTTAGCTATTCAATTATCAAAATTGAAAATACTTGTTCGCATCATGACTTAAACACTGTGTATCAATCCAAAGTCAATCGGATATTAACTTTGGCCCCAAGAACGTCCACAAGATTTTTCAAAGTGATCAAAGGCCATAAGTCTGGCAGTAATCACCGGAAATTCCTCAAAATCAATAGGCTTCTGTGTATAAATTTAAAGTCAATCAGATATTAACTTTGGTCTCTAGAGCATCCAGAAGATTTTTTGAAGTGATCAAGGGCCATAACTCTGGCACTAATTATCGGAAATCGCTGAAAATCAATAGGCTTCTTCGTCTTATGACCTTGAACACTGTGTATAAATTTGAAGTCAATCGGATATCAACTTTGACCTCTAGAGCATCCACAAGATTTTTTGAAGCGATCAAGGGCCATAACTCTGGCACTAATTATCGGAAATAGCTGAAAATCAATAGGCTTCTTCGTCTTATGACCTTAAATACTGTGTATAAATTTAAAATTAATCGGATATCAGCTTTGTTTTTTAAAGCATCTACAAGATTTTTTGAAGTGATCAAGGGCCATAACTCTGGCAATAATTATCGGAAATTGCTGAAAATCAATAGGCTTCTTCGCCTTATGACCTTAAACACTGTGTATAAATTCAAAGCCAATCGGATATTAACTTTGGCCTCTAGAGCGTCCACAAGACTTTTTGAAGTGATCAAGGGCTAGATCTCTGGTAGTTATTATCGGAACCTTAAACACCATGTATAAATTTAAAGTCAATCGGATATTAACTTTAGCCACATTTCAATCTGGGCGTATAAAAACAAGGGAATGTATGGATTAATTCTATTTCCCCCATGTTCTCTTATCTAATAACACTCAATTACTTTTTTGAATTGTCATATATCCTCATGCAGTCCCATATAACAACTTTCTGTCTTCAAAGGAATTATAAGTGAGCAAAAATTCGTCACTTAAGTCAGAAGTCAACCGGATATTTACTTTGACGTCTAGAGCGTCCACAGGATTTTTTGAAGTGGTCAAGTAAGGGCCATTACTCTGGCAGTTATTATAGGAAATCTCAAAAATCGATGATAAGTCAATCGGATATTAACTTTGGCCTCTAGAGAGCCCACAAGCATTTGTGGACGCCTGGCGGGCGGACAGAGGAACGGGGGCGACGGCAATATACGACCACATTTCAATGCAGACGTATAAAGATAGGTTGCCAGGCAACGAAACATACGCCCACAACAGCTAAGTCGTCCGGGCACTCAACAAGGATTGTCGCATATTGTTTCTTTTGTCAGTAAGGAGAACATTTACAACACATGATAATCTTATTACGAGTAATAGCCCATTAAGTAATTATCAGAAATGCTTAGAATAGTTTTGATGGTTTTTCTCAAAGCCTTCGTCCACAAGATATTTCAAAGTGATTAAGTGCCATAACTCTGGAAGAAATTATCAGATATCACTGAAAATCAAATAGGATTCTTCGTCTCATGACCCTAAACACTGTGTGCAAATTTAAAGTCAATCGGATATCAACTTTAGCCTTTAGAGCGTTCACAGGGTTTTTCAAAGGATCAAGGCTCGTAACTCTGGCAGTAATTATCGGATATCGCTGAAAATAAATAGGCTATTTTGTATCATGACTGTAAATAGTGTGTATAAATTTAAAGTCAATCGAATATTAACTTTAGCCTCTAGAGCGTTCACAAGATTTTTCAAAGAGATCAAGGGTTATATATCTGGCACTAATTATCGGAAATCGCTGAAAATCAAAAGGCTTCTTCGTATCATGACCTTAAAAACCGTGTATAAATTCAAAGTCAATCGGATATTAACTTTAGCCTCTAGAGCGTTCACAAGATTTTTCAAAGTGATCAAGGGTCATAACTCTGGCAGGTATTATCGGATATTGCTGAAAATCAATAGGATTCTTCGTATCATGACCTTAAACACTGTGTATAAATTTAAAGTCAATCGAATATTAACTTTAGCCTCTAGAGCGTTCACAAGATTTTTCAAAGTGATCAAGGGTCATAACTCTGGCAGTAATTATCAGATATCACTGAAAATCAATAGGATTCTTCGTCTCATGACCCTAAACACTGTGTATAAATTTAAAATCAATCGGATATTATAACTACAGCCTCTAGAGCGTTCACAAGATTTTTCAAAGTGATTAAGGGTCATAACTCTGGTAGTAATTATCGGATATCGCTGAAAATCATTAGGATTCTTCATCTCAAGACCTTAAACACCGTGTATAAATTTAAAGTCAATCGAATATTAACTTTAGCCTCTAGAGCGTTCACAAGATTTTTCAAAGTGATCAAGGGTCATAACTCTGGTAGTAATTATCGGATATCGCTGAAAATCAATAGGCTTCTTCATCTCAAGACCTTAAACACCGTGTATAAATTTAAAGTCAATCGGATATTAACTTTAGCCTCTAGAGTGTTCACAAGAAATCGTGGATGATGGACGGACGGAACGACGGACGGACCGACCGACCGACAGACGGACGGACGGACGGACGGACGAGGGCGACGGCAATATACGACCACATTTCCATGTGGGCGTATAAAAACCACCCTCCTGCATCATATCTATTGGAAGTATTGTCTGAGAACCAGATATTGTTTCTTAAATGGCCTAAAATTGGAATAACATGGTGTCAGGATTGTCTACAATACATATTACTTTCTAAATATATAAATAAAATTAGAAAAATATATTTACTATTTTATCTGTATTAGATGTAATGACAGGTGGAGTTGACTCTTTAATACTACTAACAGTATCTTCTGAATCATTTTCTTCGCCATCCTATACAAGTTAATGAGTTTTATATGTGTTAATTATCTTCATGAAAAGAAAAATATAGTTTGCTAGACATCGAAACATACGCCCACAGCAGCTAAATCGGCCAGACAGCCAATAAGAGTTGTCGCATATTTTTACTTTTTTTCGGTAATAAAACATTTATAATACACTAAAATCTGATTAAGAGTAATAATTCATTAATTAATCATCAGAAAATCATAAGAATCAAAAGTTCTGCCACATGCTAACGTTTAGTATACGAAACATTTAATATCCTGGATTTAGCTATTCAGTTATCAAAATTGAAAATACTTGTTCGCATCATGACTTAAACACTGTGTATCAATCCAAAGTCAATCGGATATTAACTTTGGCCCCAAGAACGTTCACAAGATTTTTCAAAGTGATCAAAGGCCATAAGTCTGGCAGTAATTACCGGAAATTAATCAAAATCAATAGGCTTCTGTGTATAAATTTAAAGTTAATCAGATATTAACTTTGGCCTCTAGAGCATTCACGATATCGTTTAAAGTGATCAAGGGCCATAACGCTAGCAGTTATTATTGCTGAAAATCAATCGGATTCTTCGTCTCATGACCTTAAACACTGTGTATAAATTTAAAGTCAATCGGATATTAACTTTGGCACCTAGAGAGTCCACAAGATTTTACTCTAGCAGTAAGTATTGAAAATCGGCCATTACTGTCATAAGTCTGGCAGTAATTAACAGAAATTCCTGAAAATCAATAGGCTTCTTTGTCTCATGACCTTAAACACTGTGTATAAATTTAAAGTCAATCGGATATTTGGCTTCTAGAGCGTCCACAAGATTTTTCTTTTTTTTTTGAAGTGATCAAGGGCCATAACTCTTGCAGTACTTACCGGAAATGGCTGAAATCAATAGGCTTCTTTGTCTCATGACCGACGGACGGGCGGACGGACGGACGAACGTGGAAGACGACAATAGATGACCACATTTCAAAGATTTTTCGGACAATCATGGGCCAGAATTCAGGAAGTTGCAATCCGATGGGCGCAAAAATCGAAAGGAACCAAGATCTTTGGGTTATAAACATGCGTGTCAAGTTTCGTCAAGATAGGTTGCAAGGCAACGAAACATACGCCCGCAGCAACTAAATCGTCCGAGCAGTCAACAAGAGTTTTTGCATATTCTTACTTTTTTCGGTAATGAAACATTTATAATACTCTCAAATCTGATTAGGATTAACAACTCAGTAATTATCAGAAAATCATTAGAATTTGTTTGGCTTTTATAAAGTTCTACCCCATGCTAACAATTAGTATAAGAAACATGCTAACACTTAGTATAATAGTCAGGTTAATATACAGTTTAACCCCCAAAAATTTCCAACAAAAGGTTTCTCAACTGATTCTGACAGGGTTTAGTGTACTTTATAACATACTAAAAGTTTACCAAAGAAGGACCCCCCCCCGGAAAAGTGTTTTTTCAAGATGGCTTGTAAACAAAAAGATGGGTTTCCAGGCAACGAAACATACGCCCACAGCAGCTAAATCGTCCGGGCAGTCAACAAGAGTTGTCGCATATTTTTACTTTTTTCGGTAATGAAACATTTTTAATACACTAAAATCTGATTAAGAGTAACTCATTATGTAATTATCAGAAAACCATTAAAATTTGTTTGCTTGACCTTAAACACTGTGTATGAATTTGAAGTCAATCGGATATGAACTTTGGCCTCCAGAGCACCCACAAGATTTTTTGAAGTGATCAAGGGCCATAACTCTGGCACTAATTATCGGAAATCGCTGAAAATCAATAGGCTTCTTCGTCTTATGACCTTAAACACTGTGTATAAATTTAAAGTCAATCGGATAAGTTTCAGAGCGTTCAGTTTTGAGTGTCATCCTCCACCTCAGTATCGACCTATTCAGTGTTGTTTGAATTGTCACAATTTCAAGTTTGACAGGGGTCACATACACTCATACAGCAGTGTAGAGGAGTCCATAGCGTCTGCAGCTGCATCGAGAGGACTCTAGAGCGTTCACAAGATTTTTTGAAGTGATCAAAGGCCATAACTCTGGCAGTAGTTATCGGAAATAGGCACCCAACAAATTCTGCCGTTTTGGGGGCCCCATTGATCAAGATGTGGGCACCCAACCATCTTACTCGGTATTATGTGTGGCCCAACAATCATACATTGTCATTATATAAGGCGCCCCACCAAACATGTCATTATGAGCGCTTCTCCAAAATAAGGCACCCCAAAGCTTGGGTGCCCCATCAGCTGTGGTGTTAATTGTATGAGTAAGTATGAGGCGCCTCACGATGGGGGGGGGGGGCGGGGGGCTCATATATAACATCATGATTGACATGAAATGAAATGAAATGAGGTTTAACGTCCTACACTTTTGCACCTAACCTGGGCTAATGGAAGACTGGCATACGCCATACAGTGTGCTATGAGGGAAATTTTGCCCGGGCATCGGCGCTGCGGCCTACTCTTATATCGAATTCCGACTGCCAAGGGATCTTTTACGTGCACTCCAATGTGTACAAGGGACCTCGTTTTTTGTCCCATCCGAACAACTAGGCAGCTGTCCTTGTCAGGCCCTCCTTCTGCATCACTGACAAGGAGAAATCACGCCGGAAAATCGAGATGAACTTTCTCGGCCAATGCAGGGATCGAACACACGACCTCCAGGCTAGCTAACCTGCGCCTTATCCACTTAGCCACCGTGACCCCCAACATGATTGACGAGGCATCCATAAAACCAAGAGACATTGGTTGGGCGACCGTCAATCTCGTTGTGGGCGCCCTACCAATGTCAATGGGCTTTATGTGGCCCCTATACTGATATCGGAACGTAGGTTGTTGGTCTCGTCTTGCGTCTAATGGGAAGGCGCCATTTTTTTTAACCACACCAACCACCAGTGGAATACCACACCGACCACCAGAAACCCGGCAGACTTACATTCTGATGATACTAGATATACATGCATTGATACCATATAGGAGAAAATTGGTACACTCTTCAGCTAGGTTAACACCCTGGGCTCCTGCTCTATAGATTTGCTTGGGACTTGTTCTCACACGTGACCAAAACAATACTTTAATCAGATATCTTGTTTGTACATCTATTTCCAATATCATTGTATGGACTACTGTATCGAAATAGGCAGAATTTAGTGTAACCACCATCTTGAAATTAGGCATGTAAATCACAACTTCTGCGATATTTGATGGTTCCATTGGTTTTCTTGTGTCGGACGTTTAGAGCGTGGAAAAAATGGTACCCTTTTAAAAAAAACAAAACTTATGATCGCTTATTTTAGAATCAACACAGTGTTTTTGCTTTTATCAAAAAGATAGGATGCCAGGCAACGCAACATACACCAACAGCAGTTAAATCGCCCAGGCAGTCAACAAGAGTTGTCGCATATTTTTACTTTTTTCGGTAATGAATCATTTATAATACACTAAAATCATTTACAATACTCATTAAGTAATTATCAGAAAATAATCATCAGAATTTGTTTGGTTTTTATAATGCTAACACTTAGTATACAAAACATTTGAAGAGCACAGGGGAAGAACGATTTTAGTCACTTTTTCAACGAACCCCAGTTAAACGGGCCATCTGGTAGCAAATTGTATAAGCTTTTTTTGTGGAACAATTAACTCGAGGTAAAAACGATCGGAGTCACATCGAACCAAGGCCCTTCTGAAATGACCTCCCAGATAAATACGTCCAACGTACCCTTTAAATATATGTTTGCAGCTATAAGATGTTTGTTAATTAATTTAGCAGGTTGTGTAACTTATTTGAAATCGGTGTCGTCAATGCATGAAATTTGACCTTTTTTGCGTTCACAAGGTCCAATAAAGTGAAACAAGGGCAATAACTCTAGACGTAATGAATGGAAATTGTTGAAATTAAAAATGCTTCTTCGTCTTACTAATGTCAACAACATATATCATTTTGAAACAATCGGATAACAACTTTTGGCGTTAGAGCATTCAAAGGAAATTGTTGAAGAGGGACGGAATGACGGGGGCGACGACAATACATCCACGTTTCTATGTGGGCATATAGACCATAATCTACAAATTCACAAAATTTGAACTCAACAATCATTAAGGTGCAACAGGGGCATATTTGAATGTTTTTTAAAATTGCATAAAATTGTGACTTCTAGCATCTCCTTAAGCTATAAACATGATTCTTTATCCAACCAGGTGTCATAATCCACGAAGTTACAGTTCGATATGCGCCAGTAACAAAAAGAACCTAGATTTGTTGGTTATAAACATACATTGTAAGTTTCATAAAAATCAGATAATAATTGTGACCTCTAGACTGTAAGCTTGATTTGTCATTCAATGAGGGGCCATAACTCATGAAGTTGCGGTCCGATACATGCCAATATCGAGGACGGATGGACAGGAACGGCAACAATATAATCAACGATTTTTAAGTTTCATCAAAATCAAAAAAAGTTGTGACCTCTGGCAGTTTATCCACAGGCTAAAAACACGATTTTTCATACCTGAAATGTGGCCCCTATTACATTACTGAGCCAAAGTTGACAAACATGGATGATGACATATTACACTCACTCAGAAATGAGGACCAAGTAAGGAGGAATAATTAGGGGTACATATACTCTTCGAAAAACGCACAACCCATTTTTCATCATTTTTTTTTTATCTAAATGAAGTCGTTCTTCCCATAAATCTTACTTGTTTTAATGTCATTATGTAAGGATGAAGGAAATTCATTATTGGGTTAAACTGTAGTGTTACTAATGATGACTGGTAATAATTTTTGCCCAAATTTGTTATCGCTTGTTTGCACCAAGAAACATTAATCTATCAACTTCGCGAGCTTTTCGCATGGAACATAAATCTATAAATCTAAGGCCTTTAAAATCCCACGGTTCTCGGTTTCAAAATCAGTTGCATATGTAAACACTCAACGAACCAAGTGATGCAACATCTGAAGGAAGTCCAACGCAACGACGCTATTGGTCGATTACAAGCAGGTGAATCCAAGACAGATGTAGTCAGACTGCTGAATGTGTCCCTTAGTTCCATTTCTCGCCTTTGGGATAGGTACCAACAGCGAAGTTCTTGTGATGCTTGATTTGTCAGCTGTGTTTAATACGCTTGATCATACAGTTTTACTGCATATTCTTCAAAAACGTTTTGGATTTACTGGTACTGTGCTGAATTGGTTCCATTCGTATTTATCAAATCGTCATTTTCGAGTTTCCATTAATTCCTTGCCAGCTTCCTGTGAGTTCGACCTTAAATTTGGTGTTCCGCAAAGATCGGTATTGGGACCGATCCTGTTTACTTTATATACTGGATGTAATGAATCAAAAATCAGTGATGTTGATACGAACCTTAGCCAGGATCAAGCGTTTGATACTAGGACTGTAACAAACAGACGCAGTGTACGCAACCCATTTAATCGTTTAAATGTAGATCATCGTGGTGATCGTTTAGGAGGACAGGCAAATAATTTTCACGACCAGAAGTTAAATCCAATGTTCAATGGTGTAATAAGTAGATGTAGACTCTGTGACTCAAGATATCATTGGTATAAGAATTGTCCAAGTAGACAATCTGGTGTTAACATGTGTAGTACTAATAATGAAGCCAATGTACATTTAACCCTTTTAACTTCTGAGTATACTGCAAATGAAATATTGACAATGGAGGCATTCAATGCTGCAGTCATTGATACTGCCTGTACAAAAACTGTTTGTGGCAGGCCTTGGTTAGACAATTACGTGGCAAATTTAGATGACACTCTTAAAAATGATATTGTATATAAGCCAAGTCATACTGCTTTTAAATTTGGATATGAAGTTTCTGTATATTCATACCAGTAAGTTAAAATTCCAGCTCAAATTAATAATACTCGTATATACATTGATGTTGAAGTTATTGATAAAAACCTTCCTTTGTTACTCAGTAAAGCATCTTTAAAAAGCACAAATACTGTTATTGACCTTAATAATGACCAGGTTTTTATGTTGGGTAAGCCAGTTAATGTCAATTTAACATCAAGTGGGCATTATTGTATAGATATTACTGTACCTACACAAAAGTTGCAACAATGTAGTAATAATTCTTATAATCAGGTTTTGAATTGTAATGCTTTAAACAATGTTGATATTAGTGAGGATGTTGTTTTGATTGTAACTGAAAATTTGTCATATATAGAACAGGAAAGGGTTAGTAAATTGCACAAACAATTTGGCCATGCCTCATATGACAAATATATTTATTGGCTCAATAATACATCAAAACATTTTTATAAAGGTACATGGTAGATAATGTAGTATACATTGTACTGGGGCTGATCATGGAATCAGAGTTACAACGCATCATTTACTTACTAAACATCATATTGCCATTTTGAACTCAAGTTAGGGTTTGCTGTTAATTCGAGATCAATTTTGTTTCTTGTGTATGCCATATAATGTTCGTTAGAGGGAATTTTTCCTATACATTTTAATTTGAAGATAAAATATTTTGTAAGAAGAATTATATAATTGATAAAATCTAACTGGGATTTGTTTTCAAATTCGCTACAATCTTCATGTAAACTGTAGTATCCAAGATGAATAACAGAAGGTGATAGATTACTGTATATTCTATTATTAATCAAGATGTCATTAAGAGTATTCCACAGACTTTGAGAATAAGGGCATTGAATAAACAGATGCTCGACAGTTTCCAGCGTGCTGTTACAGAAATCGCATAGACCTGAAGCCACTTTTCCAAATTTAAGTAATCGATTATTTGTGTATATTATTTTGTGTATATATTTGAACTGGAAATTTCGGACTTTTATATGTGTACAAATACTATGACTTAAATTATATATGGATTTTATAGTTTTTTCATTTATTATTCTACCTAAATATTCTTCCCATTTTAATATAGCAGTTGGTTTAATAAACTTCGCATTAATTCTTTTAAAATAAATATCCTTTGGCTTTAAAGTGTCTGAATGAACATTATAAAATAGATTCAAATTATTTAATATATCAGTATATATTCTTAGTTTATATTCATCTTTATTCGCACTCGAGATATCTATTATTTCGTTTCCAATCTTTAAATTGTGATCATTGCATAATTTACTTATCGCTAGTTTCAAACCTCCGAAAAGGAATTTTTCGTTGGACTTAAGTGCCGATGCTGGATAGTTAAGGAAATCTTGTATAAATATTAAATTTCTACTCAAGAAATGTAAGGTGTCACTGGTTTTTTTGTTTTTCAAATTCGTATTAATATACGCTATTTGATTTGTTATTGAGACTCTACCTCCGATCTTTGAATTGTATATAGTATACCAGTTTGTGAAAAGTTGTTCATAGAACTTAATACTAAATTTTGCATATTTAGGGTTATAATTACCTCCAGATAAATGTAAAGGGTGAAGTGGTGAAATGCAGAATGAAAATATTTTAAACCATGGGCTAGTATTGTCTGTGAATATCTTATTAATCCAAAAGAATGATTTGCATCTTAAATATTCATAAATGTCTATCATTTTTAAACCACCATGAGCTAAATCCTTGCAAATCACATCCCTTTTTATTTTATCTCGTCCCTCCCATAGAAAGTTGTATAATAGTGTGTTTAATTTATCGGCAACATAACCAGGAACATAAAGTGACTGTAGATGGTGGGATAGCGCAGGTAGACAAAATGTTTTTATTATAACTATTTTACCCATCAAAGTCAATTTTCGTAATTTCCATCTATTTAATGCGTTTTTTAATTCCTTAAGTTTATTTTCAAAGTTCAATTGATTACGGCTTTTTGTGTCAAATGAAAAATGTATACCTAGGATTTTAATTGCAGAAGTACATAGCGTCAAACCTAATTTCTTTATTTTCTGTTCTAGGTCTGGAATTTTCGAGTTAAGATCGAATGCTTCAGTTTTTGAAAGGTTAACCGATAAACCTGAAATAAGTTTAAATTGATTTAAAACTTCTATTAAATGTCGTGCTGATTTATAGTCACGTAATAAACATGTGACATCATCTGCGAAAGCGATTATTTTTATTGTAGAATTACCAAATATGATACCTGAAATATTACTATCATCTCTAATATATGTACACAGAGTTTCAAGGATTCTATTTCGTAAATATCCATTACGAGATCACGTGAGATAGTACTGCGCAGGTGCAAGTTCAGTGTACTAGCAGAGCTGCAGTTGTTCGGACGTTGTCTGATGAATGTTACTATTTGTAGCTCAGTTGGTTTGTTGTGTCATGGCGGAGTCTATAGTTACCAGTCCACGCGGTGGACATAGTGATAAATCTAAGAGATCTTCGACATCTGCTTCGAAAAGAAAGTTTGATTGTGTTTCGACTTCTAAGAATACGAAGCCTGTTAAAATTCCGACTCTCCAGGCCGATGATCCGTTGATCACGAGTGGAGTGTCCACTCGATCGTCCCCGCTTTCGAAGAAAGCAGAGTCCGATGACCCGTTGATAGCAAGTGGAGTGTCCACTCGATCGTCCCAGCTTTCGAAGAAAGCGGAGCCTGATTCAGACATTATGACTATTTTAAGATCGATTCAAGCAGGCCGGGTTAAACAAAAACAAGATTTTGATGCATTGAAAATGCATGTTGATAATGTACTTGAAGTTGATCAAGGACACGGTTACGATAGTAATTATTACGATTACGGTCACAGTACTTATGGCTGTTACTATGATGAAACAGATCAAGTCGACGAGTCTTGTGCAGATAAGGCTGAAGAAGGGCCTAATAATATAAATGTTTCTGCTGGTGATATACCGGTATGATTGAGATGTCTTCTAATCGCTTCAGAAGTGCTGGGGCTAAACTTAAAGTTGCCGAGAATGTAGATCAGGATGTTGATCCTGAGCTTGCTGTTTTAGTAAACGATTGGTTTCTAAATGGAGCTGAAGAAGGCATGTATCAAGAATTGGTTAAGGATTCTTGTAATTGCAGACCAGGAAATTGTCCTTCTCTCACCACAGTGAAAACAAACCAGATGATTTGGGACTTTCTTCCCCCTCAGTCGAGGACTTTTGATAAAAAGTTGCAAACTATAGAGAACACTGTGATTAAAGCAGCCATAATTTTAACGAAAGTGGTAAACGGTATGAATGAAAGTCCGTTGTTGCAAGGGGCGATGGAGTCTTTGACCCTGTTGGGACAGTCTAATAGACAAATTAACTCTTTTCGTCGTGATTTAATGAAGGCGCGGGACCTTCAAGGCGAATATGGTCATTTGTGTTCACAAAACGTAAAATACACATCGTTCCTCTTTGGAGATGACGTACCTAAGACAATTAGAGAAATTGGAGATTGTCGCAAAATTGGTAATAAGCTTGTGGCTGTGAGACCACATTCAAGGCTCATCAATACAAGAGGCAGACCTTTTGGATCTGGTGGATTTATACGTGGTCGAGGCAGAGGCAGGCCATTTAATAGAACTTATCCGACCAGTACCGTCACTAGTGGTGATTCAAAAAACTTCAGTCGGAGGGGTATGGGGCGCCCCTCGTCAAAATAAATAATGCCCAGGCAAGTAAGTCGTTTATAGCAGGTAGACTGAAACAATTTATCTCCAGTTGGGAGTTGTTAACTTCTGATGAAAGTATTTTAGATATTGTTAAAGGTTGTCACCTTGAGTTTATTAATAATATCTATCCATCTCAATCCACTCTACCATATCAGTTCGAGTTTAATAAGATTGAACAATTGGCTATTGATGCAGAAATTGAGAAATTTCTGAAAATGAGAGTGATAAAAGAAATTAATGTCAATGAAAGACATTTTGTTTCACCCTTTTTTGTTAGACCTAAACCAAGTGGTGAAATTCGTATGATAATAAATCTAAAAGAATTAAATAAAAGTATTGCTTATCATCATTTTAAGATGGACACATTTGAAACCGCTCTCAAATTAGTTCAGCCTAATTGTTTTATGGCTTCAGTGGACTTGAGACATGCTTATTATTCAGTACCTATTGCGACTGAGCATCAGAAGTTTTTGCAATTTCAATGGCGAGATAGAATGTTTCAGTATTTGTCTCTACCTCAGGGTTTGGCGAGTTCACCCCGAATTTTTACCAAATTATTAAAGCCTGTGTATTCTACTTTGAGAAGACATGGGTTCTCTAATGTAGGATATATTGATGATTCCTTATTATTTGGGGATACACCAAGCTATTGTAAGGCAAATGTACAAGAAACCATTGCATTGGTTGAAAAATTGGGTTTTATTGTAAATTATGAAAAATCTGTGTTACAGCCAACCAACAAGATAATTTTTCTTGGTAATATTATAGATTCTGTCTCAATGACAGTTACTTTAACGGAAGGTAGAAAGGCCATTCTTGTTGAAGAATGTACCAAATTGTATAACAAATCACATGATTCAATTCGGCATGTTGCTAGAGTTATTGGCCTTATGGTGGCTAGTTTTTCGGCAGTGGAGTTAGGTCACATGTTTTATAGAGATCTTGAGAGGGAAAAGATTTCTGCGTTAAAGTTAGTCAATAACAATTTTGATAGTTCAATGGCAATTACTGATATTATGAAAAAAGATTTAATCTGGTGGATTAACAATGTCAGGGCCCAGTCACGAGCAATATATCATGGCAAAATTGATATGATTATTACATATGATGCTTCTTTGCAAGGCTGGGGGGGGGGGGGGGCTGTGATATCAGATTTAGAGTTTGGGGGTCGATGGTCGGACTCAGAAAAATTACATCATATAAATTACTTAGAAATGTTAGCTTGTTGGTTTGCTCTTAAATCATGTAAAGGATTAAAATCTAAACATGTAAAACTTCTAACTGATAATACAACAGCTGTGTATTATATAAATAATATGGGTGGTTTACAATCAACATCTTGTGATCACCTTGCTAAAGACATTTGGCTTTGGTGTAGATCTTTGGATATTTGGTTGACTGCCAGTCATATTCCAGGCTCTAGTAATATAGCTGATAATCCATCGAGGAGGTTTTGTGATGAAACTGAGTGGGGTCTTGATATGGCTATTTTTCAGGATATTGTCAAGAAATTAGGCACTCCAAATATTGATTTATTTGCGTCAAGATTGAACGCAAAGGTTGGTCAGTTTTGTTCTTGGCGTCCTGACCCCTCGGCTATGTTTACTGATGCATTAACTTTGAATTGGAGTGATTTTTATGCATATATTTTCCCACCTTTCAGTCTAATTGGCAGATGTATACAGAAGATTCAGACAGACAAAGGAAAGGCGATTTTGATTCTCCCCATTTGGCCAACACAGCCATGGTTTACAAGTCTAATGAATATATTGGTGGAGGTACCTTTAATTCTTCCAATGTCGGACAGCCTACTCGTTCATTCCCATACGGGGGAAATGCTTCCTTTGCGGAAATCACTAGTGATGATGGTTTGTCATGTTTCAGGCGACAGTTCAGAAAACAGGGGTTTTCTGCAGAGGCAACCAATATCTTTTTGTCAAGTTGGAACCTGGCACAAAGAAACAGTACCAGACGTATCATAAAAAATGGTTTTTGTACTGTGACGAAACAGAAATTAATCCGTTTCAAGTTTCTATAGGTACAGTTGTAGAATTTTTGACTAAACAATTTGAAGGTGGTCTACAGTATAGTGCAATTAACACAGCACGGTCAGCCTTATCAGCTTTAGGTATTATTATTGACGGATTTGCCGTTGGTAGCCATCCCATTGTAATTAAATTCATGAAAGGTGTATATAATTTGCGGATGCCATTGCCTAGACTTTCTTGTGTTTGGGATGTATCAGATGTGTTACAGTATTTAATAACACTTGTTCCACTGGAAGATTTGAGTTTGAAGGACTTGTCATTGAAATTGGTCATGTTAATTTCATTGACCTGTGCGTCCCGTGTGCAGACAATTGATTCATTGAAACTTTCAAATATGTGTCAGGAAAAGTCCTGTTTTATGTTCGGTTTTGATACACCTTTGAAAACATCAAGGCCAGGACATCCTGTGAAGGAACTGAAAATGTGTGTTTATCCGATGGATAACAGACTGTGTATATACGTTGCGTTAAAAGAATATTTGAAGAGGACATCCTCTATTAGGGGCGATGTGGATAAACTTTTTGTTAGTTATGTAAAACCTCATCGAGAAGTCTCGCGGGAAACGATTGCACGATGGATTCGTGTTGTGTTGGACAGGTCTGGTGTGGACATTAGGAAATTTACAGCGCACAGTGTTAGAGCTGCTGCTGTTAGTAAAGCTAAAATAAATAATGTGTCAATTTATGATATCATAAGCAAGGCCGGTTGGTCTAATTCTAGGACTTTTGCTAAATATTACAATAAGGAAATAGTTAATGATGATAATTTTGCTCTAGGAGTATTAAAATTGTAGTATATGTTTACTTTGATTATTTGTTTGTTATTTTTGTGATTAGGCTTTAAAGTCTCACGTGATCTCGTAATGGATATTTACGAAATAGAATTTAAAAATTAAACGAAACTTACCTTGGTTAAGTTGAAGTTTGATTTGGATTCTATGAGTAAATAGAATCCATGTAGAGATTACGTGCCACTCCCTACCCGCCCATCAGTGTAGTTGGTTAAACATGATATCATTTGTATTACCGTAATATGTGTTGGTCTAATCACAAGAAATATACTTTAAAATCTGAACTTGCACCTGCGCAGTACTATCTCACGTAATCTCTACATGGATTCTATTTACTCATAGAATCCAAATCAAACTTCAACTTAACCAAGGTAAGTTTCGTTTAATTTTTAAATTAAATTGAACAAATTTGTGGACATCGGATCGCCCTGTCTTACGCCACACTCTATTGGGAAATAGTTGGTTGTTTATCCTTGATTTATAACTGCACATTTTATGTTTTTGTACAATGTTTTGATCCACCGAATGAACTTTCGTTTGAAACCTAAATAGCGCAATACTTCAAACATATACGAATGTGCTATGGAATCAAATGCTTTAGTAAAGTCGATAGCCAGAAGAAACCCAGTAATTTTCCGTTGCTGAGCCAAACTGAAGCAATCATCTAAAGATCTTATATTTTCATAAATATGTCGCCCCGGTACGAAGGCGGTTTGACTTGGGTTGATAAGCTTTTCTAAAAAAGGTTTCAATCTCATACAGAGAACTTCACTGGCTATTTTAACGTCCACATTAATTAAAGTTATCGGTCGCCAATTACTTAGTTCTAATTTATTCTTATTGGCTTTAGGAATTAGTTTTATAATAGACTGACGCTGGCTTACCGAGAAGCATTCCTGTTCAAAACCCTCATTCAATGAGTCCAGAACAGCTGAACTTATTGAAGGCCAATTGCACGAGTAAAATTCAGCAGTCAGCCCATCATTACATGGCGAAGAGCCAATTTTAAAAGAGTCAACTGCACACTTGCACTCTTGTTCATCTAACTTATGTTCTAAACAATCTGCCTCGTAATCGTCAAGAAATGAACCTGAATTTGAGTTATTAATATATTTGGAAATCCCTTTATTATTAGTGGCTTTCTCAGAATACAGTTAAACCTCTCGATTTCTCTCATTACCTCAATAGGATTATCAATAATTTCATTATTGGAGACGTTAAACAATTTACTTAATGTAATAGCAGTCTGTTTCTGTTTTTCAAGATTTAGGAAAAATTTAGTATTCTTTTCACTTTCAACGTAGTACTTCACTTTAGCTCGTATTAAAGCGCCTTCACTTTCATCTTTATACAAGGCTTCCAGTCTTTCCTTAACATGTTCAAACTCTGAGATGGCGCATTGATTACTTCCTTCGATGTTCGATTCTAGATGTTCGTATTCTTTTAGTAGGGATTGTTTCAGTGATTGTTTGACTTTTTGTTTTTGTTTACAGTATTTAATTGAACTTACTTTAATTTTATATTTCAAATAATCCCACAAACCTCGTTTGTCACAGTAATCAAAATATTCGTTTTTCCAATTTGGTATTATAACTTATTAAAATAAAATTCTTGATCCTTATCGCTAATGGGACTGTATGTATTAATTATTATAAAAGGTTTATTTTCAATTTCAATCTGTAAAATATTATAATATCCTATAGGATCACCTATATGTTTAATAAGATCTACATTTTTAAGTCCTTTGTGGAGAAGGATTGCGGTGCCGGCGGAATTACTTTTTCCATGAGCAAAGAGGATATCACCACCCCATTCGTCTTTCCATAACAGTTCGTCATTTAAAATGCTATGAGTTTCCTGAAGTAAGATTATGTCAAATTTTTTATCCGACAGCCAAGTGTATAACTTTTTTCTTTTTGATTCCCCGAATATTTAGAGAAGCAATTTTATAACCATAGTTAGACATTTATATAATAAATAAATAGAAAAATTGTAAAACTTTGTAAATAACCAGAACAATGTAGCATAAGACATAATTAGTACAGTATTTGGTTTGACTAAATGCTTTATAGGATATCAATATCATAACATGCAAGGTTGGAATCAATTTTAACATATTACAGCCAATAAAATATAAACAAATAATAAAAACAGTACAATGATTGATGATAATCATTTTTTGGATACTTTATAGTAAGGGGCTGTGACTCAATTTATTTGGAGCGTCTAACCTAGTGCTTGTGTATAGGTGTGTGTGTGTAGGGGGGGGGGGGGGTCAACGATTTGTATTATATAAACCTTGAACAACCATTTAGTATTTTAACATCATCAGTGGTGATGTAAGGCACAATAGGAGACATGATCAAACATAATGGTTCAAATTACTAAGATGAGGTTATATCACAATAAGTTACACCAATGGCCTTCCATACAACCGATTGGAAAAGCCTGTTTATTGCGGACAGTCTTCTTGTTACCAACACTGCCAACAGCAATAAGTATTTCATCTGAGATGTAACTTATTATTGTATATGTTGGACATGATTGTATAATGATAACACACATAATAAGTTAGAAATTGGAAAATTCGCAATTTAATATCGTGATTGTGTTTCAATATTAATCATGTTGATTAGTTCGATGCAGGTTTACTTTGTCAGTGATGTTGTCAAATAGATCAAAGCGAAGACGTTCATCTTGGTAGGTCTTCGCATGAACGGAGCCATTAAACACCTACGCACTGTCGATGCTGTTGTGGTTTTTCAGCCGATTTATCAGTTGAGTGTTTCGTTTGGTTATGTCCTCAAAGAGGAGGATACCTTTCACTTTAAATTTTTGTCTTTTCCTCATGAGGGCGATTTTGACATCAGACTGGAGTAGTTTAACAATGATTGGTCTGGGGTAGTCGCTGTTATTAGAGGGCAGCCTATGGATGGCGACTATCTGTGTGTCATTTAATCGGACCCCAGCATATTCGAACGATATTTTTTTTAAAATCGGCTCTCAGGTTCTCCCCATCTTTCTCAATAACTCCCAAAACATTAATGTTTTTTTTTCCTTGAGTATTGCTCATTTCTATGCCCAAGTTTTATTGAATCTTTGATACCATACGTTGTTGATTAGTAGCCAGTGAAAGCATTTCTGACTTGAGCTGATCTCTCTCTAACACCAATGCCTGCACCTTCTCTTTTTCTTCTGAAAGTGTTGTCTTTAATTCAGTGATCTCAACTGATATTTTGGCTTTGATTTCTTTACATATATCTGATCTGATGTTTTCCAGCGAAATCCGTAACGATTCATCAAGATTTGCCTGAGTCACAACAGATTTAGGTTGTTCTTGAATGGATGCTAAAAGATTATGTATTTGTGCCAAGTCTGTCCCAAATACTTCGTCCCCCGAGGAACTAGACACATGTACTCTCTTTACACTTGGTTTATTTGGGTCAGTTTGTTTACTTATGGCTGACTGACTTTATGTAGTTGTTACAGGTAATTAGTTGTTACAGGTAAGGTCAAAGTGACAGTGGACAAAGTATAGTTGTATGTTAGTTTATAAATAGACAATATGGCTTGATCTCACCCAGTGTTTCTTCTAAAATCTTTAAGTTTATATAGTGCCTTCAACAACCGATCGATTGGTTCACTAATTGTATATAAAGTTTCTCTACATCTATAACCACATATTCATATACTTTTAAGCGCTATTTTACTTTCCTAGGTGATATAACTTCAAAAAATATCAGAGCCCCACTGACAATCAGCTACCTGTTTTCAGCCATCTTGTCAGTATTTATGGAGCCCCATCCAAAGGTGTATTCAGTGATAATGGTGGGGAATTTAATAATTCAGGGTTTCGAGAAATGGCAGAGACTTAATATTACCGTGAAAACTACAGCAGCCATAATGCTGTGTTGACAGAAACATTACTGAAAATTAAAGAAGACACATCTCTGTCATGGGAGACTGCCTTATGATGGGCTATATCGGCAAAAAACTGTTTAAACAATGTTCACGGATACAGCTCTTACCAAATTGTGTTTGGTCAACACCCCAAGTTGCCATCAGTCTTGACTGACAAGCCTCCAGCTTTAACGCAACAACAACCTATGTCAAAGGTGATGAATGAACATTTAACTGCTATTCATACAGCACGCAAAGCTTTTATAAAGACAGAATCATCAGAGAAAATTAAACGTGCCTTACAGAAACAAACTAGACCCACAGGGGGCGAATTTTTAACTGGTGATAAAGTTTATTACATGCGTGATAATGAGTGGAAGGGCCCGGGATGGGTCACTGGTCAAGATGGAGTTGTAGTGTTTGTCCGTCATGGTGGATTATACCTACGAGTCCATTCCTGTCGATTGCGCAAGGATGACAGGACCACAGACATTGAACCTTCAATTAATGCAGCTGGTGATAAACGACCGGTTGGAGATAGAAAAAGAGAAGCTCGAAAACATGTTACAGAATGGCTAGCTATGAAAAAATTCAGTGAAAGCAAGAGTAAGAATGAAGATAGTGTACATCTTGATGAGACTGAAGAAGACAGAAATGACGAAAATAGCGTGAATCAGGAAGAAGACAGCGTGAATCATGACGAAGACAGAAATGATGAAAACAGAGTGAATCACGAAGACAGAAATGATGAAAACAGAGTGAATCACGAAGACAGAAATGACGAAAACAGAGTTAATCAAGAAGAAGACAGAAATGGCGAAAACTATAAGTTAATCATGACGAAGACAGAAATGACGAAAACAGAGTGAATCATGACCAAACTAATGAAGATAGACCAAAAGAAAGCAGAACCAATCATGATGAAAATGGGAGACATGTTGGGTCTTATGATAGAGAGAATCAGAAACAGACAGGCGTCACTGCTAAAGTAGATGTCAAACAAGGCAAACTATTCGTTAAACGATGCCTGAAAAAAGCTTTAGGTAATGCTCATTTGTCGTATGTATGAGGAGCTACTGACTTTGTTAGAGGACATTGAAGGCGTTTAAAACTCGCACCCTCTTACATATCTTAGCGATGATTGTATAAAAACTTTAACACCTTCGCATTTACTACTGGGAAGAAGGATATCGTCAGAACCGCTTTTTACTCCAAATCCAAAAGTAGTTGGTGATAACTCTTCTGAATTCTGTAAGCGCAAAAAATACTTGCAGACTGTTATAAATCATTGTTGGTCATGATGGCGGAATGACTATGTTACTCAATTACGCGAGCATCATCGTTCCAGAGTTAAAACAGGTATTGTGTTAGTATTTGATAATGAAGTATCGCGCTTAAATTGGGAAGAATTGATATAATTTTACGAGGTCGTGATAATAACGTGCGATCCGTTGTTGTAAGAGTTCAAAACAAACCGGGCAAAATAATATTTATGAATCGACCTATACAAAAATTGTATCCAATAGAGTTGGTTAGAGATGAGGAGAGAATGTATCTTATTATTGATAAGTATTAGAGTACACAGTTAGAAATCAGTGTTATATATGTATTTACGAGTTTAGGATCTTAGTATATGTAACGAGTTTAGAATCTTAATATTTTGAGTATATTGAGTATATAAGGTATAGAGTTTTGTTATTAAGAGAGTAAATCTCAAGCATTATGCTAAATTTTAGTGTATTTTATTGACCTCGTGTCAATAAGGGGAGAGTGAGTTCTGAAATGATTAATGATTGAATGAGACAACACTTGTTGTTGTTTTTTTACTCTCCTTATTGGAGATAAAAATGTTGTAAGATGTTGAGTTGGCAGCCATATTTTGAAACCATGTGTTTTTCTTAGTAAAAAATCTTGTATAGTCGAGATGTGAGTATTGAGTATAGAAAGGCAACAGCCTTTAATAACCATGTTTCCTATATAGCTGAGTGTAGTTTCTATAATCCAAAACAATATCTTTGGTTTCCTGACTTCGTAAGCTAGTTTTTAGGATTTGTTTCAGCTATAGACTCTGAATTCTAATTACAGTCACAAATTAATGCTAATTACTTAGCTATAAAGTAACATTAGTACAACATTTTATGCTCATAAGTCGTGAATTTTGTGCAGTCAAACTCATAGAAATATTTTTCAAACAAATAATCTTGGACAAGACAATTTAAAGGGGAAGACCAATGATTTTCAACAAGGTTTCCATAAATCTTAAATATATATTCAGAAAGAATCCCCTCTGTAACACAAATAAAAATGTTTTTGTAAAAGAGAAATTAATTTTTATTAAAACCGGAAGTGACATAGTTGGTTCAACACGCTCACTGGGCTCTATAGAAAGCATAAAAATTTGGCATAAGTTTACTGCTGTATTGTGTTCACGCCTAGTCCTTGGGCCAAAAATCTTATCGAATGGGCTGCATGTTAGGATATTATAAACACGAATCTATGGTGTTTTAACGTTTAGTACACAAAGCCGTCGCGTAAAAATCACTCATACAAAACAGTACGCTGTGGCCAAATTCACACCGCATGGCTAATTATTTACATCACGTGGATTTACTGACAGCTTACACGTGACATGTATGTCGTCTGCTTCGGCGTTTTATGCGTGCTGAGTCTGCTAACAGTGTTTGTATTTATTTTAACAGACTTGTGACACATGCATATTCAAATAAAAATATTAATTTCCAAAGTTTGTCAACGTCTGGCACCAACGTATTGGAATATAAAATATATCTTCTATGGTTCTACAGTAATGTCGTATAAGCCGTATAAACATTCGAGCCCACTCATTCTCAAGAGGAAATAGAAGAAAAACAGCTCATGTCGACATAATGTGCTAAAATGCACAATATTATGTCTCACATGCCCATAATTTTGGTCTGTTTATGTTGAAAAACGCTGTCAACAAGCACAAAAACATACATCGAAGCAGACGATATATATGTCACTTGTAAGCTGACAATTGTTACAGAGGGTATTCTTTCTGAATATATATTTAAGATTTATGGAAACCTTGTTGAAAATCATTGGTCTTCCCCTTTAATCAAATCCACTCAAACCCTACTATGAGACCCCAAAACTGACCTTTGACCTTTGTAACACTTGAAGCAATCTTAAGCAAGGTTTGTTCAACTTTCGTCGCTCTTAAGTTATATTTTTGGTTTCTTGGCTTGGTAAGCTAGTTTTTAGGGGTTTTTTCAACAACATTTTATTCAGAAATTGAAAGGGATTGAGGAGCAGGCATAGACTATATGACCTCTCTCTCAAATACAAGAATCAATATGGATATGTAAAAGAAGTAATTGAGTAAACAACAAAACAATAAAATGAATACCTAATCAACAACATTTCATATATATTTACACATTGGCTACGCAACTGTTCATGCTCGCATTTTGGTCGATATAGATCTTAAAACCTTCTGCTCATGTCAAAAAACATATGGACCCTTTCAAAAATGGTTAACGAAATATCACTGCTGCTTGCATCGTATAACAGATTATGTGTATTGATAAATATTGGAAAATTGAATTAAATTGTGGAGGTATGGGGGAGTTAGATGATTAATAATTTTGTACATTAAGATGAGTTTGTCGCCTTCGCCTCTCTTGCAGAGTGATAAATCCCGTTTCTTCATATAATAACCTATGACTGGTACCCTTCACAGCCCCGCATATAGTTCTGACTGCATCTAGTTGAAAGTGTTCTAATTTGTTTTTTAGTTCTTCTGTGCACCCATCCCACATTACGTCACAATAGTCAAAATGTGGAAGAATAGGAGAGGTATATATAGTTTTCAAGGTATTTCTATTAAGGCAGTGTTTTAAAGATCTAAGACAATTAATCATTTTACTCGTTTTAGTTAAAATAATGTTTATGTGTTTGTCCCATTTGCAGTTTTTCTGAAAAGTCAATCCCAAATGCTTGTGTTGGTAAACATCTGTAATAGGTATTCTGTCTAAATTTAGTGTAGGTAACAGTGGGTCTCGTTTAGTAGTCAGTTTTCAGCGGGTTAAAGGAAACCAGCCACGTTTTTGCCCATTTAACATTTCAAGATCACTACTTAAGATCGTCGCGTATGCAGTTGGGTCATTAATGTTTTAGGTAGATGCTTGTGTCATCCGCAAAATGTCGAATATTCGATTTTATGTTCTTAACGATACCATTTATATATTTAAGAAAGAGAATGGGGACCAAGGACAGAGCCCTGTGGTACACCAGCAAGGACGGTCTTAGGATCAGAGGAGACTCCACTGACAACGACGCTTTGCTTTCTGTTATACAAATAATTTTTGAACCATTGAAGTAAGTCTCCTCTGATCGCAGCCGCCCCAAGCTCTCAGCGGGTTAAAGGAAACCAGCCACATTTTTGCCCATTTAACATTTCAAAAAAACTATTTAAGATAGTCGCATATGTAGTTGGGTCATTAATTTTTAGGTAGATGCTAGTGTCATCCGCAAAAAGTCGAATATTCGATTTTATGTTCTTAACGATACCATTTATATATTTAAGAAAGAGAATGGGGACCAAGGACAGAGCCCTGTGGTACACCAGCAAGGACGGTCTTAGGATCAGAGGAGACTCCACTGACAACGACGCTTTGCTTTCTGTTATACAAATAATTTTTGAACCATTGAAGTAAGTCTCCTCTGATCGCAGCCGCCCCAAGCTCTCAGCGGGTTAAAGGAAACCAGCCACATTTTTGCCCATTTAACATTTCAAAAAAACTATTTAAGATAGTCGCGTATGTAGTTGGGTCATTAATTTTTAGGTAGATGCTAGTGTCATCCGCAAAAAGTCGAATATTCGATTTTATGTTCTTAACGATATCATTTATATATTTAAGAAAGAGAAGGGGACCAAGGACAGAGCCCTGTGGTACACCAGCAAGGACGGTCTTAGGATCAGAGGAGACTCCACTGACAACGACGCTTTGCTTTCTGTTATACAAATAATTTTTGAACCATTGAAGTAAGTCTCCTCTGATCGCAGCCGCCCCAAGCTCTCAGCGGGTTAAAGGAAACCAGCCACATTTTTGCCCATTTAACATTTCAAAAAAACTATTTAAGATAGTCGCGTATGTAGTTGGGTCATTAATTTTTAGGTAGATGCTAGTGTCATCCGCAAAAAGTCGAATATTCGATTTTATGTTCTTAACGATATCATTTATATATTTAAGAAAGAGAAGGGGACCAAGGACAGAGCCCTGTGGTACACCAGCATCGACGGTCTTAGGATCAGAGGAGACTCCACTGACAACGACGCTTTGCTTTCTGTTATACAAATATTTTTTGAACCATTGAAGCAAGACTCCTCTGGTCGCCGCCGCCCCAAGCTTCCGACACAGTGCAGCATGCCAAACCCTGTCAAATGCTTTGCTGATGTCACAGAACACTGTCCTCATATACTGACCCTCGTCTATGGCTTGACAAAAAAAGTGCGTAAGGTCAATTAGTTGATAGGTGGTCGAGTCACCGTGCATAAAACCGCTTTGTAAGTTGGTTATTATTGCATTATCCCTCATGAAGTTAAAGACATGCTTGTAAATACATTTTTGGAAAATTTTGACATTGACTCCGTTAAAAGAGGCTTTGTTTCAGTTATGGACTCTAAATTTTGATTACAGTCACTAATTAGTGACCTTTGACACATTTGAACCAGTCTTAAGCAAGATTTGTTCAACTTTTGTCTTTCTTATGTGATATTTAATTTTTGGTTTCATGACTTGGTTAGCTAGCTTTTAGATGTGGTTTCAGTCAAGGACTCTAACTTTTAATAACGGCCACTAATTAATTCTAATTAATTAAGCTCTTAAGTAGCATTAGCACAACATTTTATGATCTTAAGTCAGTCATTCTGTTTCAAAGTGTTAAGTATGAAATGTTTGCAAGAAAATTGTGGATGGACATTGAATTTTAACTCCCATTAAATTTGAGGGGGTTAGGGGGAGCAGTTGCGGGTATACGCGCACAGGTTGCAAAACTTAAGACTTGCCTTCCATAATGATCTAGGGGTAAAATATGTGTTGTAGACCTCAAACCTTTTGGACTCAATGTTGGGATTATACCTCACTGGGCCCCCGGACTATTATTCCGGTTAAAATCACATCAAATATACACCTTGTTCTAGGATACACATAGATACATAAAACATTACGGCACAACGTTTCGGCGTCTAAAAGTGGAAAAAAATACAGTAAAAAGACAACGATGTTAAACAGACCTTTCCGTATGAAAGCTGATCGATATGTCATGTCATATTCGTATGCCGTATCACATATGACAAATACATACACATTGATGATGTCACACGCAAGATCAATAAGGATGCGCACTACGGACCAGGAATTTACGCTTGGGAAAAGTCTCTACTATCTGATCATATACGCCGCTAGATCGATTACCGTGAAACTTTCATCTGAATTTTAATTTTTTTTTCTCGTTTTGCTATGAACCGCGGGGACCTGGACCTGGGCCACTCATGCCCTTGACTAAGCTGGGCTTTGCGAATTGTAACATTGCTTTTCTGTTTTGGGAGAGTATATTTAATTTATGGTAATCTTTCTTTAAACTAAAAATGTTACGAAATTAAGTAACTAGAGAATAATAATAGTAGGCATGTTTTACCGATACGTGGATAATCTCTGATTTGTGCTATGATTTTTCAGAAATATTCTCCTCAAACAATTAATAAGCCTACCACATTAAAAGACAATATTGGTGTCAGCCATTATCACATATGTGATAGAACTGGTTAAACACTTTCCAAATATATTTTTAACACAGATATCATTGCTACGATAGATGAGTAATAAAGGTTTTATGAAACGGAAGTGACGAACGCCAAAGGAAAAAACGAGTAATCCCACTACATAACTGACTGAAGTGACGAGTGATAACAGATACATTGGCAAATTTCTGCAAACTAATAATTCCTTTGAAGACCAAAAGTTGCTGTGCAAGACGATATCTGACAATTCATAAAAAAGAATCCACTGCCACTAGATAAGAGAACACGAAAGAAAAACAGATTAAAAGTCTGTGCGTTACTATGTTTTTATAAGGTAGGGGGGACAGGGTACATTGATTCACCATGGATATATCCTTTATAAATAATACCAGACAACCCAAGACTGTACACGAGGGTGAGATTACTTCTTAAAGTAAGGTGCCCCACGTGCCGACTGAAAAGTTATACTAGACACCTTGAATATGCACGCTTCAGTTGGTTAACAAGACCGTTAGGAGTTTGGTTTAGTACAAATAATATCTCTGAATAACTGGGGTTGGACAGGAACATGATACCAATAGTAGTTTCATTTTACTTTTACAAGGTTCGTAAAACAATTGTTGAGTTACCCACCGTGCGTTATTTCTAAATTCAATTTCTTGTTTCGGCTTTCTGTCATGTTTCGTAAAAAAAAATAGTCTGGATTATCCCGGCCTGTCAATCAGACGGAGAATGATTGGGAGACTGGTGAAGTGAGATTAAAGTAACAACAAATACATGTATCAAACATGAATCATAACCCTACTAAATGTGATATGGCGTCAGTATATTCAATTGCACTTTTTACTCCATTTAACAGTTTGATTTTTAGATCATTAAAAGGTTTTTTTACTCTTTTATATTTTCGCCTTTTAGGGGGCAATCGTCCCCCGTTATCCAACTGAACTATGGTATTTTCAGTAAAAGTCTGCTATTTCAACACAATGATAATAAATTTAAATATATTTGGATGGCTTGTTCCGGTCTTCTTCATTTTACTGTGCCATCCCCCAACGTGATTAGATGTCCGTGAACCATCTGTGTAGAAGTAATTCCAAATACCTCCTCCATGGCTTTCTACCGCTTGTTCAGTAACACAACCTGCAAACTTTAAAATATTGTCATCTCCAAATTAGCTTCTTCTAAGGCATCCAACCCAACGTTGCCTATATCAAATAATCTCACAAATGGGCGGTCGGAATAATATTTAAGATACTCGTTAACCGGTGGAACGTGAACTTAACTTATATTTTAATCATTAAAATAATTAATTCCTAGTGAATAGTACTCATAAGGATACAGTCTATAATCCTTTGTTTACTTAAACTTTCACACCACTACCCTATAACACCAGTTGATTAACACCAACGTGATTAGATGTCCGTGAACCATCTGTGTAGAAGTAATTCCAAATACCTCCTCCATGGCTTTCTACCGCTTGTTCAGTAACACAACCTGCAAACTTTAAAATATTGTCATCTCCAAATTAGCTTCTTCTAAGGCATCCAACCCAACGTTGCCTATATCAAATAATCTCACAAATGGGCGGCCGGAATAATATTTAAGATACTCGTTAACCGGTGGAACGTGAACTTAACTTATATTTTAATCATTAAAATAATTAATTCCTAGTGAATAGTACTCATAAGGATACAGTCTATAATCCTTTGTTTACTTAAACTTTCACACCACTACCCTATAACACCAGTTGATTAGGTGGCACAGTGAGATTAAACCGTTTTGACCCCTCTGACTTTGTACCGTTGATTACAGATTAAACATCCATTAGTGTACAAATGTGTTGTTATTGATGTGTTACCATTTGAATATTGTTCACAATAAGAAGCAAAATAAATAAGATATTTTTACAGGATTATTTTGTAATAGGAAAAACTAAGTGACGCGTTTTCTATGGCGCTCAGTATAAGAGGGCATATTGAATTTTTTTAAAAATTAGATGATGAAACTGCGATGGGGAAGATTGCACTACAGTCAATGGGGCACTTTGAACCATGGTTCAATGAATCCCAACGCATTATAGAACATATATCATTTAATAATTTGTTTAGCTCAGGGAATTCTTGTACATCTAATCTACAATTCAGATAAACAAGGGCTTGGTCCATTTTGAATTTCTTAAAAATAACTTTGAAAATAAAAACAAAAGATTTAAAATATCAGTTGATCTAACTCTGTGGGCCTATCGAATAAAAGTAATTAATACTTCATGGGAGCAGTGTTCGAAATTTGGCTGTGCCATGCAGGGGCGCAATTGGTTTCCCGGACTAGAGTCGCTCCATCAGTAAATCGGACTGTCAGAATTAAGACAGAATATTGGACAAATTTTTGTTTGACTCACTACAAAAGTTGAATTTGATCCCACCAAACTGCCAACTTTGCAGCGATGTGTATGGGTCGAGGGGATTCAGACTCCTGTGTGTTTGTATCGTTGCACGGATGGCAAATCTGTGGATATTTGTTCTTAACTAAACACTGATTGTTCGTGGATTCATTAGATCACTACGAAACAAGTGACTATAAGGTATGAGATCTAAATCCAGATCTATGTTAACATGGAATTTTTACCACTGTTCAATGTGCCCCATTATGTGGTTAAAACTGCCCCGACTTTTTTGTGAAGAGGGATACATCCAGGCGCGGATCCAGAGGGGGGGGCACATCCGGCCCACGCCCCCTCTATTTTTATGGTGGTGAACAACTTTTAGCTCCATATTTTCTCGCGGGAAAGGAGAAAAAAAACCGTTTAGGTTGTAAATCGTAATTTACAGTAGCACGCCCCTCTCCTCCTTCCGAAACTCCTGGATCCGCCCCTGACATTGAACCATTTTTGTGGTGGTGAACAATTATTAGCTCCATATATTCTTGCGGGAAAGGAGAAGAAAAATCGTTTAGGTTGGAAATGATACTTTACAGTACTAGTATGAAATTAGCCATTGTGGGCATTTTTCCACTCAAAAATCACAGGCGGGGCTTCACACTCCCAAGAGGGTGCAGCACGCCCCCCCCCCCTTCTGAAACTCCTGGATTCGCCCCTGACTTTGAACCATTATGGTCAAGTGGATTAAAATCTGGGTTTTTTTTTATAAAGTTAAAGATTAACTTAATTGAATCTGATACAGGATAGCAACTATGATGTGTCTTCAAACAATACAATTAAAGTAAAGAGATTTTCTAATAAAAACATTTGATACGGAAGGGTGACAAACATGTATGTGAAAAAAATGGTTCATTGTGCCCCAGTCTCCCCAATAGAAGCAATACAAACAAGGGAATGTACGGACTATTTCTATTTTTCTCGGTTTTTCTTATCTAGTGACGCTCAATTACTTTATTGCATTGTCAGATATCCCCTTGTAGTCCCATATAACAACTTTTGGTCTTCAAGGAATTATTAGTGTGCAGAAATTCGCCAATGTATCTGTTATCACTCGACTCTTCAGTCAGTTATATAGTGAGATTACTCGTGTTTTCGTTTGGTGTTCGTCACTTCCGATTCATGAAACCTTTATTACTCATCTATCGTAGCAATGGTCTCGGTGTTAAAATTATATTTGGAAAGTGTTTAACCAGTTCTATCACATATGTGATAATGACTGACACTAATATTGTCCTTTTATAATGTGTAAAAATAGGTTGCCAGGCAACGGAACATATGCCAATGGCAGCTAAATCGTCTGGGCAGTCAACAAGAGTTGTCGCATATTAAGTAATTATCAGAAATTCATTAGAGTTTTTGTTTATTTTTTATAAAGTTCTGCCCCATGCTAACGTTTAGTATACAAAATAAATAAGATATGTTTACAGAATCATTTTGTTATAGGAAAAACTAAGTGACGCGTTTTCTATGGCGCTCAGTATAAGAGGGCATATTGAATTTTTTTAAAAATTAGATGATGAAATTGCGATGGGGAAGATTGCACTACAGTCAATGGGGCACTTTGAACCATGGTTCAATGAATCCCAACGCATTATAGAACATATATCATTTAATAATTTGTTTAGCCCAGGGAATTCTTGTACATCTAATCTACAATTCAGATAAACAAGGGCTTGATCCATTTTGAATTTCTTAAAAATAACTTTGAAAATAAAAACAAAAGATTTAAAATATCAGTTGATCTAACTCTGTGGGCCTATCGAATAAAAGTAATTAATACTTCATGGGAGCAGTGTTCGAAATTTGGCTGTGCCATGCAGGGGCGCAATTGGTTTCCCGGACTAGAGTCGCTCCATCAGTAAATCGGACTGTCAGAATTAAGACAAAATATTGGACAAATTTTTGTTTGACTCACTACAAAAGTTGAATTTGATCCCACCAAACTGCCAACTTTGCAGCGATGTGTATGGGTCGAGGGGATTCAGACTCCTGTGTGTTTGTATCGTTGCAAGAATGGCAAATCTGTGGATATTTGTTCTTAACTAAACACCGATTGTTTGTGGATTCATTAGATCACTACGAAACAAGTGACTATAAGGTATGAGATCTAAATCCAGATCTATGTTAACATGGAATTGGTGAACAACTTTTAGTTCCATATTTTCTCGCGGGAAAGGAGAAAAAAACCCGTTTAGGTTGTAAATCGTAATTTACAGTAGCACACCCCTCCCCTCCTTCCGAAACTCCTGGATCCGCCCCTGACATTGAACCATTTTTGTGGTGGTGAACAATTATTAGCTCCATATATTCTTGCGGGAAAGGAGAAGAAAAATCGTTTAGGTTGGAAATGATACTTTACAGTACTAGTACTAGTATGAAATTAGCTATTGTGGGCATTTTTCCACTCAAAAATCACAGGCGGGGCTTCACACTCCCAAGAGGGTGCAGAACGCCCCCCCCCCCCCCCCTTCTGAAACTCCTGGATCCGCCCCTGACATTGAACCATTATGGTCAAGTGGATTAAAATCTGTTTTTTTTTTTTATAAAGTTAAAGATTAACTTAATTGAATCTGATACAGGATAGCAACTATGATGTGTCTTCAAACAATACAATTAAAGTAAAGAGGTTTTCTAATAAAAACATTTGATAAGGAAGGGTGACAAACATGTATGTGAAGATAGGTTGCCAAAACTGACCTTTGACCTTTGTAACACTTGAAGCAATCTTAAGCAAGGTTTGTTCAACTTTCGTCGCTCTTAAGTTATATTTTTGGTTTCTTGGCTTGGTAAGCTAGTTTTTAGGGGTTTTTTCAACAACATTTTATTCAGAAATTGAAAGGGATTGAGGAGCAGGCATAGACTATATGACCTCTCTCTCAAATACAAGAATCAATATGGATATGTAAAAGAAGTAATTGAGTAAACAACAAAACAATAAAATGAATACCTAATCAACAACATTTCATATATATTTACACATTGGCTACGCAACTGTTCATGCTCGCATTTTGGTCGATATAGATCTTAAAACCTTCTGCTCATGTCAAAAAACATATGGACCCTTTCAAAAATGGTTAACGAAATATCACTGCTGCTTGCATCGTATAACAGATTATGTGTATTGATAAATATTGGAAAATTGAATTAAATTGTGGAGGTATGGGGGAGTTAGATGATTAATAATTTTGTACATTAAGATGAGTTTGTCGCCTTCGCCTCTCTTGCAGAGTGATAAATCCCGTTTCTTCATATAATAACCTATGACTGGTACCCTTCACAGCCCCGCATATAGTTCTGACTGCATCTAGTTGAAAGTGTTCTAATTTGTTTTTTAGTTCTTCTGTGCACCCATCCCACATTACGTCACAATAGTCAAAATGTGGAAGAATAGGAGAGGTATATATAGTTTTCAAGGTATTTCTATTAAGGCAGTGTTTTAAAGATCTAAGACAATTAATCATTTTACTCGTTTTAGTTAAAATAATGTTTATGTGTTTGTCCCATTTGCAGTTTTTCTGAAAAGTCAATCCCAAATGCTTGTGTTGGTAAACATCTGTAATAGGTATTCTGTCTAAATTTAGTGTAGGTAACAGTGGGTCTCGTTTAGTAGTCAGTTTTCAGCGGGTTAAAGGAAACCAGCCACGTTTTTGCCCATTTAACATTTCAAGATCACTACTTAAGATCGTCGCGTATGCAGTTGGGTCATTAATGTTTTAGGTAGATGCTTGTGTCATCCGCAAAATGTCGAATATTCGATTTTATGTTCTTAACGATACCATTTATATATTTAAGAAAGAGAATGGGGACCAAGGACAGAGCCCTGTGGTACACCAGCAAGGACGGTCTTAGGATCAGAGGAGACTCCACTGACAACGACGCTTTGCTTTCTGTTATACAAATAATTTTTGAACCATTGAAGTAAGTCTCCTCTGATCGCAGCCGCCCCAAGCTCTCAGCGGGTTAAAGGAAACCAGCCACATTTTTGCCCATTTAACATTTCAAAAAAACTATTTAAGATAGTCGCATATGTAGTTGGGTCATTAATTTTTAGGTAGATGCTAGTGTCATCCGCAAAAAGTCGAATATTCGATTTTATGTTCTTAACGATACCATTTATATATTTAAGAAAGAGAATGGGGACCAAGGACAGAGCCCTGTGGTACACCAGCAAGGACGGTCTTAGGATCAGAGGAGACTCCACTGACAACGACGCTTTGCTTTCTGTTATACAAATAATTTTTGAACCATTGAAGTAAGTCTCCTCTGATCGCAGCCGCCCCAAGCTCTCAGCGGGTTAAAGGAAACCAGCCACATTTTTGCCCATTTAACATTTCAAAAAAACTATTTAAGATAGTCGCGTATGTAGTTGGGTCATTAATTTTTAGGTAGATGCTAGTGTCATCCGCAAAAAGTCGAATATTCGATTTTATGTTCTTAACGATATCATTTATATATTTAAGAAAGAGAAGGGGACCAAGGACAGAGCCCTGTGGTACACCAGCAAGGACGGTCTTAGGATCAGAGGAGACTCCACTGACAACGACGCTTTGCTTTCTGTTATACAAATAATTTTTGAACCATTGAAGTAAGTCTCCTCTGATCGCAGCCGCCCCAAGCTCTCAGCGGGTTAAAGGAAACCAGCCACATTTTTGCCCATTTAACATTTCAAAAAAACTATTTAAGATAGTCGCGTATGTAGTTGGGTCATTAATTTTTAGGTAGATGCTAGTGTCATCCGCAAAAAGTCGAATATTCGATTTTATGTTCTTAACGATATCATTTATATATTTAAGAAAGAGAAGGGGACCAAGGACAGAGCCCTGTGGTACACCAGCATCGACGGTCTTAGGATCAGAGGAGACTCCACTGACAACGACGCTTTGCTTTCTGTTATACAAATATTTTTTGAACCATTGAAGCAAGACTCCTCTGGTCGCCGCCGCCCCAAGCTTCCGACACAGTGCAGCATGCCAAACCCTGTCAAATGCTTTGCTGATGTCACAGAACACTGTCCTCATATACTGACCCTCGTCTATGGCTTGACAAAAAAAGTGCGTAAGGTCAATTAGTTGATAGGTGGTCGAGTCACCGTGCATAAAACCGCTTTGTAAGTTGGTTATTATTGCATTATCCCTCATGAAGTTAAAGACATGCTTGTAAATACATTTTTGGAAAATTTTGACATTGACTCCGTTAAAAGAGGCTTTGTTTCAGTTATGGACTCTAAATTTTGATTACAGTCACTAATTAGTGACCTTTGACACATTTGAACCAGTCTTAAGCAAGATTTGTTCAACTTTTGTCTTTCTTATGTGATATTTAATTTTTGGTTTCATGACTTGGTTAGCTAGCTTTTAGATGTGGTTTCAGTCAAGGACTCTAACTTTTAATAACGGCCACTAATTAATTCTAATTAATTAAGCTCTTAAGTAGCATTAGCACAACATTTTATGATCTTAAGTCAGTCATTCTGTTTCAAAGTGTTAAGTATGAAATGTTTGCAAGAAAATTGTGGATGGACATTGAATTTTAACTCCCATTAAATTTGAGGGGGTTAGGGGGAGCAGTTG
Source organism: Patella caerulea (assembly GCA_036850965.1). Lineage (NCBI taxonomy): Eukaryota > Metazoa > Mollusca > Gastropoda > Patellidae > Patella > Patella caerulea. The sequence continues at coordinate 15,108,417 of JAZGQO010000015.1, read as the reverse complement.
CGGGTATACGCGCACAGGTTGCAAAACTTAAGACTTGCCTTCCATAATGATCTAGGGGTAAAATATGTGTTGTAGACCTCAAACCTTTTGGACTCAATGTTGGGATTATACCTCACTGGGCCCCCGGACTATTATTCCGGTTAAAATCACATCAAATATACACCTTGTTCTAGGATACACATAGATACATAAAACATTACGGCACAACGTTTCGGCGTCTAAAAGTGGAAAAAAATACAGTAAAAAGACAACGATGTTAAACAGACCTTTCCGTATGAAAGCTGATCGATATGTCATGTCATATTCGTATGCCGTATCACATATGACAAATACATACACATTGATGATGTCACACGCAAGATCAATAAGGATGCGCACTACGGACCAGGAATTTACGCTTGGGAAAAGTCTCTACTATCTGATCATATACGCCGCTAGATCGATTACCGTGAAACTTTCATCTGAATTTTAATTTTTTTTTCTCGTTTTGCTATGAACCGCGGGGACCTGGACCTGGGCCACTCATGCCCTTGACTAAGCTGGGCTTTGCGAATTGTAACATTGCTTTTCTGTTTTGGGAGAGTATATTTAATTTATGGTAATCTTTCTTTAAACTAAAAATGTTACGAAATTAAGTAACTAGAGAATAATAATAGTAGGCATGTTTTACCGATACGTGGATAATCTCTGATTTGTGCTATGATTTTTCAGAAATATTCTCCTCAAACAATTAATAAGCCTACCACATTAAAAGACAATATTGGTGTCAGCCATTATCACATATGTGATAGAACTGGTTAAACACTTTCCAAATATATTTTTAACACAGATATCATTGCTACGATAGATGAGTAATAAAGGTTTTATGAAACGGAAGTGACGAACGCCAAAGGAAAAAACGAGTAATCCCACTACATAACTGACTGAAGTGACGAGTGATAACAGATACATTGGCAAATTTCTGCAAACTAATAATTCCTTTGAAGACCAAAAGTTGCTGTGCAAGACGATATCTGACAATTCATAAAAAAGAATCCACTGCCACTAGATAAGAGAACACGAAAGAAAAACAGATTAAAAGTCTGTGCGTTACTATGTTTTTATAAGGTAGGGGGGACAGGGTACATTGATTCACCATGGATATATCCTTTATAAATAATACCAGACAACCCAAGACTGTACACGAGGGTGAGATTACTTCTTAAAGTAAGGTGCCCCACGTGCCGACTGAAAAGTTATACTAGACACCTTGAATATGCACGCTTCAGTTGGTTAACAAGACCGTTAGGAGTTTGGTTTAGTACAAATAATATCTCTGAATAACTGGGGTTGGACAGGAACATGATACCAATAGTAGTTTCATTTTACTTTTACAAGGTTCGTAAAACAATTGTTGAGTTACCCACCGTGCGTTATTTCTAAATTCAATTTCTTGTTTCGGCTTTCTGTCATGTTTCGTAAAAAAAAATAGTCTGGATTATCCCGGCCTGTCAATCAGACGGAGAATGATTGGGAGACTGGTGAAGTGAGATTAAAGTAACAACAAATACATGTATCAAACATGAATCATAACCCTACTAAATGTGATATGGCGTCAGTATATTCAATTGCACTTTTTACTCCATTTAACAGTTTGATTTTTAGATCATTAAAAGGTTTTTTTACTCTTTTATATTTTCGCCTTTTAGGGGGCAATCGTCCCCCGTTATCCAACTGAACTATGGTATTTTCAGTAAAAGTCTGCTATTTCAACACAATGATAATAAATTTAAATATATTTGGATGGCTTGTTCCGGTCTTCTTCATTTTACTGTGCCATCCCCCAACGTGATTAGATGTCCGTGAACCATCTGTGTAGAAGTAATTCCAAATACCTCCTCCATGGCTTTCTACCGCTTGTTCAGTAACACAACCTGCAAACTTTAAAATATTGTCATCTCCAAATTAGCTTCTTCTAAGGCATCCAACCCAACGTTGCCTATATCAAATAATCTCACAAATGGGCGGTCGGAATAATATTTAAGATACTCGTTAACCGGTGGAACGTGAACTTAACTTATATTTTAATCATTAAAATAATTAATTCCTAGTGAATAGTACTCATAAGGATACAGTCTATAATCCTTTGTTTACTTAAACTTTCACACCACTACCCTATAACACCAGTTGATTAACACCAACGTGATTAGATGTCCGTGAACCATCTGTGTAGAAGTAATTCCAAATACCTCCTCCATGGCTTTCTACCGCTTGTTCAGTAACACAACCTGCAAACTTTAAAATATTGTCATCTCCAAATTAGCTTCTTCTAAGGCATCCAACCCAACGTTGCCTATATCAAATAATCTCACAAATGGGCGGCCGGAATAATATTTAAGATACTCGTTAACCGGTGGAACGTGAACTTAACTTATATTTTAATCATTAAAATAATTAATTCCTAGTGAATAGTACTCATAAGGATACAGTCTATAATCCTTTGTTTACTTAAACTTTCACACCACTACCCTATAACACCAGTTGATTAGGTGGCACAGTGAGATTAAACCGTTTTGACCCCTCTGACTTTGTACCGTTGATTACAGATTAAACATCCATTAGTGTACAAATGTGTTGTTATTGATGTGTTACCATTTGAATATTGTTCACAATAAGAAGCAAAATAAATAAGATATTTTTACAGGATTATTTTGTAATAGGAAAAACTAAGTGACGCGTTTTCTATGGCGCTCAGTATAAGAGGGCATATTGAATTTTTTTAAAAATTAGATGATGAAACTGCGATGGGGAAGATTGCACTACAGTCAATGGGGCACTTTGAACCATGGTTCAATGAATCCCAACGCATTATAGAACATATATCATTTAATAATTTGTTTAGCTCAGGGAATTCTTGTACATCTAATCTACAATTCAGATAAACAAGGGCTTGGTCCATTTTGAATTTCTTAAAAATAACTTTGAAAATAAAAACAAAAGATTTAAAATATCAGTTGATCTAACTCTGTGGGCCTATCGAATAAAAGTAATTAATACTTCATGGGAGCAGTGTTCGAAATTTGGCTGTGCCATGCAGGGGCGCAATTGGTTTCCCGGACTAGAGTCGCTCCATCAGTAAATCGGACTGTCAGAATTAAGACAGAATATTGGACAAATTTTTGTTTGACTCACTACAAAAGTTGAATTTGATCCCACCAAACTGCCAACTTTGCAGCGATGTGTATGGGTCGAGGGGATTCAGACTCCTGTGTGTTTGTATCGTTGCACGGATGGCAAATCTGTGGATATTTGTTCTTAACTAAACACTGATTGTTCGTGGATTCATTAGATCACTACGAAACAAGTGACTATAAGGTATGAGATCTAAATCCAGATCTATGTTAACATGGAATTTTTACCACTGTTCAATGTGCCCCATTATGTGGTTAAAACTGCCCCGACTTTTTTGTGAAGAGGGATACATCCAGGCGCGGATCCAGAGGGGGGGGCACATCCGGCCCACGCCCCCTCTATTTTTATGGTGGTGAACAACTTTTAGCTCCATATTTTCTCGCGGGAAAGGAGAAAAAAAACCGTTTAGGTTGTAAATCGTAATTTACAGTAGCACGCCCCTCTCCTCCTTCCGAAACTCCTGGATCCGCCCCTGACATTGAACCATTTTTGTGGTGGTGAACAATTATTAGCTCCATATATTCTTGCGGGAAAGGAGAAGAAAAATCGTTTAGGTTGGAAATGATACTTTACAGTACTAGTATGAAATTAGCCATTGTGGGCATTTTTCCACTCAAAAATCACAGGCGGGGCTTCACACTCCCAAGAGGGTGCAGCACGCCCCCCCCCCCTTCTGAAACTCCTGGATTCGCCCCTGACTTTGAACCATTATGGTCAAGTGGATTAAAATCTGGGTTTTTTTTTATAAAGTTAAAGATTAACTTAATTGAATCTGATACAGGATAGCAACTATGATGTGTCTTCAAACAATACAATTAAAGTAAAGAGATTTTCTAATAAAAACATTTGATACGGAAGGGTGACAAACATGTATGTGAAAAAAATGGTTCATTGTGCCCCAGTCTCCCCAATAGAAGCAATACAAACAAGGGAATGTACGGACTATTTCTATTTTTCTCGGTTTTTCTTATCTAGTGACGCTCAATTACTTTATTGCATTGTCAGATATCCCCTTGTAGTCCCATATAACAACTTTTGGTCTTCAAGGAATTATTAGTGTGCAGAAATTCGCCAATGTATCTGTTATCACTCGACTCTTCAGTCAGTTATATAGTGAGATTACTCGTGTTTTCGTTTGGTGTTCGTCACTTCCGATTCATGAAACCTTTATTACTCATCTATCGTAGCAATGGTCTCGGTGTTAAAATTATATTTGGAAAGTGTTTAACCAGTTCTATCACATATGTGATAATGACTGACACTAATATTGTCCTTTTATAATGTGTAAAAATAGGTTGCCAGGCAACGGAACATATGCCAATGGCAGCTAAATCGTCTGGGCAGTCAACAAGAGTTGTCGCATATTAAGTAATTATCAGAAATTCATTAGAGTTTTTGTTTATTTTTTATAAAGTTCTGCCCCATGCTAACGTTTAGTATACAAAATAAATAAGATATGTTTACAGAATCATTTTGTTATAGGAAAAACTAAGTGACGCGTTTTCTATGGCGCTCAGTATAAGAGGGCATATTGAATTTTTTTAAAAATTAGATGATGAAATTGCGATGGGGAAGATTGCACTACAGTCAATGGGGCACTTTGAACCATGGTTCAATGAATCCCAACGCATTATAGAACATATATCATTTAATAATTTGTTTAGCCCAGGGAATTCTTGTACATCTAATCTACAATTCAGATAAACAAGGGCTTGATCCATTTTGAATTTCTTAAAAATAACTTTGAAAATAAAAACAAAAGATTTAAAATATCAGTTGATCTAACTCTGTGGGCCTATCGAATAAAAGTAATTAATACTTCATGGGAGCAGTGTTCGAAATTTGGCTGTGCCATGCAGGGGCGCAATTGGTTTCCCGGACTAGAGTCGCTCCATCAGTAAATCGGACTGTCAGAATTAAGACAAAATATTGGACAAATTTTTGTTTGACTCACTACAAAAGTTGAATTTGATCCCACCAAACTGCCAACTTTGCAGCGATGTGTATGGGTCGAGGGGATTCAGACTCCTGTGTGTTTGTATCGTTGCAAGAATGGCAAATCTGTGGATATTTGTTCTTAACTAAACACCGATTGTTTGTGGATTCATTAGATCACTACGAAACAAGTGACTATAAGGTATGAGATCTAAATCCAGATCTATGTTAACATGGAATTGGTGAACAACTTTTAGTTCCATATTTTCTCGCGGGAAAGGAGAAAAAAACCCGTTTAGGTTGTAAATCGTAATTTACAGTAGCACACCCCTCCCCTCCTTCCGAAACTCCTGGATCCGCCCCTGACATTGAACCATTTTTGTGGTGGTGAACAATTATTAGCTCCATATATTCTTGCGGGAAAGGAGAAGAAAAATCGTTTAGGTTGGAAATGATACTTTACAGTACTAGTACTAGTATGAAATTAGCTATTGTGGGCATTTTTCCACTCAAAAATCACAGGCGGGGCTTCACACTCCCAAGAGGGTGCAGAACGCCCCCCCCCCCCTTCTGAAACTCCTGGATCCGCCCCTGACATTGAACCATTATGGTCAAGTGGATTAAAATCTGTTTTTTTTTTTTATAAAGTTAAAGATTAACTTAATTGAATCTGATACAGGATAGCAACTATGATGTGTCTTCAAACAATACAATTAAAGTAAAGAGGTTTTCTAATAAAAACATTTGATAAGGAAGGGTGACAAACATGTATGTGAAGATAGGTTGCCAGGCAACGAAACATACGCCCACAGCAGCTAAATCGTCCGGGCAGTCAACAGGGGTTGTCGCATATTTTTACTTTTTTTGCTAATGAAACATTTGTAAAGCACTAAAAACTGATTAAGAGTAACGGCTCATTATGTAATAATCAGAAAATCATTAGAATTTGATTGCTTTTTATAAAGTGTTACCTCACACTAACAATTAGTATATACATGAAACATTTAATATCATGGATTTAGCTGTTCAGTTATCAAAATTCATTGAAAATCAAAATACTTGTTCGTTTCAACACCTTAAACTCTGTGTATCAATCTAAAGTCAATCGGATGATAAGTTTAGCCTCTATAGCGTAACAAGATTTTTTGAAGTTATCAAGGGAGATAACTCTGGCAATAATTATTTGAAATATCTGAAAATCAATAGGCTTCTCCGTCTCATGACCTTAAACACTGTGTATAAATTTAAAGTCAATCGGATATTAACTTTGGCCTCTAGAGCGTCCACAAGATATTTTGAAGTGATCAAGGGCCATAACTCTGGTAGTTATTATCGGAAAACGCTGAAAAACAATAGGATTCTTCGTCTCATGACCTTAAACACTGTGTATAAAATTTAAAGTCAATCGGATATTAACTTTGGCCTCTAGATCGTCCACAAGATATTTTAAAGTGATCAAGGGCCATAACTCTGGTAGTTATTATCGGAAATCGCTGAAAAACAATAGGATTCTTCTTCTCATGACCTTAAACACTGTGTATAAATTTAAAGTCAATCGGATATTAACTTTGGCCTCTAGAGCGTCCACAAGATATTTTGAAGAGATCAAGGGCCATAACTCTGGTAGTTATTATCGGAAAACGCTGAAAAACAATAGGCTTCTTCGTCTCATGACCTTAAACACTGTGTATAAATTTAAAGTCAATCGGATATTAACTTTGGCCTCTAGAGCGTCCACAAGATATTTTGAAGAGATCAAGGGCCATAACTCTGGTAGTTATTATCGGAAAACGCTGAAAAACAATAGGCTTCTTCGTCTCATGACCTTCAACACAAGCAATTGTGGACGCCGGACCGACGGACGGACCGACGGACAGACGGACGGACGGACGGGGGCGACGACAATATGACGACCACATTTCAATGTGGGCGTATAAAAAAATGGTTCATTGTGGCCCAGTCTCCCCAATAGAAGCAATACAAACAAGGGAATGTACGGACTATTTCTTTTTTTCTCGGTTTTTCTTATCTAGTGACGCTCAATTACTTTATTGCATTGTCAGATATCCCCTTGCAGTCCCATATAACAACTTTTGGTCTTCAAGGAATTATTAGTGTGCAGAAATTCGCCAATGTATCTGTTATCACTCGTCTCTTCAGTCAGTTATATAGTGAGATTACTCGTGTTTTCGTTTGGTGTTCGTCACTTCCGATTCATGAAACCTTTATTACTCATCTATCGTAGCAATGGTCTCGGTGTTAAAATTATATTTGGAAAGTGTTTAACCAGTTCTATCACATATGTGATAATGACTGACACTAATATTGTCCCTTTATAATGTGTAAAAATAGGTTGCCAGGCAACGGAACATATGCCAATGGCAGCTAAATCGTCTGGGCAGTCAACAAGAGTTGTCGCATATTAAGTAATTATCAGAAATTCATTAGAGTTTTTGTTTATTTTTTATAAAGTTCTGCCCCATGCTAACGTTTAGTATACAAAACATAATATTATGGATTTAGCTGTTCAATTATCGATTTTCAAGAAATTCAAACTCAACCATCATTAATGTGTAACGGGGATATAGTCAAATGTTTTTTTAATTTTGGAATAAAATGGTGACCTACTTAGGGTCCACAAGATAAAAACATGATTTTACAATGAGGGCCATAATCCATGAAGTTTCGATCCGATACATGCCAGTATCGAAAGCAGTCGAGATCTTATGGGCATAAACGCATATTTCAAGTTTAGTCAAAATCAGATAAGAATTGTGACCTGTAGAGGGTCCACAAACAATTGTGGATGGACGGACAGGGGCGACGGCATAATACGTCCACATGATAAGGTTAACCTCGAACTATATATTAAACTCTTGTGAAGTATTTCTATTTCAAATATACCAAGCAATTAAATCTTAAGAATTCCAACATCAATTAACAACTGACAATCTAAGCCAATTTAAATAGCCATTTATTTTATGCACTCACAGTTAAATCAATGTCAACAAAATCTAGCAGATATGACGGCATTTACAACACACCAGCGCTAGTTATTGCTTTTAGCAGCATTGGTTGGAGCAGCGTTTTACAAAAGGATGTTAATATGCTTACCATGGGTGTAAATACAGATGAAGGAGGTCTCTTTTTGGGACCCTTGGGTCTAGATGCTGTAAGATGAACTAATTTTTCTGACTTTGGTTCTAAATCTTCAAAATGTACATGATCTAAAAATACATAAGGTCATAAGGTAACATTCTAAGTGGTCAGTAACACTGAGATCCATAGACGTAGCCGTGAAATATATATGGGGGGGGGGGGGGGAGGCGCAAATGAAATTATATAAAATATTCACAATCTGTGAGGCCAGGCACGAGGATGAGCAGCAGCCGATTTGGCGTAATAATGAGAGTGAAGTAGGAGGGTCACCATCCCATTTGGGGGGGGGGGGGGCACTCCCATAAACTTTTTTAAAGTTTTAGTCTTCTGCAAATACTGTTTTTGCAAATTTTACGGGGTTAAACTAAACATCGCACCGATACAATGTTTATCGGTGGTGCCATATTCATATTTTTTTTATGACTTTTACATATTGAATGTTATGCTTGAGTTCTGAACAACTCGACAAAGGGAGTCTAGTTTATGAGGATGAACATAGGCGTGGGATTTCAAAATGTTTCTTGTCGGACATTTTTACCGAAAATAAAGGGACATAATTCTTATCCTTTTTTAAGACGGCAGTTTTTAGACCAAACAATAAAATCACGTGTCAACAAAATATTCCAATTCGTACGTAATAAAAACAATAGGTGCACTTCGTTATTTTTCATATCTAATTCCCGTACGGTATTCAAATTTATCATTTATGCCAGTAATACTATTTCTAAAATATTATGTGATGTCGTAATACAATACAATGAAAGCCGATTGCCGACTACTGTCGATCCGTAGTGTTTCAAATTCCGTTTCGGCTTATATACGGAGGATAAAAAATGTTATACCCATATATATTCGTTTGGCAGTAAACGTCGCTCGTTGTGGTAGGAAGAGCGAGTGTCACCATCTGCTAAATAATCACACTCACACACACTGAAATCAAGCACGCTCTATCGTCTAAAACAATTAATTTTTTACACTATTCCATTCGACATATTCGTCAACATTGTTTACCGTACTTATTTCTTTATTTAAAAACATAAACCTCAAAGAAATATGATCATAAATCCGACAATATGCCATCAAAATAGAATCTTTTCTTCGACATAAGACGCGTGAAATTAGTCACGTTTTCATTCGGAATCTGTCGAGGTTTCCTGAGTGGTATTCATTTCATAGTTTCAAGAGTTTCGCGAGATTTCTACTTCCGTTTAAAACAAGGACAACTTTGCTCTGAAAATTCTAAATACGCTTCGAATGATGCAATTTTGATAACTTCTTTTTAAAATCGTTTACCCAATATGTAAACCCGTACCGCATCGCAATTTTATAGGTGTAGGGTCGATTATCGACCGACATTTCATTGTCGATTATCGATAGTAAAAAAATAGGTTGCCAGGCAACGAAACATACGCCCACACAGCAGCCAAATCGTCCGGGCAGTCAACAAGAATTGTCGCATATTAAGGAATTATCAAAAAATCATTAGAATTTGTTTGGTTTTTATAATCAAACGTTTTTTTTTTAAATCATATAATAATTGTGACCTCCAGAGGCACCACAAGCTAAAAAGGGTGATTTTTCGTACAATCAGGGGACATAATTCAGGAAGTAATGACCCGATGGGCGCAAATATCAAAAGGAACCAAGATCTTTGGGTTTAAAACATACCTGTCAAGTTTCATCAAAATCGACTCAAAATTGTGACCTCTATAGGGTCCACAACCTTGATATAACATATTTTCACACTATTCGTGTACAAACGGCGGCCATTTTGTCCGTCAATTCTAGTCCGGTTTTCATGTAATTCAAACTCTCTCTTCTTTACCATGTAACGGTGATATAGTCAAACGTTTTTTTAAATCAGATAATAATTTTGACCTCCAGAGGGACCAAAAGCGAACAAAAGCGATTTTTCGGACAATCCGGGGACATAATTCAGGAAGTTATGATCCAATGGGCGCAAATATTGAAAGGAACCAAGATCTTTGGGTTATAAACATACATGTCAAGTTTCATCAAAATCGGTTCAAAATTGTGACCTCTATAAGGTCCACAACCTTTATATAACATATTTTCACAATATTCGTGTACAAACGGCGGCCATTTTGTCCGTCAATTTTGGTCCGATTTTCACAAAATACATACTCAACCTTCATAACCATGGAACGGTGATATAATCAAACGTTTTTTTTAAATCGGATAACAATTTTGACCTCCAGAGATTAAATATATTTTCAAAACGTTTTAAGCATTCGAAATCACCGAATTTTACGAACGAGTGAATTTGACCTGCATTACTGTAACTCTGTGACTATTAGACCTATTTTACTAATTCTTTTTTCTTTGAGTACCCTGACAAAAATCATTTTCAACTGCAGTTTCAGATTTTCGAATTTCGAAAATTCGTCGCTGTGATTTCGAACCGGAAGTTGAGACCAACTTGACAACTTCTTTAATAGTTGTACGATTTTCATGAAATTTAGTATGTAAGTAGATCTTACCGATGCAACTTTAAAGATCTCCTTAGAAATTTTCTAAATTATCTCCCCTTGGTGAAATTAGGGATCAAAGTTTTCAAAAAAATCGAAGAAATATAGGTCAGAATGACCTGATTATTTTTTTGGATACTAGATAAGTAAATACTGATTCGTACACAAAATATTGAGTTTGTGGATCGAACCGGAAGTGCCGCCATCTTGAAACGTGATAAATCACAAAGGCTTTTGAGATATTTTACTTACAGACATGGGAGTTACATTTTCGGAATCCTTGAAGGAATGCCTAAAAATCTATCGGATCAGAATTTTGATTTCGGTCACGTGATGGTCACCATTTCGAACTGAATATGAGAAAAGGTGAAAAATCGACATTAAATTATATGACTCAAAGAGTGTGTCCTTTCAAGGCGCAAAAAATGTAGGAAGCAGTTTTTTTAATTTCGATTTCATTTTCGAGCAAATTCGATTAAGAGGCTAAAAATGGTGTAAAATTGGCATATTTACAACCTATTCAGGCTTTTCAGATTTTAAAATATTTCTTCGTAACTTTTATAAACTTGTAGCTATAATCCATACGAAGAAAATGTATGTTAAAATTCGTTTGTAATATAAGCAGTTACCAAGAAATGTGCAGTTCTGTACAAGTCACTGTTTTCGTTATTTTGCCTGTAAAATAGTCAATTATGATTGGATTTTTATAAAAGTGACATCATTTGATTCAAAAAGCACGTCGCGTCATATCAAGTTGATTACAATTTAAAATTGGCACCGGAAGTGACATCATTTGGTCAAAAAATGCATTTTAAACTTTTTAAATCAATGTTTTATTCAACCAAGAATAACTTAATATGTATTAATAATTTTAACTTTTGGTTTAAATTCACATATAAACAAAACTCATATGGTCATATAGATATCATAAAACGAGTAACGTCATTTTGGCAAAAACTGTATTTTTAGCCTCCAAAACAGATATTTTATTCAAATGAATCTGTTTTGAAATCTTTTTCAAATTATGGTATTTGATGCCAATCAACAAATAGAATGAACCCATACGATCATACAGATACCACAAAATGGTTTCTAACTTGTACGGTTGCAGAGAAATAGCCGATTTTCTACAAGTCACTTTTCAAGTTTTTTGGTCTTTAAAAGTGGCAATTATTATTCGATTTACATAAAATTTTCACAATATCATATCGTATGCCATTTCTGATTTCATAAGACTAATTGAACATTTTCATTAACACAGGAAGTACTTTAATTTTGGCAAGATCATTTACAAGTAACAAATGTATAAAATGACTTGATATTGCTGGATTGATTGGTTGATTCTGCGTCCATTTTATTTGTGTGCAATGTTAATTTGGAAACCTGTTTAGTGGTTTCGTTGGTACCGGAAGTGACATATGTTTAAGGGTAACTTGGCATCGGAAGTGACATGATTAATAGTAACTTGGCACCAGTGAAACCCGTCATTCCTGCATGCAGGTCTAGTTAGGCTTTAACACTGCGTAGCTTGTGTGAAACACTATTGTTTTTGTTAAAATTCTTCTTATTATTATTCTTATTATTTATATATTTTTTTTTCCAATTTGCTTATATCTCAGGATCTACTTGTCGGATCGATGCAATGTCTTGAGTTTTACTGCGAAAGTGGGTGTGACTTAGAGATTAAAGCTATTTCCGGCATTCTGCGACAATGCGAAATGTCCTAAATCACCGAAGTTGTCGTTTTTTTAAATATTGCCGTAATATTAACAATAATTGTTGGATTTTATCGTTTGATAGTTTTTGACATAGCCAGAGACATGGCACATAGCTACGGGTCTTTAGAGTTTTAAATTTCGCCGAATCTTCGGAAAAATAAGGCGCCAAATTTTGAAAATTTAAACTTTGACAAAAAACTTTTTTATTAATGAATATTTTTTAATGACTTTTTACCAAGGGTTAAAGGGTCGTCTGATTTGGGCAAAAATGTGAACATTTTTTTTCTGGATAATTTTTCTTGGTTGCTATTGGCTAATTCAGTTTATAGGTTCTATATAAATTATTTATTGTCCGATTTGTATAAAACAAAGTTTACATGCTCCATGGTCCAAAATGTCATTTTTTTTGTTACCGGCAAAGTTTCCTGTCGGCACCGTAAGTGACGTACATTTAGCAAAAACTACAATTTTAACAGTTCGGTACCACTTTTTGAAAGCAAAAATTATTTTTTTCAAATCTAATATGACTGAAAAGATGCGCCATATAAAGGCGCACAAAACATCGCGCTCAGTTTTTTTAATTTCGATTCCGTTTTCGGGCAATTTGGATTAAAGGGTGAAAAAAGGTGTCAAAATGAGCTATTTACAACCCATCCAGCGTCTTCATATTAAAAAATATATCTTCGTAACATTCATAATCTCGTAGCAATAACCCATACGAAGAGAATGTATGTGAAAATTAATTTGTAATATGCGCAGTTGCCGAGAAAAAGTCAATTTTGCATGAGCCACTTTTCACGTTATTTTTGCTGTATAAGAATCAATTATTATGTTATTTTCAATTTTCTTTCACCATTGGATGCCTAATGCCATATTGGACAAGGTCAAGCCATTCTACCTAATACGCTGCCACCGGAAATGACGTCATTTGCTCAAAACTTAATTTTTAGCATTAAAAAACAATATTTTATTCAAATGAGTCGTACTTGTTATTTTTTTTTCAAATTATGGTATTTGATTCTATTGTTAAATAGATTGAACCCATACGATCATACATATACCACAAAATGGTTTCTAACTTGTGGGTCGTACTTGTTATTTTTTTCAACTTATGATGTTTGATTCCATTCATCAAATAGAACGAACTCATGCGATCATACAGATATCACAAAACGGTTTCTAACTTGTACGATTGCAGAGAAATGGGCGATTTTCCACAAGTCACTTTTCGAGGATTTTGGTCTATAAAAGTATCAGTTATTATTCGATTTTCATAAAATTTTCACCATATGATATCTTACGTCATTTATGATTTCATAGAACTAATTTAACATTTTCAGTATCACCGGAAGTAATTATATTTTGGCAAAAACTGTATTTTTAGCCTTCAAAACAGATATTTTTTTTTCAAATGAGTCTGATTTGTAATATATTTAAAATTATGATATTTAGTTCGCATCAACTAATAGAACGAACCCATGCGATCATTCAGATACCACAAAATGGTTTCTCACTTGTATGGTTGCAGAGAAATAGACGATTTCTTACAAGTCACTTTTCAAGGTTTGGGGTCTATAAAAGTGGCAATTCTTATTCGATTTACATAAAATTTTCACCATGTGATTATTATTTCTGATTTTAAGAAACTAATTTAATATTTTCATTATCGCTGGAAGTACTGTTATTTTATCAGGATCAATTACATGTTACAACCGTATAAAATGAATTGATATTGCTGGATTTTTGTTGATTCTGTTTCCCTTTTATTTGATGTGTGCAATGTTTATGTGGAAATCTGTTTATCGTTGCCATTGGTTCAAGGGCAACATGGGAGCGAAAGTGACATAAGTTTAAATTTAACGTGGCACCAGTGAAACCCGTCATTCCTGCATGCAGGTCTAGTTTTTTTTTATTATTATTCTTTTCTGCCGGAGCCTATTTCTCTATGATCGAAAAGAGATACCGGTCCGCGGTTCATCTTTCTATCGGGAAACCATGTGGTGGTTACTCAATAAAGCAATTTTTGAACTTCTGCGCAGACCGGAAGTGGCCGAATTTTGAACGTTGGTAAAAAATTAAAAATCGGCCGTGGTTTCGTCAATTCTCTACCTACATTCAAACAAATCACATTTTTGGAAAGCCTGAGACTTTTCCCAGATCATAGCAATCTAACATTTTGCGATTTCGAAACTTCGTCGCTGACTTCTATCGTTCGAAAATTCAAAATACGTCGCCTACGAAACAATTTTTGTTATTTTTCAAAATTTGGAAATTTGACCTAGATTTTTGGATACCTGACGTCAATCCGATTCCAGTAATATAAGTTTCATTCAGAGTTATCGCCCTTTATTTTTCGATTTTTTTCGAATTTTCTTCCCATTTTGTGAGCTGTGGTGTCGTTTTACAGCCAAAATGATGTTTCTGAAACTTAAGGAACATGAAGTTATAGTCCAATACCAACTGATAAAGCAATTTCGACACGGATCTTTAAACCGGAAGTGGTCGAAATAATGTGCAATATTTTGAAAAATATGCAAAAAATGGATGTTTTCGGGGAAAACGTGATTTCTCCACCCGATATCAATGGATTAAAGAAATTAGGGTACCATTGGACTGCACTAGGATTGTACTATCGTATGATACCCAATCCATACGGATACTATGACCAGGCGGCAAAATATGGCACGCTGAAAATCAAGTATTTTCTGATTTTTAGCATTTTTGGACGCCTGTATCTCGAAAACTTAACCGCAAATTTTTTTTAAATTTTGTCTATCGAGAGTCCTTTCGGAGGTATTTTGCATGAAGCCATCCAATAAGACTTTGAAATATCTGGAATAGGTGAAATAACGGACTGAAAATCGAAAAAAGTCGAAAAATCGTGAAATTTTAGAAAATGCTTTGCTATTTTTTTATTTTAAGAGATTTTCAAAAAAGATTGTATATTCAGATAGCTGACCTAATTACGATTCTAACGATGTATAATATGTATGTAGTTATTGAAATTTAATTTTCGATATTTTAATTTTTTTGCATTTTTGGCACTTTTGAACATAGGATTTCTCAGGGGGATTTTATCTGATCGGATAATGTAATGTATCATTACAGAGCCCTGTGGCTATTGTAGTGTCCAAACCGGCTATTAAAACTATTCCGACAATAATAACCATACCGGAAGTATTCAAAAAATGAAAAAAATGGTTAAAAACATTGTCGCACTTGCGAAAAACTTGATTTCTCCTTTAGGTAATAGTGGACCAAAAGAATTAAAGTGTCGCTGGATAGCCCTATTAATGGACCAACATATGGTATCTAAATAATACGATTTCGATGGTAAGGAAATAAATTATTGTATGCCAAAAATCTAGTATTTTCCGATTTTTTAACATTCTGAGACGCCCTTTTCTCGAAAACGACGCCACGGATTTTTCTTAAATTTTTCTTACTCAAAGTCCTATCGGTTGTCTATATAGTGTATCCAAAATGAAAAGCGTTGAAATAATATAAGTGGTCCAAAAATGGCCTCAAACTTTGAAAAAAATTGAAAAATCGTTAAATTTTTGGAAACGCTCTTTAATTTATCTTTTTATTGCCTGGTGTGTATAATACAATTCTCAATTGCGAATTCTCAACTTATTTGTTACCGATAATGATTTCTTTTGGCACCGGAAGTGAAGTTATTTTGCCAGATTTTACAATTTTGACCGGTGTATTCGCAAGCAAATATTAGTTACAAATCTGATAGAAGGTGTCACTGAATCATAACAACTACAGTATCGTTTGGTAGCTCGATGGATCGGCTATTGTATGAAGCACTTCCTGTCTGATTCCTGAAAGCCGATTCAGCACTGCAGGTCTGCAGGTCTAGTTAGGGTTTCACACTGCGTAGCTTGTGTGAAACACTATTGTTTTTGTTAAAATTATTATTCTTATTATTATTCTTATTATTATTCCAATTCCACTTTGACTATATCTCAGCAACTACTTGTCGCATCGTTACGATTTCTTCGGTTTTACTGGGAAAGTGGGTGTGACTTAGAGGATAAAGCTATTTTGAACGTTCTGCGACAATGCGAAATGTCCGAAATCACCGATGTTATCGTTTTTGAAAATATTGCAGTAATTTTAACAATAATCATTGGATTTTAACTTTCGATACATTTTGGCATAGTCGGAGACAGGGCACATAGCTACGCTACTTTCGATTTTTGATTTTCGGCATATCTTCGAAGATATTTGGCGCCAAATTTCGAAAATTTAAAATTTTACAAAAAACTTTTTTATTTATGAATATTTTTTAGTCGTGTTTTGCACAGAATTAAAGAGTCATCTGACTAGCGCAAAAATAGTAAAGAAATTTGTCTCAGTAATTTTCCTTGGCCGCCATTGGCTAATTCAGTTTTTCTGTCCCAGATTAATTTTTTATTGTTCGATTTGTATAAAACAAAGTTCATATGCTTCGTTGTCTCAATTGTCATTTTTTTTATTACCGAAAGTGTTATCTGTCGGCACCGGAAGTGGCATAATTTTACCAAAAAACACAATTTTGACAGTCATTTTCTTATATCGAAAACAAATATTATTTTTTGGAAAAATTATTTGACTCAAAGAGTGTGCCCTTTCAAGGCGCAAAAAATGTAGGAAGCAGTTTTTTTAATTTCGATTTCATTTTCGAGCAAATTCGATTAAGAGGCTAAAATGGTGTGAAATTGACCTATTTACAACCTATTCAGGGTTTTCAAATTTTAAAATATTTCTTTGTAACTTTTATAAACTTGTAGCTATCATCCATACGAAGAGAATATGCGTGAAAATTAGTTTGTAATATAAGCAGTTGCCGAGAAATAGGCAATTTTGCATGAGTCACTTTTCACGTAATTTTGGCTGTAAAAGAATCAATTATTATTCGATTTTCAATTTTCTTTCGCCATTGGATGCCTAATGGCATAGTGGACTATTTCAAACCATTTTACCTCTTACGCCGCCACCGGAAATGACGTCATTTGCTCAAAACTTAAATTTTAACCTTTAAAAACAATATTTTATTCAAATGAGTCGTACTTGTTATTTTTTTCAAATTATGATATTTGATTCTATTGATCAAATAGATTGAACCCATACGATCATACAGATACCACAAAATGGTTTCTAACTTGTACGGTTGCAGAGAAATGGACAATTTTCCTTAAGTCACTTTTCAAGGTTTTTGGTCTATAAAAGTGTCAGTTATTATTCGATTTTCATAAAATTTTCACTATATGATATCTTATGTCATTGATGATTTCATAGAACTAATTTAACATTTTCAGTATCACCAGAAGTAATGTCATTTTGGCAAAAACTGTATTTTTAGCCTTCAAAACAGATATTTTTTTCAAATGAGTCTGATTTGTAATATATTTCAAATTATGATATTTGAACCCAATCAACAAATCGATTGAACCCATACGATCATATAGATACCAAAAAATAGTTTTTATCACGTACGGTTGCCGAGAAATAGACGATTTTCTACAAGTCACTTTTCAAGGTTTTTGGCCTATAAAAGTGGCAATTCTTATTCGATCTACATACTATTTTCGCCATATGATGCCTTATGCCATTTCTGATTTCATAAAACTAATTGAACATTTTCATTATCACCGGAAGTAATGAAATTTTTCCAGGATCACTTACAAGTAACATATATATATATATATAAAATGAATTGATATTGCTGGATTTGGTTGATTCTTCGTCAATTTTATTTGATGTTTATAATGCTTATGTGGAAACCTGTTCGATGGTTTCATTGATATCGGAAGTGACATATGTTCAAGGGTAACGTGGCACCGAAAGTGACGAGGCACCAGTGAAACCCGTCATTCCTGCATGCAGGTCTAGTTCTTATTATTATTCTTATTATTATTCCACTTTGACTATATCTCAGCAACTACTTGTCGCATCGTTACGATTTCTTCGGTTTTACTGGGAAAGTGGGTGTGACTTAGAGGATAAAGCTATTTTGAACGTTCTTCGACAATGCGAAATGTCCTAAATCACCGAATTTGTCGTTTTTGAAATATTGCAGTAATTTTAACAATAATCATTGGATTTTAACTTTCGATACATTTTGGCAAAGCCGGAGACAGGGCACATAGCTACGCTACTTTCGATTTTTGATTTTCGGCAAATCTTCGAAGATATTAGGCGCCAAATTTCGAACATTTAAAATTTTACAAAAAACTTTTTTATTTATAAATATTTTTTAGTCGTGTTGTGCGCAGAATTAAAGAGTCATCTGACTAGCGCAAAAATGTTAAAAAATTTTGTCTCAGTAATTTTCCTTGGCCGCCATTGGCTAATTCAGTTTTTCAGTCCTAGATTAATCTTTTATTGTTCGATTTGTATAAAACAAAGTTCATATGCTTCGTTGTCTCAATTGTCATTTTTTTTATTACCGAAAGTGTTATCTGTCGGCACCAGAAGTGGCATAATTTTACCAAAAACTACAATTTTGACAGTTATTTTCCTTCTTCGAAAACAAATATTATTTTTTTGAAAAATCATATGACTCAAAGAGTGTACCCTTTCAAGGCGCAAAAAATGTCGGAAGCAGTTTTTTTAATTTCGATTTCATTTTCGAGCAAATTCGATTAAGAGGCTAAAAATGGTGTAAAATTGACCTATTTACAACCTATTCAGGCTTTTCAAATTTTAAAATATTTCTTTGTAACTTTTATAAACTTGTAGCTATCATCCATACGAAGAGAATATACGTGAAAATTAGTTTGTAATATGCGCAGTTGCCGAGAAATAGGCAATTTTGCATGAGTCACTTTTCACGTAATTTTGGCTGTAAAAGAATCAATTATTATTCGATTTTCAATTTTCTTTCGCCATTGGATGCCTAATGCCATAGTGGACTATTTCAAACCATTTTACCTCTTACGCTGCTACCGGAAATGACGTCATTTGCTCAAAACTTAAATTTTAGCTTTTAAAAACAATATTTTATTCAAATGAGTCGTACTTGTTATTTTTTTTCAAATTATGATATTTGATTCTATTGTTAAATAGATTGAACCCATACGATCATACGTATACCACAAAATGGTTTCTAACTTGTACGGTTGCAGAGAAATGGGCGATTTTCCTTAAGTCACTTTTCAAGGTTTTTGGTCTATAAAAGTGTCAGTTATTATTCGATTTTCATAAAATTTTCACCATATGATATCTTATGTCATTGATGATTTCATAGAACTAATTTAACATTTTCAGTATCACCGGAAGTAATGTCATTTTGGCAAAAACTGTATTTTTAGTCTTCAAAACAGATATTTTTTCCAAATGAGTCTGATTTGTAATATATTTCAAATTATGATATTTGATTCCAATCAACAAATGGGTTGAACCCATACGATCATATAGATACCAAAAAATAGTTTTTATCGTGTACGGTTGCCGAGAAATAGACGATTTTCTACAAGTCACTTTTCAAGGTTTTTGGTCTATAAAAGTGTCAATTCTTATTCGATCTACATACAATTTTCGCCATATGATGCCTTATGCCATTTCTGATTTCATAAAACTAATTGAACATTTTCATTATCACCGGAAGTAATGAAAATTTTCCAGCATCACTTACAAGTAACATATATATATGTCCATTTTATTTGATGTTTACAATGCTTATGTGGAAACCTGTTTGACGGTTTCATTGGTATCGGAAGTGACATATGTTCAAGGGTAACGTGGCACCGAAAGTGACGTAGCACCAGTGAAACCCGTCATTCCTGCTTGCAGGTCTAGTTAGGGTTTCACACTGCGTAGCTTGTGTGAAACAGTATTGTTTTTGTTAAAATTATTCTTATTATTATTCTTCTTATTATTATTATTTTTTTTTTCCAATTTGCTTATATCTCAGCAACTTCTTTTCGGATCGATACAATGTCTTCAGTTTTACTGGGAAAGTGGGTGTGACTTAGAGATTAAAGCTATTCCCGGCATTCTGCGACATTGCGAAATGTCCGAAATCACCGAAAATGTCGTTTTTTGAAATATTGCCCTAATGTTAACAATAATCATTGGATTTTAGCATATGATGCATTTTGACATAGCCAGAAACAGGGGACATAGCTATGTTACTTTTGATTTTTGATTTTCGACGAATCTTGGAAGATATTAGGCGCCAAATTTTGAAAATTTAAATTTTTACAAAAAACTTTTTTATTTATTAATTCTTTTATATGACATATTATCCAAGGTTAAAGAGTCATCTGATTTGAACAAAAATGTCAACATTTTTTGTTTCCGTAATTTTCCTTGGACGCCATTGGCTAATTCAGTTTTTCAGTCATACATTATTTATTTATTGTTCGATTTGTATAAAACCATGTTCATATCTTCCCTGGTTCAAAATGCCATTTTTTTGTTACCGGTAAAGTTTACTGTAGGCACCGGAAGTGACGTAAATTCAGCAAAAACTACAATATTGACAGTTCGGTACAACTTTTTGAAAGCAAATATTATTTTTTTCAAATCTTATATGACTGAAAAGATGCGCAATGTAAAGGCGCACAAAACATCGGGCTCAGTTTTTTTAATTTCGATTTCGTTTTCTGGCAATTTGGATTAAAGGGTGAAAAAAGGTGTCAATATAAGCTATTTACAACCCATCCAGCGTCATCATATTAAAAAATATATCTTCGTAACACTCATAAACTCGTAGTAATAACCCATACGAAGAGAATGTATGTGAAAATTAATTTGTAATATGCGCAGTTGCCGAGAAATAGGCAATTTTGCATGAGTCACTTTTCACGTAATTTTGGCTGTAAAAGAATCAATAATTATTCGATTTTCAATTTTCTTTCGCCATTGGATGCCTAATGCCATAGTGGACTATGTCAAACCATTTTACCTCTTGCGCTCTCACCGGAAATGACGTCATTTACTCAAAAAACTTAAATTTTAGCCCTCAAAAACAATATTTTATTCAAATGAGTCGTACTTGTTATTTGTTTCAAATTATGATATTTGATTCTATTGATCAAATAGAATGAACCCATACGATCACACAGATACCACAAAATGGTTTCCAACTTGTACGGTTGCAGAGAAATGGGCGATTTTCCTTAAGTCACTTTTCAAGGTTTTTGGTCTATAAAAGTGTCAGTTATTATTCGATTTTAATAAAATTTTCACCATATGATATCTTATATCATTTATGATTTCATAGAACTAATTTAACATTTTCAGTATTTCCGGAAGTAATGTCATTTTGGCAAAAACTGTATTTTTAGCCTCCAAAACAGATATTTTTTTCAAATGAGTCTGATTTGTAATATATTTAAAATTATGATATTTGATTCCAATCAACAAATAGATTGAGCCCATACGATCATATTGATACCAAAAAAATAGTTTTTATCATGTGCGGTTGCCGAGAAATAGATGATTTTCTACAACTCACTTTTCAAGGTTTTTGGTCTATAAAAGTAGCAATTCTTATTCGATTTACATACAATCTTCGCCATATGATGCCTTATGTCATTTCGGATTTCATAAAACTAATTGAACATTTTCATTATCACCGGAACACATATATAAAATGAATTGATATTGATGGATTTGGTTTATTCTTCGTCCATTTTATTTGATGTTTGCAATGCTTATGTGGAAACCTGTTTAATGGTTTCATTGGTATAGGAAGTAACATATGTTCTAGCGCAACGTGGCACCGAAAATAAAGTGGCACCAGTGAAACCCGTCATTCCTGCATGCAGGTCTAGTTATTATTTATTATTATTATTTACCGCGAGGGCCTAGATCTCCATGATCGAAAACAGATATCGATCTGGAATCAGATTTTCTATTGGGAAACCATGTGGTGGCTACTTGATAAAATATTTTTGAAATTTCTGCGCATACCGGAAGTGACCGAACGTTGTACGTTATTTAAAAATTGAAAATCGGCCATAGTTTCGCCAATTCTTTATCCATTTTCAAACAAATTACATTTTTGGAATCCCTGAATCTTTTCTGAGACAATCTTTTCAGAGACATTTTTCAATTTCGAACATTCGTCTATGACTTTTATCGTTTGAAAATTAAAAACATGTTGTTTACGAGACAATTTTTGTTATTTTTCAAAATTTTCAAATTTGACATACATTTTTGGATACCTGAAGTCCATCCGATTCCAGTAATATCAGTTTCATTCAGAGTTATCGCCCTTTATTTTTCGATTTTTTTCGAATTTTCTTCCCATTTTGTGAGCTCCGGTTTCGGTTTATGGCAGAATTGACGTTTCTGAAACTTCTGGAACATGAAGTTATAGTCCAATACCAACTTATAAAGCAATTTCGACAAGAATCCTTAAATAATGGGCAATATTTTGAAAAAAATGCAAAAAATGGATATTTTGGGGAAAAACGCGATTTCTCCGCCCGATATCAATGGATTAAAGAAATTAGGGTACCATTGTACTGCACTACGATTGTACTATCGTATGATACCCAATTCATACAGATACTATGATCAGGAAGCAAAATATGGCACGCTGAAAATCACAAATTTTCTGATTTTTAGCATTTTTGGACGCCTGTATCTCGAAAACTTAACCTACAATTCTTTTTTAATTTTTTCTATCGAGAGTCCTTTTGGAGGTATTTTGCATGAAGCCATCCAATAAGACTTTGAAATGTCTGGAATAGGATAAAAAAGGGACTGAAAATCGAAAAAAGTCGAAAAATCGTGAAATTTTGGAAAATGCTCTACTATTGTTTTATTTTAAGAGATTTTTTAAAAAAAAGGTTGTATATTCGGATAGCTGACCTAATTACAATTCTAACGATGTATAATATGTATGTAATTATTGAAATTTAATTTTCGATATTTTAAATTTTTTGCATTTTTGGCACTTATAAACATAGGATTTCTCACGGGAATTTTATCTGATCAGATAATGTAATATATCATTACAGAGCCCTGTGGCTGTTTTAGCGTCTAAACCGGATATTAAAACTATTCCGACAATAATAACCATACCGGAAGTATTCAAAAAATGAAAAAAAAAGGTTAAAAATATTGTTGCACTTGCGAAAAACTTGATTGCTCACTTAGGTAATAGTGGACCAAATGAACTAAAGTGTCGTTGGATAGCCCCATTAATGGACCATCATATGGTATCTAAATAATACGATTTCAATGGTAAGGAAATAAATTATTGTATGCCAAAAATCTAGTATTTTCCGATTTTTTAACATTCTGAGACACCCTTTTCTCGAAAACGACGCCTACATTTTTTCTGAAACTTTTCTTACTCATAGTCCTATCGGTTGTCTATATAGTGAATCCAAAATGAAAAGCATTGAAATAATATAGGTGGTCCAAAAATGGCATCAAACTTTGAAAAGATAGGTTGCCAGGCAACGAAACATACGCCCACAGCAGCTAAATCGTCCGGGCAGTCAACAAGGGTTGTCGAATATTTTTACTTTTTTTTGGTAATGAAACATTTGTAATACACTAAAATCTGAGTAACAACTCATTCTGTAATTATCAGAAAATCATGAGAATTTGTTTGCTTTTTATAAAGTTTTGCCCCACGCTAACAATTAGTATAAGAAACATTTAATATCATGGATTTAGCTGTTCAGTTATCAAAATTCATTGAAAATCAAAATACTTGTTCACTTCAACACCTTAAACTCTGTGTATCAATCTGAAGTCAATCGGATGATAAGTTTGGCATCTACAGCGCAACAAGGTTTCATGAAGTAATCAAGGGAGATACCAACTTATAAAGCAATTTCGACAAGAATCCTTAAACCGGAAGTGGTCGAAATAATGGGCAATATTTTGAAAAAAATGCAAAAAATGGATATTTTAGGGAAAAACGCGATTTCTCCGCCCGATATCAATGGATTAAAGAAATTAGGGTACCATTGTACTGCACTACGATTGTACTATCGTATGATACCCAATTCATACAGATACTATGATCAGGAAGCAAAATATGGCACGCTGAAAATCACAAATTTTCTGATTTTTAGCATTTTTGGACGCCTGTATCTCGAAAACTTAACCTACAATTCTTTTTTATTTTTTTCTATCGAGAGTCCTTTTGGAGGTATTTTGCATGAAGCCATCCAATAAGACTTTGAAATGTCTGGAATAGGATAAAAAAGGGACTTAAAATCGAAAAATCGTGAAATTTTGGAAAATGCTCTACTATTTTTTTATTTTAAGAGATTTTTAAAAAATAGGTTGTATATTCGGATAGCTGACCTAATTACAATTCTAACGATGTATAATATGTATGTAATTATTGAAATTTAATTTTCGATATTTTAAATTTTTTGCATTTTTGGCACTTTTGAACATAGGATTTCTCACGGGAATTTTATCTGATCAGATAATGTAATATATCATTACAGAGCCCTGTGGCTGTTTTAGCGTCTAAACCGGATATTAAAACTATTCCGACAATAATAACCATACCGGAAGTATTCAAAAAATGAAAAAAAAGGTTAAAAATATTGTTGCACTTGCGAAAAACTTGATTGCTCACTTAGGTAATAGTGGACCAAATGAACTAAAGTGTCGTTGGATAGCCCTATTAATGGACCATCATATGGTATCTAAATAATACGATTTCAATGGTAAGGAAATAAGTTATTGTATGCCAAAAATCTAGTATTTTCCGATTTTTTAACATTCTGAGACACCCTTTTCTCGAAAACGAAACATACGCCCACAGCAGCTAAATCGTCCGGGCAGTCAACAAGGGTTGTCGAATATTTTTACTTTTTTTTGGTAATGAAACATTTGTAATACACTAAAATCTGAGTAACAACTCATTCTGTAATTATCAGAAAATCATGAGAATTTGTTTGCTTTTTATAAAGTTTTGCCCCACGCTAACAATTAGTATAAGAAACATTTAATATCATGGATTTAGCTGTTCAGTTATCAAAATTCATTGAAAATCAAAATACTTGTTCGCTTCAACACCTTAAACTCTGTGTATCAATCTGAAGTCAATCGGATGATAAGTTTGGCATCTACAGCGCAACAAGGTTTCATGAACTAATCAAGGGAGATACCAACTTATAAAGCAATTTCGACAAGAATCCTTAAACCGGAAGTGGTCGAAATAATGGGCAATATTTTGAAAAAAATGCAAAAAATGGATATTTTGGGGAAAAACGCGATTTCTCCGCCCGATATCAATGGATTAAAGAAATTAGGGTACCATTGTACTGCACTACGATTGTACTATCGTATGATACCCAATTCATACAGATACTATGATCAGGAAGCAAAATATGGCACGCTGAAAATCACAAATTTTCTGATTTTTAGCATTTTTGGACGCCTGTATCTCGAAAACTTAACCTACAATTCTTTTTTATTTTTTTCTATCGAGAGTCCTTTTGGAGGTATTTTGCATGAAGCCATCCAATAAGACTTTGAAATGTCTGGAATAGGATAAAAAAGGGACTTAAAATCAAAAAATCGTGAAATTTTGGAAAATGCTCTACTATTTTTTTATTTTAAGAGATTTTTAAAAAATAGGTTGTATATTCGGATAGCTGACCTAATTACAATTCTAACGATGTATAATATGTATGTAATTATTGAAATTTAATTTTCGATATTTTAAATTTTTTGCATTTTTGGCACTTTTGAACATAGGATTTCTCACGGGAATTTTATCTGATCAGATAATGTAATATATCATTACAGAGCCCTGTGGCTGTTTTAGCGTCTAAACCGGATATTAAAACTATTCCGACAATAATAACCATACCGGAAGTATTCAAAAAATGAAAAAAAAAGGTTAAAAATATTGTTGCACTTGCGAAAAACTTGATTGCTCACTTAGGTAATAGTGGACCAAATGAACTAAAGTGTCGTTGGATAGCCCTATTAATGGACCATCATATGGTATCTAAATAATACGATTTCAATGGTAAGGAAATAAGTTATTGTATGCCAAAAATCTAGTATTTTCCGATTTTTTAACATTCTGAGACACCCTTTTCTCGAAAACGACGCCTACATTTTTTCTGAAACTTTTCTTACTCATAGTCCTATCGGTTGTCTATATAGTGAATCCAAAATGAAAAGCATTGAAATAATATAGGTGGTCCAAAAATGGCATCAAACTTTGAAAAGATAGGTTGCCAGGCAACGAAACATACGCCCACAGCAGATAAATCGACCGGGCAGTCAACAAGGGTTGTCGAATATTTTTACTTTTTTTTGGTAATGAAACATTTGTAATACACTAAAATCTGAGTAACAACTCATTATGTAATTATCAGAAAATCATGAGAATTTGTTTGCTTTTTATAAAGTTTTGCCCCACGCTAACAATTAGTATAAGAAACATTTAATATCATGGATTTAGCTGTTCAGTTATCAAAATTCATTGAAAATCAAAATACTTGTTCGCTTCAACACCTTAAACTCTGTGTATCAATCTGAAGTCAATCGGATGATAAGTTTGGCATCTACAGCGCAACAAGGTTTCATGAAGTAATCAAGGGAGATAACTCTGGAAGTAATTATTTGAAATTGATGAAAATCAGTAGGCTTCTTCCTCTCAGGACCTTAAACAGTGTGTGTAAATTTAAAGTCAATCGGATATTAACTTTGGCCTCTAGAGTGTCCACAGGATTTTTTGATGTGATCAAGGGCCATAACTCTGGCAATAATTATCGGAAATTGATGCAAATCAATAGGCTTCTTCATCTTATGACCTTAAACACTGTGTATAAATTTAAAGTCAATCGGATATTAACTTTGGCTTTTAGAGCGTCCACAAGATTTTTTGAAGTGATCAAGGGTGATAACTCTGGCACTAATTATCGAAAATCGCTGAAAATCAATAGGCTTCTTCGTCTTATGACCTTAAACACTGTGTATAAATTTAAAGTCAATCGGATATTAACTTTGGCTTTTAGAGCGTCCACAAGATTTTTTAAGTGACCAAGGGCCATAACTCTGGCACTAATTATCGGAAATTGCTGAAAATCAATAAGCTTCTTTGTCTAATGACCTTAAACACTGTGTATAAATTTAAAGTCAATCAGTTATTAACTTTGGGTTTTTTAGAGCGTCCACAAGATTTTTTGAAGTGATCAAGGGCCATAACTCTGGCACTAATTATCGGAAATCAATGAAAATCCATAGCCTTCTTTGTCTTATGACCTTAAACACTGTGTATAAATTTAAAGCCAATCGGATATTAACTTTGGCCTCTAGAGCGTCCACAAGATTTTTTGAAGTGATCAAGGGCCATAACGCTGAAAAACTACAGGCTTCTTCGTCTCATGACCTTAAAACACTGTGTATAAATTTAAAGTCAATCGGATATTAACTTTAGCCTCTAGAGCGTCCACAAGCAATTGTGGACGCCGGAACGACGGACGGACGGACGGACCGACGGACGGACGGACAGGGGCGACGACAATATACGACCACATTTCAATGTGGGCGTATAAAAAATTGAAAAATAGTTAAAATTTTTATCTTTCTTTCCAAAACAACTTAATGGATGTTTCTGACACTTCTGGTACAGAAAGTTAAGTATCCAAAGAACTTCGTAAAGCTATCACGACAACGATCGTAAAACCGGAAGTAGTCGAAAAAATGTCCGATAATTTGAAAAAAAAAAAAATTTTTTTACGAAAACCTTTTTTATTTATGAATATTTTTTGATGATATTTTACACAGGGTTAAAATATCATCGTGCTTGAGCAGAAATGAGAAAAAAATTGTCTCGGTAATTTGCGTTAGCCGCCATCGGCTAATATAGTTTTTCGTACCCAGAAAAATTATTTATTATTCGATTTGTATAAAACAAAGTTCATATGCTCCGTGCTCCCAATTGTAATTTTTTTTGTTACCGTGAAATTTTTCTGTCGGCAACGGATGTGACGTAATATTAACAAAGATAGGTTGCCAGGCAACGAAACATACGCCCACAACAGCTAAGTCGTCCGGGCAGTCAACAAGGGTTGTCGCATATTGTTTCTTTTGTCAGTAAGGACAACATTTACAACACATGATAATCTTATCACGAGTAATAGCCCATTAAATAATTATCGGAAATGATTATAGTTTTGATGGTTTGTCTCAAGGCGTATGTCCACAAGATATTTCAAAGTGATCAAGTGCCAGAAATTATCAGATATCGCTGAAAATCAAATAGGATTCTTCGTCTCATGACCCTAAACACTGTGTACAAATTTAAAGTCAATCGGATATTAACTTTAGCCTCTAAAGCGTTCACAAGATTTTTCAAAGTGATCAAGGGTCATAACTCTGGCAGTAATTATCAGATATCACCGAAAATCAATAGGCTTCTTCGTCTCATGACCTTAAAAACTGTGTATAAATTTAAAGTCAATCGGATATTAACTATAGCCTCTAGAGCGTTCACAAGATTTTTCAAAGTTATCAAGGGTCATAACTCTGGTAGTAATGATCGGATATCGCTGAAAATCAATAGGCTTCTTTGTATCATGACTTTAAACACCATGTATAAATTTAAATTCAATCGGATATCAACTTTAGCCTCTAGAGCGTTCACAAGATTTTTCAAAGTGATCAAGGGTCATAACTCGAGCAGGAATTATCGGATATTGCTGAAAATCAACAGGCTTCTTCGTATCATGACCTTACACACTGTGTATAAATTTAAATTCAATCGGATATCAACTTTAGCCTCTAGAGCGTTCACAAGATTTTTCAAAGTGATCAAGGGTCATAACTCGAGCAGGAATTATCGGATATTGCTGAAAATCAACAGGCTTCTTCGTATCATGACCTTACACACTGTGTATAAATTTAAAGTCTATCGGATATTAACTTTAGCCTCTAAAGCGTTCACAAGATTTTTCAAAGTGATCAAGGGTCATAACTCTGGCAGTAATTATCAGATATCACCGAAAATCAATAGGCTTCTTTGTCTCATGACCTTAAACACTGTGTATAAATTTAAAAACAATTGGATATTAACTATAGCCTCTAGAGCGTTCACAAGATTTTTCAAAGTGATCAAGGGTCATAACTCTGGTAGTAATTATCGGATATCGCTGAAAATCAATAGGCTTCTTTGTCTCACGACCTTAAACACCGTGTATAAATTTCAAGTCAATCGGATATTAACTTTAGCCTCTAGAGCGTTCACAAGAAATTGTGGACGATGGACGGACGGACGGACGGACGGACGGACCGACGGACGGACGGACCGACAGACGGACGGACGGGGGCGACGGCAATATACGACCACATTTCCATGTGGGCGTATAAAAACTACAATTTTGACAGTTCGGTACCACTTTTTGAAAGCAAATATTATTTTTTTTCAAAACTGATATAACTAGAAGGATGCACCCTGAAAAGGTGCACAAAATCCTTAGCTCAGATTTTTTAATTTCAATTTCATTTTCGGGCAATTTCGAATAAAATGTAAAATAAAGTGTAAAATTCAGTTATTTACAATTCATTCAGCGTCTTCATATTTTGAAATATTTATTTGTTATTTTCGTAAACTCGTAGCAATAATCCAGACGACGAGAATGTATGCGAAAATTAGTTTGTAATATGAGCAGTTACCGAGAAATATGCAATTTTGCATGCATCACTTTTCACTATATTTTTCCTATAAGAGAGTGAATTATTATTTGGTTTGCAATATTTTTTTTCATTCGATGCCTAATGCCAATTTGGAATAGGTTAAGCCAATATTACAGTTTCACTGTGACCGGAAATGACGTCATTTTGGCAAAAACTGTATTTTTAACCTAAAAAAAACAAATATTTTATTCAAATGAGTCTTTTTTATAATATATTTCAAATTATGATATTTGAATCCCATCAACGAATAGCATGAACCTATACGATCATACAGGTACCACAAAAAAGTTTCTAACTTATACGGATGCCGAGAAATAGACGATTTTCTACAAGTCACTTTTCAAGGTTTTTGGTCTATAAAAGTGTCAATTATTACTCAACTTTAACCATGTGATGCCTTATGCCATTTATGATCGCAATGATCTGATTTAACATTTCCATTATCACCGGAAGTAATGTCATATTTGCAAAAACCGTATTATTAGACTTCAAAACAAATATTTTTTTGAAGTGAGTTATAGTTATTATTTGTTTAACGTTATAACGTTTGATTCTAATGGCCATTTAGATTGGATCAATATAATCATACTGATATCAAGAAATTGCTTCTAGCATATTCCCTTGTCGAGAAATAACCAATTTTCTAAGGATCACTTTTTAAGTTTTTTTACCTTTTTAATTTCAGTTTATGGGTTCTAAGTTTATTATTTATTGCCTGATATGTATAAAATTGCGAATTCTCAACTTATTTGTTACCGATAATGATTTCTTTTGGCACCGGAAGTGAAGTAATTTTGCCAGATTTTACAATTTTGACCAGTGTATTTGCAAGCAAATATTACTTTTACAAATCTGAGGGTGTCACTGAATCATAACAACTACAGTATCGTTTGGTAACTCGATGGATCGGCTATTGTATGACGCACTTCCTGTCTGATTCCTGAAAGCCGATTCAGCACTGCAGCTCTGTAGCTCTAGTTATTCTTCTTATTATTATTATCGTTTTTGAAAATATTGCAGTAATTTTAACAATAATCATTCGATTTTAACTTTCGATACATTTTGGCATAGCCTGAGACAGGGCACATAGCTATGCTACTTTCGATTTTTGATTTTCGGCAAATCTTCGAAGATATTAGGCGCCAAATTTCGAAAATTTAAAATTTTACAAAAAACTTTTTTATTTATGAATATTTTTTAGTCGTATTGTTCACAGAATAAAAGAGTCATCTGACTAGTGCAAAAATGTTAAAAAATTTTGTCTCAGTAATTTACCTTGGCCGCCATTGGCTAATTCAGTTTTTCAGTCCTAGATTATTTTTTTATTGTTCGATTTGTATAAAACAAAGTTCATATGCTTCATTGTATCAATTGTCATTTTTTTTATTACCGAAAGTGTTATCTGTCGGCACCGGAAGTGGCATAATTTTACCAAAAACTATAATTTGGACAGTTATTTTCTTTCTTCGAAAACAAATATTATTTTTTGGAAAAATTATTTGATTCAAAGAGTGTGCCCTTTCAAGGCGCAAAAATGTAGGAAGCAGTTTTTTTAATTTCGATTTCATTTTCGAGCAAATTCGATTAAGAGGCTAAAAATGGTGTAAAATTGGCCTATTTACAACCTATTCATGCTTTTCAGATTTTAAAATATTTCTTCGTAACTTTTATAAACTTGTAGCTATAATCCATACGAAGAAAATGTATGTTAATATTCGTTTGTAATGTAAGCAGTTACCAAGAAATGGGCAGTTCTGTACAAGTCACTGTTTTCGTTATTTTCCATGTAAAATGGTCAATTATGATTGGATTTTTATAAAAGTGACATCATTTGATTCAAAAAGCACGTAGCGTCAGATCAAGTTGATTACAATTTAAAATTGACACCGGAAGTGACATCATTTGGTCAAAAAATGAATTTTAAACTTTTTAAATCAATGTTTTATTCAACCAAGAATAACGTAATATGTATTAATAATTTTAACTTTTGGTTTAAATTCACATATAAACAAATCTCATATGGTCATATAGATATCATAAAATGGTTTCTAACTTGTTCGGTTGCCGAGAAATAGACGGTTTTCTAAAGGTCACTTTTGAAGGTTTCGGGGCCATAAAAGGGTCAATTATTATTCGATTTTCATAAACGTCACACCATGTTATACCTAATGCCATTTGGGACTTCATACAAGTAATTTAAGATTTTCATTATCACCGGAAGTAACGTCATTTTGGCAAAAACTGTATTTTTAGCCTCCAAAACAGATATTTTATTCAAATGAGTCTGTTTTGAAATCTTTTTCAAATTATGGTATTTGATGCCAATCCACAAAGAATGAACCCATACGATCATACAGATACCACAAAATGGTTTCTAATTTGTACGGTTGCAGAGAAATAGCCCATTTTCTACAAGTCACTTTTCAAGTTTTTTGGTCTTTAAAAGTGGCAATTATTATTCGATTTACATAAAATTTTCACTATATGATATCGTATGCCATGTATGATTTCATAAGACTAATTGAACATTTGCATTAACACCGGGAGTAATTTAATTTTGTCAAGATCATTTACAAGTAACAAATGTATAAAATGGATTGATATTGCTGGATTTTGTTGATTCCGCGTCCATTTTATTTGTGTGCAATGTTAATTTGGAAACTTGTTTAGTGGTTTCGCTGGTACCGGAAGTGACATATGTTCAAGGATAACTTGGCACCGGAAGTGACATGTTTAAGGGTAACGTGGCACCAGTGAAACCCGTCATTCCTGCATGCAGGTCTAGTTAATATTTGTTTTCGACTGTGTTATAAACATGTCGTCTCCATGTTGAATATTTTGGACTGTCTGTGTAAGCTTGCATTGTTTGACTTGAGTGTTTCATCCCTGAGCATGAGCGTGTTGTTTCTAGAATATGTCCATTATTTTGTGGCTTGTTTCTTTTAGAAAACTATCCATTATTTGTGCTATGTTTTAAGCTTGATAATAGCCTAAGACTGTCCATTATGTAAATACAAAGAAAAACTTCGGGGCTAACGCCTTACAGCCAGGACAATTATATAATATAATCGGATTTACAAGTCATTGGTTGTTTTACATGAAATGTAAAATTGTCCGTGATATTTATGGATGAACCTTGAATTATGATTGAACACGTTTTACATTTGGATTCATTACACTTGTTAACTGTGGGTATGATTTTGTTTGATTCGAATTTTGATGAGATTGGTAATTTAGCTAGGCTTTAAGCTTGTTTTCAACTATTTATTATTTTTGTTTGTCTTATTTAATATAGAATATGTGTCAGAGAGTTTTTTTACTGTGAAAAGATGTCTCGGAGTGCATTTTGAACAGGAAAATGTAGTTCAACAGGCTTTAAAACATAGGAATCGACACTTAGATCAAACAAAAATGAATTTCCCGGCTATTACTCGGTATTACCGCGTTAACATTGTAAATAAGGACTTAAGGTGTGTTAATTAACAAGGGTGAAAAACTGAGAGGTGGGTTAATTAATGCTTTGGTGGAAAAACTGTGCGACGGTGCGTTTTCTGTAGAGGTGTGTTATTTAACCGACAGTAAAAGATAGACTGGCACTGCCAGGCAGGATACGCCCACATTTTCGAGAGATGGATAGAGAACAAGCAATACCGAAAGTGATTTTTCCTACATCATTAAGTTAGAATTTGATATGTGCAAATATCGAAATGAATTAAGATCTTTGGGTTATAAAGGTGCATTTCAGTAGGCTTCAAATTCGACTGGGGATCATGTTGCTAAGTGGGTAAGATGCTGGCCTCTATAGGGTCCACAACCTTGATATAACATATTTTCACACTAATCGCGTACACACGGCGGCCATTTTGTCTGTCAATTTTGGTCCGATTTTCACAAAATTTGAACTCAATCTTCATTACCATGTAACGGTGATATAATCAAACGTTGTTTTAAATCGGATAATAATTTTTACCTCCTGTGGGACCACAAGCTAAAAAGGGTGATTTTTCATACAATCAGGGACCATAATTCAGGAAGTTACGAATCAATGGGCGCAAATATCGAAAGGAACCAAGATCTTCAGGTTATAAACATGCATGTCAAGTTTCATCAAAATCGGTTCAAAATTGTGACCTCTATAGGGTCCACAACCTTGATATAACATATTTTCACACTAATCGCGTACAAACGGCGGCCAATTGTCTGTCCATTTGGTCCGATTTTCACAAAATTTGAACTCAACCTTCATTACCATGTAACGGTGATATAGTCAAACGTTTTTATACGCCCACATTTTTATGTCGCCCCTGTCCGTCCGTCCGGACATCCGTCCGTCCACAATTTGTTTGTGGACTCTCTACAGGTCACAATTCTTATCCGATTTTGACGAAACTTGAAATATAGGTTTATCCCCAAAAGATCTCGGTTCCTTTCGATATTGGCATGTATCGGATGAAAACTTCATGGATTATGGCCCCTGATTGTACGAAAAATCATGTTTTTAGCTTGTGGATCCCTATAGAGGTCAAAATTTTGAACCGATTTTGATGAAACTTGACATGTATGTTTATAACCCACAGATCTTGGTTCCTTTCGATATTTGCACCTATCGGAATGTAATTTACTGAATTATGGCCCTGATTGTCCGAAAAATCACCCTTTTTAGCTTGTGGTCCCTCTGGAGGTCACAATTATTATCCGATTTAAAAAAACCGTTTGATTATATCACCGTTACACCCTAAGGAAGGTTGAGTTCGAATTTCGGGAAAATCAGACGAAAATTGCCATACAAAATGGCCGCCGTTTGTACGCGAATACTGTTAAAAAATTGTATATCATGGTTTGTGGACCTTGTAAAAGTCACATTTTTAAATCGATTTTGATGAAACTTGAAATTCATGGTTATAACCCAAAGATCTTGGTTCCTTTCGATATTTGCGCATATCGGATTGTAACTTCCTGAATTATGGCCCCTGATTATACGCAAAATCGCCTTACTTTAGCTTGTGGTCCCTCTGGTGGTCACAATTATTATCCGATTTAATAAAACGGTTGATAATATTACCGTTACACCGTAAGGAAGGTTGAGTTCGAATTTCGGGAAAATCCGACCAAAATTGCCATACAAAATGACCGCCGTTTGTACGCGAATACTGTTAAAAAATTGTATATCATGGTTGTGGACCCTGTAGAGGTGACAATTTTAATTCGGTTTTGATGAAACTTGAAATGCATGGTTATAACCCAAAGATCTTGGTTCCTTTCGTTATTTGCGCATATCGGATCGTAACTTCCTGAATTATGGCCCCTGATTGTCCGAAAAATCGCCTATGGTCCCTCTGCTCTGGAGGTCACAATTATTATCCGATTTGAAAAAACGTTTGACTCTATCACCGTTACACCCTACGGAAGGTTGAGTTCGAATTTCGAGAAAATTGGACTATAATTGCCAGAAAAAATGGCCGCCGTTTGTACGCGATTAGTGTAAAAATATGGTATGTCAAAGTTGTGGACCCTGTAGAGGTGACAATTTTTATTCAATTTTGATGAAACCTGAAATGCTTGTTTATAACCTAAAGATCTTTATTCTTTTCGATATTTGCGCATATCAAATTGTAACTTAATGAATTATGGCCTTTGATTGCAGGAAAAATCACTCTCGGTATTGCTTGTTCTCTGTCTGTCTATCTCTCGAACAATTATTATCTGATTTAAAAAAAAACTCTGATTATATTACTGTTGCACCGTAAGGGAGGTTGAGTTTGAATTTCGTGAAAATCGTACCAAAATTGTCGGACGAAATGGTCACCGTTTGTACGCGAATAGTGTAAAAATATGGTATATCATGGTTGTGGATTCTCTACAGGTCACAATTCTTATCCGATTTTGACGAAAAGTCACATTTCTAGGTTGTGTACCGTCACACCATAATCATTGTCTGCTTCGAATTTCATGAATATCAGACTGGAACTGACCAACAAAATGGCTGCCCCCAATACAGTATGAAATACAGGACTTAATGACATAGGAAAAATCACTTTCGATATTGCTTGTTCTCTATCCATCTCTCAAAAATGCAGTGCCAGCCTATCTTTTTTTAAATCGGATGATAATTTTGACCTCCAGAGGCACCACAAGCTAAAAAGGGCGATTTTTCGGACAATCAGGGGCCATAATTCAAGAAGTTAGGATCTGATGACCGCAAATATAGAAAGGAACCAACATCTTTGGCTTATAAACATACATGTCAAGTTACATCACAATCGGTTCAAAATTGTGACCTCTATAGGGTCCACAACCTTGAAATAACATATTTTCACACTATTCGCGTATAAACGGCGGCCATTTTGTATGTCAATTTTGGTCCGATTTTCAGGAAATTCGATCTCAACCTCCATTAAGATGTAACAGTGATATAATCAAACGGTTTTTTAAATCGGATAATAATTTTGACCTCCACAGGGACCACAAGCTAAATAGGGCAATTTTTCGGACAATCAGGGGCCATAATTCAGGAAGTTACGATCCGATGGGCGCAAATGTCGAAAGGGACCAAGATCTTCGGGTTATAAACATGCATGTCAAGTTTCATCACAATCGGTTCAAAATTGTGACCTCTATAGGGTCCACAACCTTGAAATAACATTTTTTCACACCATTTGCGTACAAACGGCGGTCATTTTGTATGCCAATTTTGGTCCGTTTGTCACGAAATTCGAACTCAACCTTCATTACCAGGTAACGGTGATATAATCAAACGGTTTTTTAATTCGGATAATAATTTTGACCTCCAGACGGACCACAAGCTAAAAAGGGCGATTTTTCGGACAATCAGGGGCCATAATTCAGGAAGTTACGATCCGATGGGCGCAAATATCGAAAGGAACGAAGATCTTTGGGTTATAAACATGCATGTCAAGTTTCATCACAATCGGTTCAAAATTGTGACCTCTATACGGCCCACAAGCTAAAAACATGATATTTCGTACAATCATGGGCCATAATCCATGAAGTTTCCATTCGATACATGCCAATATCGAATGCAGCCGAGATCTTATGGGGATAAACTATATTTCAAGTTTCGTCAAAATCGGATAAGAATTGTGACCTGTAGAGAGTCCACAAACAAATTGTGGACGGACGGAAGTCCGGACGGACAGGGGCGACGACTTAATACGTCCACATGAAAATGTGGGCGTATAAAAATGAATGTCAATGATGTGTATTGTTTATTTTGCGTGTTTTCTTGCTAGTGGCAATAAGTGCACCAAAAGGAGTATAATCTAGGACCAACAAGCTTTATCTGACACATACATATTTGACCGTATTTTACTTTCGCAGATCTTTGTATAATCAAAGATAGATTGCCAGGCAACGAAACATATGCCCACAGCAGCTAAATCGTCCGGGCAGTCAACAAGGGTTGTCGCATATTTTTACTTTTTCGGTAATGAAACATTTGTAATACACTAAAAACTTTGGCCTCTAGAACATCCACAAGATTTTTTGAAGTGATCAAGGGCCATAACTCTGGCAGTAATAATCGGAAATCGCTGAAAATCAATAGGCTTCTTCGTCTTATGACCTTAAACACTGTGTATAAATTTAAGGTCAATCGGATATTAACTTTGGCCTCTAGACCATCCACAAGATTTTTCAAAGTGATCAAGGGCCATAACTCTGACGGTATAATCCTTGAGTGGCATTTAGTGATTGAGCACATTTCCATATAAATTGTGTTGTGTTTTTGAACTCTGACAGTAATTAGCGGAATCGCTGAAAATCAATAGGTTTCTTCGTCTTATGACCTTAAACACTGCGTATAAATTTAAAGTCAATCGGATGGATATTTAGAATGTCCACAAGATTTTTTGAAGTGATCAAGGGTCATAACTCTGGCAATAATGATCGGATATTGCTGAAAATCAATTGGCTTCTTCGTCTCATGACCCTAAACACTGTGTATAAATTTAAAGTCAATCGGATATTAACTTTAGCCTCTAAAACAATTGTGGACACCGGGCGGACGGACGGGGCGACGACTATGGAGCGGAATTTCCCCCATAATTCTAAATACTAACCTAGTAATGTGTATGCTAATATGCTTACTTCTATACATGTAACTTCTTACTAACAAATGTTAAATTGGCTATTTAAACATGTAGAAATGCTAATTTATATTACTTATTTCTTAAATATTGCAGTTAGAATTTGTATTTTGTTCTCTTTCCATTATTAGTTTTAATTTATTGTAGTCTGTTTAGTTTCGTTAACATTTTGACATATCACAATGTCATAATTCTAAGCCAAATTTTGCTAACAGACAGCGCTGTTTGCAATGTATGGTGGCTCATTAGGAACACGTAAAAATGACCCGATAAATAAATGGGCTATTTTATCGTGCATTTTCACAAAAAATGCACTATCGATTGTTTTGGCTTATTTGTTTTCTAAAAGAATAATATATTATTCAAAAAAAGTAGGGGATATTTGATTTTGGGGGCATAATACTAAAATATGCAAATGACTACGAAAAAAGTCACTATAGAACCTAACAGAAGAAACATTTCCAGTTACATGTGACGCCCAAACGCACCAATAGCTACCGCATGGAATGCAGGTGATACTTGGGATCATCATGGGGGTCCAACCCAAGATTTGCACGACTCTGACTTTGAATGTTACAGTCATTGTGGCATTGAATTCGAGGGTGGAAACATCAGTTTAATTGTTTTAGTGACCAGAAAACAAATTTTGATATGCGTCGGCTTACCCAAAATGAAAGGTTACGTACCCTTGGCACGCTACAGATCGGCACAACACAGGCGGTTGTGGCGCGGACGATGAATGTTTCTCAGTCTGTCATAAGCAGGCTATGGTCCAGATACCGTGATACACAATCTGTACAGGACAGACCACGCTCGGGTCGACCAATACAAGGGCGACAACTCAAGCCCAGGATCGATTTATCCGTACCTTGGCCTTGAGAAATCGTGACATCACAGCAAATCAGATCAGCGCTCGTCTTCAAACAGACACTGGTGTGAGAGTGAGTGGCCAAACGATTCGGAATCGACTGCATAGGGGTCACCTTCGCGCTCGACGTCCTCGCGTGATCCATTGTTTGAGAGATCATCACATTCAGGCAAGACGTCGTTGGTGTAGGGATCGTCAACACTGGGATAATCGACGCTGGAGCAATGTGATGTTTTCAGATGAGTCAAGGTTCACTGTTGATTTTTTGGACAGACGTAGGAGGGTGTGGCGTCGTCGAAACGAGCGCTTCCAAGACGTTAACGTCATCAGACATGATCGATTTGGGGGTGGTTCTGTTATGGTGTGGGAAGGCATCACTGTTGTTGGAAGAACGGATTTACATGTTGTTGCAGGGCGTGTTACAGGCCAGTACTACCGGGACAACATCTTGGCAGTCCATGTTGTGCCGTTCGCACGACGTCATGGCCGCCGTTTCATCTTCCAGGATGACAACGCAAGATGTCACAGGGCCAGCATCGTTACAGGTTACCTCCAACAACAGAACATCACCACATTACCTAGGTCAGCACTGAGTTCCGACCTCTCCCCCATCGAGCATGTCTGGGACATGCTTGGACAGAGGTTACGTCAACGTCAAAACGTCCTGCCAATGTCCAAGAACTTGCTGCTGCGTTGCAACAGGAATGGGACAATCTGGACCAAAATGACCTTAGACGTCTCATTAGGAGTATGCCACGTCGGATCAATGCTTGTTTGCCAAACAGAGGAGGATTTACCCGTTACTGACTTTGTTGTGATGCTGTGGTAACTTTGCTGTTTGACCCCGGGTATCATTTTACCCTTATAATGGTCAGTCTGTGCCTTACTTAGTCTAACGATCATTTGGAATAAATCGATGAATGTGAACTTCATTTCATTTTGTCATTTGTTTCTTCGTCAGTTTCATTAGGTGACTTTAATAACACTTAAAAATCAAATCCCCTACTTTTTGAATAGTATATATAGCAAGAACTCGCTACTTCGTGAATGAAAGTGAATAAATAATTATAAATCGGTCATGCTTAGTTTAGCTTATCTCTTACCCTCAAAATTATGAAATGTTATACGCACAGAAACAAAGTATTTGGGGTATTATTGAAGTCACCTATATCGGGCCAGGCTTCCAAATCATCGGGAGTCGCGGTCCCTCGGTGAGTAAGTCACTGGCTCAGTAACCAGGAGATCTCGGGTTTCCGGCTCGCTTTCCACCTGTTAGGATGAAAACCCAATTACGTACACTAAGAGTAGGCCATAGCGCCCCTGTCCGTACAAAATCCCCAGAAATTGCTCACTTCATGACGTTTTCCCGTCTTCATTAGCATAGTCAGTGCATAATAGCAGGGTGTTAAACTTTATTTCATTTCTAAATCACCGGTTTTGTGTCTGAAGGTAGCTGTTTTGGGGATTGGGTCGTTATTGAAGTTTGATGTGTAGTTGTTTTTCGAGACTTTATAGTAATATTGGACTTTTTTGTTGTGTTTTCTTCGTGATCGTAATATATAAAAAAACTACAGGTTATATGATTTCTTCAACTTTATTATTAAACAAAAATAAAAATTTAAAATTGTCGTTTATTGCATAAAGTAGTAACGTTTTAAAACGTTAAATATTGTGTAATTCAACATGGCGCCCGATAAGGTTTAATATTACTGTATATAGGTACAAATTAGTACCAAATGGTTTATTTATATGAGATTCAAGGTTTGAACTATGCCTTGGAAATCGGAAGCGACTCATTACAAATATGGTATCGTCTAAAATGGTGGTTTTACCGATAGTTTCTATTCATACCGTGTAATTTGAAAACATCGTTCAATAAATGATAAAAAAATGGTTTAATTAGTGCCATGGTTTAGATTAATAGCAACGGGTTTAATTTCTCCGAGATGCGTTTAAAAATGGACGATCCGTGCACTTATCTATGGCGATCATTTATTGGCCGAGCCGTTGAGTTTCCCCTAGATGGGTTTAAAAATGGACTTCCCGTTCACTCATCTATAGTGTTCAGTTATTAGACGAGGCGTCAAATTTTCCGAGGTAAGTCGAATTTCCTGAGATACGTATAAATCAACATACGAATAATTTATCTATAGTGTTTAATTATAAGATAAAACCTTTAATTTCCCGCGTGCCGACCAATTCATTTTGATTACGATTATTTACATACGAAGTACGAATAAAAATTTGAGTGTAAAAAAATGCACACGCATAGATATTCACCTTACCGTGGCTGTACTATATATTACCCATTAGCCTATAAAAATAGTATTCCACCATTGTCAAATACGTCAAAAATCGCTAAATCACGATATTCCCTTACGGTGGCCGTACTATATATTATCCATTATCCTATAAAAATAGTATTCCACCATTGAAAAATACGTCAAAAAATTAGTAAATCTCGTCCCGGGTAATTATTAGACGAGGCGTCGAATTTCCCGAGATACGTCGAATTTCCCGAGATACGTAATTTCCCGCGTGCCGTTTATCTGATTAATTCACTTTGATTACGATTATTTACATACAAAGTACGAATAAAAATTTGAGTGTAAAAAAATGCGCAGACATAGATATTCACCTTACCGTGGCCGTACTATATATTATCCATTAGCCTATAAAAATAGTATTCCACCATTGACAAATACGTCAAAAATCGGTAAATCACGATATTCACCTTACCGTGGCCATACTATATATATTATCCTATAAAAATAGTATTCCACCATTGACAAATACGTCAAAAATTGGTAAATCTCGTCCCGGGTAATTATACAATCAGAACTCGGTAAATCACACAGGTAATGCTTCTTCATTAAATCACAAATGAATTAACGTGTACATGTGGCCAGAAGTCAATCCTACAATGGCAGTGCGATAGACCCGCGAGAGCAATCTGTTTCACAGAGAATTACTTACGAATTATCCCTGTAACAGATGACTGTCCACAACACGTGCATTGACTGCAGGCGTTGTTAGTCATTGGATCAACGGCTCGTGCAATGTTTACTTAACACCTAACTGCTTCGGGCAAAATGATGCATTTTACTCATTTTAATACCAATTTACACTAAATAGGAAATATTTTTTGAACTACAAATACTTCAAACGTCTTTATTTTTCTTTTACCTCAAAAAAAAATGTTTGAGAATTTGATTTGTCGGAGGAAAAAAATTAATATGCCGTACTCATTAAGCCTCGTCGATGTCATGCTTATCAGTGATTGTA
Organism: Patella caerulea; assembly: GCA_036850965.1. NCBI lineage: Eukaryota > Metazoa > Mollusca > Gastropoda > Patellidae > Patella > Patella caerulea. Next base: position 15,066,050 of record JAZGQO010000015.1, on the reverse strand, counting down.
GCGGCCAAGCGAATATTCACTGCGGGATCAGTTTGCCGCGAGAGAGTTAGACATGTACTGGCGCCAAAAGAAGTCACCCAGGAAATACGCTTCAATGATTAGTGCCTTGATGTTACGTAATCACGGGATTTGGGTCAATGAAATGTTGACTTTAGTACAACGGTTTTTGTTACACCTAAATCAAACCATATTGCATTATATCAGAGGTACATTATCACAAATAATGCAGGTAGAAGTTATAAAACAAAAGCATTCCAGCAATCAAACAATTAATCCATACTGTAATAACGGCGTGCGTATTTAAAAACATGGTTTCATATGGCACCCAGACATGTGAACATAGGTGGGGATTAATAAAACAATAGTTTTCGGCCAATCAAATATTAATCTATATTGTAATAACTGCCATTTATGACTTCTCTTTATATTTAAAATAACACCAATAACAGAAATTAAATAAATCTAAAACATCAAAGTATAAGTATTTGAACACTGATACAAGAAGATCAACAAAGCTACTCGTATATAGTGTAATTGATCTTATGTGGCGTTACACACAATGTGAAACCACTTTACTCTTTTTATAATAGGCAGTGCCTAGATGGTAAGCTAAGATTTCTATTCTGCAGAGAAAGGGCGCAAGTGTCATTTCAGATACGAAGTTCTATGTGGATTCTTAAAATGAGACCGACAAGACTTAAGGCGTATTAACCAAGTTGCACTTATTCTTAAATAAACTGTTAAACGCTTACTTATTGTTAAATAAACAATAATGTATGGAATAAATAAGTTTTACAATTTGATTTTTGTTGATTACCGATAACGAACGAGATTAGTTCACGGCTGAAGATCAGTATTTTTGAATTGGCGTTTTAATTTAAATTTTAGGTCAGTTCACCAATGTTTTAGTAATAAAGTATATCGCATTATTAGTTCCCTGAAATTGAATTGGCTACGATGATGTAATAACAAAGATAGGTTGCCATGCAACGAAACATACGCCCACAGCAGCTAAATCGTCCGGGCAGTCAACAAGGGTTGTCGCATATTTTTTACTTTTTTTGGTAATGAAACATTTGTAATACACTCAAATCTGATTTAGAGTAACAACTCATGTAATTATTAGAATAAATTTTTACCCCACTCTAACAATTATTATATACATGAAACATTTAATATTATGGATTTAGCCGTTCAGTTATCAAAATTCATTGAAAATCAAAATACTTGTTCGTGTCAACACCTTAAACTCTGTGTGTCAATCTGAGGTTTGACCTCTATAATGTCACAAGATTTTTTGAAGTTATCAAGGGAGGTAACTCTGGCAGTAATTATTTGAAATCTCTGAAAATCAATAGGCTTCTTCATCTCATGACCTTAGACACTGTGTATAAATTTAAAGTCAATCGGATATTAACTTTGGCCTCTAGAGCATCCACAGGATTTTTTGAAGTTATCAAGGGAGATAACTTTGACAGTAATTATTTGAAATCTCTGAAAATCAATAGGCTTCTTCGTCTCCTTAAACACTGTGTGTAAATTTAAAGTCGATCGGATATTAACTTTGGCATCTAAAGGCTCCACAATATTTTTTGAAGTGACCAAGGGCAGTAATTATCGGAAATCGCTGAAAATCAAAAGGCTTCTTCATCTCATGACCTTAAACACTGTGTATAAAATTAAAGTCAATCGGATATTAACTTTGGCCTCTAGAGCGTCAACAAGATTTTTTGAAGTGATCGAGGGCCATAACTCTGGTAGTTATTATCGGAAATCGCTGAAAAACGACGGGCTTCTTCGTCTCATGACCTTTAACACTGTGTATAAATTTAAAGTCAATCGGATATTAACTTTAGCCTCTAGAGCGTCCACAAGCAATTGTGGACGCCAGACCGCCGGGCGGACGGGGGCGACGACAATATACGATCACATTTCAATGTGGGCGTATAAAAAGCGAATTGTATACATTGATAATTACACGAATATGAAGCATTTAAAATATAACACAATCTGTTAAAATATTAAGAATAATAGAAAGGGCGTCACATGGAATTTCACTAAATTTACATGAATTACAATCCGAAGTGATTGTTTTTTAGTGTAGTAATTTTTTGTCAGGTATCACAGCTGTTTAACCATTTAATGATTTGTGTCTATATAAACTTTAAGCTATTTTGAGAAAACTATTGGTTTTTAAAGAATTGTTTCATACAACCCTCTCAGTTAATTATGTTTTTATTGCCAATCCATAACAATTAATTGAACTTTTATTACAGGCGAAGCAAAAAGTTTGCTATTGCCCAATATTATATACAGATATAAATACTATACATTGTAATATAAATATACCTACAGATAACAATAACAGTACATATACTATTCAAAAAAAGTAGGCCACGCTCAGGTCGACCAAGGGCGACAACTCAAACCCAGGGTCGATTTATCCGTACCTTGGCCTTGAGAAATCGTGTTATCACAGCAAATCAGATCAGCGCTCGTCTTCAAACAGACACTGATGTGAGAGTGAGTGGCAAGACGATTCGGAATCGACTGCATATGGATCACCTTCGCGCCTGACGTCCTCGCGTGATCCTTTGTATGAGAGATCATCACATTCAGGCAAGACGTCGTTGGTGTAGGGATCGTCAACACTGGGATAATCGACCCTGGAGCAATGTGATGTTTTCAGATGAGTCAAGGTTCACTGTTGATTTTTTGGACAGACGTAGGAGGGTGTGGTGTCGTCGAAACGAGAGCTTCCAAGACGTTAACGTCATCAGACATGATCGATTTGGGGGTGGTTCTGTTATGGTGTAGGGAGGCATCACTGTTGCTGGAAGAACGGCTTTACATGTTGTTGCAGGGCGTGACAACATCTTGGCAGTCCATGTTGTGCCGTTCGCACGACGTCATGGCCGCCGTTTCATCTTCCAGGATGACAACGCAAGATGTCACAGGGCCAGCATCGTTACAGGTTACCTCCAACAACAGAACATCACCACATTACCTAGGCCAGCACTGAGTTCCGACCTCTCCCCCATCGAGCATGCCTGGGACATGCTTGGACAGAGGTTACGTCAACGTCAACAACGGCCTGCCAATGTCCAAGAACTTGCTGCTGCGTTGCAACAGGAATGGGACAATCTGGACCAAAATGGCCTTAGACGCCTCATTAGGAGTATGCCACGTCGGATCAATTCTTGTTTGGCAAACAGTGGTAACTTTGCTGTTTGACCCCGGGTATCATTTTACCCCTATAATGGTCAGTCTGTGCCTTACTTAGTCTAACGATCATTTGGAATAAATCGATGAATGTGAACTGCATTTCATTTTGTCATTTGTTTCTTCGTCAGTTTCATTAGGTGACTTTAATAACACTTAAAAATCAAATATTCCCTACTTTTTTTGAATAGTATAGTAACATTTTGATTATTGAGGCGACAGTTTGTCTGGAGAACTATGCATCACAGGGTACAAAGACTCTTTGCCTCACAAAAAAGCTTGCATTTTTTTGTTAAAGGGGAATGGTGCTATTTAAGGAATGGTGCATGTGCCGATATAAAATGGCTTGGAAGCAGCTGTAAAATAAAGTCATTTCATACATGCCCAACATAATAAAGTAATCGTGGAAAATACTTGACTCGTGCATACACCAATTGTATTGAATAAATATGTTTTACTTGTTTAGGTTGTTTTTTAAATTCACCCATCTTCAATCATAATAACATACATATTATAGAATAATAGTACAGTATAGCACAGCCAGAATACACTAAAGTACATACATAGATCAATTACACTATACGAGTAGCATTGTTGACCACCTTATGTATCAGTGTTCAAATTACTAAATCCGTTAAAATCACAAATCCTATCTATCTATCTATCTTCTTGGTGTTTAACGTCTGCTTTCACATTAGTGATATTGCAGACAAGACGTAGGGGAGCCGAAGCTGATTCCTATTTTTTTTAGAATATGATTTTGTAATCTTTCCATGTTGGCCTTAGGCCTTAGGCCATGGATTTGGTTTAGTGTTTAGTCCTTCCCTTTATTTAATATAAAACATATCGTTTGGTAGATGATCTCTTCTGCTTCTGGATTGGTAGATGTCGCCGTTTGGGATTAGTGTTTAGGTGCCAGGCCCGTCTTATCGTGGCCTCCCTTTACTCCACTATCCCACTCTATGGGTTTGGTATCTGCTTCCGTTGTTTAGGTGCCGAGTCCATCTGACCGTAACTCCCCCTTACTCCACTATCCTGCTAGTTTGGTAGATGTCATCTTTGTGGCACCTAAACACAAATCCATTCAGCATGCGGTTTAAATTTATTTAATTTCTGTCATTGGTGTTATTTTAAATATACAGAGAAGTCATAAATATCCGTTATTACAATATAGATTAATATTTGATTGGACGAAAACTATTGTTTTTTTAATTCCCACCTGTGTTAGAGTCGTTCAGAGACACAGTATTTGTCCTTATAAAAACTGACCCGCTTATCTGTGTGATTGCTCCGTCGAGAAATCTTCTGGAGTGAGCAGAAGTTAGCGCCGCGCACGTGGTTTAGGAAGTCGCAGCAAATATACGTCACATGAGGTATTTTTACAAACCTGTATTGGTATATAACGCGGAGTAAAAAAATACACTCATTACGGGCTTCCGACTTACGTGTTTATTTAATAGCGAACGTGAGCAAAAATTTCGATTTCACTCCTTGATTTGGTTTTTGATTTTGGCGATTTTGGTGATTTAAATACAGAGCTAGCTATAATAGCTTCGTTTCATTTATAACTTTCAAGTAGGTGAAAGCGCCCAGATAAATTCACTACAACCTTTCGAGATTTACTTTTATTAAGTGGCTACATTCTTGGTTTACGCTGGCGACTATTGTGGTTAGGAAATAAATATTTGTTAGCTCTAAATACGCAGAACTATTTGAGACCGGAAAATAACCGTAACAAACTTTTTATTTGTAGTCTTTATTTTCCAGACCCTTTTCGGTAACATGGTGTAAATTATTTTTATAATCATAGTATATTATCTAACCATCCTGTAGCCATAGACTTTGATCGACGGACTTATTTTTTTCTAGATTTGAGACTGAGCCCTGCAAGATATCGTCCACGGATGATTTGCTATCCAGCATTGGATTGGACAAGCACCCCTATGATTGGGGAACTGTAACAAACTACCTATGACAAAAATCACAAATAGGCTTTATGCTAGACAAATGTTAATAAACGCCCGACAACTTCGGGGCATCAGTCTATCATGACTGCTTTACATGACGACTGTGTGACTTTTGGTGACAAATACATTCAAAATAGACTGGTCAGACTGACGACAAAGACTAGGAAGGTGAGTAAAAGTAAGGTTAAGTCCACTAAAAGGTATGAAATCATACGATGATTTTCTTGACACTCCATTTTCTCCGTGATAGTTTACGTTACTCCATCGGCAGACACAAGTGAAATTAATTTAATAAACAGAGAGACTCGGACATCTGCCGATGCGACCTTAACTGATTTAGATAGAAAGAAAAGTATTTGCGGCGATTGTCATAAAAGCACAATCACCAAGTTTTAAAAAAAATCAACTTCCGAAGACTAAAAAAGAAATGATTCGCATGAAGGCTAATAATGAAAATAAAAAACAATTGGCAGGTAAAAAGAATGGTTGCAAGTCCAAACCTTTTTAGATGAACGAAGGAATTTACTATGATGTCAAAAATCAAAGATACACAGCAGAATGCCATAATTTGGTCATGAAACTTAAAAATCTAAACGTTTCCAATGGTAACGTAGCAGTGGTTATAACCGCATGTTTGGCTCTCGCGGAAAAAAAAAATATAATTACACTCCATCAAAATCTACAGTTCAAAGAATATCATGTGAGCGCGTCGGTGTCCACATGTTTAGGAAACCTTGAAGTCGGCGAAAAATACCACCCTTTATAGGCTTACAGACGAAACTACAAAATTTGGCTCTAAATTCGGTACATACGCAATAATCGCTGGCTCGGCGCATACGCCACTTACCCAGCAATGTGTTTTTTTTTCATAACAAACATCATGCAGTACAAAATATTTATTTATCTGAGGGACAAAAAATAAAGTCTTAAATTAATAGTTTTATTGGGGTGTTTATCCCTCTCTCTCACTCCCCGTATTACATGTCATTATATTTTCCTCGTACTTTACCCGGCAATTTATTTTTCATAACAAACATCGTACTGCACAATATAATATTTAGTTATCTTTGAGATAAACATTAAAATGTTACATTATTAGATTTATAGACCCCTCTCTCTCCCTCGCTCCCTCTGTATAACATGCCGTTATAAATAGGCCAGTGTCTGGGTATAAATAAGTAAACGCACTGTTCATTTTAATATATGTATGAGGCTAATCTTGAAATAATTCATGTCAAATGCCGATCTTTTCATCTCCAGCTTAACATGTATTTTAATTTCTACTGTAGCATTATAAACACGGTTAATATAAAAACATTTGAAGGCGCGGGTTTACTGTTAAAACAACGAAGCGTTCACGCATGCGTACATATGTCAAATCCAATCGTCTCATAGAGTGTATTCGGATACTTTGCAGTATGGAAATAAACGATATTTTCCGACTGCGATCAAGTTATTTCGTTTCCGGGACGTGCGTAGCTTGGAGCATATTTTTTTTAGTACAACCAAGGGCCATAGCTCTTATTCTCACTAAGAGATAACTCCTTTGATTATGGAAGCCGGGAAGATTTTGAGCCATTTATAATATATGTCCAAATGATTATATATCCTCAAAATTCAGAAGTGGCCAGATTTCCATTGTTGATCAATGAAGTTTTTATAGTAAGTCTTATCATATAATGTCTTTACTGTCCCGAAATAGTGTCTGTTTGTTATAAAACATTTTTAGCCTGAACCACTCTACCTGTGTCTGGGTGCCATATGAAATCATGTTTTTGAATACGCACGCCGTTATTACAGTATGGATTAATTGTTTGATTGCTGGAATGCTATTGTTTTATCACTCCAACTGCATTATTTGTGATAAATGTACCCCTGATATAGTGCAATATGGTTTGATTTAGGTGTAACAAAAATCGTTGTACTACAGTCAACATTTTATTGACCCAAATCCCGTGATTACGTAACATCAAGGCACTAATCATTGAAGCGTATTTCATGGGTGACTTCTTTTGGCGCCAGTACATGTCTAACTCTCTTACGAGTCTATCGCATTGCCATCGTGAGGTTGACTTCTGGCCACATGTACACGTTAATTCATTTGTGATTTAATGAAGATGCATTACCTGTGTGATTTACCGAGTTCTGATTGTATAATTACCCGAGACGAGATTTACTAATTTTTTGACGTATTTGTCAATGGTGGAATACTATTTTTATAGGATAATGGATAATATATAGTACGGCCACCGTAAGGTGAATATCGTGATTTACCCATTTTTGACGTATTTGTCAATGGTGGAATACTATTTTTATAGGCTAATGGATAATATATAGTACGGCCACGGTAAGGTGAATATCTATGTGTGCGCATTTTTTTACACTCAAATTTTTATTCGTACTTTGTATGTAAATAATCGTAATCAAAGTGAATTGATCAGATAAACGGCACGCGGGAAATTACGTATCTCGGGAAATTCGACGTATCTCGGGAAATTCGACGCCTCGTCTAATAACTGAACACCATAGATAAGTGAACGGGAAGTCCATTTTTAAACCCATCTAGGGGAAACTCAACGGCTCGGCCAATAAATGATCGCCATAGAGAAGTTCACGGATCGTCCGTTTTTAAACGCATCTCAGAGAAACTAAACCCGTTGCTATTAATCTAAACCATGGTACTAATTAAACCATTTTTGTTATTCTTCAACGAGTTTTATCATTTATTGAACGATGTTTTCAAATTACACAGTATGAATAGAAACTATCGGTAAAACTAACATTTCAGACGATACCGTATTTGTAGTGTAATACGTGTCTCTCTTTTGTGTACCGGGTTGAGATGGTCTGTTGTATCAACTGGACGGAAATGCCTGTTCAACTTCTGTTATGAGTGAAAGTTGAATGAGCGGCTACTTATCAACCAGATCGGCGCTGGACTGGTTACATTCTACTTATCTCTTGTGGCTGAGAGAATAAAGACTTTGAGCCGAGAGAATATCTTTCGTCAAAGTTGTGGAAAGTGGTTGATTCCGAGGCAAAAAGGTGAATCACGACCGACCGATTTGATCAACAAAATTAGTCATTAACAAGATTATAAGCAGAAAGTGAGATAATATAAGAGACAAGCCAACAGTGAGGCTGATGTCCCCCGCCGAAATCCCAAAATAAATAGAAGACACATATTAATTAATCGCACATTTATTTTTTTCAATGTATCGAGCAATCAAACTGTACACGAAGTGTCATCCAAAAGTGTTTTATAAAGAAAAATGCTAAAACCGACGAGAAAAATGAAAATGTACCCTAGTTAAGGGGACCCTAAAGGCAGACAAAAGGGCCCCTTTGGCCAAGGGAAAGGACCCTCTTGTCCAAGTCAATCGTTTCTATACACTGTTACTGTCGAATCCATTACTAAATAAGAATGCAGTCATTGTATTGGCATAAAAATCATCAATCAAGATGAACACCAAGTTCCATCACTCTCACTTAATTAGAATTAAAGTTATCTTGTCCCAAAGTATCAACCAATCAAATTGCTTATCTCTGCTTACCCTAAGCGGAAAATGCTCATCTTCGAACTCCATCAAGGCATTGACGTAATAAGCATGTACACCAAGATTGAACATTTTAACTCAATTAGAAGGATAGTTATTGTGTTCCAAAGTCTCGACTACTCTCGACCAATCAAATTGCGTATCGCTCTGCTTACCTTGAGCAGAAAATGCTCATTATCGAACTTAGTCAAGGTATTACTGTAATGAAACTATACACCAAGTTTCATCACTCTCACTTAATTAGAACTAAAGTTATCGTGTCCCAAAGCATCAACCAATCAAGTTGCTTATCTCTGCTTACCCTAAGTGGAAAATGCTCATCTTCGAACTCCATCAAGGCATTGGCCTTAAGGCATATACACCAAGTTTGAACATTTTAACTCAATTAGAAGAAGAGTTATTGTGTTCCAAAGTCTCGACCAATCAAATTGCGCATCGCTCTGCTAACCCTAAGCAGAAAATGCTCATTATCGAACTTAGTCAAGGTATTACTGTAATGAAACTATACACCAAGTTTCATCACTCTCACTTAATTAGAACTAAAGTTATCGTGTCCCAGAGCATCAACCAATCAAATTGCTTATCTCTGCTTACCCTAAGCAGAAAATGCTCATCTTCGAACTCCATCAAGGCATTGACCTAATAAGCATATACACCAAGTTTGAACATTTTTGCTCAAATAGAAGGAGAGTTATTGTGTTCCAAAGTCTCGACCAATCAAATTGCGTATCGCTCTACTTACCTTGAGCAGAAAATGCTGATTATCGAACTTAGTCAAGGTATTACTGTAATGAAACAATACACCAAGTTTCATCACTCTCACTTAATTAGAACTAAAGTTATCGTGTCCCAAAGCATCAACCAATCAAATTGCTTATCTCTGCTTCGAAAGGCGGGGGACAATAAAGAGTGGCTTTGAAGACCAAGTTATCCGAAGTATCAGTTAGCATGGGGCAAAACTTTATAAAAACCAAACAGTTTTGTTCGTATAGAACTCTGCACACTGGGGTTTGACATCCATTTCGACGTTGGCGGGCGTTTATATTTATACTATTCCGAAGTCCATGCGGGTTTTCTGGGTTACTAATAGGCAGGGTTGCGGGAGTTGGCCTCTCGACGGCGTTTGCAAATTGTTACAGGGAGGGGTCGGCAGCTCGCATACCGGGGTTGTACAGAGGTTTGACAACATGGGGGGTTACCGAGTTGGCCTCTTGGTGGGGTTTGCAAATTTTTGTTACCGGGGTTGTGCAGAGATTTGACAAATGCTCATTTAGATTGAAGTGCTAGTGTTCATAATTTTGCTCACTTGGATGGGTTGTAACATTGTTATTCGTCATAACAATAAAGGGATATTATATAGATAAGTGTGTTGAGGTAACACCTGTGAGAGGGATATAAGGCTAAATGTAAATTCAAAGTTGGAACACTCAGGCTTAGAGCATTGTAAAACAAAAATAAAGATAGGTTGCCAGGCAACGAAACATACATCAACAGCAGGTAAATCGTCCGGGCAGTCAACAGGAGTCGCATATTTTTACTTGTTTCGGTAAAGAAACAATTATAATAGCCTACACTAAAATCTGATTAAGAGTAACAACTCATTAAGTAATTATCAGAAAATTTGTTTGGTTTTTATAAAGTTTTGCCCCATGCTAACGCTTAGTATACAAAACATTTAAAATCACGGATTTAGCTGTTCAGTTATCAAAATTCATTGAAAATCAATATACTTGTTCGTCTCAAGACCTTAAGAGAGAGGGAGAGGGAGTGGTCTAGAGCTTCTCCATCTCATGGCCTTAAACACTGTGCATAAATCTAAAGTCAATCGGATATTAACTTTGGCATCTAGAGGGTCCACAAGATTTTTTTAGATCAAGGGCCATAACTCTGGTAGTAATTATCGGAAATAGCTGAAAATCAATAGGCTTCTTCGTCTCATGACCCTAAACACCGTGTATAAGTAAATCGGATATTAACTTTAGCCTGTACAAGCAATTGTGGACGTCGGCTGGACCGACACACGGGGACGACGACAATATACAACCACATTTCAATGTGGGCGTATAAAAAGCTGGATTGCCTTCGAAGGTCCCTTGTTTACAGTAAATGATAGCTGCTCGGAATACATGGGTGAGCTCTGATTAGACTTGCTAAAATCAACCACCCACTATTATAACACCACCCTAATTTCCGCAGTCCTAATCTGACCTTGACGTTAATTCCCATCCCAAGAATAAACCTCCCCATTTCCCAAGACTATCCATCAACCATATGTCATAAACATATAAAACTTGACGGATATTTTGACAATGGTAAGGATTTTACCAAAATACCACAGTTGTTTTTTTTTACATATCAACATGTCGTCTGCTTTATTAGTATGTGGGTTTTGACCTTATAGAAAGAGTGAACCAACCCAATATTGTCTTAAGGACCAAAGTTTTACAACTTGTCTTTCGACTGTATGTGGCGTTTAGACTGCGTACCATATAGTCACGATACTTTTATAAAATAAAAATACTGACCCTAATCTATCGCACGGAATGTAATGTCATCATATATAAATATCAAACAGGTAGGCCCCAATTTGAATATCCCCGGCTATATAGCGAAAAAGCCAAATTTACCGTATGTACTATACTGGGTCATTCCATGTCAACTGAACCATGATAGTCGAATGAAGCTCCGTTAAAATTAATTAATCCAATGATTTTCATATAAAACAAAGCATGACATGCAAATCAAAAAATAACATGCAAATCAAAAAATGCAATTTATCTCATCATATGCTATGGTTGTAAAGGGAAATGCATGGGTAAAACAGAAGCTCAACTAAACCTTCGAATGAACCCTCATACATCGCAAATTAAGATTCCTAGTAATGAAACAAAGTGCACACACCGAAATGTGTGGAGGTGGAAAATTCAATGTACAAATTGAATTTTTTAAATAATGATTTACTTGAACAAAAGTTGAACTTGGATGTAAAGAAAATTATTTCATCAAGAAATTCAAACCAGAATTAAATAAACGGATATTATAGTAACAGATGAAATAATTCTCTTTTTATTGATTATTTACTAATTTAATGTAAAAATGTGTAAATAATATTATTATGTTGTGTTTGATATTTAAAGTAACGTCATGATGTTGCGTCTATTGTTCTACGTATCCAAAATTATTAGTACAACCACAAAGCTGCACTACTTTGTTTCACAGTAAATGATAAGAAGATAAAAGGTATGCCGACACAAACTGATTTCAACACTGGTTTAATAACATTTGAACATTTCAAAGTACTTTTCGAGCCTCTTGGGACTATTCATAAATAATGTCATTGCATAAGGATGGACATTATAGTACATTTATACATATTTACATAGTAACACTGTGGATTTAATTTTCTATAGTTACTATTGTCTATGGTTACATAGTACATGTATATCGTTAACTAATAGAAAACATGTAGACATGTGTGTTTATCTGTAGTATATGGGTTCAATTTGGGAACAATGAATGGAAGATTATCATGAGATTGATTTTAAAAAATTAATAAATAAATAAATGAGGCTAATTGCCAATTGTTACTTGTTACTTATTGACTATTAAGTCGATGAACGTATTTTTTAATAAAATGATTTTCCATTAATTTCCTTTTCGTGGTGTCATCGACTTTAATTTTAGAAAAAGGGAAAATTTGAAATTTTATTTGTAGATGTTGCGCACATTTAAAGATATGTATATTTACAAAAATAAGGGCCCATTCTCAACTTTGCAATCCCTTCGACGCTTTTGTACTCTATCCCATAGATAAGTAGTTGTCTCGCCTATATAGAATAATTCACAACACCTACACGTCAAGACATACATGAGATTTTTTGTGTCAAAATTCATATTGTCATTGACACTAAACGTAAAGTTACGAAAATTATATTGATATTTGGTGTTATATGGTCGCAACATTTGCATCAAAGATCCATGCATTTAGATACATAAAGATAGGCTGGCACTGCCAAGCAGGATACGCCCACATTTTTGAGAGATGGATAGAGAACAAGCAATACCGAAAGTGATTTTTCCTACATCATTAAGTCCTGTATTTCATACTGTATTGGGAGCAGCCATTTTGTTGGTCAGTTCCAGTCTGATATTCATGAAATTCAAAGCCGACAATGATTATGGTGTGACGGTAAACAACATACAAATGTGACTTTTCGTCAAAATCGGATAAGAATTGTGACCTGTACAGAGTGCACAACCATGATATACCATATTTTTACACTATTCGCGTACAAAGGGCGACCATTTTGTCTGTAAATTTTGGTACGATTTTCACGAAATTCGAACTCAACGTTCCTTACGGTGCAACAGTAATATAATCAGGGTTTTTTTTTTTAAAATCAGATAATAATTGTTCAAGAGATAGACAGAGAACAAGCAATACCGAAAGTGATTTTTCCTACAATCAAAAGTCATAATTCATTAAGTTACAATTTGATATGCGCAAATATAGAAAAGAATAAAGATCTTTAGGTTATAAACAAGCATTTCAGGTTTCATCAAAATCGAATTAAAATTGTCACCTCTATAGGGTCCACAACCTTGATATAACATATTTTCACACTATTCGTGTACAAACGGCGGCCATTTTGTTTGTCAATTTTGGTCCGATTTTCACGAAATTCTAACTCAACCTTCCGTAGGGTGTAACGGTGATAGTGTCAAACGTTTTTTTTTTAAATCGGATAATAATTGTGACCTCCAGACGGACCATAGGCGATTTTTCGTACAATCAGGGGCCATAATTCAGGAAGTTACGATCCCATATGCGCAAATAACGAAAAGAACCAAGATCTTTGGGTTATAACCATGCATTTCAAGTTTCATCAAAATAAAATTAAAATTGTGACCTCTACAGGGTCCACAACCATGATATACAATTTTTTAACAGTATTCGCGTACAAACGGTGGCCATTTTGTACGGTAATTTTGGTCCGATTTTCCCGAAATTCGAACTCAACCTTCCTTACGGTGTAACGGTAATATTATCAACCGTTTTATTAAATCGGATAATAATTGTGACCACCAGAGGGACCACAAGCTAAAATAAGGCGATTTTGCGTATAATCAGGAGCCATAATTCAGGAAGTTACGTTCCGATATGCGCAAATATCGAAAGGAACCAAGATCTTTAGGTTATAACCATGAATTTCAAGTTTCATTAAAATTAAAATGTGACTTCTACAGGGTCCACAACCTTGATATACCATTTTTTAACAGTATTCGCTTACAAACGGCGGCCATTTTCGTCCGATTTTCCCGAAATTCGAACTCAACCAACCTTAGGGTGTAACGGTGATATAATCAAACGTTATTTTTTAAATCGGATAATAATTCTGACCTCCAGAGGGACCACAAGCTAAAAAGGGTGATTTTTCGGACAATCAGGAGCCATAATTCAGGAAATTACATTCGGATAGGCGCAAATATCGAAACATGCATGTCAAGTTTCATCAAAATCGGTTCAAAAGTGTGACCTCTATAGGGTCCACAAGTTAAAAATGTGATTTTTCGTACAATCAGGGGCCATAATCCATGAAGTTTTCATCCGATACATGCCAATATCGAAAGCAGTCGAGATATTTTGGGGATAAACCTATATTTCAAGTTTCGTCAAAATTGGATAAGAATTGTGACCTGTAGAGAGTCCACAAACAAATTGTGCACGGACGGACGGACAGGGGCGACGACATAATACGTCCACATGAAAATGTGGGCGTATAAAAATATGTCCAGGTAAAAAAGTCTCCACTATTTATATATATATATAGAAATATGAAGTTTCTAGAAAGAAAAAACTAATTTCATCTTAGCTAGGGCTTTCACCCACTTCGGGGATTGTCAGGCTTTTAATAATGGTTCATTATTAGTACAACCGCAAAGCTGCACTACTTTGTTTCACGGTAAATGATAAGAAGATAAAAGGTATGCCGACACAAACTGATTTCAACACTGGTTTAATAACATTTAAGTACATTTCGTCGTGTTGGGACTATTCATAAATAATGTCATTGTATAAAGATGGACATTAAAGTATATTTATAGATATTTACATAGTAACACTGTGGTTTTAATTGGCTATAGTTACTACTGTCTATGGTTACATAGTTGACGTTAACGTCTTTTGTACATAGCCCTGAAGACGCCATATATAAATATATATATGTTAAATTATCAACTGAACTTTTTGAACACCTCAAGTTTTTGTGTATCCTAAAACGTTTTCGTGGGAAACGCGGTGGTACAAAATATAAAACTGATATCAAGCAACTACCAAACGGAAACCCAATTTATAAGCAAAAAAGACAGACACAAAAAAGCACCAACTCTACATCAAAATTACACGTTGCCCTTTTAAATGCACAATCCTGTCGTAATAAGGTTTTAGACATTGCCGATCTTATTATTGATGACGAAATAGATATCCTATTCTTAACTGAAACATGGTTTAAAGCACTCGGCGATGAGTCCAGAATATCAGAACTAACCCCGAATGGCTATGCTTTTACTCAGGTTCCCAGATCAACTGGCATTGGCGGTGGTGTTGGAGTAGTTTACAGAGGTTCTCTTTGTATTGAAGTACTACCAAGCCATCGTTACTTTTCTTTCGAATCACTCGATTTGAAAGTCAGTTCCATTAATATCTGTGCACATGTTGTTTGCCTGTACCGACCTCCGACATCTTCTAAAAATCAGAGTACAGTGTCAGATTTCGCAGATGAACTTTCCGTACTTCTTACAAACACATCCAAAACCAATTCAGTTATATTAGGCGATTTCAACATTCATTATGATGAACCTGACCAACCGAATTCCCGAAAAATAATCAAGCTTTTGAACTCTCATGGTTTTCAACAACATGTTCACAGTGTAACTCACAAATCAGGTCATATATTAGACTGGCTTCTTACGCCTGAAAACTGTACTCTTGTTGACAGTGTAAATGTTAGTGATATTCAAATATCAGACCATTATCTTATTTCTTCCACATGGAATTTTGAGAAACCGAAATTACCAACCGAAACTATATCATTTAGAAAACTCAAATCCATAGATAGAGGTGCATTTAGAAACAATCTTGAATCTTCAGATCTTTTATGCAATCCTCCTTCTGACATTGATGATCTATGTTGTGCCTTTAACAACACACTAATAACTCTTCTGGATAAACACGCACCAGTTGTTACAAAGGTGGTGCTACTACGACCTGGCAGATCATGGTACACAGAAGATGTAGCGAAGGCAAAGCAAGAATGCAGACGTGCAGAACGCAAATGGCGCCATTCTAAATTGGAGGTACACCGACAAATCTACAAGGCAGCTAGGTTTAAGGTTTCAAGAACCATCAAAAACGCTAAATCAAGGTACTGCGTTGAAAAACTGACCAATGAATCACAAACACCTAGTCAGTGTTATTCATTTATAAAATCTTTATTAGGTATCACCTCAGAAACCATATTTCCAGACTCAGATAATGACGTGAAGCTTGCTAACACGTTCTCAGAATATTTTTCGAATAAGATTGATATACTAAGGAAGCAACTTGATCAGTCCGATTCAGTAACTGAAACTCATATTTCGGTACTACCACCATGTGATAATTATCTGACTGATTTTGAACCTTATAGTGAAGATGAAATCGTAAGGATTATAAATACATCCAAAAAGACAACTTGTCCACTAGACCCCATACCAACCAAACTTTTAACTGAACACCTAGATCTTCTTCTGCCGGTCATTACAGTAATTATTAATACCAGTCTGAAAACAGGTTATTTTCCAGAATTATTTAAACAGGCTGTGGTTAGACCTCTAATCAAAAAATCTGGCCTGGATCGCAACATCCTCAAAAATTACAGACCCGTGTCCAATCTGTCCTTTCTCTCCAAATTAATAGAAAGGGCTGTTAACAATCGAGTACAGGTTTTTGTCAACAATAATAACTTATTGGATAAATTTCAGTCGGCGTACCGATCCCATCACAGTACTGAAACAACTATAGTTCGGGTGTTGAATGATCTCCTGCGGATAGTTGATGGTGGTAGGCTTGCATCCTTAATTCTCTTGGATCTGTCCGCAGCATTTGATACCGTGGACCACCAGATCCTTGTTCATAGATTACGTGAATATTTTCATATATCTGGAACGGCTTTGTGTTGGATATCATCATATCTGTCAGATAGAAGTCAAAAGATTCTCGTAAACAGTTCCGAATCAAATCCTGTTAAACTTGATTGTGGTGTGCCTCAGGGGTCCGTACTCGGGCCCGTGTTGTTTGTCTTATACACAAAATGCCTTGGCGATGTAATAGAGAGTTTCGGGATCAGTCACTACTCCTACGCTGATGACACCCAATTAATTGGTGACACTTATCAAAATAAAATTGATGAGTCTCTTCATCAGGTAACACTCTGCTCCAAATCTGTAAAATCGTGGATGAACGAGAGTAAGCTCAAACTGAATGATGACAAGACGGAAGCCATGCTTGTAGGGACATCTAAACGACTTAGGTCTACTCCAAATTCAAGTGTGGTAATCTGTGAAACCAAAATTCAGTTTTCATCCTGTGTGAAGAATCTTGGTGTACTACTGGATTCTTCCTTAACCATGGAGAAACAGGTCGATCAACTTTGCCGTACGTGCAATTACCATCTTCGATGTATTGGTAATATTCGACACCTCTTGACTTTGGAAGCCTGTAAGCTGCTTGTGCGTTCCTTGATATTCTCGAGGCTCGATTACTGCAACAGTGCTTTGATTGGAATTCCCCAAAACCTGTGTGCAAAACTCCAAAAAATTCAGAACACCGCAGCCAGAATAATAACAAGAACACAAAAGTATTCTCACATAACTCCCATCTTAAAATCATTACATTGGTTACCAATAGAAGCCCGGATAACTTTCAAGATTCTGACATTGGTTTATATGTGTCAACATGATCTTTCCCCATCTTACCTCACTGATCTCATTAAAACATATCAACCAAATCGACCACTTCGTTCACAAAATAAGCCCTCATTGGCTGTGCCGCAAGCTAAACTGAAATCATATGGGGATAAAGCTTTCAGTGTCTGTGGACCGCGTTTGTGGAACAATTTACCATTGGAGATACAGAGTTCTCAATCATTAGCTGTGTTCAAATCCAAACTCAAAACTCATTTGTTTGTGACATATTATCAGGATTAGCTATTATCCTCGCGCTTAGAGCATGCAATATGGATGGAGTTAGCGCAATTACAAATGTACATTAATTAATTAATTAATATATATATATTCAAAATTATTAGTACAACCACAAAGCTGTACTACTTTGTTTCACGGTAAACGACGGGGATAAAAGGTATGCCGACACAAAATGATTTCAACACAGGTTTCACAACATTTTAACATTTTAAAATACTTTTCGTCTGTCTTGGGACTATTCATAAATAATGTTATTGTATAAAGATGGACAGTATAGTATATTTATACATATTTACAAAGTAACACTGTGGTTTTAATTGGCTATAGTTACCATTGTCTATGGTTACACAGTTTATCGTTAACTAATACAAAACATGTACACGCGTGTGTTAATCTGTAGTATATGGGTTCAATTTCGGAACAATGAGTGGAAGATAATCACGGGATTGATTTAAGAAAATTAATGAAACTAATCGCCAATTGTTACTTATTGGAACACGTATTTATATTTATATATATAAATATATATATATATATATATATATATATATGAATAGAATAAATAAAAGATTCTACCCTCAGATAAAAGTATATATAAATATGAAGTATCTAGAAAGAAAAAAACTAATTTGTATTTGGTACTTACCTTCATAATGATTGTTTTCTTCTACATGAGACTGAGAACTATTGAATTTATTTTGGTTATCTTTACTTGAAGTTAAGATGATCTTACTAGTCTCTTGTTTAGACGATTCAGGGAATTTAGGTGGATCGGAAGACTTGTGAGCACTAGGTTTTTTACCAATTGGTGGTGGAATATGAGGCTTTATGCCCTTAATATCTAAACAGTAAAAAGAAAATGTTTTCAAACTTTCAGAATAATGGATTCCAGTGAATAGCAGGACTATTTTGATCACCATTATAGTGTGCAAAAGACAACTGTACGTGTGCCTCTACTAGAATACTATTGTTATCTTAGTTATGTTACATATATTTATATTAGTATTCATTCCCGTTACATGCGGATTGGCACATAGTTTGGAGCAGTCAGCATTTGTGGAAGTTACACTTATGGTTAACCAGACACTGTCAGGCAGGATACGACCATATTTTGCAAGAGATGGATAGATAACAAGTTTTAACATGATTAGCAAACAGAGGCAATAATCCAAAAGTTATGGTTTGAAATACGCAAATATCAAAAGGGTCTGACGTCTTTGGGATATAATGCTATGTTTTAAGTTTCATCGAAATCGGATAAAAATTGTGACCTCCAGAGGGTACACATATTGCATACTTTTTATACCATTTGCGTACAAAGAGCGACCATTTTGCCAGGCAGTTTCATTTCGTTTTTGCCGAAATTCAAATTAAAATTAAAAAAAAAATGTGCAAGCTAAAAATGAGAAGCCATAATCCAGGAGCAGGAGCCATAATCCAGAAGGTTACATTTGGATATACACGATTATCAAAAGGAACAAAGATCTTAGTATGTAATGTTTATATATTAACATCTACAGGGATCACAAGATAAAAACGTGATTTTTCATACAATCAGGGACCATAATTCAGTCAGTTATGATCCAATACGCACAAATATCGAAGTAAACCATTTCAAGTTCCATGAAAATCGTGTCAAAATTGTGACCTCTAGAGGGTCCACAACCTTGATATACCACATGTAATACTTACAAATGATGAAAATGTGGGCATATAAAAATTGTAACCTTTATTGGGTCAACAATTTTTTAAACAATCAGGGGCCATAATCCATGAAGTTACAGCCCTATACATGCGATTATCTAAAGGAACTAATATCTTAGTGGTATAAACCTATATTATTTGAAGTTTCTTTGAAATGGGACGCATTGTGACTTCTAAAAGGGTCCACAACCTTGATATCTTATATATTTACACTATTTTCCTGCGAGGGGCGGCCATTTTGTCCAGAAATTTTTGCCTGATTTTCACGAAATTCGAACTCAACCAAAATTTTGGTGTAACGCCAACGGTGATATATTTGAACGTTTTTTTTTAAATCAGATAATAATTGTGAAAATCAACAGGCTTCTTTGTTTTCTTTGTTTCGTGACCTTATGCCTTATACACCGTGTATAAATTTAAGGTCAATTTGATATTAACTTAAGCCTGTATTAAATTTGACCATGAGCCAGACTATCGCCAAATGTATTAATTTCAGAAATAGGAGACAATTCAACAAACTACGATCTATTCTGCTTATTTATATGCCCGTTAATGTAGATTTTTCACTATTTCTCATATTCAGTTCAAAATAGTGACTATCAGTTGACCTAAATCGAAATTCTACTCTGAAAGTTTTTAAGACATTCCTTCAAGAATTCAGAAAATATAACCCCCATGTCTTTATAAGTAAAATAATAAGCCAACAGTGAGGCTAATGTCCCCGCCGAAATACCAAAATAAATAGATGACATATATTAATTAATCGCACATTCATTTTTTTCAAACGTATCAAGCAATCAAACTGTACACGAAGTGTCATCCAAAAGTCAGGCCTTGAGATTTGACGGGTGCAATCGCGCCGCGCCCGCAAAGCGCTCGCAAATTCAAACCGGCGAACACGAATTATCGCGACAGCAAATTATTCAATTTATTAACATCGATCATGGATGAATTCTCCCCCAAAAAGCCCTGGTTGATAATAAGATGTCACCATCACATCGCTGTTTTTTTATTCAGGTGCAAAGTTGTCTTCTGAGATATGGAATTATCATTTTAATGAATTAATCACTTAATGAGCGATGCCAAGGTGAAGAAACCCCATCGAGGCTGGAAGGGAAACGTGAAATTTAGATCAGTTGTAAAACAAGCCAACAGTGAGGCTGATGTCCCTCGCCGAAATCCCAAAATAAATAGATGACACATATTAATTAATCGCACATTTATTTTTTTCAAACGTATCGACCAATCAAACTGAACACGAAGTGTCATCCAAAAATTGCTTATCTCTGCCTACCGTAGGCATTGACCTAATAAGCATACACACCAATTTTGAACATTTTAACTCAATTCGAAGGAGAGTTATTGTGTTCCAAAGTCTCGGCAAATCAAATTGCTTATCGCTCTGCTTACCCTGAGCAGAAAATGCTCATTATCGATCACAGTCAAGGTATTACTGTAATGAAACTATACACCAAGTTTCATCACTCTCACTTAATTAGAACTAAAGTTATCGTGTCTCAAAGCATCAACCAATCAAATTGCTTATCTCTGCCTACCCTAAGCGGAAAATGCTCATCTTCGTACTCCATCAAGGCATTGACCTAATAAGCATATACACCAAGTTTGAACATTTTAATTCAATTAGAAGGAGAGTTATTGTGTTCCAAAGTCTCGACCAATCAAATTGCGTATCGCTCAGCTTACCCTGAGCAGAAAATGCTCATTATCGAACTTAGTCAAGGTATTACTGTAATGAAACTATACACCAAGTTTCATCACTCTCACTTAATTAGAACTAAAGTTATCGTGTCCCAAAGCATCAACCAATCAATTGTTTATCTATGCTTATCCTAAGCGGAAAATGCTCATCTTCGAACTCCATCAGGGCATTGACCTAATAAGCATATGCACCAAGTTTGAACATTTTAACTAAATTAGAAGGAGAGTTACTGTGTTCGAAAGTCTCGACGAATCAAATTGCGTATCGCTCTGCTTACCCTGAGCAGAAAATGCTCATTATCGAACTTAGTCAAGGTATTACTATAATGAAACTATACACCAAGTTTCATCACTCTCACTTAATTAGAACTAAAGTTATCGTGTCCCAAAGCATCAACCAATCAAATTGCTTATCTCTGCTTACCCTAAGCGGAAAATGCTCATCTTTGAACTCCATCAAGGCATTGACCTAATAGGCATATACACCAAGTTTGAACATTTTAACTCAATTAGAAGGAGAGTTATTGTGTTCCAAATTCTCGACCAATCAAATTGCGTATAGCTCTGCTTACCCTGAGCAGAAAATGCTCATTATCGAACTTAGTCAAGGTATTACTATAATGAAACTATACACCAAGTTTCATCAATCTCACTTAATTAGAACTAAAGTTATCGTGTCCCGAAGCATCAACCAATCAAATTGCTTATCTCTGCTTACCCTAAGCGGAAAATGCTCATCTTCGAACTCCATCAAGGCATTGACCTAATAAACACATACACCAAGTTTGAACATTTTAGCTCAATTAGGAAGAGAGTTATTGTGTCCCAAAAAGTGTGACGGACGGACAGACAGACAGACGGACGAACCCATTTTAATAGTCCCCCAACTTTCTTCGAAAGGCGGGGGACAAAAATACATAAATGCGAATTTCTGCATATTTGTTTCAGAATTTTTCCAAAACTATTTTAAAAAAAGAACAGTTATTTGTAAAATTACTTACAAGACTATAAACCAACAAATATTCAAAATACAGTGAAAAAATATAATCCTTTTGTCTACATTACAACCTATCTAACTCCAAAATTAGTAGCCAATCATAATTAGCGATTTACCAGTACATTCAACATGGCAGTAGAGACGATAAAGTATTATAATCTATCAAAGAGTGCCTTGTTTTTATACGCCCACATTTTCATGTGGACGTATATTGTCGTCGCCCCTGTTCGTCCGTCCGTCCGGACGTCCGTCCGTCCACAATTGTTTGTGAACAGTCTACAGGTCACAATTTTTATCCGATTTCAATGAAACTTAAAATATAGGTTTATCACCCTAAGATCTCGGTTCCTTTCGATATTGGCATGTATCGGACCGTAACTTCATGGGTTATGGCCCCTGATTGTACGAAAAATCACGTTTTTAGCTTGTGAACAGTGTAGAGGTCACAATTTTGAACCGATTTGGATGAAACTTGAAATGCATGTTTATAAACCAAAGATCTTGGTTCCTTTCGATATTTGCGCCAATTGGATCGTAACTTCATGAATTATGGCCCCTGATTGTCCGAAAAATCGCCCTTTTTAGCTTGTGGTCCGTCTGGAGGTCAAAATTGTTATCCGATTTTAAAAACCGTTTGATTATATCACCGTTTCATGGTTATGAAGGATGAGTTCGAATTTCGTGAAAATCGGACCAAAATTGACGGACAAAATGGCCGCCATTTGTACGCGAATAGTGTGAAAATATGTTATATCAAGGTTGTGAACAGTGTAGAGGTCACAATTTTGAACCGATTTGCATGAAACTTGAAATGCATGATTATAACCCAAAGATCTTGGCTCCTTTCGATATTTGCGCCAATCGGATCGTAACTTCCTGAATTATGGCCCCTGATTGTCCGAAAAATCGCCCTTTTTAGCTTGTGGTCCCTCTGGAGGTCAAAATTGTTATCTGATTTAAAAAAACGTTTGATTATATCACCGTTCCATGGTTATGAAGGTTGATTTCGAATTCATGAAAATCAGACCAAAATTGACGGACAAAATGGCCGCCAGTTGTACGCGAATTATGTGAAAATATGTTATATCAAGGTTGTGGACCTTATAGAGGTCACAATTTTGAACCGATTTGGATGAAACGTGACATGTATGTTTATAACCAAAAGATCTTGGTTCCTTTCGATATTTGCGCCCATCGGATCGTAACTTCCTGAATTATGGCCCCTGATTGTCCGAAAAATTGCCCTTTTTAGCTTGTGGTCCCTCTGGAGGTCAAAATTGTTATCCTATTTTAAAAAAAACGTTTGATTATATCACCGTTCCATGGTTATGAAGGTTGAATTCGAATTTCGTGAAAATCGGACCAAAATTGACGGACAAAATGGCCGCCGTTTGTACGCGAATAGTGTTAAAAAATGTTATATTAAGCTATAAAGAGGTCACAATTTTGAACCGATTTTGATGAAACTTGACATGTATGTTTATAACCCAAAGATCTTTGTTCCATCGGGTCATTACTTCCTGAATTATGTCCCCTGATTTTACGAAAAATCACCCTTTTTAGCTTGTTGTGCCTCTGGAGGTCACAATTATTATCTGATTTAAAAAAAAACGTTTGATTATAAAAAGCAAACAAATTCTAATGATTTTCTGATAATTCCTTAACATGCGACAACTCTTGTTGACTGCCCGGACGATTTGGCTGCTGTGTGGGCGTATGTTTCGTTGCCTGGCAACCTATTTTTGTTCATTCATATAACTTAATAGTAAATAAATAACACGCATACAAGCTGACATACAGTAGCATAATTTGTGATTGAAATGCATATGTTAGGCGCAGATTGCCCTCCTTGCGCAGATTGCCCTCCTGCGCATGCGTGAATCTCCGTATAATTTTCGATGAGCAATCTGCGCGCGCGAAGTGAACTTTGTCCGGGCAATTTAATGAGTTACTGCGATGATAATAATCTGCTTAATCTTAATCAGTAATCTCCATGGATCATTGCCTTAGTATTATAAGTCATTTTAATTAAATTTGCGAGAAATGAACCGAGTGTTTTATAACACAAGGCGTTCAGATTTTACGCCAAATTACCACTTTACCGACTCGAGGGCCGTCTATGTGGTTACGATATGGTTATAATTACAATTTATAGAAAAATTTACTTATTCAACTTGGTCATCGTTTTATTCTTTCTGTTATTCATATTCCAACAAGAGGAATTTTTTAAAATAAAAATGGCGTGCACCAAACAACGATAATTTTTCATTGGTTAGAGTCGTAAAAATGCGGGGAAATTTACAGTAGCTATTGGCTAACAGCACGCATAAACAACCTAATTTGCATATTGCATACTATTTATGGTATATATTATTGGTTGGGATTATTATTTCAAGTCGACAGCCTCAAGGACCAACTTACCGTGTTTTTCATAGTGTCGAGTAGGGTAGCACAGAATTGTAATAATACATAGTTTGCAAGTCTAAAATAATTATATTCGTGAAAAATTGTCTTACATTATCGGTGGTCCACAGGTGTATTTCCAGCTAGATTAATCTATATTATGTGCACAATAATGATAATACTATAACGGACGTATAACAGAAATCGGAGATTACGGGTGCAGATCATTTCGTTCGTTCTTAGGGATTTACGTCCACTTCGACCAAGGGTAATATCGTAGACAATCAGATCATTTCATTTAATGTCCGCATCCACATAAGTGACTAATCATTTCATTTACTATCCTTGTCATATTAACCTGGACGGTGTTGTTTCGGATGAAACCCAGACATGTGTCTGGATTAGGGGATTAATTAAACAATAGGTATAGCGGCCATTCAAAGAATCTATCGACAGGCATTTATGACTGTTGTATATTCCATGCGACGGTGGTGTAATTACACGTCTCTAATATGGTGGTAGTCATTTAAAGAATATAATCTAAATGACGGACATTTATTACTGTATATTCCAAGCGACGGCGGCCTTATTCGTAGACTGGAACCAATCATAGGCCATTGTTGTGTGTGGGTTTTTTATAGGGGGGGGGGTGAAAATACCGTCGTACAATAAGTTTCTTTTACATAAAGCCATTTTTATGTACGTGTAAGAACTGTAAGGTTTACCGACCGATGCCAGAAATCGATACTTACAAACACTTCGATATAGTATATTCTCGATACAGTATCATATAAGAAAGATACGGCAAGTTTATTACCAGGAGGATAGTGGAGTAAGGGGGAGTTTCGGTCAGACGTACTCGGCACCTAAACACTATTTCGTAAATAAAACTGATACCAAACCCATAGAGTGGGATAGTGGAGTAAGGGGAGGCCACGATAAGACGGGCCTGGCACCTAAACACTAACCCCAAACGATGACACCAACCAACTCAGAAACAAACGAGATCATCTACCAAATGATATGTTTTTTAATAAATAAAGGGAAGAACTTTCCACTAAACCCAATCCATGGCTTAAAGCCAAATGGAAAGATTGCAAAATCATATTCTAAAAACAGGAATCAGCTTCGGCTCTCCTAAGTCTTGTCTCCGATATCACTTATGTGAAAGCAGACGTTAAACACTTTTTTTCTTTTAACTGTGAACACATAAATTGTAACCATATGTAGTTACGTCAAACTACAGCAAATATTTTTTACATTCAGTTACGTGATCAGCACCGATTATGAGATACTGCTGACAGAATTTCAAATTAAATCTTATTTTCTATGCACACACGCTAATTATGTTGTGATTTTAAAAATTATTCACTACAAAGCCGATAGGGGACAGGTCATATATATATTTACGTCTGACAGACAACTAACATCTCGAAAAACATCGAGGGGTAATCAGCGCAACGTGGGCAAATATATATATATACGTCTGACGACAACTAAAATCAGTTAGATTAGTACTCGTACTGACAACACCTAAGTGCTCCAGAGCTCCAAAGCTATTGCTGAGTTTATCATAGATAAAGAAGCCTAGCCAAGACTCAAGAATCCAAAGACTGCTCAAATCCAGAAAGACTACTAGATACTGCAAAGATCTTCCAGTCCTAAGTAATTTAAGGTTGTTTTTATTTTTATACCTTCACAAGGTATAAACCTTTATTCTCTTTTATTTTTCTCTACTTTCTTTTTGTTTTTTGTTCATTACTATTTACCTTTTTTTCTTAATTTCATTTTCTTTTGTCAAATTTCCCTTCTTCCTCCCGTGATTATTATTAGGATAATATCCCTTTTTTTATTATTCTATTTTTACCCATCTCTCATTTATAATCTACGCTATTTAGTTACTTTTCTTTTTATTTATTCTTTTTGTCTTTCCATCCATCACTCACTAATCGAAAAGCTCAGTGAACAAACCAATCAACTGATTGTACTCAAACACAAGAACAAGCTAAACTATTTTTACAGTTAACAAGCCTGACAACTGTTAAGTAAACTCACACAAGCAATAAGAGCCCATAGTTAATTAGTTTTAAATAACATTGATTGGCTAGCGGCTCTCTGTGGAAAGGGTTAACAACAGTTAAATCAGCTTACGAGCTTAATTAACAACAGCTTTAAACTCCAATCAACACTGTTCGGTCCCTCCTTTTGTTTTTTGATTATTTCGGCAGCATAAGAACGATGGCGTCAGAGGCTAGCTCAACCATGTCCATGGCTGACGCTTTTAAAAGCAGCCCTGCACCAAAGTTCTTTCCTGTGACAAAAAGGAGAGAGGAACAGACCCACGTCGTTCTTGTGAAGCCACTTGAAGGCAAGTCCTCCCAAGGGGCCAAACTTACGGCTGTGGGGAAGGAGATAAAAAGTAAGTGGGGTATCGCCAGCATACCCGATATCAAGATTGCAGTGCCAGGCCATCTCAGACTAGCCCTAAAAAGCAGGTCTGACATGGATATGGCGTTGGGACAGAAGGCACTTCTTGGTATGTCCATGATGGTGTCCGAACCGATCACCTTGTCAATAGACAAGGTGGTTGTCCATGGGATACCAGCCGAATATGCCGGGGAAGAAATTCTGGAAGACTTGACAGAGAGGGGGTACCAGACAACCGAGGTGTACCGGTTTAAAGTGGCCGAGGGGAAGGACCAGGGAAGCGTCGCCCTGCCCTGCAAGAAAGGAACAGCGCCCGAGGCCCTAAAAATCGTGTACCTGAATAGACGTACCCACCCGTATGTTCAGAGGGTGAGGCAGTGTGCCAACTGCCAGAAAGTGGGACACACAGTCAAGCACTGCAAGGGAAAGACTGTGTGCGCCCAGTGTGGGGGGAGTCATGCGGCGACCGACTGCAGGGCGGGCATACCAAATAAATGTCCGAACTGCAAAGGCGGTCACGCAGAGAACTCACCCGAATGCCCAAAGATTCAAAACACCAAGGCAGCCTTAAAAATACAGGTGAAAGAAAAAGTAAGTTTTAATGAAGCCTCATTAATCCTGAAACAGAAGGAGGGGAAGTCCAAAGAGGTCAGGAATAAGGCTCCGGTCGCAAAACCAATCCCGGAGCCGATTCCTTCGACACCGCAAATACAGCCGAAGGAACCAATCGCGGCACCCCGTCCAGAACAACAACCAACCACACCCAAGAAAAAGACAAAACCCAAGATGAAAGAGGAGGAACCGAAAACGAAAGCTGATGAAGGCCACTTCGTCCCGAAATTTAAATCGGAGAGTGGGTTCATGAGCTTCATGATCGAGTTCCTGAGGGTGGCTGTGTCCAATGACGACCAAACAACAAAAATGGCCAGTCTCCTCGGTAAGCTACGTACGTACATGGTCAACGCCGATGTACTGATTGTAATGATTAACTCCATCAATACAGTCAAAAAAAGATCAAGAGAAGAAGACGACGAAAAATCTATAAAAGCCGATCAATCAGTAAATCTCGCACTCCGTAGAAGGATATCGCATGTTCGTCACTACAGCACTGGCGATATGCCCAGTTGCTTGCCGGTGTTAACACCAAGGGCGAACACTAATGAGGTACCTACTACGGAATGTGAGACGCCGATAGATCAGAAAACCCACAAGACTGAGAGGCATCCATCCAGGCAGTCATAATGGCGGGCCAGCAAAAAGTCCTACAACTTAATATCAATGGACTGGCTCCCAGGTGTGCTGAGCTGAGAAAATACATCAACCGCAACCCCAAAGATGTAATATGCCTCCAAGAAACCAAGCTACTACCAACGAAGAGCGACATCTACCTACCCGGATATACTTGTCAGAGAAGGGACAGACCGGGCAGCATGACACGTGGCGGCGGCCTTGCCATTTACGTCAGTGACAACATAAATTACATTTCTGTTCCACTGAATGTAACCAACCCCCTAGAAGCAATGGGCATAGCCATCACATTGAGCAATAAAACAAAGTTAACAATAGTGAATGTCTATGCACCCCCAGAGGTCACAATAGAACCAGATGACTTCCAGTCACTTCTCGATCAACTTCCACGGGGCGAATCGGTGCTTTGTGGAGATTTCAACGCAAAGCACGCTCTGTGGGGGTCACCGAGGAATGACTGCAGGGGGACTAGCCTATGCTCAATAATAGAAGGGAACGACCTATGCGTACTGAATGATGAGAGCCCTACATTTGTTGGAGGAAATGCCCCACCTTCACACCTAGATCTCACATTCTGCACGCTTGGTATGACAAACCGCTGCGATTGGCTAGTACATGAAGATGAGACACTTGGCAGTGACCATTTGGTGATAGAATTTAACATCCAAGCTGAAACCAACAGAGAAGTCTATAACGGAAGACCCAATTGGAAAATGAAAGAAGCTGATTGGGCTAACTTCCGTGTTGGCTGCCTCGGTTGGAAGGAAGAAGATATCATCGACACCGACATCGACGTGTACTCCGCCAATATCACGAATGCAATTATAGGTGCAGCAGACAACTCCATTCCAAAGACTTCTGGCAGAAAACCAAGGAATACAAAACCCTGGTGGTCTTCAGAATGTCAAGAGGCAGTTTACGAAAGAAAGAAGGCACTTCGTCTACAAAAACGCCACTACAACGAAGTCAACCACCAAAATTACTTGAAGTTGAAATACGCTGCAAGAGACACCATCCAGAAGGCACAAAGTGGGCACTGGAGGACATTCTGTAATGCGTTGAACCAAAACACGCAAACAGGTGTCGTCTGGAAGAAACTGAACGCCATGCACGGAAAACGCAGATCGTTCAACATACCAAACCTTGAAGATGGAGACAAGTACGTTACCAACGGCAATGAAAAGGCAGATTTACTTGCTAAGACATTTGCAGATGCAAGTAAAGATGAAAACCAACCACCAGAATTCATGAAGAGGAAGGAAATCTTTTACTCACAGCACCCTTCATTAGTAATTGAATCTAATGTAGAGGCTGAACCAATCAATCTGCCCTTCTCCGAGGAAGAGTTAAATAAGGCTCTTTCCCTCAAGAAGGATAGTGCGGCTGGTGAGGACAAAGTAAAGTACCCAATGCTCAAACATCTGCCCAGAAATGCCAAAAAGATACTACTGAACTTCTTCAACACATCTTGGTTGACAGGGGAGGTACCTAAAGAATGGCGGAAAGCCAACGTCATCCCTCTTCCGAAACCGGGGAAAGAGAGAACAAAGGCAGAGTCCTATCGACCAGTAAGCTTGACATCCACACTGTGCAAAACCTTGGACAATGGTTAACATCCGACTTCAGTTCTACCTGGAGAGTAACCGACTGATCGACGAAAATCAAAGCGAGTTCAGGAAGGGACGATCAACAATGGACCACTTGGTGCGACTACAGCAAGTCATGTCTCAGGCACTCCTCTCGGGGCACCTGCTATGTGCCGTGTTTGTAGATTTAACCAAGGCTTTCGATTTAGTTTGGTTGGAAGGACTGCTTTTCAAGCTGGGACGTATCGGAATAACGGGCACAATGTTTCGGTGGATCAAAAGCTTTCTGAGCGATAGAAGGATGCAGGTGAATGTTCGCAGATTCATCATGAGTGCCGAGTAAACATTAGAAAATGGCACGCCTCAGGGATCTGTCATCAGTCCTACTCTCTTCAATATCATGATCAACGACATACAGAAATCTTCATATCTCGACGCCAGAACAGAAATAGCAAAATTTGCTGACGACAGCACAATATGGAGGAAAGGGACGAGGTTCTGTGAACTTCAAAAGAATATGCAAAAGGCCTTAGACAAATTCATGACATGGGCAAACGACTGGGGATTTAAGGTCTCAGAGAAGAAAACAGTCGGCATGCTTGTGTGCAGGGATAGAGGGATAAGCAGAATGACTCTGTCTATGAACGGGAAAACCATCGAGTTTAAAGACCAAACCAAGTTCCTTGGCGTAATCTTTGATCGAAGGCTGACCTGGAAACCGCACATCGACTGGACTGTTGATAGATGCTCCAAAGTCCTAAACTTAATGAGAAAAATAACGGGTAGCACCTGGGGAGCCAATAGAGTTACGCTTATAATGGTGTATCGTGCTCTAATACGCTCTGTATTAGACTACGGATCTTTGGTCTTCATGAATTGCGCGCCAACACTCTTAAGTAAGCTTGACACCATTCAATACAAAGCTCTGTGTATTGCGACTGGCGTAGGGCTTGGGACCAGGAGAGAGGCATTAATACAGGAAGCCGGAGAGTTGCCCCTATCCCTAAGAAGAAAAGAACTAGCAACAAGGTATTGGGCTAAGATCTCGAAATTGGGCGAGAGATCCCCGGCCTTTGTCATCCTAAAGAAGACAAGATATGTAAGAGATCCTAGAAAGAAAAGCTTCGGCCAGGGTATCAGGGAAACAGTCAAGGAACTACGACTGGAGGAGCTCGTGATAAACGAACACGACCCACCATCGATCGCTCCTTGGACACTCCCAATACCACCGGTCAATCTAGATCTGCTACAGAAAACCGACAAGAAAAACAACCCCACTGCAGCACGGGCTCTCTCTCTCTGGAACACCTGGAAGACAACTGGCCGTCGGATGACTGGGAACATGTTTATACGGATGGCTCACGCAATCCTGAAAGGGGCACCAGCTCGTTTGGTATATACCTGCCAAACGGGGAACAGTGAATAAGCAGGAAACTGCCCAATAACTGTTCGGTGTACACTGCAGAGATTGTGGCCATCCGTGATGCTATATCATGGATCTCTTATCAAAAGACTAATAAGTTCGTCATCCCAAGCGACTCTATGAGCAGTCTGATTTCAATCCAAAATGACAACTCGGAATCAAGACCAGAAGTCATTTTGGAAATCAGGCAGCAGTACCAGAGGGTCCTAGAGAAGGGAAGCAAATTAGAGCTCGTGTGGATTCCATCACATGTGAACATTAGAGGAAACGAGGAAGCAGATCGACTCGCAAATGAAGGTCTCGGGGACACAGCACCACTCCGCACCATAGAATACAGCACCACGGAAATCTACAGTATGGTAAAAAGACAGGTCAATTCACTCTGGGAATTAAAGCTCGTTGAACTTGACACATACAGATTCCGGTTGGATGACAAGATCTACACGAAGACAGCTATCAATCACCCTAGAAGAGATATATGCAAACTTATATCGAAACTAAGGGTGAAAGAGCGGCTGCGAGACTACAAACACCAAGTCATCATCTGTGAGTGCGGAGAAGAATGTACCACCAACCATATCCTGGTAGACTGCGAGGTATACAAGGAAGAGAGAACGGAACTAGTGGAGATGATGGAGACCAACAACATACCGCTCAACACTAAGAACCTACTCTTTCCAAGACCCGATCTGAAGCTGCAAATCTTCGAACTAATTCACGATTTAATGAACACCGTTGGATTAAGTAGAATAGTGAAGTAAGAGGGGGCTACGATAAGACGAGCTCGGCATCTAAACACTAAACTACATAGGGGATATACACCAAAGTAGCGGGCTAGTGGAGTAAGGGAGGGTCACGGTTAGACGGGCTCGGCATCTAAACACTAATCCACTACAAAGACACCAAACCTGCAAAGTGGGATAAGTGGAGTAAGAGGAGGCCATGATAAGACGGGCCTGGCACCTAAACACTAAACCCCAGATGACTTCTGCCAATCCAGAGACGAGACGCATATATGTCTGCATAAATGCTGTCTCTACAGATCAACTACCAAACAATATGTGTTTTATTTTTATTAAATAAAGGGAAGAACTTCTCACTAAACCTACTCCATGGCTCGAGGCCGCAAATGGAAAGATTGCAAAATCATATTCTAAAAACAGGAAGAAGCCTCGGCTCTCCTATGTCTTGTCTGCGATATCACTTCTGTGGAAGCGGACGTTAAAACACCGGGTAGTAGTAGTAGCAACTAACATCTCGAAAAAGATCGAGGGGTAATCAGCGCAACGTGGGCAATCTGTGCGCCAGCTTCATCAGCGTAGATTGTAATCCGCGCGCGGAGTGCAATCTGCGCAACACGACAGCGCAGATTGCAATCTGCGCGAGGGGTGAAGATTGCGCCTAACACATATATTGGAAGTGTCAAAGTTTAGTGGACTACCTACAGCATTACGGCATAGGTCGTAGCCCTTGCATCATATAGAGATGTCAACACACGTGGTAATAACGGTAATGTAAATGTAATTTGAGCTTGTCCCACCATTCTAAGAAAAACAATGAATGCATGGAGCTGTCAAAATGTAATCAAATGTATGATATCAATTAAGTAAGAAATGGAATTCTTTCAAAGGCTTTTTTAGTATGAAGTTACAACGGTATTACAAAGCTAGTACACGTAACCTATTAAAAAGTGTTTTACATTCTGAATTTAATGTAAAGCATGGTCTCAGATAGAAATTTTGTGGTGTTAAATAGCTCCCGCAAAATATATGGCGAACACATTTTATCACACCAGTGTGATTTTCAGATCTCAAGGCCTGAAAAGTGTTTTATAAAGAAAGATAGGATGCCAGGCAACAAAACATGCGCCCACAACAGCTATATCGTCCGGACAGTCAACGCATATTGTTTCTTTTATCAGTAAGGAGAACATTTACAACACATGATAATCTTATTACGAGTAACAACCCATTAAGTAATTATCAGAAATGATTAGAATAGTTTTGATGGTTTGTCTCAATGTTTTCGTCCACAAGATATTTCAAAGTGATCAAGTGCCATAACTCTGGCAGAAATTATCAGATATCACTGAAAATCAAATAGGATTCTTCGCCTCATTATCCTAAACACTGTGTACAAATTTAAAGTCAATCGGATATCAACTTAAGCCTTTCGAGCATTCACAGGGTTTTTCAAAGTGATCAAGGCTCATAACTCTGGCAGTAATTATCAGATATCGCTGAAAATAAATAGGCTATTTTGTATCATGACCGTAAATAGTGTGTATAAATTTAAAGTCAATCGGATATTAACTTTAGATTTTTCAAAGTGATATAGGGCCATAAATCTGGCAGTAATTATCGGATATTGCTGAAAATCAATGGGCTTCTTCGTATCATGACCTTAAAAACCGTGTATAAATTTAATGTCAATCGGATATTGCTGAAAATCAATAGGCTTCTTCGTATCATGACCTTTAAAACTGTGTATAAATTTAATGTCAATCGGATATTGCTGAAAAACAACAGGCTTCTTCATTTCAAGACCTTAAACACCGTGTATAAATTTAAAGTCAATCGGATATTAACTTTTCCCTCTAGAGCGTTCACAAGATTTTTCAAAGTGATCAAGGGTCATAACTCTAGTAGTAATTATCGGATATCGCTGAAAATCAATAGGATTCTTCATCTCAAGACCTTAAACACCGTGTATAAATTTAAAGTCAATCGGATATTAACTTTTCCCTCTAGAGCGTTCACAACATTTTTCAAAGTGATCAAGGGTCTTAACTCTAGTAGTAATTATCGGATATCGATGAAAATCAATAGGATTCTTCATCTCAAGACCTTAAACACCGTGTATAAATTTAAAGTCAATCGGATATTAACTTTTCCCTCTAGAGCGTTCACAACATTTTTCAAAGTGATCAAGGGTCTTAACTCTAGTAGTAATTATCGGATATCGCTGAAAATCAATAGACTTCTTCATCTCAAGACCTTAAACACTGTGTATAAATTTAAAGTCAATCGGATATTAACTAGAGCGTTCACAATAGTAAATAAATAACACGCATACAAGCTGACATACAGTAGCATAATTTGGCCCAGACAGACGGACCGACGGCAATATACGACCACATTTCCATGTGGGCGTAAAAAAATGCGAAAACCGACGAGAAAAATGAAGATAGGCTGGCACTGCCAGGCATGATACGCCCACATTTTCGAGAGATGGACAGAGAACAAGCAATACCGAAAGTGATTTTTCCTACATCTTTAAGTCCTGTATTTCATACTGTATTGGGAGCAGCCATTTAGTTGGTCAGTTCCAGTCTGATATTAATGAAATTCGAAACCGACAATGATTATGGTCTGACGGTAAACAACCTAGAAATGTGACTTTTCATCAAAATCGGATAAGAATTGTGACCTGTAGAGAGTCCACAACCATGATATACCATATTTTTACACTATTCGCGTACAAACGGAGACCATTTCGTCCGGCAATTTTGGTACGATTTTCACGAAATTAGAACTCAACCTTCCTCATCAAAATCGAATTAAAATTGTGACCTATACAGGGTCCACAACCATGATATATCATTTTTTTAACAGTATTTGCGTACAAATGGCGGCCATTTTGTCTGTCAATTTTGGTCCGATTTTCCCGAAATTCAAACTCAACCTTCCTTACAGTGTAACGGTGATATAATCAAACGTGTTTTTAAATTGGATAATAGATTGTGACCTCAAGAGGGACCACAAGCTAAAGAAAGGGGGATTTTGCGTATAACCAGGGGCCATAATTCAGGAAGTTACGATCCGATATGCGCAAATATCGAAAAGAACCAAGATCTTTGGGTTATAACCAGGAATTTCAAGTTTCATCAAAATCGAATTAAAATTGTGACCTTTACAGGGTCCACAACCTTGATATACCATTTTTTAACAGTATTCGCGTACAAACGGTGGCCATTTTGTATGGCAATTTTGGTCTGATTTTCCCGAAATTCGAACTCAACCTTCCTTACGGTGTAACGGTAATATAATCAAACGTTTTTTTTAAATCGGATAATAATTGTGACCTCCAAGCTAAAAAAAGGCGATTTTGCGTATAATCAGGGGCCATAATTCAGGAAGTTACGATCCGATATGCGCAATTATCGAAAGGAAGCAAGATCTTTGGGTTATAACCTTGAATTTCAAGTTTCATCAAAATCGAATCAAAATTGTGACCTCCACAGGGTCCATAACCTTGATATACCATTTTTTAACAGTATTCGCGTACAAACGGCGGCCATTTTGTATGGCAATTTTCGTCCGATTTTCCCGAAATTCAAACTCAACCTTCCTTAGGGTGTAACGATGATATAATCAAACGTTTCTTTAAATCGAATAATAATTGTGACCTCCAAGCTAAAAAAAAGGCGATTTTGCGTATAATCAGGGGCCATAATTCAGGAAGTTACGATCCGATATGCGCAAATATTTCGAAAGGAAGCAAGATCTTTGGGTTATAACCATGAATTTCAAGTTTCATCAAAATCGAATCAAAATTGTGACCTCCACAGGGTCCACAACCTTGATATACCATTTTTTAACAGTATTCGCGTACAAACGGCGGACATTTTGTATAGCAATTTTCGTCCGATTTTCCCGAAATTCGAACTCAACCTTCCTTAGGGTGTAACGGTGATATAATCGAACGGTTTTTTAAATCGAATAATAATTGTGACCTCCAGAGGGACCACAAGCTAAAAAGGGTGATTTTTCGGACAATCAGGGGTCATAATTCAGGAAATTACATTCCGATAGCCGCAAATATCGAAAGGAACCAAGATCTTTGGGTTACAAACATGCATGTCAAGTTTCATCAAAATCGGTTCAAAATTGTGACCTCTATAGGGTCCACAAGCTAAAAACGTGATTTTTCGTACAATCAGGGGCCATAATCCATGAAGTTTTGATCCGATACATGCCAATATCGAAAGGAACCGAGATCTTTTGGGGATAAATATTTCAAATTTCGTCAAAATCGGATAAGAATTGTGACCTGTAGAGAGTCCACAAACAAATTGTGGACGGACGGACGTCCGGACGGACGGACGGACGTCCGGACGGACAGGGGCGACGACATAATACGTCCACATGAAAATGTGGGCGTATAAAAATGTACCCTAGTTAGGGGGACCCTAAACGCAGACAAAAGGGCCCCCACGTTTGACAAAAAGGGCCCCTCTGGCAAAGGGAAAGGGCCCTCGTGCCGGAGTCAATCGTTTCTATACACTGTTACTGTCGAATCCATTACTGAATGAGAATGCAGTCATTGTAAAGGCATAAAAATCATCATTCACGATGAACCTAAGTTATCTTGTCCCAAAGTATCAACCATTCAAATTGCTTATCTCTGCCTACCCTAAGCAGAAAATGCTCATCTTCGAACTCCATCAAGGCATTGACCTAATAAGCATACGCACCAATTTTGAACATTTTAACTCAATTAGGAGAGTTATTGTGTTCCAAAGTCTCAGCAAATCAAATTGCTTATCGCTCTGCTTACCCTGAGCAGAAAATGCTCATTATTGATCTTAGTCAGGGCATTACTGTAATGAAACTATACACCAAGTTCCATCACTCTCACTTAATTAGAATTAAAGTTATCGTGTCCCAAAGCATCAACCAATCAAATTGCTTATCTCTGCTTACCCTAAGCGGAAAATGCTCATCTTCGAACTCCCTCAAGGCATTGACCTAATAAGCACATACACCAAGTTTGAACATTTTAACTCAATTAAAAGGAGATTTATTGTGTTCCAAAGTCTTGACCAATCAAATTGCGTATCGCTCTGCTTACCCTAAGCAGAAAATGCTCATTATCGAACTTAGTCAAGGTATTACTGTAATGAAACTATACACCAAGTTTCATCACTCTCACTAGAACTAAAGTTATCGTGTCCCAAAGCATCAACCAATCAAATTGCCTATCTCTGCTTACCCTAAGCGGAAAATGCTCATCTTCGAACTCCATCAAGGCATTGAACTAATAAACACATAAACCAAATTTGAACATTCTAGCTCAATTAGGAAGAGAGTTATTGTGTCACAAAAAGTGTGACAGACGGACAGACAGACAGACGGACGAACCCATTTTAATAGTCCCCCAACTTTCTTCGAAAGTTCCCGCTTCGCTCGCCGCTACTGAGGGAATCCCGGTTGTTTTCTTTTCCTCCGCTTAGTGATATGCTTAAGTTCAGTGGGTAATCTTGCTCGATCCGAGGCCGGTGAGAAAAGATAGGTTGCCAGGCAACAAAACATGCGCCCAAAACAGCTAAGTCGTCCGGGCAGTCAACAAGGGTTGTCGCATATTGTTTCTTTTATCAGTAAGGAGAACATTTACAACACATGTTAATCTTATTACGAGTAATAGCCCATTAAATAATTATCAGAATTGATTAGAATAGTTTTGATGGTTTGTCTGAAGGCCTTTGTCCACAAGATATTTCAAAGTGATCAAGTGCCAGAAATTATCAGATATCACTGAAAATCAAATAGGATTCTTCGTCTCATGACCCTAACCACTGTGTACAAATTTAAAGTCAATCGGATATTAACTTTAGCCTTTAGAGCATTCATAGGGTTTTTCAAAGTGATCAAGGGTCTTAACTCTGGCAGTAATTATCGGATATCGCTGAAAAAAAATAGGCTATGTTTATCATGACCGTAAATAGTGTGTATAAATTTAAAGTCAATCGGATATTAACATTAGATTTTTCAAAGTGATCAAGGGTCATAACTCTGGCAGTAATTATCTGATATTGCTGAAAATCAATAGGCTTCTTTGTATCATGACTTTAAACACTGTGTATAAATTTAAATTCAATCGGATATTAACTTTAGCCTCTAGAGCGTTCACAAGATTTTTCAAAGTGATCAAGGGTCATAACTCGGGCAGGAATTATCGGATATTGCTGACAATCAACAGGCTTCTTCGTATCATGACCTTAAACACTGTGTATAAATCTAAAGTCAATCGGATATTAAATTTAGCCTCTAGAGCGTTCACAAGATTTTTCAAAGTGATCAAGGGTCATAACTCTGGTAGTAATTATCGGATATCACCGAAAATCAATAGGATTCTTCGTCTCATGTCCTTAAACATTGTGTATAAATTTAAAGTCAATCGGATATTAACTTTAGCCTCTAAAGCCTTCACAAGATTTTTCAAAGTGATCAAGGGTCACAACTCTGGTAGTAATTATCGGATATCGCTGAAAATCAATAGGCTTCTTTGCATCATGACTTTAAACACCCTGTATAAATTTAAATTCAATCGGATATTAACTTTAGCCTCTAGAGCGTTCACAATATTTTTCAAAGTGATCAAGGGTCATAACTCGGGCAGGAATTATTTGACATTGCTGAAAATCAACAGGCTTCTTCGTATCATGACCTTACACACTGTGTATAAATCTAAAGTCAATTGGATATTAACTTTAGCCTCTAGAGCGATCACAAGATTTTTCAAAGTGTTCAAGGGTCATAACTCTGGTAGTAATTATCGGATATCGCTGAAAATCAATAGGCTTCTTCAACTCAAGACCTTAAACACTGTGTATAAATTTAAAGTCAATCGGATATTAACTTTTCCCTCTAGAGCGTTCACAAGATTTTTCAAAGTGATCAAGGGTCATAACTCTGGCAGTAATTATCAGATATCACCGAAAATCAATAGGCTTCTTCGTCTCATGACCTTAAACACTGTGTATAAATTTAAAGTCAATCGGATATTAACTATAGCCTCTAGAGAGTTCACAAGATTTTTCAAAGTGATCAAGGGTCATAACTCTGGTAGTAATTATCGGATATCACCGAAAATCAATAGGCTTCTTCGTCTCATGACCTTAAACACTGTGTATAAATTTAAAGTCAATCGGACATTAACTTTAGCCTCTAGAGCGTTCACAAGAAATTGTGGACGATGGACGGACGGACGGACGGACGGACCGACAGACGGACGGACGGGGGCGACGGCAATATAAGACCACATTTCCATGTGGGCGTATAAAAAAGAAAAACCAAAACGACGGAGGAAAGATGCAGGGAGTACGTGCGCCCGGAAAGACGCCTTGCCATGCACTCCGAACCCGTCCTGTTGAGTCACCCGAGATAGAGATTGCCAGAGAGCGACACTCGTCCCAGGCGAGAACCGCACGCCAGAGTGACAGCGGACAGGGTGCTCGAGAGCCTCCCTTCCGTGCTCTTCCCGCACTATATATACTCCGCTCCGTCGAATGGTCAGGTCTGCCTTTGAGGAGACAGGGCCTGGCGGCCGTGACTCCCAGTCTTGCTTAATCTTACCTGCCGGCCCTCGGACGAACGTGGCCGCCGGAGGACCCGCTGCCGCCATGTGCGTTTGAGACGTCGATGATCTTCACTGCAATTCACATCACTTAACGCGTCAGACCGCGCTCTTCATCGACGCACGAGCTAAGTGATCCAACGCCTACGGTCGTACGCTTTTGCTTTCTTTTTAAGTCTGACGGCCGCCGAAAACGACGGCCCGTGTCAAAAGTGTTTCCATCCTAGTGTGAAAAAAAAAAGGAGAAGATCACCGGCGGTCCCGGTGCTGACGACCGAGACTCTTTGAACGTGCCCACTCACTCACTGGCTCGCTCTCCGCCGGCGGCAGGAAGCAAGGCGGGGGGAGAGGGTCGTGTCAAACACGAGAGAAGCCACAACCAAAGCCGTGCACCTGGCCACTTGCGCGCTCGCCGCGCCCCAGGACAGGACGGGGGAGCTGGAGGCACGCCTCGCCACAGACTGGTTGGCTTGGGACGAGCCTCCTAGCGTCCGAAGTAGAAGAAGACCATTGCGAAATGGTAAAAAATTTCGAGGGTTTGGGTTCCGTCAATCTCTTCTCTCACGGAGGAGGAGAAAGAGAGCGAAGATCCTTCTGCAGGTTCACCTACGGAAACCTTGTTACGACTTTTACTTCCTCTAAATGATTAAGCTCGAACGCCTTTCCGGGCCCGTCCGAAGACAGGCCCATTCTAACGGCCTCGCTTAGCCATTCTATCGGAGGTAGTGACCGGCGGTGTGTACAAAAGGCAGGGACTTAATCGCCGCCAGCTGATGACGAACGCCTACTCGGAATTCCTCGTTCACGGGGCGAGTTGCAAGCCACGATCTCCAGCACGAAGACGATTGGCACGGTTAACCCGTTGTAGGCGGGACTGCCCCCGAAGGAACAGCCCCAACCTTTCCCCTCGGGGCGGGTTCTCGACCTGACCAAACCAAGACCGTAGGCACTCGCGCTTTCGTCTTCAGTGTAGCGCGCGTGCGGCCCCGGACATCCAAGGGCATCACTGACCTGTTATTGATCTCTTTCACCTAGCTTAAGCTTGCTCGGGTTCCCCCTAAGAAGTAGCGACGGCCGCTTCAACTCGCCTGATGTTCTCCCTGCTCCCCGAGGGTAGACTAAGATTCAAGAACCTCGAGCCGACTAGTTAAGGGCGAGGCCTCGCCTGTTAGCGGAATAAACCAGACTTTTCACTTCATCAGTCACGAACGGCCATGCACCACCACCCATCGAATCAAGAAAGAACTGCACGGGCGTCTGTCAATCCTGACGATGTCCCGACCGGTTAAGTTGTCCCGGATGAGTCAAATTAAGCCGCAGGCTCCACTCCTTGTGGTGCCCTTCTGTCAATTCCTTCAAGTTTCAGCCGTGCGACCATACTACCCCCGGAACCCGTAAACTCTCAGGTTGCCCGAAGCCGCCACGGACGGGTCCATAACCGCTGTTCTCGAGCCTTGTCTGCGGCCCGGTCGGCAGCGTTTACCGTCGGTACTACAACGGTATCTGATCGTCTTTG
The DNA here is from genome assembly GCA_036850965.1 of Patella caerulea. Taxonomy (NCBI): domain Eukaryota; kingdom Metazoa; phylum Mollusca; class Gastropoda; family Patellidae; genus Patella; species Patella caerulea. The sequence continues at coordinate 15,024,680 of JAZGQO010000015.1, read as the reverse complement.
CTCCACCCACCTTCGTTCTGGATTAAGGAAGACGTCCAGGGCCAGCGCTTTCGCTTCGAGTCGTCCCGAGCGGATCACAAAATTTCACCTCTCCCTGCCTGGTACGCTCGCCCCCACCGTTCCTCTCGAATCCTTTTTTCATAACAAACATCATGCAGTACAATATATTTATTTATCTGTGGGACAAAAAATAAAGTCTTAAATTAATAGTTTTATTGAGGTGTTTATCCCTCTCTCTCACTCCCCGTATTACTTGTCATTATATTTTTCTCGTACTTTACCCGGCAATTTATTTTTCATAACAAACATCATACTGCACAATATAATATTTAGTTATCTTTGAGACTAACATTAAAGTGTTACATTATTAGATTTATACACCTCTCTCCCTCGCTCCCTCTGTATAACATGCCATTATAAACAGGCCAGTGTCTGTGGGTATAAATAAGTAAACGCACTGTTCATTTTAATACATATATCAGGCTGATCTTGAAATAATTCATGTCAAACGCCGATCTTTTCATCTCCAGCTTAACATGTATTTTAATTTCTACTGTAGCATTATAAACACAGTTAATATAAAGACATTTGAAGGCGAGGGTGTACTGTTAAAACAACTAAGCGTTTGCACATGAGTACATATGTCAAATCCAATCGTCTCATCGAGTGTATTCTGTTACTTAGCAGTAAGGAAATAAACGATGTTTTCCGACTGCGATAAATTTATTTCGTTTCAGGGGCGTGCGTAGCTTGGAGCATATTTTTTTAGTACAACCAAGGGACATAGCTCTTATTCTCACTAAGAGATAACTCCTTTGATTATGGAAGCCGGGAAGATTTTGAGCCATTTATATAGGGCTGCAACGATACGCCAGGCCAGCATCTTGATTCATACCCAACGATACGGTTAATATCACGATGCAGGAATTTTTTTAATTTTTTTAAAAAAATGCTGTTAAATTTTAAAAGTCTTTATTTTTTACGTTAAACCTAATATTAAGACTTTTTTCAAAGGTTTGTATGGATTTAATTTGTGTGATAAACTCTTTATCACATAGATCTACTTGCATTACATATCATTATCAATAATTACTACGATAATTATCAACTTTGGCACATGTAAACAAGCCATAACAGTTCTGGAATCAACTCTACTTTCAAAGTTCAAATCTTTCACTGCGAACATAAGGAATGGTGAATGCTTTATTGAATGGTTTAATTTAAATGATTAAATGTACACATTATTTGCGAATCTGCAGTATTCTAGATCCATAACCGTACTAGAATGAATACCATAACTACTGTACCGGTACATGTATTCCATCCCCTCCCCCAACTTGCTTCTAGTTCTATCATTATTTAGGGTTTCACACTGCGTAGCTTGTGTGAAACACTATTGTTTTTGTTAAAATTATTCTTCTTAAGCTTTCATATTACATATGAAAGCTTATTGTTTCTGTTAAGATTATTATTTTTTTTTTTTTGTGTATTTTCTGCAAATCGGATTTCTCAGAATCTAACCATGGGATCTTTCTGAAACTTTGACCTACCCCCCCAAAAATGGTGTGCGAACGTTGTTTAAATATATTTTCAAAACGTTTAACGAATCCGAAATCACTGAATTTTACGAACGAAAAAACTGACAATGCATAGTCGTAACTTTGTTATTTTTTGACCGATTTTACTAATTCTTTTTTCTTTGAATACCTTGAAAAAAATCATTTTCATCTGCAGTTTCACATTTTCGAATTTCGAAAATTCGTCGCTGTGATTTCGAACCGGAAGTTTAGACCAATTTGACTACTTCTTTAATAGTTGTACGATTTTCATGAAATTTAGTATATAAGTAGATCTTACCTATGTGACTTCAAAAATATAATTAGAAATTTTCTAAATTATCTCCCATTGAGGAAATTAAGGATCAAATTTTTTAAAAAAAATCGTCGAAATATAGGTGTTTAAACATATTTTATTGCATCAACAAAAAAAAAAAAAAAATCTTGATACAATTGGATTGGACAAAAGTTATTAAAACTTACAAACGTCCTTTCCATAGTCAGAAATTGTATAAATGTAATATATAGCGCAGCTTACTTAAGGAATTATGAAATGTAACAAATATTGATCTAATGTACATAATAAATAACAGACAAACAAAAAAAAACATAAATGAACAGGGTGCAAGTGAACACAGCTTACAAACAACATTTAAAACGTTTAGTTGCTTTTATATATGAACACACTTTTCCGAACAATGAATTGTTTAGGTGGTTGGGTAAATTGCTGTCACCCCACAATAGTGTGTGCACATTAATCGTAGGGAATTGGGTCAGGGATTCAAATAATTTTGCTCTTTCACTATTAAATTGCTTACACTGTAAAAGAAAATGGTTTGCGTTTTCATTTGGATATCCACAATTACACTGAGGGCTATTAATCAATTTAATTTTATGGAGATCAGAATTTAGCGAACTACACTGGTGACGCATTCTAGTATGTATAATATTTTCTTTTCTGTTACCGGATTGAAAAAAACTGGGCGCTACATTGTCATTGTTGGTATTATTTAATTTAGATTTAAAGTGTTTAATATCAGGAATTGTTTTTATAGATTCGTGTAAGTTGTTCCAGTCTCTTATTGTTTGGGGTATAAATGACTTTTGGTATAATGTGGATTTACAAAACGGAACGGGAATATCAGCATTGTTACGTAGGTTATAATTGTGCTTTGACGTGTGTAGCTCTGTTAATATATTTGTAAGATAGTGTGGAGAATTGTTATAAATAATTTTGTGGAAGAGAGACAGTCTTCTTATCCTGCGACGTTCTGACAAATTAACCAGGCCAGTTTCATAATATAAAGATTCTTTACTTGAGTATTTTGGGAGTCCTGTAATAATTCTAGCTGCCTCGAGTTGAATTTTTTCAAGTTTATCGCGATCAGATACATTACAACAATCCCACAATTCACACGCGTATTCCAGTACGGATCTTATGAAAGATTTGTAAATAATTTCTAGAGTTTTTCGCTTAAAGGTATATTTAAATTTTCTTAATATATTTAAACGTTTAGATGCAGCTTTACAGATATTATCGACATGTTCGGACCATTTACAGTTATTTGATAGAGTAACGCCAAGGTGTTTGTGGTTAACTACAACATCTAATGATTCATTACCAAAATATAAAGTTGGGGCGTTCTCGGAGGTTTTGCTGAAATGCAATACTTTTGTTTTAGAAGGATTAAAATTTATCAACCAATCTTTGGACCACGACTTTAGTTTGGATAAGTCAGCGTTTAATGAATTTTCTATTTCATATACATTAGATTTAGCGCAACCAATGGCGGTGTCATCGGCAAATAATCTGGCTGTATTTTCCAAAGAATCTTGAATATCGTTTATGTATACAAGAAATAAAAACGGACCCAATACAGAGCCCTGTGGAACTCCAGAATTAAGTGATAGGGTCGACGAGTAAGCGTTATTAACAAAAACAGTTTGGTTTCTATCGCTTATATAACTGCTAAGCCAATGGAGAAAAGTACCATCTAAGCCGTAACTAGAAAGTTTTTTTAGTAAGCCATTGTGATTCACTCTATCAAATGCCTTAGAGATGTCACAAAAGATGAAACATGAACTTTCGCCATTTTCTAATGACTGCAATATGCTATCGTATAATTCAATAAGTTGGTGTACAGTCGAAAATTTAGGTCTAAAGCCAGATTGATAGGAATTTAGTAAATTATTAAAATGAAAATAATTGTAGATGTGTTTAAAAACTATTTTTTCAAGTAATTTGCTAATAGCACTTAATAACGATATAGGTCGATAATTAGTAACATCGGACTTGTCACCTTTTTTAAATAGGGGCATAACATTAGCTTGTTTCCATATCTTTGGGAATATTCCCTCTTTTAAGGATTTATTAAATAGTAGAGATAAGGGGATAGAGATACTCTTTGCTAGATGCTTTAAGAGGAGATTACTTATTCTATCAGGGCCGTTTGCTTTTCTGATATCAAGATCTAAAATTAAGTCAGTTATTTCAGAATTTTGAATCTCGGGCATTTTAAATATAGAGTTTGTTTTAGAACGAAATTCTAATGAGTCGCTTAGTGATTCATTATTGGATACGGATATAAAAAAGGAATTTAGTAATTCGGCTTTTTCGCAGTCAGTGTATGCAACTTTACCATCTGTATTTGATATTAAAGTCGGTATAACAGTTTTAACATTTTGACCTAATAAATTTTTCATTGAGTACCAAAAATCACTAGACGTATTATTCGGTTCGGTGATAGTTGAAACAAGTTTATTATAATATTTAGATTTTAATTGTTTTTTTAAATTGTTTACTTTATTTCTTTGTTTTTTGTACCGATTCAAATCCTTCAGTTTTTTGGTTTGAATAGAAATTCTTCGTAACCTATCACGTTTTCTAATCGCTTTTCGTATTTCGGAATTAAACCATGGTTTGTCAGAAGGTCGAATTGTCACGCGTTTTTTGGGGATGCATTCGTTGATAAACTGATTTAGAGTATCGTAAAATAATTCAGTTGCGTCATCTAAATTGAGAAAATTAAATCGATTTATCCAGTCAAAATCATATATAAGATTGTTGAATTTGTCATAATTCGCTTGCTTATAGATAGTTACTTCTCTTGTAAAACTTGCCGTAGTATTAACATTAATATCTATAACACAACTAACACCTTTATGATCAGAAATATGTTTATCAAAATCTATAGTTTCACTTAAGCAAACGTTTAGGTCTAGTGGGGTTAAAATGACGTCTAATAAAGTAGATGTTGTGGACGTAACTCTTGTTGGCGTTAAAACAACATTTCTTAACGAGTTTGATAACAATAAATCATGTAACTTACTGTTTTTTGTAGTGATAAGATCGATGTTCAAATCACCTAGAATTATAACAGTGTCAGTAGTTTGGTACGCTGTATCAATTGATGAATCTAAACGAGACCAAAATTCATAGTTAGCATTCGGTGGTTTGTATGCTGTTGCTATTAAGATGATCCTATGTTTGAATTTGATTTCTACCCATATGATTTCTGTGTCTTTATGTTCTAAATCGTTCCTTCTTTTGCAAAATAAAGTTTCGTTAATATAAACCAAAATACCACCACCGTTTGAATTTCTATCCTTTCGAAAGGGACTGTGGAAACCAGTTCTTAATAAACACTCGTGACTTATTTTGTCGTCTAAATGTGTTTCAGTAAAACCACACACATAAAAATCGTCTGCTATTTCGAATATTTGGTCAAGTTTATTTCTTATACTTCGTGTGTTAAGATGGAATACCGATAGCGGATCTATATTTTCAATGTTGGGGCCGGGATTCAGTTCTATATCGCCGGATTTTAATAGAAGTGATTTGAGAATGTAAACATTATCAAATAGATAAGTAAACGAAGGATATAAGAAAATGTCTTTTGGGATACATATATAAAGCAATAATACTTTCGACGTATGAGACCCATCAAACCACTTTCTCACACAATCAGTCCTTTTGAAATAGCAAACAGTAGTATATATAACTACTAATCAAAGGATTGTGAAAGTGGGTTGGATGGGTCTCAGTCATATGATCATTAGTTGTTGTAGCAAGCATGTCCGTGTGTTCATTAGACAAAGAAAAAAGAAGAAGAAATACAAAATACAAGATACACAAAAGCAGTGAAATATTTACAGTTAAAACGAAGGTATAATACATAAACATTGAATGATTCGGTCATAATTAAGTTATTATAACATTTATCGAACGATATTTAAAGTAGACAAATTGAACAAAAATGAAGATGGAAGTTTAAAGTGATAATACTTAGAGGGTGGTCAGATTAACAATCCGATATATAATTTTGATACGAGAAGTGAGTCCCATAGTTGACAATTATTTAGATAACTAGCTGTCTTCAATTTATCTGTTAAAAGGAATAAATAACGAAATCAAAAGTTTAGACTGGGATGATAACCCAAATAGTAAATATTTGAATGAAACCTTTGAGTAGTTAATTTTACAAGCATTGTATTGTGGGCACCGTTTATACATTCGCTGAAATTTATATCGTAATTAGTCGTGTAATAATATAAATGTAATACATGTAACTATATAATATAAACTAAACAGTGGCCTAAGCTTACATAACTCAGTAAAATTGGACTATAGGGAACCATCAAGTAACGTACGTGACATTACTTTACAGGGAGATTTCGACATTGTTTTTAAAAATCTAAGCAAACTTATAATTACATGTAGGATAATTGTGGCAATGGCGAATGCATGAAACAATTTGAGGTATTATCAAGTTGGCATCAACTTAAAGATACTTTATGGGTGATAAGGTAACTAAATAATGTAAATGGAATTTGCTGAAAATTTCAGTCAAATTGATCCACTCTGAACCTAGGATTTAGCGATTGAATCTTCGACCTAACCTCGATCATCGTTACGAAGGTCTGCACGACAAAGGGCATAGTATCAGTTAAGCATTTCATGATTAAATCGTGAATGAAAACTAATTAGCAAATCAGATCCTAATCCAGTAAATAATGCAGGTTAGCGATGACATCGAAAGTTGATTATGGTCTGAGTTACTTTTAATTAATAATTTAGACAACATTTCAGACCCAAAGCAAGACCTACAATAGCCAGATTTAGCTCTTGCATAATGTGTGTTTATATATATTCTAAATACATAAAATGTAAGTTTAGTTATTAAGAAAAACAGCAAAAATCAGTATATAATAAGGTATAGTGGTTTGGGAATAATACTGATTGGTTCAAAATTGTAAAGATACAGTCGGGCATCATTATTTCTTTTTATCTGGCTGTGGGGTTGAGGCAAATCCGCCAAAATCTCGTAAGGATTGTTGTTTTAATGTTCCAACTCTATTATCGTCGTCTATACAATCTGAAGATGTGTTAATTGCAGAATGTGATAATGTAGCTTCGTTGTAATTAAACAAAGATTTATGAGCTTGTGAATTTTCTCCGGTTGTTGATGTATGAAAGTTATCCAAGTCCTGCTCACATGTTATGACAATATTTCTGTCGTCTGCTAGGGGTCGTATGTACACTCGACCATCATACGTCCAACAGTTTTTAATCAGCTTTGATTTAAACATATCACGACATCTTTTGTAAAGTGCAGCGCGTTTACGAGTGAGGGCTTCATTGATAAATATCTTGTGATTTTGGGTGAGGTTTCTCTGCTTTAAGTTGCGTTTAGAACCATATATCCTTGCTCTGTCTCTGTAACTAATAAAGCGTACTATTATGTCACGTCCCTTGTCTTTGCGTTCGGCTCCAACCCTGTGAGTTCGGCCAATTTGACTTAGTGTCAATTTGGTCTCTTTTTCAGGAAGTATGTCATTGTTAATAACATTTATCACTATATTATCAGTGTTTTCTCCAGGTGTTTCGGGGATGCCACTAAATTTTAGGCATGTTCGCCTAGAATACTGTTCTAAGTCATCGACTCGGTTCTCTAAATCATCTATACGATTGCGTAGAGGGTCTGTTAATGTTGGATGAATTATTTTTATAATGTGGTCCATGATCAAATCTCGTTTGACTAATTCTCCAACAAACGACTTTAAGGATGATTCGTTCGAAAGAACATCATCTAAAAACTCGGAAATGCTGTGAGAACTGGCACTTGACTCAAGATTTCCACGTTTACGCTTTATAGATACAGACCGACCTCTATGTTTCGATACAACCTGTTCTTTCCCTTTAGGCATGTTTTATGTTTAAGTGTAAGGTTGAACGAACCTGGCTGTTACAAAATCTACTCACAACAATCTCACACAGGTGAGTATATGTCAGCCGAGGAAAATATCTTCACTTTTAAACATCAAATATTTCAAAATCGGCTTTACATAAAGTTAGTCTAATTTCACAGAACACTCCGTCTTCATACTTAACTAAACTATGCAGTTTCTAGAACCATTATTTAAAGTATATCAATCATGATTTGTAATAACTTGCTATGACCAGGTACACGTCTAGCTTCTGTCGGCCATGATTGTTAGCGTTTTGAATGACCTAATTTTTTTTTTTCGTTACTAAACAAGGAATTACTGATTCGTACACAAAATATGGAGTTTGTCGATCGAACCAGAAGTGCCACCATCTTTAAACGTGAAAAATCAATTAGGCTTACAGACTCGGGAGTTATATTTTCGGAATCCTTGAAGGAATGCCTAAAAATCTATCGGATCAGAATTTTGATTTCGGTCACGTGATGGTCACCATTTTGAATTGAAAATGAAAAATAGAAGCAATTTGAAGGGCCGGGACTTTGGAACACAATAACTCTCCTTCTAATTAAGCTAGAATGTTCAAACTCGGTGTAGACGTTCACTAGGTCAATGTCATGATTGAGTTCAAATATGAGCATTTTCTGCTTAGGGTAAGCAGAGATAAGCATGCTGATTTGTTGATTCTTTAGGGCACGATAACTTCAGTTATAATGAAGGGAGGGTGGTGAAACTCTTGTCAATCGAGAGTCTTATAGCTAGCCTGTTGTGTGAAATCATTGTATCATTATTTTTAAATATCGGGGATAGCAGAAAAAAAGATCGAAAATCAAAAAAGTCGTATTTTTACGATTTGGAGCATTTTTAAAGGTCCTTTTCTCTCTTAAAGTCAACATAATATTTTGGGGGAACTTCTTCTACAAAGAGTCTTATCGGTAGTTTTTTATATGAAACCATCGACCAACAGTCCAAAATATCAGGAGTAGAAGAATAAAAGGATCGAAAATTGAAAACGGCACCCTTTCATTGTTAAGCAAAACCTGCAGTGTGGGTGTCTATAATCTGCACATTTAGTCATTGTATAGAGCGTATTCAACAGTATCAAATTCCAACTGCAAAGGGATCTTTTCCGTGCACTCCAATGTGTACACGGCGGGGTGGGGGACACGCCAGAAATTCCAGATGAACTTTCTCGGCCAATGCAGGGATCGAACACCCGACCTCCTGGCTAGCAGGCCAACGACTTAGCCACATAGTCTGGACACCCATCGTACATTTCATCCTTCAAATCAAAGCATTTCATTGCATTAGACCAATAATTAATTATTCTTAATTTAAAACTTTATTTTAATATTAGTCTGGCATTATTAGGGTTTCACACTGCGAAGCTTGCGTGAAACACTATTGTTTTTGTTAAAATTATTATTCTTCTTATTATTATTATTATTATTCTTTTGTTTTGAGTAGATCTCAGCAACTGCTTGTCGCATCGTTACGATTTCTTCGGTTTTACTGGGAAAGTGGGTGTGACTTAGAGGATAGAGCTATTTTGAACGTTCTGCGACAATGCGAAATGTCCGAAATCACCGAAGTTATCGTTTTTAAAAATATTGCAGTAATTTTAACAATAATCATTGTATTTTAACTTTCGATACATTTTGGCATAGCCGGAGACAGGGCACATAACTACGCTACTTTCGATTTTTTATTTTCGGCAAATTTTCGAAGATATTAGGCGCCAAATTTCGAAAATTTAAAATTTTACAAAAAACTTTTTTATTTATGAATATTTTTTAGTCGTGTTGTGCACAGAATTAAACAGTCATCTGACTAGCGCAAAAATGTTAAAAAATTTTATTTTGTCTCAGTAATTTTCCTTGGCCGCCATTGGCTAATTCAGTTTTTCAGTCCTAGATTAATTTTTTATCGTTCGATTTGTATAAAACAAAGTTCATATGCTTCGTTGTCTCAATTGTCATTTTTTTTATTACCAAAAGTGTTATCTGTCGGCACCGGAAGTGGCATAATTTTACCAAAAACTACAATTTTGACAGTTAGGTACCATTTTTCGAAAACAAATATTATTTTTTTGAAAAATTATATGACTCAAAGAGTGTGTCCTTTAAAGGCGCAAAAAATGTCGGAAGTAGTTTTTTTAATTTCGATTTCATTTTCTAGCAAATTGGATTAAGAGTTGAAAAAGGGCGTAAAATTGACCTATTTACAACACATTCAGGCTTTTCAGATTTTAAAATATTTCTATGTAACTTTTATAAACTTGTAGCTATAATCCATACGAAGAGAATGTATGTGAAAATTAGTCTGTAATATAAGCAGTTGCCGGGAATTGGGCAGTTTTGCATAAGTCACTGTTTTCTTAATTTTGCCTGTAAAAAAGTCAATTATTAATGGATATTCACAATAGTGACATCATTTGATTCAAAAAGCAAGTATGCATCATATCAAATTGATTATAATTTAAAATTGACACCGGAAGTGACGCCATTAGGTCAAAAATTGAATTTTTAACTTTTAAAATCGATATTTTTTTCAACCGAAAATTATTTAATATGTAATATTAAAATTAACTTTTGGTTTAAATTCACATATTAACAAAACTCATACGGTCATTTAGATATCATAAAATTGTTTCAAACTTGTTCGGTTGCCGAGATATAGGCGGTTTTCTAAATGTCGCTTTTGCAAGTTTTTGGCCCATAAAAGTGTCAATTATTATTTGAGTTTCATAAAATTTTCACCCTTTGAGGCCTAATGTCATGGACGATGTTATAAAACTAATTTAACGTTTTCATTATCACCGGAAGTAATGTCATTTTGGCAAAAACTGTATTTTTAGCCTTCAAAACAGATATTTTATTCAAATGAGTCTGATTTGTAATGTTTTTACAATTATGATATTTGATGCCAATTAACAAATAGAATAGACCCATACGATCATACAGATGCCACAAAATCGTTTCTAACTTGTACGGTTGCCGAGAAATAGCCGATTTTCTACAAGTCACTTTTCAAGGTTTTGAGTCTATAAAAGTGGCATATATTATTCGATTTGCATAAAATTTTCACCATGTGATGCCTTAAGCCATTTCTGATTTCATAAAAGTAATTTAACATTTTCATTATCACCGTAAGTAATGTAATTTTGTCAGGATCACTTACTAGTAACAAATGTATAAAATGAATTGATATTTGCTAGATTTGGTTGATTCTGCGTCCAATTTATTTGATGTGTGCAATGCTTATGGGGAAACCTGTTTAATGGTTTCATTGGTACCGGAAGTGACATATGTTTAAGGGTAACGTGCCACCGGAAGTGACATGTTAAAGGGTAACGTGGCACCAGTGAAACCCGTCATTCCTGCATGCAGGTCTAGTTAAATCCTAATTTTATTGGTCTTATTTAAAATTAAACTTTCATTTAACTATGAACAACCCATAACGTGTCTCTTTAAAACAAATAAATACTCTAAAACAGTAGCTCAACCTTTTGACCTAAACTCATTAATTTACGATTTTGTTATGAGCGACTTGTTATTCTCCCTATATGACATATTGCATGTGTCTGATTTCAAATGGGGGGGGGGGGGGCTGAATGGTTAGCACGCACGCCTGTCATTGAGTTAACTAGCGTGTTTTCAAATGCGCGGTTGTACGTGACAAGGAGTAAGGTCGCCTGTCCAACCTGCCATTTTTAGTTCTTTCCCGCCATTTTCATTTCATTTTCTCATCCGTCTCATTACAGTAATACAAGTTTCAGTTATTTCCCTTTAGTTTTCAGATTATTGTTATGCCTGGGTGCAATGTTTCATACTATATTTAGACTTGTAACTTCACGAGTTTTTGACCAATTTTGATAATTTTTTTGTTCTTATCCTTTTATTTAGGATACTTGATACAATCGACGACACATGACGTCTTATATGAAAGCTTTGATATCTGCATGGGACAGTAGCAGATCTAGTTATTATTAGGCTTTCAGACTTTCGTCTGAAAGCCTATTGAGATTACTAAAATTATTATTATTATTATTTACCGCGGGAGCGTAGATCTCTATGATCGAAAACAGATATCGATCTGGAATTAGATTTTCTATCGAGAAACCATGTGGTGGCTACTTGATAAAATATTTTTGAAATTTCTGCGCATACCGGAAGTGACCGAACTTTGTACGTTTTCAAAAAATTGAAAATTGGCCATAGTTTCATCAATTCTTTATCCATTTTCAAACAAATTACATTTTCGGAATCCCTGAATCTTTTCTGAGACAATGGCTATCTCACATTTTTCAATTTCGAACATTCGTCTATGACTTTTATCGTTCGAAAATTGAAAACATGTTGTTTACGAGACAATTTTTGTTATTTTTCAAAATTTTCGAATTTTACCTACATTTTTGGATACCTGAAGTCCATCCGATTCCAGCAATATAAGTTTCATTCAGAGTTATCGCCCTTTATTTTTCGATTTTTTTCGAATTTTCTTCCCATTTTGTGAGCTCGGGTTTCGCTTTATGGCAGAATTGACGTTTCTAAAACTTCTGGAACATGAAGTTATAGTCCAATACCAACTTATAAAGCAATTGCGACAAGAATCCTTAAACCGGAAGTGGTCGAAATAATGTGCAATATTTTGAAAAAAATTGATATTTTGGGGAAAAACGCGATTTCTCCGCCCGATATCAATGGATTAAGGAAATTAGGGTACCATTGGACTGCACTAGGATTGTACTATCTTATGATACCCAATTCATACGGATACTAGGATCAGGCAGCAAAATATGGCACGCTGAAAATCAAGTATTTTCTGATTTTAGCATTATTGGACGCCTGTATCTCGAAAACTACGCCAGGAATTTTGATGAAACTTTCTCTATCGAGAGACCATGTGGTGGTCTTGCGTACGAAACATTCCATTACCACTTTGAAATGTCTGGAATAGGATAAAAAAGGGACTGAAAATCGAAAAAAGTCGAAAAATCGTGAAATTTTGGAAAATGGTCTACTATTTTTTTATTTTAAGAGATTTTTAAAAAAAGGTTGTATATTCAGATAGCTGACCTAATTACGATTCTAACGATGTATAATATGTATGTAATTATTGAAATTTAATTTTCGATATTTTATTTTTTGGCACTTTAGAACATACGATTTCTCAGGGGCTTTTTATCAGATCAGATAATGTAATATATCATTACAGAGCCCTGTGGCTATTTTAGTGCTCAAACCGGCTATTAAAGCTATTCCGGCAATAATAACCATACCGGAAGTATTCAAAAAAATGAAAAAAAAAGGTTAAAAGCATTGTCGCACTTCCGAAAAACTTGATTTCTCCCTTAGGTAATAGCTGACCAAAAGAACTGAAGTGTCGTTAGATAGCCCTATTAATGGACCATCATATGGTATCTACGATTTCGATGGTAAGGACATCAGACACTTCTGGTACAGAAAGTTAACTATCCAAAGAACTTCGTAAAGCTATCACAACAACGATCGTAAAACCGGATGTAGTCGAAAAAATGTCCGATATTTTGAATATTTATGAATATTTTTTGATGATATTTTACACAGGGTTCAAATATCATCGAAATGAGAAAAAAAATTGTCTCGGTAATTTGCGTTAGCCGCCATCGGCTAATTTAGTATTTCGTACCCAGAAAAATTATTTATTGCTCGATTTGTATAAATCAAAGTTCATATGCTCCGTGGTCCCAATTGTATTTTTTTTTGTTACGGTGAAATTTTTCTATCGGCAACGGAAGTGACGTAATATTAACAAAAACTACAATTTTGACAGTTCGGTACCACTTTTTGAAAGCAAACATTAATTTTTTTTCAAAACTGATATAACTAAAAGGATGCACCCTGCAAAGGAGCACAATATCCTTTGCTCAGATTTTTTAATTTCAATTTCATTTTCGGGCAATTTCGAATGAAATGTAAAATAAAGTGTAAAATTCAGTTGTTTACAATTCATTCAACGTCTTCATATTTTGAAATATTTATTTGTAATTTTCATAAACTCGTAGCAATAATCCAGACGAAGAGAATGTATGCGAAAATTAGTTTGTAATATGAGCAGTCGCCGAGAAATATGCAATTTTGCATGCATCACTTTTCATGTTATTTTGCCTATAAAAGAGTGAATTATTATTCGATTTGCAAATTTTTTTTCCATTTGATGCTTAATGCCAATTTGGACTAGGTCAAGCCAATTTTACAATTTCACTGTGACCGGAAATGACATCATTTGGGCAAAAACTGTATTTTTAACCTAAAAAAGAAATATTTTATTCAAATGAGTCTGCCTTATAATATTTTTAAAATTATGATATTTGATTCCCATCAAAGAATAGAATGAAGTCATACGACCATACAGATACCACAAAATGGTTTCTAGCTTGTACGGTTTCAGAGAAATAGGCGATTTTCGATAAGTCACTTTTCAAGGTTTTTGGTCTATAAAAGTGTCAATTATTATTTTTATAATTTTTTTACCATTTGATGCCTTATGCCATTTATGACTTCTATGAACTAAATTAACATTTTCAATATCACCGGAAGTAATGTAATTTTTGCAAAAAAACGTATTTTCAGCCTTCAAAACAAACATTTTTTTGAGGGATTTATTTTTATTATTCGTTTAACTTTATAACGTCTGGCTCTAATGGGCAGTAAAATTGAATCAATACCATCTTATTGATATCAAGAAAAGGCTTCTAGCATGTTCCCTAAAATTGTCGAAAAATAGCCAATTTTCCCAGGGTCACTTTTAAGTTTTTTACCTTCTTAATTTTATTTTATGGGTGATAGTTTAATTATTTATTGCCCGATATGTATAAAACAAAGTTTGTATTTTGTATGTTGCGAATTTTCGACTTATTTTTCACCTATAAAAAATTTCTTTCGGCACCGGAAGTGACGTAATTTTGCCATAATTTACAATTTTGACCGGTCTTTTCGCCAGCAAATATTACTTTTACATATGATAGAGGGTGTCACCGAAGCAAAACAATTAAGGTATAGTTTGGTAGCTCGATGGTAAGGAAATAAATTATTGTATGCCAAAAATCTAGTATTTTCCGATTTTTTAACATTCTGAGACGCCCTTTTCTCAAAAACAACGCCTGCGATTTTTCTGAAACTTTTCTTACTCAAAGTCCTATCGATTGTCTATATAGTGAATCCAAAATGAAAAGCATTGAAATAATATAGGTGGTCCAAAAACGGCATCAAACTTTGAAAAAAATTGAAAAATCGTTAAATTTATGTAAAACGCTCTTTAATTAAGCTTTCATATTACATATGAAAGCTTATTGTTTCTGTTAAAGTTATTATTATTATTATTTTTTTTTTTGTGTGTTTTCTGCAAATCGGATTTCTCAGAATCTATCCATAGGATCTTTCTGAAATTTTGACCTACCCCCCCAAAAATGGGGTGCGAACCTTGATTAAATATATTTTCGAAACGTTTTACGAATCCGAAATCACCGAATTTTACGAACGAAAAAAATGACAATGCATAGTCGTAACTTTGTTATTTTTTGACCGATTTTACTAATTCTTTTTTCTTTGAATACCTTTAAAAAACCATTTTCATCTGCAGTTTCACATTTTCGAATTTCGAAAATTCGTCGCTGTGATTTCGAACCGGAAGATTAGACCAATTTGACAACTTCTTTAATAGTTGTACGATTTTCATGAAATTTAGTATCTAAGTAGATCTTACCGATGTGACTTCAAAAATATAATTAGAAATTTTCTAAATTATCTCCCCTTGACGAAATTAAGGATCAAAATTTTCAAAAAAATCATCGAAATATAGGTCAGAATGACCTGATTTTTTTTTTGGATACTAGATAAGTAATTACTGATTTGTACACAAAATATGGAGTTTGTCGATCGAACCGGAAGTGCCGCCATATTTAAAAGTGAAAAATCAATAAGGCTTTTTTGCTATTTTACTTACAGACTCGGGAGTTATATTTTCTGAATCCTTGTAGGAAGGCCTAAAAAATGTCGCGAATAGAATTTTGATTTCGGTCACGTGATGGTCACCATTTTGAATTGAAAATGAAAAATAGAAGCAATTTGAAGGGTCGGGACTTTGGAACACAATTACTCTCCTTCTAATTAAGCTAGAATGTTCAAACTTGGTGTAGACGTTCACTAGGTCAATGTTATGATTGAGTTCAAAGATGAGCATTTTCTGCTTAGGGTAAGCAGAGATAAACAAGCTAATTTGTTGATTCTTTAGGGCACGATAACTTCGGTTATAATGAAGGGAGGGCGGTGAAACTTTTGTCAATAGAGAGTCTAATAGCTAGCCTGTTGTGTGAAATCATTGTATTATTTTTTCTAAATATCAGGGATAGCCGAAAAAAAGAGATTGAAAACCCAAAAAGTCGTATTTTTACAATTTGGAGCATGTTTAGAGGTCTTTCTCGTAAAGTCAACATAATATTTTTTGGGAACTTCTTGTACAAAGAGTCTTATTGGTAGTCTTTTATATGAAACCATCGATCAACAGTCCAACATATCAGGAGTAGAAGAACAAAAGGATCGAACATTGAAAACGGCACCCTTTCATTGTTAAGCGAAACATGCAGTGTGGGTGACTACAATCTACACATTTAGTCATCGTATAGAGCTTATTCAACAGTATCGAATTCCAACTGCTTAGGGATATTTTACGTGCACTCCAATGTGTACACGGGACCTTGGTTTTTCGTCCCATCCGAATGACTAGACAGCTGTGCTTGTCAGGCCCTCCGTTCTGCCTCACTGACAAGGGGAACCACGCCGGGAAATCGAGATGAACTTTCTCCGTGCAGAACTTTCAATTCAGGCGAAAACGTTTATTGCATACGATTAAGCTGGTCAGTTGGAGCTTATTTTCAAAAGTTTTGTAATAATCGGTTGGTAATTAAAGTACCGTGCACATTAAACTGTTAAAACAGAAAATTTCGCCCGGTTGAAATGTTTCTTGCTATAAGTCAGCAATTTTCTGAATTCAGGGAGGCTGAATGGCTGAATGGTTAGCATGTGCGCACTGTATCGTAACGTCTGTCATTGAGTCAACGGGCGTCGTTTCGATCTCCAGGTTGCACGTGACATGAAGTATGATGTCCAACCTTGTGGGTTTTCTCCGTGTTCTTCGGTTTCCTCCCAACGGCTAAAGACCTGTAAGCGCAGGGGGAGTTTTTAAATAAAATTAAAAAACATATGTTAGTCCCGAAATGACCTAGTTTGTGTCGAATGGACATTAGGCCGCATTTCTCTCTTTCTCTTTTATTTTTAAAGTTTTGTAATAATCGGTTGGTAATCAAAGGTACTGTAAAAGTGATAAAACAGAAAATAATCGGTTGGTAATCAAAGGTACTGTAAAAGTCATAAAACAGAAAATTTCGCCCGGTTGTAATGTTTCTCACTTTAAAGTCAGCAATTTCCCGATTTTAAGTGGCAAACGTTTATTGCGAACGCTTAAGCTGGTCAGGGGGGAGCTTATTTTTAAAAGTTTTGTAATATTCGGTTGATAACTAAAGGTACCGTGCAAATTAAACTGTTACAATAGAAAATTTGGCCCGGTTGAAATGTTTCTCGCTGTAGGTCAGCAATTTGCCGATTTTAGGGAGGTTGCGTGGCTGAATGGTTAGCACGTGCGCTCTGTATCATAACGTCTGTCATTGAGTCAACTGCCGTTGTTTCGATTTTTTGGTTGTACGTGACAAGGAGTATGGTTGCCTGTCCAACCTCGTAGGCCGTAACCGCCGCTGCCCGGGTAAAATTTCCCTCATTGCACACATTATGGCATATGCCCGTCTTCATTAGCCCATTTTAGGAGCAGAACAGTCGGACGTTAAACCCCATTCAATTTCATTTCATTTTCTCTATGTTGCTTATTTATTATAGTGGATAAATATTTTTCTGGTTCTAGCAATTATTTAATTTCTGCATAGAAATCTTGCTTTGGCCAGTTTTTTTTATTGCAGAGTGCCATTCTTGTTTAAACAAACATGATCCTTTGTTTAAAACATGCTTAAGAAGTCGTCACGATTTCCTACTTATAACCAAACATATTGGAAATATTAGTCTGGCATTATTAAATCCTAATTTTATTGGTCTTATTTAAAATTAAACTTTCATTTAACTATGAACAACCCTTAACGTGTCTCTTTAAAACTATTAAGTACTCTAAAACAGTAGCTCAACCTTTTGACCTAAACTCATTAATTTACCATTTTGTTGTGAGCGACTTCTTATTCTTCCTATATGACATATTGCACGTGTCTGATTTCAAAGTGGGGTTGAGTGGCTGAATGGTAAGCACGCGCGCCTGTCATTGAGTAAACTAGCGTGTTTTCGAATGCCCGGTTGTACGTGACAAGGAGTAAGGTCGCCTGTCCAACCTGCCATTTTTAATTTTTTTTCCCCGCCATTTTCATTTCATTTTCTCATCCGTCTCATTACAGTAATACAAGTTTCAGTTATTTCCCTTTAGTTTTCAGATTATTGTTATGCCTGGGTGCAATGTTTCATACTATATTTAGACTTGTAACTTCGCGAGTTTTTGACCAATTTTAATAATTTTTTCTTCGTATCCTTTTATTTAGGTTACTTGATACAATCAATGACACGTGACGATGAATATGAAAGCTTTCATATCTGCATGGGACAGTAGCAGATCTAGTTTATCTTTTTTCCAAAACTACTCAATGGATCAAATAACACACTTTTATGGATAACAATTACTATGGTTTATTTCACTGCGACGTTTCAACAAGATTTCACAAGTCGTTATCAAGCATATAACACAAATAAATAAAATGAAAATAATCTGGTTATATATATACACTACAGCAGCATAAACCCCCCAATGGGATGCAAAGTCAGCAAGCATGAGCAACTGTCCCAAGCCGTTGAATAAACAAATGTACACAGATGGTTATAAACAGTAATTAGTATATATGAGTACAGGAACAAAGGATCAAACAATTAGTAAGAGGTATAATGAGACAAGAGCACTCAGCCCTGACAGTAAAAACATAATGAACTAGACCTGCATGCAGGAATGACGGGTTTCACTGGTGCCAAGTTACTCTTAATCATGTCACTTCCGGTGCCAAGTTACCCTTGAACATATGTCACTTCCGGTACCAGCGAAACCACTAAACAGGTTTCCAAATTAACATTGCACACAAATAAAATGGACGTAGAATCAACCAATCAATCCAGCAATATCAAGTCATTTTATACATTTGTTACTTGTAAATGATCTTGACAAAATTAAATTACTTCCTGTGTTAATGAAAATGTTCAATTAGTCTTATGAAATCAGAAATGGCATACGATATCATATAGTGAAAATTTTATGTAAATCGAATAATAATTGCCACTTTTAAAGACCAAAAAACTTGAAAAGTGACTTGTAGAAAATCGGCTATTTCTCTGCAACCGTACAAGTTAGAAACCATTTTGTGGTATCTGTATGATCGTATGGGTTCATTCTATTTGTTGACTGGCATCAAATACCATAATTTGAAAAAGATTTCAAAACAGACTCATTTGAATAAAATATCTGTTTTGGAGGCTAAAAATACAGTTTTTGCCAAAATGACGTTACTTCCGGTGATAATGAAAATCTTAAATTACTTGTATGAAATCCCAAATGGCAATAGGTATAACATGGTGTTACGTTTATGAAAATCGAATAATAATTGACCCTTTTATGGCCCCGAAACCTTCAAAAGTGACCTGTAGAAAACCGTCTATTTCTCGGCAACCGAACAAGTTAGAAACCATTTTATGATATCTATATGACCATATGAGTTTTGTTTATATGTGAATTTAAACCAAAAGTTAAAATTATTAATACATATTAAGTTATTCTTGATTGAATAAAACATTGATTTAAAAAGTTTAAAATGCATTTTTTGACCAAATGATGTCACTTCCGGTGTCAATTTTAAATTGTAATCAACTTGATATGACGCTACGTGCTTTTTGAATCAAATGATGTCACTTTTATAAAAATCCAATCATAATTGACTATTTTACAGGCAAAATAACGAAAACAGTGACTTGTACAGAACTGCCCATTTCTTGGTAACTGCTTATATTACAAACGAATTTTAACATACATTTTCTTCGTATGGATTATAGCTACAAGTTTATAAAAGTTACGAAGAAATATTTTGAAATCTGAAAAGCCTGAATAGGTTGTAAATAGGCCAATTTTACACCATTTTTAGCCTCTTAATCGAATTTGCTCGAAAATGAAATCGAAATTAAAAAAACTGCTTCCTACATTTTTTGCGCCTTGAAAGGACACACTCTTTGAGTCATATAATTTTTCAAAAAGATAATATTTGTTTTCGATATAAGAAAATAACTGTCAAAATTGTAGTTTTTGGTAAAATTATGCCACTTCCGGTGCCGACAGACAACATTATCGGTAACAAAAAAAATGACAATTGAGACAACGAAGCATATGAACTTTGTTTTATACAAATCGAACAATAAAAAAATAATCTAGGACTGAAAAACTGAATCAGCCAATGGCGACCAAGGAAAATTACTGAGACAAAATTTTTTAACATTTTTGCACAAGTCAGATGACTTTTTAATTCTGTGTACAACACAACTAAAAAATATTTATAAATAAAAAAGTTTTTTGTAAAATTTTAAATTTTCAAAATTTGGCGCCTAATATCTTCGAAGATTTGCCGAAAATCAAAAATCGAAAGTAGCGTAGCTAAGTGCCATGTCTCCGGCTATGCCAAAATGTATCGAAAGTTAAAATCCCATGACTATTGTTAAAATTAATGCAATATTTTAAAAAACGATAACTTCGGTGATTTCGGACATTTCGCTTTGTCGCAGAACGTTCAAAATAGCTTTATCCTCTAAGTCACACCCACTTTCCCAGTAAAACCGAAGAAATCGTAACGATGCGACACGTAGTTGCTGAGATCTATTCAAATTGGAATCTGAATAATAATAATAATAACTAGATCTGCTACTGTCCCATGCAGATATGAAAGCTTTCATATTCATCGTCACGTGTCATCGATTATATCAAGTATCTCAAATAAAAGGATAAGAATAACAAACTATCAAAATTGGTCAAAAACTCGCGAAGTTACAAGTCTAAATATAGTATGAAACATTGCATAATCTGAAAACTAAAGGGAAATAATTGATACTTGTGTTGAAATAATTAATAGAACCAGAAAAACATTTATCCACTATAATAAATAAGCAACATAGAGAAAATGAAATGAAATTGAATGGGGTTTAACGTCCTACTGTTCTGCTCCTAAAATGGGCTAATGAAGACGGGCATACGCCATAAAGTGTGCAATGAGGGAAATTTTACCCGGGCAGCGGCGTTACGGCCTACGAGGTTGGACAGGCGACCATACTCCTTGTCACGTACAACCAAGAAATCGAAACAACGCCAGTTGACTCAATGACAGACGTTATGATACAGAGCGCACGTGCTAACCATTCAGTCACGCAACCACCCTAAAATCGGCAAATTGCTGACCTACAGATAGAAACATTTCAACCGGGCGAAATCTTCTATTTTATTAGTTTAATTTGCACGGTACCTTTAGTTATCAACCGAATATTACAAAAGTTTTAAAAATAAGCTCCCCCTGACCAGCTAAATCGTTCGGAATAAACGTTTTCACCTTAAAATCGGCAATGTGAGAAACATTACAACCGGGCGAAATTTTCTGTTTTATCACATTTACAGTATCTTTGATTAACAACCGATTATTACAAAACTTTAAAAATAAAAAAGAAAGAAAGAAATGCGGCTTAACGCCCATTCGACACAAACTAGGTCATTTCGGGACTAACATATGTTTTTTAATTTTATTTAAAAACTCCCCTTGCGCGTACTGGTCTTTAGCTGTTGGGAGGAAACCGAAGGACACGGAGAAAACACACGAGGTTGGACACCATACTCCATGTCACGTGCAATCTCGAAATCGAAACGACGCCCGTTGACTCACTGACAGACGTTACGATACAGCGCACATGCTAACCATTCAGCTATTCAGCCTCCCTTAAAAATAAGCTCCCCCTGACCAGCTTAATTGTTCGCAATAAACGTTTGCCCTCTAAAATCGGCAAATTGCTGACTTTAAAGTGAGAAACATTACAACCGGGCGAAATTTTATGTTTTATCACTTTTACATTACCTTTGAATACCAACCGATTATTACAAAACTTTAAAAATAAAAGAGAAAGAGAGAAATGCGGCTCAACGTCCATTCGACACAAACTAGGTCATTTCGGGACTAACATATGTTTTTTAATTTTATTTATAAACTTACCTTGCGCGTACGGGTCTTTAGCCATGAGAGGAAACCGAAGGACACGGAGAAAACCCACGAGGTTGGACACCATACTCCATGTCACGTGCAACTTGGAAATCGAAACGACGCCGGTTGATTCAATGACAGACGTTACGATACAGCGCGCGTATGCTAACCATTCAGCCTCCCTAAAATCGGGAAATTGCTGACTTATAGCAAGAAACATTTCAACCGGGCGAAATTTTCTGTTTTAACAGTTTAATTCACACGGTATTTTAATTACCAACCGATCATTACAAAACTTTTGAAAATAAGTTCCAACTGACCAGCTTAATCGTATGCAATAAACGTTTGGCCTGAATTGAAAGTTCTGCAACGAGAAAGTTCATCTCGATTTTCCGGCGTGGTTCCCCCTTGTCAGTGAGGCAGAGCAGAGGGCCTGACAAGGACAGCTGTCTAGTCGTTCGGATGGGACGAAAAACCAAGGTCGCGTGTACACATTGGAGTGCACGTAAAATATCCCTAAGCAGTTGGAATTCGATACTGTTGAATAAGCTCTATACGATGACTAAATGTGCAGACTGTAGTCACCCACACTGCATGTTTCGCTTAACAATGAAAGGTTGCCGTTTTCAATGTTTGATCCTTTTATTCTTCTACTCCAGATATTTTGGACTGTTGATCGAAGTTTTCATATAAAAGACTACCGATAAGACTCTTCGTAGAAGAAGTTCCAAAAAAATATTATGTTGACTTTAAGAGAAAAGAACCTTTAAAGATGCTCCAAATCGTAAACATACGACTTTTTGGATTTTCGATCTCTTTTTTCTGCTATCCCTGATATTTAAAAAAAAGATACAACGATTCCACACAACAGGCCAGCTATTACACTCTCGATTAACAAGAGTTTCACCGCCCTCCCTCCATTATAACCGAAGTTATCTTGTCCTAAAGAATCAACAAATCAGCATGCTTATCTCTGCTTACCCTAGGCAGAAAATGCTCATCTTTAAACTCAATCCTGACATTGACATAGTGAACGTCTACACCAAGATTGAACATTCTAGCTCAATTAGAAGGAGAGTTATTTCAGCCTCCCTGAATTCGGAAAATTGCTGACTTATAGCAAGAAACATTTCAACCGGGCGAAATTTTCTGTTTTAACAGTTTAATGTGCACGGTACTTTAATTACCAACCGATTATTACAAAACTTTTGAAAATAAGCTCCAACTGACCAGCTTAATCCTATGCAATAAAAGTTTGGCTTGAATTGAAAGTTCTGCACGTAGGAAGTTCATCTCGATTTCCCGGCGTGGTTCCCCCTTGTCAGTGTGGCAGAACAGAGGGCCTGACAAGCACAGCTGTCTAGTTCGGATGGGACGAAAAGCACGGTCCCGTGTACACATTGGAGTGCACGTAAAATATCCCTAAGCAGTTGGAATTCGATACTGTTGAATAAGCTCTATACGATGACTAAATGTGTAGATTGTAGTCACCCACACTGCATGTTTCGCTTAACAATGAAAGGGTGCCGTTTTCAATGTTCGATCCTTTTGTTCTTTTACTCCTGATATGTTGGACTGTTGGTCGATGGTTTCATATAAAAGACTACCAATAAGACTCTTTGTAGAAGAAGTTCCCAACCAATATTATGTTGACTTTACGAGAAAGACCTCTAAACATGCTCCAAATTGTGAAAATACGACTTTTTGGATTTTCAATCTCTTTTTTTCGGCTATCCCTGATATTTAAAAAAAAATGATACAATGATTTCACACAACAGGCTAGCTATTAGACTCTCTATTGACAAAAGTTTCACCGCTCTTCCTTCATTATAACCGAAGTTATCGTGCCCTAAAGAATCAACAAATCAACATGCTTATCTCTGCTTACCCTAAGCAGAAAATGCTCATCTTTGAACTCCATCATAACATTGACCTAGTAAAAGTTTACACCAAGTTTGAACATTCTAGCTTAATTAGAATGAGAGTTATTGTGCTCCAAAGTCTCGGCCCTTCAAATTGCTTCTATTTTTCATTTTCAATTCAAAATGGTGACTCCCGGTTGACCTAAATCAAAATTCTATTCGCGACATTTTTTAGGCCTTCCTACAAGGATTCAGAAAATATAACTCCCGAGTCTGTAAGTAAAATAGCAAAAAAGCCTTAGTGATTTTTCACGTTTAAAGATGGTGGCACTTCCGGTTCGATCGACAAACTCCATATTTTGTGTACGAATCAGTAATTCCTTGTCTAGTATCAAAATAAAAAATTAGGTCATTCTGACCTATATTTCGGCGATTTTTTTGAAAATTTTGATCCTTAATTTCACCAAGGGGAGATAATTTAGAAAATTTCTAATTATATTTTTGAAGTCACATCGGTAGGATCTACTTACATACTAAATTGAATGAAAATCGCACAACTATTAAAGAAGTTGTCAAATTGGTCTAAACTTCCGGTTCGAAATCACAGCGACGAATTTTCGAAATTCGAAAATGTGAAACTGCTGATGAAAATGATTTTTTTCAAGGTATTCAAAGAAAAAAGATTTAGTAAAATCGGTCAAAAAACAATAAAGTTACGACTATGCAATGTCCATTTTGTCGTTCGTAAATTTCGGTGATTTCGGATTCGTAAAACGTTTTGAAAATATATTTAATCAACAGCTACCACCCATTTTTGGGGGGGGGGGGGTAGGTAAAAGTTTCATAAAGATACTGTGGTTAGATTCTGAGAAATCCGATTTGTGGATAAAACACAAAAAAAAATTAATAATAATCTTAACAGAAACCTTAAGCTTTCATATGTAATATGAAAGCTTAATAAGAATAATAATTTTAACAAAAACAATAGTGTTTCACACAAGCTACGCAGTGTGAAACCCTAATAAATATATATACAGTAATTAGTTATGGATGAAAGTAATAATAAAGAATAAAGGAGCAGTTATTGTAGGTGTGAACTAAAGCCATGACGAAAAATTCTAACAGTAAAACAAAATGCAGTAAGGGTAATTTTATAAATAATTTCGTTTAAGGAAATGTGTCAAATTGAAAACGCTCAAAATATTAACACTTCTGTTTCTGACACTTCTGGTACAGAAAGTTAAGTATCCAAAGAACTTCGTAAAGCTGTCACGACAATGATCGTAAAACCGGAAGTAGTCGAAAAAATGTCCGATATTTTGAAAATTGTTTTTTTTTTTTGCGAAAACCTTTTTTATTTATGAATATTTTTTGATGGTATTTTACACAGGGTTAAAATATCATCCTACTTGATCGAGCAGAAATGATAAAAAAAATGTCTCGGTAATTTGCGTTAGCCGCCATCGGCTCATTTAGTTTTTCGTAACCAGAAAAACTATTTATTGTTCGATTTGTATAAAACAAAGTTCATATGCTCCGTGGTCCCAATTGCAATTTTTTTTGTTACGGTGAAATTTTTCTGTCGGCAACGGAAGTGACGTAATATTAACAAAAACTACAATTTTGACAGTTCGGTACCACTTTTTGAAAGCAAATATTTTTTTTTTTAAAACTGATATAACTAAAAGGATGCACCCTGCAAAGATGTATAAAATCTTTAGCTCAGATTTTTTAAATTTCAATTTAATTTTCGGGCAATTTCGAATAAAATGTAAAATAAAGTGTAAAATTCAATTATTTACAATTCATTCAGCGTCTTCATATTTTGAAATATTTATTTGTGATTTTCATAAACTCGTAGCAATAATCTAGACGAAGAGAATGTATGCGAAAATTAGTTTGAAATATGAGCAGTTGCCGAGAAATATGCAATTTTGCATGCATCACTATACACGTTATTTTGCCTATAAAAGAGTGAATTATTATTCGATTTGCAATATTTTTTTTCCATTTGATGCCTAATGTCAATGTGGACTAGTTCAAGCCAATTTTACATTTTCACTGTGACCGGAAATGACGTCATTTCTGCAAAAACTGTATTTTTAACCTAAAAAACAAATATTTTATTCAAATGAGTCTGCCTTATAATATTTTTAAAATTATGATATTTGATTACCATCAACGAATAGAATGAAACCATACGACCACCACAAAATGGTTTCTAACTTGTACTGTTACAGAGAAATAGGCGATCTTCTATAAGTCACATTTCAAGGTTTTTGGTCTATAAAAGTGTCGGGGGGTTGGGATGGCCTAGTGGTCTAGAGTGCGGCGCTTCGTCCTCTAGCTGGCCGGTCACCTCTGGCTTGCGGCTGTGGTTTCGAGCCCTGGTGCGAGCGTATGTGGCATGGAGATGGGGGCGCCTTCTCAACCTCGTGGGTTTCCTCCGGGCACTCCGGTTTCCTCCCACTGCTAAAGACCCCTACGCGCAAGCGAATTATTGAAATAAAACTAAAACCATATGTTAGACCCAAAATGACCTAGTTTGTGTCGAGTGGACGTTAAACCCCATTTCTCTCTCTCTCTCTCTCTCTCTCTCTCTCTATAAAAGTGTCAATATTATTATTCGATTTTTATCATTTTATTACCATTTGATGCCTATCAACTAAGTTAACATTTTCAATATCATCGGAAGTAATGTAATTTTTGCAAAAGACGTATTTTTAGCCTTCAAAACAAACATTTTTTTGAAGGGATTTATATTTATTATTTGTTTAACTTTATAACGTCTGACTCTAATGGGCAGTAAGATTGAATCAATACCATCATATTGATATCAAGAAAAGGCTTCTAAAAGGGTCACTTATAATTATTTTACCTTCTTAATTTCAGTTTATGGGTTATAGGTTAATTTTCCATTGCCCGATATGTATTAAACAAATTTTGTATGTTGCAAATTTTCGACTTATTTTTCACCTATAAAAATTTCTTTCGGCACCGGAAGTGACGTAATTTTGCCATAATTTACAATTTTGACCGCTTTTTTCGCCAGCAAATATTACTTTTACATATGGTAGAGAAAAAACGGACTGAAAATCGAAAAAAGTCGAAAAATCGTGAAATTTTGGAAAATGCTCTACTTTTTTTTATTTTAAGAGATTTTCAAAAAAAGACTGTATATTCAGATAGCTGACCTAATTACGATTCTAACGATGTATAATATGTATGTAGTTTTTGAAATTTAATTTTCGATATTTTAATTTTTTTGCATTTTTGGCACTTTTGAACATAGGATTTCTCAGGGGCATTTTATCTGATCAGATAATGTAATATGTCATTACAGAGCCCTGTGGCTATTTTAGTGCCCAAACCGCCTATTAAAACTATTCCGACAATAATAGCCATACCGGAAGTATTCAAAAAATGAAAAAATAATGTTAAAAACATTGTCGCACTTGCGAAAAACTTGATTTCTCCCTTAGGTAATAGCGGACCAAAAGAACTAAAGTGTCGCTGGATAGCCCTATTAATGGACCATCATATGGTGTCTAAATAATACGATTTCGATGATTAGTAAATAAATTATTGTATGCCAAAAATCTAGTATTTTCCGATTTTTTAACATTCTGAGACGCCCTTTTCTCGAAAATAACGCCGCAGATTTTTCTTAAACTTTTCTTACTCAAAGTCCTATCGGTTGTCTATATAGTGAATCCAAAATGAAAAGCATTGAAATAATATAAGAGGTCCAAAAATGGCCTCAAACTTTGAAAAAAATTGAAAAATCGTTAAATTTTTGGAAACGCTCTTTAATTTATCTTTTTTTTCCAAAACTACTCAATGGATGTTTCTGACACTTCTGGTACAGAAAGTTAAGTATCCAAAGAACTTCGTAAAGCTGTCACGACAATGATCGTAAAACCGGAAGTAGTCGAAAAAATGTCCGATATTTTGAAAATTGTTTTTTTTTTTTGCGAAAACCTTTTTTATTTATGAATATTTTTTGATGGTATTTTACACAGGGTTAAAATATCATCCTACTTGAGCAGAAATGATAAAAAAAATGTCTCGGTAATTTGCGTTAGCCGCCATCGGCTCATTTAGTTTTTCGTAACCAGAAAAACTATTTATTGTTCGATTTGTATAAAACAAAGTTCATATGCTCCGTGGTCCCAATTGCAATTTTTTTTGTTACGGTGAAATTTTTCTGTCGGCAACGGAAGTGACGTAATATTAACAAAAACTACAATTTTGACAGTTCGGTACCACTTTTTGAAAGCAAATATTTTTTTTCTAAAACTGATATAACTAAAAGGATGCACCCTGCAAAGGTGTATAAAATTTTTAGCTCAGATTTTTTAAATTTCAATTTCATTTTCGGGCAATTTCGAATAAAATGTAAAATAAAGTGTAAAATTCAATTATTTACAATTCATTCAGCGTCTTCATATTTTGAAATATTTATTTGTGATTTTCATAAACTCGTAGCAATAATCTAGACAAAGAGAATGTATGCGAAAATTAGTTTGAAATATGAGCAGTTGCCGAGAAATATGCAATTTTGCATGCATCACTATTCACGTTATTTTGCCTATAAAAGAGTGAATTATTATTCGATTTGCAATATTTTTTTTCCATTTGATGCCTAATGTCAATGTGGACTAGTTTAAGCCAATTTTACATTTTCACTGTGACCGGAAATGACGTCATTTCTGCAAAAACTGTATTTTTAACCTAAAAAACAAATATTTTATTCAAATGAGCCTGCCTTATAATATTTTTAAAATTATGATATTTGATTACCATCAACGAATAGAATGAAACCATACGACCAACACAAAATGGTTTCTAACTTGTACGGTTACAGAGAAATAGGCGATCTTCTATAAGTCACATTTCAAGGTTTTTGGTCTATAAAAGTGTCGGGGGGTTGGGATGGCCTAGTGGTCTAGAGTGCCGCGCTTCGCCCTCTAGCTGGCCGGTCACCTCTGGCTTGCGGCTGTGGTTTCGAGCCCTGGTGCGAGCGTATGTGGCATGGAGATGGGGGCGCCTTCTCAACCTCGTGGGTTTCCTCCGGGCACTCCGGTTTCCTCCCACTGCTAAAGACCCCTACGCGCAAGCGAATTATTGAAATAAAACTAAAACCATATGTTAGACCCAAAATGACCTAGTTTGTGTCGAGTGGACGTTAAACCCCATTTCTCTCTCTCTCTCTCTCTCTCTCTCTCTCTATAAAAGTGTCAATATTATTATTCGATTTTTATCATTTTTTTACCATTTGATGCCTATCAACTAAGTTAACATTTTCAATATCATCGGAAGTAATGTAATTTTTGCAAAAGACGTATTTTTAGCCTTCAAAACAAACATTTTTTTGAAGGGATTTATATTTATTATTTGCTTAACTTTATAACGTCTGACTCTAATGGGCAGTAAGATTGAATCAATACCATCATATTGATATCAAGAAAAGGCTTCTAAAAGGGTCACTTTTAATTATTTTACCTTCTTAATTTCAGTTTATGGGTTATAGGTTAATTTTCCATTGCCCGATATGTATTAAACAAATTTTGTATGTTGCAAATTTTCGACTTATTTTTCACATATAAAAATTTCTTTCGGCACCGGAAGTGACGTAATTTTGCCATAATTTACAATTTTGACCGCTCTTTTCGCCAGCAAATATTACTTTTACATATGGTAGAGGGTGTCACTGAAGCAAAACAACTAAAGTTTAGTTCGGTAGCTCAATGGGTTGGCTATGGTATAATAAACTTCCTGTAAGATTCCTGAAAGCCGGTTCAGTGCTGCTTGCAGGTCTAGTTATTATTATTATTATTATTATTTACCGCGGGAGCCTAGATCACCATGATCGAAAACAGATATCGATCTGGAATTAGATTTTCTGTTGGGAAACCATGTGGTGGCTACTTGATAAAATAATTTTGAAATTTCTGCGCATACCGGAAGTGACCGAACTTTGTATTTTGTCTAAAAATTGAAAATAGGCCATAGTTTCGTCAATTGTTTATCCATTTTCAAACAAATTACCTTTTTGGAATCCCTGAATCTTTTCTTAGACAATGGCTATCTCACATTTTTCGATTTCGAACATTCGTCTATGACTTTTAGCGTTCGAAAATTGAAAACATGTTGCTTACGAGACAATTTTTGTTATTTTTCAAAATTTTCAAATTTGACCTATATTTTTGGATACCTGACGTCCATGCAATTCCAGTAATATAAGTTTCATTCAGAGTTATCGCCCTTTATTTTTCGATTTTTTTCGAATTTTCTTCCCATTTTGTGAGCTCGGGTTTCGTTTTATGGCAGAATTGACGTTTCTGAAACTTCTGGAACATGAAGCTATAGTCCAATACCAACAAATAAAGCAATTTCGACAAGAATCCTTAAACCGGAAGTGGTCGAAATAATGTGCAATATTTTGAAAAAAATGCAAAAAATGGATATTTTTGGGAAAAACGCGATTTCTCCACCCGATATAAATGGATTAAAGAAATTAGGATACCATTGGACTGCACTGGGATTGCACTATCGTATGATACCAAATTCATACGGATACTATGAACAGGCAGCAAAATATGGCACGCTGAAAATCAAGTATTTTCTGATTTTTAGCATTTTGGACGCCTGTATCTCGAAAACTACTCCAGCGATTTTTATGAAACTTTCTCTATCGAGAGACCTTGTGGTAGTCTGAAGTACGAAACATTCCATTACGACTTTGAAATATCTGGAATAGGTGAAATAACGGACTGAAAATCGAAAAAAGTCGAAAAATCGTGAAATTTTGGAAAATGCTCTACTATTTTTTTATTTTAAGAGATTTTCGAAAAAAGGTTGTATTTTCAGATAGCTGACCTAATTACGATTCTAACGATGTATAATATGTATGTAGTTATTGAAAGTTAATTTTCGATATTTTAAATTTTTTGCATTTTTCTCACTTTTGGACATAGGATTTCTCAGTGGCATTTTATCTGATCAGTAAATGTAATATATCATTACAGAGCCCTATGACTATTTTAGTACCCAAACCGGCTATTTAAACTATTCCGACAATAATAACCATACCGGAAGTATTCAAAAAATAAAAAAAGGGTTAAAAACATTGTCGCACTTGCGAAAAACTTGATTTCTCCCTTAGGTAATAGCGGACCAAAAGAACTAAAGTGTCGTTGGATAGCCTATTAATGGACCATCATACGGTATGTAAATAATACGATTTCGATGGCAAGGAAATAAATTATTGTATGCCAAATATCCAGTATTTTCCGATTTTTTTAACATTCTGAGACGCCCTTTTCTCGAAAACGACGCCTACGATTTTTCTCAAACTTTTCTTACTCAAAGTCCTATCGATTGTCTATACAGTGAATCCAAAATGAAAAGCATTGAAATAATATAGGTGGTCCAAAAATAGCATCAAACTTTGAAAAAAATTCAAAAATCGTTAAACTTTTGTAAACGCTCTTTATTTTATCTTTTCTTCCAAAACTACTCAATAGATGTTTCTGACACTTCTGGTACAGAAAGTTAAGTATCCAAAGAACTTCGTAAAGCTATCACGACAACAATCGTAAAACCGGAAGTAGTCGAAAAAATGTCCGATATTTTGAAAAAAAATATTTTTTTTACGAAAACCTTTTTTATTTATGAATATTTTTTGACGATATTTTACACTGGGTTAAAATATCATCCTATTGAGCAGAAATGAGAAAAAAAATTGTCTCGGTAATTTGCATTAGCCGCCATCGGCTAATTTAGTTTTTCGTACCCAGAAAAATTATTTATTGTTCAATTTATATAAAACAAAGTTCATATGCTCCGTGGTCCCAATTGTAATTTTTTTTGTTACGGTGAAATTTTTCTGTCGGCAACGGAAATGACGTAATATTAATAAAAACTACAATTTTGACAGTTCGGTACCACTTTTTGAAAGCATATATTAATTTTTTTCAAAACTGATATAACTAAAATGATGCGCCCTGCAAAGGTGCACAATATCCTTAGCTCAGACTTTTTAATTTCAATTTCATTTTCGGGCAATTTCGAATAAAATGTAAAATAAAGTGTAAAATTCAGTTGTTTGCAATTCATTCAGCTCTTCATATTTTGAAATATTTATTTGTTATTTTCATAAACTCGTAGCAATAATCCAGACGAAGAGAATGCATGCGAAAATTAGTTTGTAATGTGAACAGTTGCCGAGAAATATGCAATTTTGCATGCATCACTTTTCACGTTATTTTGCCTATAAAAGAATGAATTATTATTCGATTTGCAATTTTTGTCCCCATTTGATGCTTAATGCCATTTTGGACTAGGTCAAGCCAATTTTACATTTTCATTGTGACCGGAAATGACGTCATTTGGGCAAAAACTGTATTTTTAACCTAAAAAACAAATATTTTATTCAAATGAGTCTGCCTTATAATATTTCTAGAATTATGATATTTGATTCCCATCAACGAATAGAATCAAGCCATACGACCATACAGATGCCACAAAATGGTTTCTAACTTGTACGGTTACAGAGAAATAGGCGATCTTCTATAAGTCACTTTTCAAGGTTTTTGGTCTATAAAGGTAAGTGTCAATTATTATTCGATTTTTATAATATTTTTACCATTTGATGCCTTATGCCATTTATGACTTCAATGAACTAAGTTAACATTTTCAATATCACCGGAAGTAATGTAATTTTTGCAAAAACATATTTTTAGCCTTCAAAACAAAACATTTTTTTGAAGGGATTTATATTTATTATTCAATTAACTTTATAACGTCTGACTCTAATGGGCAGTAAGATTGAATCAATACCATCATATCGATATCAAGAAAAGGCTTCTAGCATGTTCCCTTGTCGAATAATAGCCAATTTTCCCAGGGTCACTTTTAATTTTTTTACCTTCTTAATTTCAGTTGATGGGTTACAGGTTAGTTATTTATTGCCCGATACGTATTAAACAAAGTTTGTATTTTGTATGTTGCAAATTTTCGACATATTTTTCACCTATAAAAATTTCTTTCGGCACCGGAAGTGACGTAATTTTGCCATAATTTTGACCGGTCTTTTCGCCAGCACATATTACTTTTATATATGATAGAGGGTGTCACTGAAACAAAACAACTTAAGTATAGTTCGGTAGCTCAATGGATCGGCTATGGTATAATAAACTTCCTGTATGATTCCTGAAAGCCGGTTCAGTGCTGCTTGCAGGTCTAGTTATTATTATTTTTTTTTTCGCCGGGGCCTATTTCTCAGTGCCTGTAACAGATACCGATCTGGGACCTAATTGTCTATCGGGAAACCATGTGTTGGCTACTTGATAAATTATATTTGAAACTTCTGCGCAGACCGGAAGTGGTCGAATTTCGTGCGGTGTCAAAAAATGAAAAAACGGCCGTAGATTCGTCAATTCTGTACCTATTTTCATACAAATGACATTTTCGGAAACCCAGAGTCTTTTCTCGGACGATAGCAGTTGAAAATTTCGATATTTCGAAACTTCATCGCTGACTTCTTGCGATCGAAAAATGAAAAATGTTGTTTGAGAGACAATTTTTGTTATTTTTCAAATTTTGAAATATGACCTACATTTTTGGATACCTGAAGTCCATCCGATTCCAGTAATATAAGTTTCATTAAGAGTTATCGCCCTTTATTTTTCGATTTTTTTCGAATTTTCTACCCATTTTGTGAGCTCGGGTTTCGTTTTATGGCCGAATTGACGTTTCTGAAACTTCTGAGGCATGAAGCCAAATGACCATTGCAATGAATAAAGCAATTTCAACAATAATCTGTACATCGGAAGTGGTCGAAATAATGTCCGATATTTTGAAAAAAATGCAAAAAATGGGTATTTGGGGGAAAACGCGATTTCTCCGTCCGATATCAACGGATTAGACAAATTAGGGTACCATTGGATTGCACTAGGATTGTACTATCATATGATACCCAATTCGTACGGATACGATGAGCAGGAAGCACAATATGGCACGCTGAAAATCAAGTATTTTCTGATTTGGAGCGTTTTTGGATGCCTGTAGCTCGAAAACTTAACCGCAACTTTTTTTTAACATTTTTCTATCGAGAGTCCTTTCGGAGTTATTTTGCATGAAACCATCCAGTAAGACTTTGAAATATGTGGAATAGGTGAAATAACGGACTGAAAATCGAAAAAAAGTCGAAAAATTTTGAAATTTTGGAAAATGCTCTACTATTTTTTTATTTTAAGAGATTTTCAAAAAAAGGTTGTATAATCAGATAGCTGACCTAATTACGATTCTAACGATGCATAATATGTATGTAGTTATTGAAATTTAATTTTCGATATTTTAATTTTTTTGCATTTTTAGCACTTTTGAACATAGGATTTCTCAGGGGCATTTTATCTGATCAGATAATGTAATATGTCATTACAGAGCCCTGTGGCTAATTTAGTGTTAAAAACATTGTCGCACTTGCGAAAAACTTGATTTCTCCCTTAGGTAATAGCGGACCAAAAGAACTAAAGTGTCGCTGGTTAGCCCTATTAATGGACCATCATATGGTGTCTAAATAATACGATTTTGATGATAAGGAAATAAATTATTGTGTGCCAAAAATCTAGTATTTTCCGATTTTTTAACATTCTGAGACGCCCTTTTCTTGAAAACAACGCCGCAGATTTTTCTTAAACTTTTCTTACTCAAAGTCCTATCGGTTGTCTGTATAGTGAATCCAAAATGAAAAGCATTGGAATAATATAAGAGGTCCAAAAATGGCCTCAAACTTTGAAAAAAATTCAAAAATCGTTAAATTTTTGGAAACGCTCTTTAATTTATCTTTTTTTCCAAAACTACTCAATGGATGTTTCTGACACTTCTGGTACAGAAAGTTAAGTATCCAAAGAACGTCGTAAAGCTGCCACGACAATGATCGTAAAACCGGAAGTAGTCGAAAAAATGTCCGATATTTTGAAAAAAAAATCTTTTTTTACGAAAACCTTTTTTATTTATGAATATTTTTTGATGGTATTTTACACAGGGTTAAAATATCATCCTACTTGAGCAGAAATGATTAAAAAAATTGTCTCGGTAATTTCCGTTAGCCGCCATCGGTTAATTTAGTTTTTCGTAACCAGAAAAACTATTTATTGTTCGATTTGTATAAAACAAAGTTCATATGTTCCGTGGTCCCATTTGCAATTTTTTTTGTTACGGTGAAATTTTTCTGTCGGCAACGGAAGTGACGTAATATTAACAAAAACTACAATTTTGACAGTTCGGTACAACTTATTGAAAGCAAATATTTTTTTTTCAAAACTGATATAACTAAAAGGATGCATCCTGCAAAGGTGTATAAAATCTTTAGCACAGATTTTTTAATTTCAATTTCATTTTCGGGCAATTTCGAATAGAATGTAAAATAAAGTGTAAAATTCAGTTATTTACAATTCATTCAGCGTCTTCATATTTTGAAATATTTATTTGTGATTTTCATAAACTCGTAGCAATAATCCAGACGAAGAGAATGTATGCGAAAATTAGTTTGTAATATGAGCAGTTGCCGAGAAATATGCAATTTTGCATGCATCACTTTTCACGTTATTTTGCCTATGAAAGAGTGAATTATTATTCGATTTGCAATATTTTTTTTCCATTTGATGCCTAATGTCAATGTGGACTAGGTCAAGCCAATTTTACATTTTCACTGTGACCGGAAATGACGTCATTTCTGCAAAAACTGTATTTTTAACCTAAAAAACAAATATTTTATTCAAATGAGTCTGCCTTATAATATTTTTAAAATTATGATATTTGATTCCCATCAACGAATAGAATGAAACCATACGACCATACAGATACCACAAAATGGTTTCTAACTTGTACGGTTACAGAGAAATAGGCGATCTTCTATAAGTCACCTTTCAAGGTTTTTGGTCTATAAAAGTGTCAATTATTATTCGATTTTTATAATTTTTTTACCATTTGATGCCTTATGCCATTTATGACTTCTATCAACTAAGTTAACATTTTCAATATCACCGGAAGTAATGTAATTTTTGCAAAAAACGTATTTTTAGCCTTCAAAACAAACATTTCTTTGAAGGGATTTATATTTATCATTTGTTAAACTTTATAACGTCTGACTCTAATGGGCAGTAAGATTGAATCAATACCATCATATTGATATCAAGAAAAGGCTTCTAGCATGTTCCCTTGTGGAATAATAGCCAATTTTCCAAGGGTCACTTTTAATTATTTTACCTTCTTAATTTCAGTTTATGGGTTATAGGTTAATTATTCATTGCCCGATATGTATTAAACAAAGTTTGTATTTTGTATGTTGCAAATTTTCGACATATTTTTCACCTATAAAAATTTCTTTCGGCACCGGAAGTGACGTAATTTTGCCATAATTTTGACCGGTCTTTTCGCCAGCAAATATTACTTTTTACATATGATAGAGGGTGTCACTGAAACAAAACAACTTAAGTATAGTTCGGTAGCTCAATGGATCGGCTATGGTATAATAAACTTCCTGTATGATTCCTGAAAGCCGGTTCGGTGCTGCTTGCAGGTCTAGTTTTTTTTATTATTATTATTCTTTACCGCGGGAGCCTATTTCTCTATGATCGAAAAAAGATACCGATTTGCGGTTCATTTTTCTTTTGGGAAACCATGTGGTGGTTACTCAATAAAGCAATTTTTAGACTTCTGCGCAGACCGGAAGTGGTCGAATTTTGAACGTTGGTAAGAAATTAAAAAACGGCCGTGGTTTCGTCAATTCTTTACCTATATTCAAACAAATTACATTTTTAGAAAGCCTGAAGCTTTTCCGAGACAATAGCAATCTCACATTTTGCGATTTCGAAACTTCGTCGCTGACTTATGTCGTTCGAAAATTGAAAACAGGTCGCCTGCGAGACAATTTTTGTTATTTTTGAAAATTTTGAAATTTGACCTATATTTTTGGATACCTCAAGTCAACCCAATTCCAGTAATATAAATTTCATTCAGAGTTATTGCCCTTTATTTTTCGATTTTTTTCGAATTTTCTTACCATTTTGTGAGCTCAGGTTTCGTTTTACGGCAGAATTGACGTTTGTGAAATTTCTCGAACATGAAGTTAAAGTCCAATACCAACAGGTAAAGCAATTTCGACAAGACTCCTTAAACCGGAAGATGTCGAAATATTGTGCAAAATTTGCAAAAAAACGAAAAAAATGGGTGGTTTTGGGAAAAACGTGATTTCTTCGCCCGATATCAACGGATTAAAGGGATTAAGGTATCGTTGGGTTGCCTGAAGAATGGACTATCGTATGATACCCAAATCATACAGATATTATGAAAAGGTAGCAAAATATGGCACGCTGAAAATCAAGTATTTTCTGATTTGGAGCGTTTTTGGATGCCTGTATCTCGAAAACTTAACCTACAATTTTTTTTTTTTTTCTATCGAGTCCTTTCGGAGGTATTTTGCATGAAGCCATCCAATAAGACTTTGAAATGGCTGGAATAGGATAAAAAAAGGGACTGAAAATCGAAAAAAGTCGAAAAATCGTGAAATTTTGGAGAATGCTCTACTATTTTTTTATTTTAAGAGATTTTTAAAAAAAGGTTGTATATTCAGATAGCTGACCTAATTACGATTCTAACGATGTATAATATGTATGTAGTTATTGAAATTTAATTTTCGGTATTTTAAATTTTTTGCATTTTTGGCACTTTTGAACATAGGATTTCTCAGGGGCATTTTATCTGATCAGATAATGTAATATATCATTACAGAGCCCTGTGGCCATTTTAGTGCCCAAACCGGCTATTAAAACTATTCCGACAACAATAACCATACCGGAAGTATTCAAAAAATGAAAAAAAGAGTAAAAACATTGTCGCACTTGCGAAATACTTGATTTCTCCCTTAGGTAATAGCGGACCAAAAGAACTAAAATGTCGCTTGATAGCCCTATTAATGGACCATCATATGGTATCTAAATAATACGATATCGATGGTAGGGAAATAAATTATTGTATGCCAAAAATCTAGTATTTTCCGATTTTTTTAACATTCTGAGACGCCATTTTCTCGAAAACGACGCCTACGATTTTTCTTAAACTTTTCTTATTCAAAGTCCTGTCGATTGTCTATATAGTGAATCGAAAATGAAAAGCATTGAAATAATAGAAGTGGTACAAAAATGGCCTCAAACTTTGAAAAAAATTGAAAAATCGTTAAATTTTTGGAAACGCTCTTTAATTTATCTATTTTTCCAAAACTACTCAATGGATGTTTCTGACACTTCTGGTACAGAAAGTTAAGTATCCAAAGAACTTCGTAAAGCTATCACAGCAACGATCGTAAAACCGGAAGTAGTCGAAAAATTGTCCGATATTTTGAAAAAAAATAATTTTTTTACGAAAACCTTTTTTATTTATGAATATTTTTTGATGATATTAGACACAGGTTGTCTATATAGCGAATCCAAAATGAAAAGCATTGAAATAATAAAGGTTGTCCAAAAATGGCCCCAATCGTTAATATTTCAGACACTTCTGTTACAGGAAGTTAAATATTAAATTACCTAATCAAAGTTATCCCGACAATGATCCCAAAAACGGAAGTGGTCGAAATAATAATTTTGAAAAAACATCGTAAAAAGTAACAAAATGGTGCTCTTGTGAAAGAAATGGGATTACTATGTCAGATTTCTTCGAATGAAAACAAATAAGGTATCGGTGGATAGCGTGGATATTGGTCTATTATATGATATCAGAATCCGATTCCAGTAATATAAGTTTCAATAAGGGTTATCGCCCTTTATTTTCCTATTTTTTTCGAATTTTCTTCTCATTTTGTGACAACTATTCCGACAACAATAACCATACCGGAAGTATTCAAAAAATGAAAAAAAGAGTAAAAACATTGTCGCACTTGCGAAATACTTGATTTCTCCCTTAGGTAATAGCGGACCAAAAGAACTAAAATGTCGCTTGATAGCCCTATTAATGGACCATCATATGGTATCTAAATAATACGATATCGATGGTAGGGAAATAAATTATTGTATGCCAAAAATCTAGTATTTTCCGATTTTTTTAACATTCTGAGACGCCATTTTCTCGAAAACGACGCCTACGATTTTTCTTAAACTTTTCTTATTCAAAGTCCTGTCGATTGTCTATATAGTGAATCGAAAATGAAAAGCATTGAAATAATAGAAGTGGTACAAAAATGGCCTCAAACTTTGAAAAAAATTGAAAAATCGTTAAATTTTTGGAAACGCTCTTTAATTTATCTATTTTTCCAAAACTACTCAATGGATGTTTCTGACACTTCTGGTACAGAAAGTTAAGTATCCAAAGAACTTCGTAAAGCTATCACAGCAACGATCGTAAAACCGGAAGTAGTCGAAAAATTGTCCGATATTTTGAAAAAAAATAATTTTTTTACGAAAACCTTTTTTATTTATGAATATTTTTTGATGATATTAGACACAGGTTGTCTATATAGCGAATCCAAAATGAAAAGCATTGAAATAATAAAGGTTGTCCAAAAATGGCCCCAATCGTTAATATTTCAGACACTTCTGTTACAGGAAGTTAAATATTAAATTACCTAATCAAAGTTATCCCGACAATGATCCCAAAAACGGAAGTGGTCGAAATAATAATTTTGAAAAAACATCGTAAAAAGTAACAAAATGGTGCTCTTGTGAAAGAAATGGGATTACTATGTCAGATTTCTTCGAATGAAAACAAATAAGGTATCGGTGGATAGCGTGGATATTGGTCTATTATATGATATCAGAATCCGATTCCAGTAATATAAGTTTCAATAAGGGTTATCGCCCTTTATTTTCCTATTTTTTTCGAATTTTCTTCTCATTTTGTGAGCGCCCGATATGTATAAAACAAAGTTTGTATTTTGTATGTTGCGAATTTTCGACTTATTTTTCACCTATAAAAATTTCTTTCGGCACCGGAAGTGACGTAATTTTGCCATAATTTACAATTTTGACCGGTCTTTTCGCAAGCAAATATTACTTTTACATATGATAGAGGGTGTCACTGAAGCAAAACAATTAAAATTTGGTAGCTCAATGGATCGGCTATGGTATAATAAGCTTCCTATGTGATTCCTGAAAGCCGGTTCAGTGCTGCTTGCAGGTCTAGTTATTATTATTCTTCTTTTGTTTTGAGTAGATCTCAGCAACTGCTTGTCGCATCGTTACGATTTCTTCGGTTTCATTGGGAAAGTGGGTGTGACTTAGAGGATAAAGCTATTTTGAACGTTCTGCGACAATGCGAAATGCCCGAAATCAACAAAGTTATCGTTTTTAAAAATATTGCAGTAATTTTAACAATAATCATTGGATTGTAACTTTCGATACATTTTGGCATAGCCGGAGACATGGCAAATAGCTACGCTACTTTCGATTTTTGATTTTTGGCAAATCTTCGAAGATATTAGGCGCCAAATTTTGAAAATTTAAAATTTTACAAAAAACTTTTTTATTTATGAATATTTTTTAGTAGTATTGTGCACAGAATTAAAGAGTCATCTGACTAGTGCAAAAATGTTAAAAAAATTTGTCTCAGTAATTTTCCTTGGCCGCCATTGGCTAATTCAGTTTTTCAGTCCTAGATTAATTTTCTATTGTTCGATTTGTATAAAACAAAGTTCATATGCTTCGTTGTATCAATTGTCATTTTTTTTATTACAAAAAGTGTTATCTGTCGGCACCGGAAGTGGCATAATTTTACCAAAAACTACAATTTTGACAGTTATTTTCCTTCTTCGAAAACAAATATTATTTTTTGGAAAAATTATTTGACTCAAAGAGAGTGCCCTTTCAAGGCGCAAAAAATGGCGGAAGCAGTTTTATTAATTTTGTTTTCATTTTCGAGCAAATTCGATTAAGAGGCTAAAAATGGTGTAAAATTGACCTATTTACAACCTATTCAGGCTTTTCAGATTTTAAAATATTTCTTCGTAACTTTTATAAACATGTAGCTATAATCCATACAAAGAAAATGTATGTTAAAATTCGTTTGTAATATAAGCAGTTACCAAGAAATGGGCAGTTCTGTACAAGTCACTGTTTTCGTTATTTTGCCTGTAAAATAGTCAATTATTATTGGATTTCTATAAAAGTGACATCATTTGATTCAAAAAGCATGTAGCGTCATATCAAGTTGATTACAATTTAAAATTGACACCGGAAGTGACATCATTTGGTCAAAAACTACATTTTTAACTTTTAAATCGATATTTTGTTCAACCAAGAATTATTTAATATGTAATACGAATATTAACTTTTGGTTTAAATTCACATACTAACAAAACTCATACGGTCATATAGATATCATAAAATTGTTTCTAACTTGTTCGGTTGCCGAGAAATAGACGGTTTTCTACAGGTCACTTTTGAAGGTTTCGGGGCCATAAAAGTGTCAGTTATTATTCGATTTTCATAAACGTTACACCATGTTATACCTAATGCCATTTGGGATTTCATACAAGTAATTTAAGATTTTCCTTATCACCGGGAGTAACGTCATTTTGGCAAAAACTGTATTTTTAGCCTTCAAAACAGATATTTTATTCAAATGAGTCTGTTTTGAAATCTTTTTCAAATTATGGTATTTGATGCCAACCAACAAATAGAATGAACCCATACGATCATACAGATGCCACAAAATCGTTCCTAACTTGTACCGTTGCCGAGAAATAGCCGATTTTCTATAAGTCACTTTTCAAGGTTTTGGGTTTATAAAAGTGGCATATATTATTCGATTTGCATAAAATTTTCGCCATGTGATGCCTTATGCCATTTCTGATTTCATAGCCGGAGACAGGGCACATAACTACGCTACTTTCGATTTTTGATTTTCGGCAAATCTTCTAAGATATTAGACCCCAAATTTCGAAAATTTAGAATTTTACAAAAAACTATTTTATTTATGAATATTTTTTAGTCGTGTTGTGCACAGAATTAAATTAAACAGTCATCTGACTAGCGCAAAAATGTTAAAAAATTTTGTCTCTGTAATTTTCCTTGGCTGCCATTGGCTAATTCAGTTTTTCAGTCCTGGATTAATTTTTTATTGTTCGATTTGTATAAAACAAAGTTCATATGCTTCTTTGTCTCAGTTGTCATTTTTTTTATTACCGAAAGTGTTATCTGTCGGCACCGGAAGTGGCATAATTTTACCAAAAACTACAATTTTGACAGTTAGGTACCATTTTTCGAAAACAAATATTATTTTTTTGAAAAATTATATGACTCAAAGAGTGTGTCCTTTAAAGGCGCAAAAAATGTCGGAAGTATTTTTTTTAATTTCGATTTCATTTTCTAGCAAATTGGATTAAGAGTTGAAAAAGGGCGTAAAATTGACCTATTTACAACCCATTCAGGCTTTTCAGATTTTAAAATATTTCTATGTAACTTTTATAAACTTGTAGCTATAATCCATACGAAGAGAATGTATGTGAAAATTAGTTTGTAATATAAGCAGTTGCCGGGAATTGGGCAGTTTTGCATAAGTCACTGTTTTCTTAATTTTGCCTGTAAAAAAGTCAATTATTAATGGATATTCACAATAGTGACATCATTTGATTCAAAAAGCAAGTATGCATCATATCAAGTTGAATTCAATTTAAAATTGACATCGGAAGTGACGTCATTTTGTCAAAAAATGCATTTTAAACTTTTTAAATCAATGTTATATTCAAACAAGAATTATTTAATATGTATTAATAATTTTAACTTTTGGTTTAAATTCACATATAAACACAACTCATATGTTCATATAAATATAATAAAATTGTTTCTAACTTGTTCGGTTGCCGAGAAATAGACGGTTTTCTACAGGTCACTTTTGAAGGTTTGGGGGCCATAAAAGTGTCAATTATTATTCGATTTTCATAAACTTTACAGCATGTTTATACCTAATGCCATTTAGGATTTTATACAAGTAATTTAAGATTTTCATTATCACCGGAAGTAACGTCATTTTGGCAAAAACTGTATTTTTAGCCTTCAAAACAGATATTTTATTCAAATGAGTCTGTTTTGAAATCTTTTTCAAATTATGATATTTGATGCCAATCAACAAATAGAATGAACCCATACGATCATACAGATACCACAAAATGGTTCCAAACTTGTACGGTTGCAGAGAAATAACCGATTTTCTACAAGTCACTTTTCAAGTTTTTTGGTCTTTAAAAGTGGCAATTATTATTCAATTTACAAAAAAAATTTCACTATATGATATCTATGCCATTTCTCATTTTATAAAACTAATTGAACATTTTCATTAACACCGGAAGTAATGTAATTTTGTCAAGATATTGCTGGATTTGGTTGATTCTGCGTCCATTTTATTTGATGTGAGCAATGTTTATTTGGAAACCTGTTTAGTGGTTTCGTTGGTACCAGAAGTGACATATGTTCAAGGGTAACTTTGCACCGGAAGTGATATGTTCAAGGGTAACGTGGCACCAATGAAACCCGTCATTCCTGCATGCAGGGCCCGGTTCCTAGAAAATTCTTAAAAGTAAGCACAAAGTTATGCTTCACTTTTGCTTACGTAAGAAACTTTATGAAATACCGTCTCTATAGAAACTTCTCAAGACCGTTCTTACATAAGAACAAGCCAAGTATATGAGTCTAAGCACAGTGTGACTGGTAAATTGAGACTAAGATGCTCTTTAGCGTCACAAAAACAAATTTAGTATGCAAACTATACCGTAAATTTGTCTGCATATAGAGTTATAAATAGATCAATGACATTAACTTCAAATAGTCGATTTAGATGTATTTGACAAATAATGAAATAGGGTTTAACGTCCTACTGTTTTGCTCCTAAACTGGGCTTATGAAGACGGGCATACGCCATAAAGTGTGCTACTCCTTGGGATCTTTGACGTGCACACCAATTTTTACACGGGACCATATTTTTCCGTCCCATCCGAACGACTAGACAGCTGTCCTTGTCAGGTCCTCAGCCTGCATCACTGACAAGGGGATGAACCTTCTCGGCCAATGCAGGGATCGAACACCCTACCTCTGCCCGATTCCTAAAAAAAATCTTTAACTCGTTCTTGCGCTTACATGTAGATTTTATGTAGACTTTGCAAATAAGTAAACTTATCTTATTTCGTGTTAACAGAAAATTCTTAAGAACGTTCTTGTGCTTAGATTTTAAGTAGACTTCAGTGTAAGGACAAGCACGTTATTATGTGTTCCAAGAAAAAACTTAAGATTAACTTCGTTCTTAAAATTGTCA
Organism: Patella caerulea; assembly: GCA_036850965.1. Lineage (NCBI taxonomy): Eukaryota > Metazoa > Mollusca > Gastropoda > Patellidae > Patella > Patella caerulea. The sequence goes on along the minus strand of JAZGQO010000015.1, from coordinate 14,980,377 downwards.
ATTTAAGCACAAGTCCCAAGCAAGGTATAGGGCTTGCTTACCAAACTTTAAGTCTGTTTTTGCTTCAAACAATATGGCTGACCGTGGATTTATTCGACGACATTTGCTACATCTTTTGATACCTAAGAGTCAATTGAAAGACAGAAAATCCTTTAGAAACATAGTCTCGAGAAGAATGCTATAGAAAATTTCGCTTCTACCCTAAACATAATTCATTTATTTCCAAATTGGTAAAAAACACACACGCGGGCTACTTAAAGATCAGGCGCTCTCAACATTATTCAGCCTGTTTGCATGTGCTTGCGTTTTGGGTTGTTTTCTATTGTTTAGTTTGTGGTACATTTTATATGTGTAGGCCTATGGGGAACACGTCAAAGAAGACATCAGGGGATTACGTGGCTAAGTGGGTAAGACGCTGGTTCGCTAGCCTGGAGTTCGGGTGTTCGACCCCTGCAATGGCCGACGACGTGGTTTAACCGTGTCAGTGATGCAGGACGGAGTACAGCTGTCTTGTCATTCGGATGGGACGAAAAAACGAGGTGCCGTGTACAAACTGACGTGCACGTAAAAGATCCCTTGGCAGTTTGAATTCGAAAGAGTAGGCCGTAGCGCCGCTGCCCGGGCAAAATTTCCCTCACAGCACACTGTATGACGTATGTCTTCATTACCCCAGTTTAGGAGCAAAACAGTAGGACGTTAAACCATATTTCATTTCATTTCATTTGTTAAATAATAAAATACATCTAAATCGACTATTTTTCGGGAAGTTAATGTCATTGTTCTATTTATAACTCTATGCAGACCATAGAGCTATATATAGAAACTCTGTGATGCAGACGAATTTATGGTGTAATTTGCATACCAAAAATGTTTTTATGACGTTAGAGAGCACCGTACTCTCAATTTACCAGTCACAATGTGCTTAGACTCGTACTTAACTTGTGCTTACGTAAGAATGGTCTTGAGAATTTTCTAGAGACGGTATTTTATAAAGTTTCTTACTTAAGCAAAAGTGAAGCATAACTTTGTGCTTACTTTTAAGAATGTTCTAGGAATTGGCTCTGGCTAGCGTCTTACCCACTTAACCACGTGATCCCCTGATGCCTTTGACATGGTCCCTATAGGTCTATAAGCTAAAAAAAACCCCACCAAAATACGCAAGCACATGCAAACAGACGGAATGATTGTGGCAGCGCCTGATTTTAAAGTAGCTATGTCTCTAACTCAAAGTCATCCAGAATCTTCGACACTGAAAACACGAATTATTTGTCAGTTTAAATCAAAATTGATGATGTGATCTTACAGGAAAAAGATGGGCTTCTGAATATTTTACCATTGGTACACGAATCGTGTACCATAATGCGTTTCAGCCCAGTTCTAGCAAGAGAGTCGGGGAACAAGGGTACATTGTATTAAATCAAACGGCGCATGTAGACTGGAATAACTAGACGCTAGAAATTTGCATTCGATTGACACTGTTGGCAAATTTCGCCGCACATAACTGATTTGAAATTGGAGTAAAAACGGAAACCATTGAATGTAAATCAGTTTATATACATTCATATATATGAATGTAGTATTATATGCGTTGCGACCCACTTGTGTCAATTTCTAGGTCCCAAGGCCAAATGTTAGCGATTTAGCTCCTTACAAGTTGCCTGCGTGTTGTTTACCAATTTGTAAATAAATAAAATGTTTTTAGTGTAGAAGCGAAATATTCTATAGCATTCTTGTCGAAAATATATTTCTTAAGGATTTTCTGTCTTCCAAATGTCTCTTAGGTATCAAAAGGTGTAGTAAATGCCGTCGAATAACTAACTATACGGTCAGTCATATTGTTTGAAGCAGTAATGGGCTTAAAGTTTGTAATCAAGCCCCTATACCTTGCTCGAGATTTGTGCTTAGATTGACAATTCTAAGAAAGAAGTTGTGCGTAAGTTTTTTCTTGGAACACATAATAACGTGCTTGTCCTTACTCTGAAGTCTACTTAAAATCTAAGCACAAGAACGTTCTTAAGAATTTTCTGGGAACACAAAATGCGATAAGTTTACTTAATTGCAAAGTCTACTTGAAATCTAAGCACAAGAACATGCTTAAGAATTTTCTAGGAATTATACTTGACATGGGATTTTCAATTTCAACAATACTTTTGTCGTCTGCGCAACTTGAATTTGTTGACGAGAGAGACAGAGAGAAATGGGGTTTAACGTCCACTCAACACAAACTAGGTCATTTAGGGACTAACATATGGTTTTAATTTTATTTCAATAATTCGCTTGCGCGTAGAGGAAACCAACGAGGTTGAGAAGGCGCCCCTATCTCCATGCCACATACGCTCACACCAGGGCTCAAAACCACAGCCGCAAGCTAGAGGTGACCGGCCAGCTAGAGGTCGAAGCGCGACACTCTAGACCACTAGGCCATCCCAACCCCCCGAATTTGTTGACGAATGCATTATCAAAAAAATTCAGTCGCTGAATCATAGATTGTCAATCTGATTAAAACACAGATCCAATTTCGTTTCGTTTTTTATAGTTCAAAATTTCGTTTTTAATTGTCTTAACTACTCTTGGATCTGGAAGACTTGTTATTTAAGTCGTGTTCTGCCTGAAATGAGGGGTCAGCTAATCAAATGGTCTGTCGAATCGACCGTTTGACCTTTTCATGCGTGGAACTGTGGGTAAATATTACCAGCAGATAAAAATCAAAACAAAACAAAAGTAGATTTTAAAAAGCATGGCGGTCGCTAATTGGTTAATCGAATGACTGACGTTATCGGGTCAAATGTCCCGTGCTTGATACCTGACGTCATAGAACGTGAGCTCCCACTGTAACTTGTTAGATCTACATGAGTGTAGGCCATCGAAAGTATAAAAAAAACAAAATGAAATATAGATCTATATTTTAATTAGATTGATAGATCGTATGGCTGAATCAAAATGGCTGGCTCGTATTGCTACAACAATTTCAGCCAATGAAAAGACTTCTCGTTGTCCGGTCAGTGGTAGACGAGACAATGGCAAAGAAAATAACGGTACGAAATTTTGAATATCAAAATATTATTATACATTGGAAATATAGAAATGATAATTGTGCTGATCAATGTATGCACCAATTGCCATTCTCGTACAGTAATCTTGGCACAAATCGCATATTACCGACATATTTAATAATAATAATACGCTGTATGTTTTTTCCCGTATATTATTCAAGTGTGTAATTTGTAAGTTACTTAATTTCAAGCTTGACTTGCTTATCCAGACTGATATTTATTCTTGAAATAATTAAAAGCCATGCGCCGAGAGTACGTTAAAACGTACTCGCTGAAAGTAAAAAAAGTAATTTTGCTCATGGAATTATTTACGCATTCCTCGTAAGGATATTTAAGCATCAGGCATCAGGGGATTACGTGGCTAAGTGGGTAAGACGCTGGTTCGCTAGCCTGGAGTTCGGGTGTTCGACCCCTGCAATGGCCGACGACGTGGTTTATCCGTGTCAGTGATGCAGGACGAAGTACAGCTGTCTTGTCATTCGGATGGGACGAAAAAACGAGGTGCCGTGTACAAACTGACGTGCACGTAAAAGATCCCTTGGCAGTTTGAATTCGAAAGAGTAGGCCGTAGCGCCGCTGCCCGGGCAAAATTTCCCTCACAGCACACTGTATGACGTATGTCTTCATTACCCCAGTTTAGGAGCAAAACAGTAGGACGTTAAACCATATTTCATTTCATTTCATTTGTTAAATAATAAAATACATCTAAATCGACTATTTTTCGGGAAGTTAATGTCATTGTTCTATTTATAACTCTATGCAGACCATAGAGCTATATATAGAAACTCTGTGATGCAGACGAATTTATGGTGTAATTTGCATACCAAAAATGTTTTTATGACGTTAGAGAGCACCGTACTCTCAATTTACCAGTCACAATGTGCTTAGACTCGTACTTAACTTGTGCTTAAGTAAGAATGGTCTTGAGAATTTTCTAGAGACGGTATTTTATAAAGTTTCTTACTTAAGCAAAAGTGAAGCATAACTTTGTGCTTACTTTTAAGAATGTTCTAGGAATTGGCTCTGGCTAGCGTCTTACCCACTTAACCACGTGATCCCCTGATGCCTTTGACATGGTCCCTATAGGTCTATAAGCTAAAAAAAAAACCACCAAAATACGCAAGCACATGCAAACAGACGGAATGATTGTGGCAGCGCCTGATTTTAAAGTAGCTATGTCTCTAACTCAAAGTCATCCAGAATCTTCGACACTGAAAACACGAATTATTTGTCAGTTTAAATCAAAATTGATGATGTGATCTTACCGGAAAAAGATGGGCTTCTGAATATTTTACCATTGGTACACGAATCGTGTACCATAATGCGTTTCAGCCCAGTTCTAGCAAGAGAGTCGGGGAACAAGGCTACATTGTATTAAATCAAACGGCGCATGTAGACTGGAATAACTAGACGCTAGAAATTTGCATTCGATTGACACTGTTGGCAAATTTCGCCGCACATAACTGATTTGAAATTGGAGTAAAAACGGAAACCATTGAATGTAAATCAGTTTATATACATTCATATATATGAATGTAGTATTATATGCGTTGCGACCCACTTGTGTCAATTTCTAGGTCCCAAGGCCAAATGTTAGCGATTTAGCTCCTTACAAGTTGCCTGCGTGTTGTTTACCAATTTGTAAATAAATAAAATGTTTTTAGTGTAGAAGCGAAATATTCTATAGCATTCTTGTCGAAAATATATTTCTTAAGGATTTTCTGTCTTCCAAATGTCTCTTAGGTATCAAAAGGTGTAGTAAATGCCGTCGAATAACTAACTATACGGTCAGTCATAATGTTTGAAGCAGTAATGGGCTTAAAGTTGGTAATCAAGCCCCTATACCTTGCTCGAGATTTGTGCTTAGATTGACAATTCTAAGAAAGAAGTTGTGCGTAAGTTTTTTCTTGGAACACATAATAACGTGCTTGTCCTTACTCTGAAGTCTACTTAAAATCTAAGCACAAGAACGTTCTTAAGAATTTTCTGGGAACACAAAATGCGATAAGTTTACTTAATTGCAAAGTCTACTTGAAATCTAAGCACAAGAACGTGCTTAAGAATTTTCTAGGAATTGGGCCCAGGTCTAGTTCAAGCTATTATTACACATCAAATACTTTCCCATACATGTGACTTATACTTGACATGGGATTTTCAATTTCAACAATACTTTTGTCGTCTGCGCAACTTGAATTTGTTGACGAGAGAGACAGAGAGAAATGGGGTTTAACGTCCACTCAACACAAACTAGGTCATTTAGGGACTAACATATGGTTTTAATTTTATTTCAATAATTCGCTTGCGCGTAGAGGAAACCAACGAGGTTGAGAAGGCGCCCCTATCTCCATGCCACATACGCTCACACCAGGGCTCAAAACCACAGCCGCAAGCTAGAGGTGACCGGCCAGCTAGAGGTCGAAGCGCGGCACTCTAGACCACTAGGCCATCCCAACCCCCCGAATTTGTTGACGAATGCATTATCAAAAAAATTCAGTCGCTGAATCATAGATTGTCAATCTGATTAAAACACAGATCCAATTTCGTTTCGTTTTTTATAGTTCAAAATTTCGTTTTTAATTGTCTTTACTACTCTTGGATCTGGAAGACTTGTTATTTAAGTCGTGTTCTGCCTGAAATGAGGGGTCAGCTAATCAAATGGTCTGTCGAATCGACCGTTTGACCTTTTCATGCGTGGAACTGTGGGTAAATATTACCAGCGGATAAAAATCAAAACAAAACAAAAGTAGATTTTAAAAAGCATGGCGGTCGCTAATTGGTTAATCGAATGACTGACGTTATCGGGTCAAATGTCCCGTGCTTGATACCTGACGTCATAGAACGTGAGCTCCCACTATAACTTGTTAGATCTACATGAGTGTAGGCCATCGAAAGTATAAAAAAAACAAAATGAAATATAGATCTATATTTTAATTAGATTGATAGATCGTATGGCTGAATCAAAATGGCTGGCTCGTATTGCTACAACAATTTCAGCCAATGAAAAGACTTCTCGTTGTCCGGTCAGTGGTAGACGAGACAATGGCAAAGAAAATAACGGTACGAAATTTTGAATATCAAAATATTATTATACATTGGAAATATAGAAATGATAATTGTGCTGATCAATGTATGCACCAATTGCCATTCTCGTACAGTAATCTTGGCACAAATCGCATATTACCGACATATTTAATAATAATAATACGCTGTATGTTTTTTCCCGTATATTATTCAAGTGTGTAATTTGTAAGTTACTTAATTTCAAGCTTGACTTGCTTATCCAGACTGATATTTATTCTTGAAATAATTAAAAGCCATGCGCCGAGAGTACGTTAAAACGTACTCGCTGAAAGTAAAAAAAGTAATTTTGCTCATGGAATTATTTACGCATTCCTCGTAAGGATATTTAAGCGACAGAACGTCAGTCAATTTTTGTAGATTTTTTGAATAATTAATCGCGATACGGACATTGATCGTATCGTGGATTTTTACAAAATCGCGGTTCATCGATTCATCGATGAATCGTTGCAGCCCTAGTATAACATATGTCCAAATTGTTATATATACTCAAAAATCAGACGTGGCCAGACTTCCATTGTTGATGAATGAAGTTTTTATAGTAAGTCTTATCATATAATGTCTTTACTATCTCGAAATAGTGTCTGTTTGTTATAAAACATATTTAGCCTAAACCACGTGGGGTCTACCATAGAATGCGGCGTACACCAACTTGGACCGAGAGTCGATATTGGTAGCGGCCAAAACCATGATGAAGTATGGCGTCAAAATAATGTTGAGCGTTAAGATTGCCTTGGACCACCACCAAGTGGGACTTGAAGTTGACGTTGATAGCGGCTCGAAGTTGACGTCACCTCTCCCGAAACGCTCCCTTTCAAGCACGTAGTTACAGTGTCGTCCATCAGGAAAACTGAGGTTGAACCGAGACATAACATAATCGTCATTCAAACCAACAGGTACTCCATGAACGCTAAAGCTACTGACCAACATCAGTACTGATTCATAATTTAATATTATCCATAAAATGTAACTAACACGGTTTCTTTCTGTCATTATACAGTATTCTAACTTTTACGACAAAACCTACTTCTATGATATAGTATTCTTCTCAAATGTTTATATTGATATAATAATAAACAGTCTTATAGTGATATTTATAGCATAAGTGAATATGTTGTATGCTCACATGATATTATGCAATGATATTATACAGTATTCTACCAAGTTTTATAATACAGTGTTTGATAGATATGTTATATATAGGAATGATATTATGCAGTTTGAATGATATGTTCTATATAGGAATGATACTATGCAGGACATAAAGCATGACCTGAACATAGTTCTCACAAAACAGAAAGCAATGGGATGACCATTCCAGGTATTTCACGAAGTTTTAGCCATTTTAATTAAAATTTGAATAAATGACAAGCGATTTTTGAGTTACCTGGAACAGACAGTAGAACACTTGCAACTAGATGCACTCAGAACTATATGCGGGGCTGTGAAGGGTACCAGTCATACGTTATTATATGAAGAAACTGCAAGAGAGGCGAAGGTGTCACAAACTCATCTTAATGTACAAAATTATTAACCATCTAACTCCTCCATACCTCCACAATTTAATTCAATTTTCCAATATTCATTATAATCTTCGTAATAACAATATTTTAACTGATTACTTTTGTCAAGCAATTTTATTCTCTAAATCCTTTATACCTTCTACTACAAAAGAATGAAATAACCTTGATATAAGTATCAAAAATTCGACCTCTATAAATAAATTTAAAACCAAAATAACTGATAAAGATAAACATAACGCTAACGCTACAATATACGTCCACATTCCTGCTTTGATTGATATGGTACTTTGTCAAGAAGGCTAGGCGTTTGGTTTGTTTACCGTTGAGGTTCTTGTATCAACATTAATAGTTGCCGTCCTTAGAGTATAAGGAATAACTATACCAAGATAATCCATTCAGAATTGTGCCTTCCTAACGCTAAAGGCAAATGGGCGTGACTCTGCCCCTGGGGATTGGGCATGCACCCAAAATGATAGAAATGTTCCTTAGGGTACAAAGAATAATCATTCAAAGTTTCAAGATGATACGTTAAGAAATGTGGCTTGTAGACGACAAACAAATAAATACAAGGAATGGGCGTGGCTCTGCCATTGGGGGTCGGGCATGCACCAAAAAACAATACGGATCATCCTTAGGGTAAGTATACAAAGTTTTAAGAAAATCCAGTTAGAATTGCGGCTTCTAGGCGACACAGAGACACACAAAAAGAAAATGGCCGTGGCTCTGCCCCTGGGGGTTGGGCATGCACCCCAAACGATAGGGATCATCTTTAGAGTATAAAGAGTAAGTATACAAAGTTTTAAAGAAAATCCAATAAGAATTGCGACCAATCTGATTAAAACACAGATCCAATTTCGTTTCGTTTTTTATAGTTCAAAATTTTGTTTTTACTTGTCTTTACTACTCTTGGATCTGGAAGACTTGTTATTTAACTTGTGTTCTGCATGAAATGAGGGGTCAGCCAATCAAATGGTCTGTCGAATCGACCGTTTGACCTTTTCATGCGTGGAACTGTGGGTAGATATTACCAGCGGACAGAAATTAAAACAAAAGTAGATTTTAAAAAGCATGGCGGTCGCTAATTATTGGTTAATCGAATGACAGACGTTATCTGGTCCCGTGCTTGATACTGATGTCATAGAACGTGAGCTCCCACTATAACTTGTTAGATCTACATGAGTGTAGGCCATCGAAAGTATAAAAAACGAAACGAAATATAGATCTATATTTTTATTAGATTGAATTGCGACCTGTAGGCGACACAAAGACACACGAAAAGAAAATGGGTGTGGCTCTGACCCAGGGGGTTGGGCATGCACCCCAAATGATAGGGATGTTCCTTAAGGTACAAAGAATGTGTATGCTAAGTTTCAAAATTATAAGTTAAGAAATGTGGCCTGTAGACGACAAACAAATACATACTAGAAATGGGCGTGGCTCTGTCCCTGGGGGTCGGGCATGCACCAAAAACAATAGAGATCTCCCTTAGGGTATAAGGAATACGTATACCAAGTTTGAAGAAAATCCATTAAGAATTGCGCCCTGTAGGCGACACAAAGAAAATGGGCTTGGCTCTGCCCCTGGAGGTGGGGCATACACCCCAAACGATAGGGATGTTCCTTAGGGTACAAAGAATGTGTATGCAAAGTTTCAAGATTATAAGTTAAGAAATGTGGCCTGTAGACGACAAACAAACAAATACTAGAAATGGGCGTGGCTCTGCCCCTGGGGGTCGGGCATGCACCAAAAACAATAGGGATCTTCCTTGGGGTATAAGGAATAAGTATACCAAGTTTGAAGAAAATCCATGAAGAATTGCGCCCTGTAGGCGAACCACAGACACACACACACACAGAGACAGGGGCGACGGCATAATACGTTCACATTATGAATGTGGACGTATAAAAATATACATCCTTATTTCAACTTTGGCAAACGTAAAAATCAAATATAACATAGTCGTCTTCGTCTGTCATGCAGTGACCTAAATGAGCATAAATTTTCAAGGCATATTTCGGACAGCCCTGAGTGTGATTGCGGTCTTTCCTTCGAAGATACAGATCATTTTCATTTACATTGCTCCTTACATTTTGATGCACGAAAAATATCTATAAATCTTTTACCACCGAATTTTATCAATACACACAATCTGTTATACGGTGCAAGCAGCAGTGATATTTTTGAAAGGGTCCTCATGTTTTTTGACATGAGCAGAAGGTTTTAAGATCTATATCGACTCAAATGCGAATATGAACAACTGGGTAGCCAATGTGTAAATATGTATATGAAATGTTGTTGATTAAGTATTCATTTTATTGTTTTGTTGTTCACTCAATTACTTCTTTACATATCCATATTAATTCTTGTAGTTAGGAGAGAGGTCATATAGGCTATGCCTGTTCCTCAATCCAGTTCAATTTCTGAATAAAATATTGTTTGAAAAAAAAAAGATGACATTTCGCCATGGTGTTGTGTTCTGCAGATACCAATGATTTGTGGCCCATTGCTGTCTGGCAAGTTGATGACAATGCAAAAGGGTTTGACCTTGGTATGGTCGACGGCAGCGTAACCCAAGAGCAGCCAGACGCCTTTAAGACTATTTAAGGGCTGATCTGACGTTGCCATGTTCCAACAATTCCCCTGGCAGTAGTAGTAACTTACTGGAACTTGTTGCGCAGATGTTGTAGTCGGATGTGGCAATCTTGTTACAGGTAGGCGCTCTAGGTTAGGGTCGATCGGCAACTCTTCCAGAGGCGTGGAGATATTGTCTGCGGCGAACAATGGTTGACGGGTGGACATTAAAGCATACCAATAGCTTTGTTCCTGTTTTCATGTGCAAGGTGCGGCATCTTACCAAAGTGATGAATCTTGTAATTTTGATCTGTATTTAAAGGTCCACAGTGCAGGAAATGCACATGCAAAACGTGAAACAAGTCAAGTGCTGCATTTGCACCGACAAAGTTCATTACAGAGAACTGGTATTGGATAGGACTTTCTTCCAATGCAAGCAATGGATGTATCAAAACTAAATATTTACCACTTTCTTTTTTATGAGTGTTCTTGACATTGCCAGACATTTGTTTTTTGTTGTCGTGGTTATCCACTGTCATGGCAACTGGAGCCTTGTCTGGTAATTTCGGGTAGAGTGTTGCTGGAGGTCCTTTGGAGGTCTTTGGTTTTAACTACAAAAGAAAAACAATATGAATTTATTTTAGTGTTACACTACGCTTTGCATTGGGTAAGTACTGGTCTTGGGAACTGACATAAGTAGGGTAGCAAGGGTGCACACACATGTACATCATACTTTATATGGCTTCATTCAGTCGTGGGTTTTCTCCAATCATGGCAGGGGGTTAACCTGTGGAGGCAAAAAATAACATCATTTAGAAATGCACACTTTATTGTGGGGGGTGACTTCACGTGGCTGACAATCCATTTACAGTTTTATGACATTTCACAATGTTACAATTAATGTCAGAATATAACAATAACAACATGTACATGTTGTCATTTGAAAATGAATATATGTAAAAACAATAGGGATCATCCTTAGGGTATAAGGAATATGTATTTTAAGTTTCAAGATGATTAAGAATTGTGGCCTGTAGGCAACACACGAAATGAAAATGGGCGTGGCTTTTGTCCCTTGGGGGTGGGCACACACCCTAACTGATAGGGATATTCCTTAGGGTACAAAGTATTCAAACTTTCAAGACGGCTTGTAGACGACAAATAAATACATGGGCTTGTGGGGGTCGGGCATGCACCAACAAACAATACGGATCATCCTTAGGGTGTAAAGAGTAAGTATACAAAGTTTTAAGAAAATCCAGTAAGAATTGCGCCCTGTAGGCAACATACAGACACACAAAAAGAAAATGGGCGTGGCTCTGCCCCTGGGGGGTTAGGCATGCACCCCAAATGATAGGGATCATCCTTAGGGTATAAAGAGTAAGTATACCAAGTTTAAAGAAAATCCAGTAAGAATTGCACCCTGTAGGTGACACAAAGACACAAAAAGAAAATGGGCGTGGCTCTGCCACTGGGGGTCGGGCATGCACCCCAAACAATAGGGATGTTCCTTAGGGTACAAAGAATATGTATGCAAAGTTTCAAGATTATAAGTTAAGAAATGTTGCCTGTAAATGAAAAACAAACAAATACTACAAATGGGCCCGGCTCTGCCCCTGGGGGTCGGGCATGCACCAAAAACAATAGGGATCTTTCTTAGGGTATAAGGAATGAGTATACAAAGTTTGAAGAAAATCCATGAAAAATTGTGCCGTGTAGGCGACCCACAGACACACACACACAGACAGGGGCGACGGCATAATACGTCCACATTATGAACGTGGACGTATAAAAATGATACCAACGAATCGGAAAAAAGGTTAGTTCGACACCAGCAGGTCATGGTGGTATTGTGACGTAATGGCGTTACACTAATCAAAGCCCTCTACACAGAGTAAGAATAACCAGAGTGGCACGTCGCATTACTCCCTATAGAAACACTCCGACACGCAATGCATCTTGGTATTCGTCTGTCATACACACACACACGGACAGTTCGCTCAACGTCACGATATCTATATCGATGAACTAAAGTTTGAAGAAAATCCATGAAAAATTGTGCCGTGTAGGCGACCCACAGACACACACACACACAGACAGGGGCGACGGCATAATACGTCCACATTATGAATGTGGACGTATAAAAATGATACCAACCAATCGGAAAAAAGGTTAGTTCGACACCAGCAGGTCATGGTGTGTCATGGTGGTATTGCGACGTAATGGCGTTACACTAATCAAAGCCCTCTACACAGAGTAAGAATAACCAGAGTGGCAAGTCGCATTACTCCCTATAGAAACACTCCGACACGCAATGCATCTTGGTATTCGTCTGTAATAAACACACACACGGACAGTTCGTTCAACGTCACAATATCTATATCGATGAACTAAATCTCTTTAATTTCGTAGTTTTTTAGCATTTTCGGTAACAAAACTACCCAGATTTGTCACATACAATCATATGTTAGGTGTGTGTGTGTTTTGGGGATTTATAAAACATGATTAATATTTTTAAATCATGCATAAACGGAATGTAGCGTGGTACGGCCCGGAGTGAATATGAAATGAAGTAATGAAGTGAAAGACGGCAATTTTGGCGGTTTACGAATTGGTTTATAATAAGGCCGTAAATTATTGTTGATTTTATTCTTTTTAAATACTTGTTTTGATTCTTAGATTTGAAATGTTATTTCCATAAACCTTAAAATGCCCCATTTGAAAATCAATTCTTTAAATGTCAAAGTGCAACGCCCTTTTTGGATAAGGCCTATTTGCTATTTTACTCAACATGATTGATTTTTTTCTCACAAAGAAAAATACTGTTGTCTTCTAGAGCTTATTACTTAAAGCCCCAATACCACTCTTGTTGTAACTGAATAATATGTCCCAATCTTCATTCTGGTCAACATATTGTATTATTTTATAATATTCCAATTAATTGATGATACAAATTTCATCTTAACCCACCTAATTTAAAAAAATTGGAAAATTTCAACTAATTGATTTGAAAAGTCTAACGTAAACCTTTTCAAGTGTGACTTGGATTTTAAAATATTTTCGAACTCTCTGGAGAGAGAGAGAGAGAGAGAGAGAAATGGGGTTTAATGTCCACTCAACACAACAAGGTCATTTCGGGAGTAACATATGTTTTTTAATTTTATTTCAATAATTCGCTTGCGCGTAGGGGTCTTTAGCAGTGGGAGGAAACCGGAATGCCCAGAGGAAACCCACGAGGTTGAGAAGGCACCCTTATCTCCATGCCACATACGCTCACACCAGGGCTCGAAACCACAGCCGCAAGCCAGAGGTGACCACTCTCTGGAGAAGTAAAATAGGTTGTAATGGATAATTTACACAACAGGTAGGACACTTAAACATCTAGTACTTAGAATAAGGCTATTATTTATTTTCTGGAGCAGCCAAGCCAGCAAGAGTGTTATTGTCCCTTTAATAAAGTAAGCTTTCATTAAAATATCAAATAATAATTTAAGAATATTAAAACTGAATTTAAAATAGGTCTATAACATTTTCCAATAAATAGATTTGACCAGTTGGTTGTTTTCCAAGATAAAATGCCTTTGGCTCCAATGTTGACTCACTGAGTTCTTTTATGATTTTTGTTCTATTAATTCATGTAGGTTTTCATTTTTAAATAAATAAAAATATAATAATTAAAGATATTAAAATTCTATTTTAAATAATATTACATTTTTCAATAAACATATTTGCGTTGATTGACTTCTCTTTTTTACAATCAAGTATAAACCAAAAACAACTTGAGAATGAATGGGTGTCATGTAATTTACGGCCTTTATAGGCCCCTTATTACTACGAAATTGTCCATTTTACACCACTGCACAAGAATATTTTAATTTATTATCAATCTGAAGTGTGCTCTAGATATCCATGACATTAGGTCTGATCTGTGTTCAGAGTTACTTATATTTTTGTGATATTTTTGTCAACTGGTTATTTAGAAATAGAAAATAATGGAATTATTTAGAAATAGAAAATAATGGAATTATTTAAAAATAGAAAATTTAATTTATACTGTGTTTTATTATGGAATTTATAGGTTGTCGAATTAAGGCCTCCATTAAAAGGGGAAATGTGATTTCGAATAGCATAACTACGGAGCCCCTTAAGCTCAATTTTCGATAGTGACTGGCGGCCGATTTGGCTGATATTCTTTCGAGTTCTGAGAGGTCCATGTAAACTGCTAAACGATGACAAAACGTTGCCATTGTTGACACCACCACCTGTGTCATTATGAATTGCATTGAAACGTTGTGATATGTTCTGGTAAGGACGCTTTTTTCTCATGATGGGGGCTCGGTGCTCGGTGTGGCCGAGTGAAATGAGAGTCCGATGTGGCAAAGTAGTGTAAGTCCCTATGTGGCCGAGTGGGGTGTGTGTGTGTGTGTCCAAGTGGTGGTAGAAACCCGATATGACTGAGTGGTTAGGACGCTTGCTGCTCATGGTGGAGCTCTTGGTGTGACAGACCGCCTGTATCATTATGAATTGCATTGAAACGTTGTGTTATGTTCTGGATAGGACGCTTTTTTCTCATGATGGGGGCTCGGTGTGGAATGTGGGTCCGGTGTGGCCGAGTAGAGTAAGTCACTATGTGGTCGAGTGGGTGTCCGAGTGGGGGTAGGAACCTGATATGACCGAGTGGTTAGGACGCTTGCTGCTCATGGTGGAGGTCTTTGTGTGACAGAGTGTTTAGGATTCTTGTCGCTCATGGTGAAGATCCCTAGTATGTCCGAGTGGTCGAGATGCTTTACAGGGGTGGGTGGGTGTCAAAAATGGAAAAAATAGCGTTACGTAATTGTTGAATGGTCTACGGTCAGCTATTGTGACTATACAACTAGTTGGACTTGGTACATACACAAGTCTATTTATACGAATTAATTAATTCGTTTTTTTTTTTTCGTTTAAACGAAATAATTAATATAAATAGACTTGAATACACCAATTCCAACTAGTTGTATTGTCACAATGGCTGGACGTAGACTACATTACATGTAATAAAAGCCAACCTTTTGACACCCACCCGACCCATGTAAGGCATGCATGTATGTCGCCACTGGAATGACCCCCTAACCCTCCCGTTACATAACAGTCGAGTACCCCCCTTTGTCACCAAGTACCTGCCGTCTGCTGATAGTGACTGGCGGCCAATTTGGCTGATATTCTTTCGAGTTCTGGGAGGTCCATGTAAACTGCTAAACGATGACAAAATGTTGCCATTTTTGACACCCACCGCCTGTGTAGATCTACAACAATAGCACTGTTGTGTTTTAAGCATGTAAATTCGCCATGTTTATCATCTTCAGTCTTTCCATTAACAATGTGAATGTTGAGAACAGAACACAATGCAAGTAGTTTGATACCAAAGTTGTTAATTTCTTTATCCATTGAAACACATTCCAGTTCAAAATTATCGACCGAATATTGAGAGCAGAACACAATGCAAGTAGTTTGATACCACAGTTGTTAATCTCTTTATCCTTTGAAACACGTTCCAGTTAAAAATTATCGACCGAATATTCAGCTTCTTCGAGTCCAGGAATATATTTTGTTGAGTCATCTATTAAATAGTCTTGTTGTGTACCAGTCAGCGCGTTCAAGTCACCTACGACCACCAAATAAGATTCGGGAAAAGTGAATAGATGTTAGTTATGTTGTCCTCAAATTTATCGAATCCACATCCATCACAGTGAATTTTTGATCCCTCGGGTGCAATATACACAAAGCTACAGACGACACTTTTTACCAAACCAAAATGTTCCTTTCAGAAAAATTGACTCATTAATTGGTTTTTTAATTCACACTATTCCTGAAGATAAATATGACTTGTACAGAACAATTATC
Organism: Patella caerulea; assembly: GCA_036850965.1. Taxonomy (NCBI): domain Eukaryota; kingdom Metazoa; phylum Mollusca; class Gastropoda; family Patellidae; genus Patella; species Patella caerulea. The sequence goes on along the minus strand of JAZGQO010000015.1, from coordinate 14,964,272 downwards.
CCACCCCTTTCTTTTCCACTTCCACGAACATAAAATTCATGATGATATCGGGGGAAATATGAGTTTAAATCTACATCCGTGCCACACCATGTTTCGATTAGACCAATCACATCAAATTTTTGTAAATACTCTATAAAGTCGGGATCTGTTAATTTAGATTTAAGACCATTCACGTTCCAAGACAGAAATGTAAGACTGTTTAGGGTTTTAGAGTGACAAGTTAATGACTTTGTTTGCTAATTATCTCTTTGGCGCAATTTGATGATTTTCTCAGTTTCAAGGTCAAATGTGAATACATCTTTTCCTATTATCAATTTGTCGAATTTAAGAAATGAGCTCACCGAAGTGTCATTTTTTTTTTCTTGAACTAGCTTGGGTATGAGTTGTTTTCGTATGTTACGCACACGGGGTGTATAATCTTCGGCCACTCTGAGCTCACTTGAAGTAGTTTTCAGCTGATCTCTAATACGTCTCAAAATTGTGTCCTGATCTTTGAGTCCGTTAAATATAACTAGAACAGGGCTTGGATTTGTTGATTTAGTGTTTCGTTTAGCTAACCTAAAACACCTTTCAATGCCAATCTCATTATCACTCTTAGCTCCGTCAATACTAAATTCGCCCACTAAGATTTCTCGAACCAATTTCTCACAATTTTCTGCGCTTTCCCCCGAAACTTCTTTTAGGCCGTACAATGTAAGATTCTTTTGTTTTGCTTTGCTCTCACCACTCTCAATTTTCAATTTCGTACTTTTACTGTCATGTTTTAGCATCGCAACATCAGGGCTGGGGTAATGGTAATGGGTAATGGTAATGGAATGTAATCATTACATTTTTTAAGTAATGGCCATGTAATGAGTAATGGAAGATTTTAAAAGTAATGAGTAATGGAAATGTAATTAATTACATTCCAAAAATCATGTAATGGTCAATTACATTTCAATTACTTTTCAATTACATTTTATTTTATGGCACATACAAATATTTCCATATGACAAATATGAAATTTTATAGCACCAAAGAAGAAAATTAAGTGTACCCGACACAAGTCCAATTTATTATAATTTTCTTTAAAAAAAAGATTTAAATCAGTTTTAATAAATTATAATAAGAAGGCATTCAACATTTTGTTTTATTATTTTTTATGTAGGACCCTTCATTAGACATGTAACCTAACAAGTGGATCTTTGAAAAGAAGTATATTTTAATCAAAGATTAGTGTTATTTACAGTCAATCACTCAGTCAATCAATCAATCTGTTAGATTAAAAGACAATAGTCTTACTAAACTTTAATCTTAATCTCAAGGTAACAAGTGATAAACTAAACAATGGCTTTCAAGTATCTCATCATTTTATGGTTGCTTAATAATAAACAATCATTTTGTTTTAGAGTCATGCTAAATAATTTACCAGTTATACAATATATTATAGACAAACTCTTTGGGTTGATTAAAAATCTTATAAAATTATTTAGAGGAGCTAAATCGTTAATTAGGCTCTTCATGGCAGAAAACAATGTTGTCTTTTTAATTTCTATGTGAAAAGTCATAAAGTAATGGGTAATGGTAATTAATTACTTTCAATGTAATGGGTAATGGTAATTAATTACATTGCTAAAAATGAGAAAATAATTGTAATGATTACATTTAAAAAGTAATGGTAATGGTAATGTAATTAATTACATTGGTAATGTAATGGCCCCAGCCCTGCGCAACATCTTCCCTGATCTTTACCACTTCATCTTTAATATTCAACTCTTTTACTTCATCTTTCAAGTCAGTAATAACAGTTCTAAGGTCCGTTATTTCTGATCGTAATGACTGCACAATCTTAGTCAGCTCACTGACACCATCTTCATTTAATGGATAAATTACCTCACCAGATTTTGATATGTCCTTGTCGGTTGTTTGTGGGGACTGGATTTGGTTCAATGTCTTCACATTTAATTGTATTTGTGTATAATGCTTGATAACGACTTGTGAAATCTTGTTGAAACGTCGCAGTGAAATAAACCACAGTAATTGTTATTCCATAAAAGTGATTATGTTCCAATTACTAAATGTCATTCAAAGAATAAATCCTCTAACTAGTATCCAGAAGTTTAGAATCTATATCATATTCTCGCTTCTAAAAGTATAGAATTATCGATGTCACGTTTGAGTTGAACAGCGCTCGTTACACACGTCTTCACCCTTCAGTGGTATAGCTTATTTCCCTTAACTATGATAGTGTGAGACACTACAGGTATGGTATATTCTAAAATGGTAGTTTTACCGATAGATTCTATTCATACCGTGTAATTTCAAAACATCGTTCAATAAATGATAAAACTCGTTGAAAATAACAAAAATGGTTTTAGTACCATGGTTTAGATTAATAGCAACGGGTTTAGTTTCTCCGAGATGCGTTTTAAAATGGACGATCCGTGCACTTATTTATGGCGATCATTTATTGGCCGAACAGTTGAGTTTCCCCGAGATGGGTTTAAAAATGGACTTCCCGTTCACTTATCTATGTTGTCCAGTTATTAGACGAGGCGTCAAATTTCCCGAGATACGTATATAAATCAACATACGAATAATTTATCTATAGTGTTTTATTATAAGATAAAACTTGTAACTTCCTGCGTGCCATTTATCCGATTAATTCATTGGGTCAATAAAATGTTGACTTTAGTACAACGGTTTTTGTTACACCTAAATCAAACCATATTGCATTATATCACAGGTGCATTTATCACAAATAATGCAGGTAGAAGTTATAAAACAAAAGCATTCCAGCAATCAAACAATTAATCTATACTGTAATAACGGCAAGGAAGGAGATCTACAATGTAGCACCTAAGGCATACAACAAAGAATTTGTTGATGCTGTTTACTCGAAGATACTCTTTGCTATTATTGACAATTTGTCTGGTAGCAAGGGGTCCACTGCCTCAGTACTCCCGAATTTGGATCCTGTACAGTTACCTGATCTTTTTGCGAACAGCTGCAGGAAGGAAGTTTTGGATATTAGGCTTAACTTAAATTCTAACTCTATGTAATATAAAATTTCTAGTCTCGACCCATGTACCTTCTGTTTCTTCTACGCCTCGGTTCTGTCAGTGTCGGCAGATGAATGTAGTTATGACTGTGGTGCGGAAAATAAAACCAACACCTGCCCCATTGATCCAATACCGACTAACTTAGTTAGAGAGTGCATTGACAATATAGCACTCATTTTAACTTTTATTGTGAATATGCCTTTTGTTTCAAGTTCGTTTCCTTGGATTAGACTAGGACGTTTTGAAGAATCATAGGCCAGCTTCGAACTGCACATTCCTGGATAATTCTCTGGAGAAGTGTGCCTTGTCCCAGCTTCACAAGTATCTACAGAATAATATGGTAAATTGTAGTCAGCCTACCGTAAGGGCCACAGCACAGAGACGGCTTTTTTGAGTGTCAATAATGACTCCATGCGCTCTTTAGATAGACAGCATGATCTGATTCTTATCCTACTGGACTTGTCTGTTATCTTCGACACGACATCATCATAGACAGGTTGCGTTCCTTGCAGTGGTGTCGTGCCCATAGGGGCCCAGGCCCGCCCAAAATTCTCATGGAAATAAAAATATTTTTATTGATATTATTAAGACAGAACACCTGTCCGTCTGTTTTTCTTAAGGCCTGCATCAACGATCACTCTTGGTCACTTAGATATACACACTTCTCTTTATATTATTGTTTATCTATAGCTCAAGTTAATTAGTTTCCCATTAATAGTGTTAATACACTGATCCTTTTATAAATAATAGCATTCACCTCCTTTTAATCCCTGTAAGAGTTTCCTGTTGTTTAGTGTTAGTCCTTAAAATGGTCCCCTAATCAAAGGTGTTAAACTTTAATTGTATTTGATTCTTATCTTTGTTGCATATTCTGTATATATTTGCCTATCATTCACATTTTGTATCATTCATCATAATAAAGACGAAAGTATCCTTGTCGAAACATTGCTTAGTACCAAACTCAGTAATTGTATATCCATAAAATTGTACCTTGTGGGAATTCAAGAGGTCAACTCTCGTTCAGCGACACCCAGATTATTCTTCATGATGCAGTCTTTAATGAAAAGTTTTTTCAAGCTCAAGGAAACTAATAACAGTAATAGCGTGGAGGATTCACAGAATCACCCATATCTGTCACCCTCGATAAATTTTGGAATTTGGTGAACCGCTGTTGACGTTAAATAACTGTGTCCGAAAATAATGTATATATACTATTCAAAAAAAGTAGGGGATATTTGATTTTGGGGGCATAATACAGAAGAAACATTTACAGTTACATGTGACGCCCAAACGCACCAATAGCTACCGCATGGAATGCAGGTGATGCTTGGGATCATCATGGGGGTCCAACCCAAGATTTGCACGACTCTGACTTTGAATGTTACAGTCATTGTGGCATTGAATTCCAGGGTGGAAACATCAGTTTAATTGTTTTAGTGACCAGAAAACAAATTTTGATATGCGTCGGCTTACCCAAAATGAAAGGTTACGTGCCCTTGGCATGCTACAGATCGGCACAACACAGGCGGTTGTGGCACGGACGATGATTGTTTCTATAAGTAGGCTATGGTCCAGATACCGTGATACACAATCTGTACAGGACAGACCACGCTCAGGTCGACCAAGGGCGACAACTCAAGTCCAGGATCGATTTATCCGTACCTTGGCCTTGAGAAATCGTGTCATCACCCCAAATCCGATCAGCGCTCGTCTTCAAACAGACACTGGTGTGAGAGTGAGTGGCCAGACGATTCGGAATCGACTGCATAGGGCCCACCTTCGTGCCTGACGTCCTCGCGTGATCCCTTGTTTGAGAGATCATCACATTCAGGCAAGACGTCGTTGATGTAGGGATCGTCAACACTGGGATAATCGACGCTGGAGCAATGTGATGTTTGTTAACACCACAATATTAGAGTTAGTTATAACCATTTTATTCCTTCTGACATTACATCAAAGCCATGCCATACACGGCCATTCATTCCCGCCTTGCGGCCAAGCGGCCCTCCCTCTCGCACATGCTCACCCGAATAACTCACATTACATCATAGACATAATTGACATGAATGATTCACATTAGATAAACACTGATAAATATTAACAATCTCCCCTTTTTATATTTTTATAGGAATACAAACCAAACCTTTAGAAAGACTACCTAGTCTTAAAAGTAAACATTTGAGAATAAACAGACAAATATAAACCTAACATCTCATATACTAATTAAAGTAATAAGAACTAATAAACCAAATTCAGAGATCCTGAATTAAAGACTTCTAGTAATAGTTTATTGGATACACCCTTTTTTGTAAGACAATCCGATACTTGTTTACTACTAGGTATCCATTCAATTTTTAATAATTCACCATTAGCTATCATTTGTTTTATACTTGCAATATCAATCCTAAGTCTCTTTTCCTGTACTAGCTTAGTGGAATAAATATTTTCATAGATCGACTTGTTATCTGTTAAACATATCAATGGAATTTTATTTGACTTAACATCTTTAAATAACATTTCACTTAAAAGAGACCTTATAAAATATGCAGTATCAATACCATCAACAATTGCCAAAGTCTCGGATGCAATAGTACTTTTAACGACTCGTCGAATTTTTCGTGAAGACCAAGCAATGGGTGCACTCTTGTTGTTGTCATCAACAATAAATACCAAATAGCCTTCAGCACTAGATATACCATCACTCATGTTAGCATAAGATGCATCCGAGAATATGACAATTTTAAGATTGTGTAACGAACTCATTTTTGGAAATAAAAGTTTACATTCATCTCCCTTTAATTTTCTAACCATTTTGTTTGCTTTTAAAATGTCCTCTACAAGCGGTTGTTTTAAAGAAACAGTAAGATCCAGTACATCATAACACAAATCGGGACGTGATTGGGTAGATACCCAATTAACCTGTCCAATGACTTCACGCAAAAGTTTAAATTCATCATTTGTCAAGTTATCAAACTTTCTTCCAGAACGACCAGGTGCAAGTCTGATTTGTGCTATTGAGTTAATGTAATTTTCTTGATGTAAAGTAATTCCTTCATCAGACTGATTAATTTCTAATCCAATGTATTTAAAAGTGTTTTCTTGGATTCTCCCAGTCACAAATTTTGCAGTCATATGATCTACTACTTGTTCTTTAAATTTTAAAGTTCCAGCCCAAATAAAGTCATCAACATGCAAGATGAAAATACCTGCAAGAGAGGCATTTTCATACCAAAAGAAAAATGCAGGATCTACAATAGATTGTACACAAGATTTAGATTTAAGTTCATTAGACACACTCAGAAACCAATTTCGAGATGCGTCAACAAGGCCATAGACACACTTATTCAATTTCCAAACAATTCCCTCACAATTGGCTTCAAGTGGTGGATCTAAATATACATCTCTTAAAAATTGGTTTCCTTGTAGAAAGGCAGCTTTGATGTCAATAGAATTTGGATTCCATTCTAATATTGAGATTAATACAAAGAATAATCGAATACTTTCTTTACATGCCGTTGGCGAGTCAGAACGCACACTCTCCTCTTCAAAACCACGAGCAACAAGTCGCGCTTTAACAATTACTGATCCGTCAACCTCCTTATTGGTGATCACCCATCTCGTGCTAATAGTTTTTTGTCCTTCATCTTTTACCTCATTATACACATTGAATGTTTTCCAATTTGCAAGTTCTTTGGATTTGGCATTTTCAACCTCACATTCCAAAGATAAATTCTGATTGTGGACGATGTTTGTTTGTTGATCTATATTTGTATATTCCCACTCTAAATTCTCACTGGCAAAATCAAGTCCCTTTTTGGTGTCCTCATCCTGTATATTTAGATATGACCAATATTTACCGCTAGCCTTGCCTCCTTTACTTATGACAGTAGCTGTTGTCCAATGTTGATCGTCGCCACATCTATACTTAATACGATCGTTAACATGAGGAATTTTAATTGAATCTCCTCTATTATCTGTTGCATTCTCGGTTAATGGCAAGTCATTATTTTCAGTATTATTGTCATTATTAACTTCATTGTGTGTTAATAAATGACTTGCATTACTGTCATCTTCTTCCTCAGGAAAAGAAGCAAAACTGTGGTCAGGTTTACGTCCGTTGTCAGGTGTGTCTATATTGTTGTCTGAGGCATTTATTACACTAGACTTATCATCGAAGGAAGAGTTTTTGAATTCATCACCAACACGAATCAATCGGCAAGGATGTACTTTTACATAAATGCTTCCATGCCTAACAAAAACTATTTTGCCGTCTTGTCCAATTACTCTGCCAGGGCCGTGCCACCTGTTTGAATCATTACGCTTATAATAAACATTGTCACCATGTTGAAAGAATTCACCAGAAACTCGAACCTGATGTCTTAACGCTCGCCGTATACGTTCAAGAGATTCTGCCGCTACAAATGCTCGACGACCTGAATGAAGGGCATTAAGATGTGCAGCAAAAGTTTTATTTATTGTTGTACCTTCCAAAGCGGGTAGCCTATCGGAAAATACGCATGGGAGGTTTGGGTTAGCTCCAAAAACAAGTTGGTATGGGCTCCAGCCATACACCATATGAAGACAGTTTTTAGCGTTCACTGCCCAAGCCAGAGCAATATGTAACTTCATATTAGGAAAGTCTTCTAATATTTTAGCAACACAATCATCAACAACAGCATGATTTCTTTCGCAAATACCATTTTGCCACGGACTAAAAGCAGCAGTATTAAGCACCTCCACATTCAAATTTTCACACATATCTCTGTAATTTTCATTTGCAAACTCTCCAGAGTTCCAAAGCCTCCCCCGATCCATTTTGTCATGACTTGCTCAATAATTACGGATGGTGTCTTATTGTGTATAACACTAGCAAGTGAAAAACGTGTAGCCATGTCGATCATGTGAAGAAAATAAATCCCATCTTTCCATTTTTTGAGGTCCATAGCAACGGCCTCATTAAAATCAGACGCTATTGGTAATGACACAACTGGCCTCGGTGGAGTGCGTTTGTACCTTTTACAAACATCACAGTTATGGGTAACATCATCTATGCATTTTTGATATTCATCATCATAAATCTTTGCATCCCGTAAAAGAGCTTTCAATTTTTCAGCACTGGGATGAGCAAACTGTTTGTGTAATTTCTCTACAGTCTTAAGTTTTTCACTGGTATTAGTACAGGTACTAATAAATGTCTCATCAATCAGAATATCATTCTGTTGAAGTTCGACACAGTAATGTCCTGCGTCCGTACAATGTAAATGAACTACTTTTCCGAAAATCTCAGCCATATCATTCTCCAAATCTAATTTGACCTTAGCTCGCTTCATGGATTCCTTGCTAAGTAGAAGGGGTATATCACTTGACACAACATCACTGGTTATATCACACTGAACGCCAGCAATGGTACACGGAAATGTAATTTTTTCATTTGATTTCATCCGCTGACCGCCACCAAATTTGAATATGGTATCACTTTTGTTACGCACAACTTTATTTAAATCTTGAGAGCTCAGGCTATCTAAGTAACAGTTCATCCAACCTTCTCCAGCAACAGTAGATGTGCAGGCACTGTCAAGAACAGCACAATTCATAGCTTCACTGGTAAAACCCTCCATCTGTCCTTTAATATTACCAGTGAACAACACAGCCTTTTCATATGAATCTGGACAATCCTTCAGCATATGTCGAATGGATTGACAGCTGCTACATCTAAGTGGATATCCCTTTGGTCCTAGGGGATTCAGCTTTTTGGAAAATTGATATCCAACAGGCTTATTTTGGTTAGATTGATATCTTCGAAAATTATTTTGGAATGTGTTAAACTTATAATTTCTGTCGTAAGAGTTTTGTGTTCGTGAACGCTGTGAACTATTGTTTCTTGACCACCTATTACCAGTCAAATAGATTTCTTCTTCGCCATCTTGATTAAAAAATGCAGACGACTCCATTTTAATACTAGATTTAGATTCAGCTTTATCGTATGTACACGTAATGGCCTGTTGACCAAAAAATTTCTTTAGTGATGAACACATCTGTGTGAATAAAGTCAGAGGTTGAGCATAATCCACACCTGTTAATACAAGTTTACGATCTTTATTATCCAGCCCAGCATTATTTAACAATTTGAAACTAAGTACAGAATTTGGCAATTCCATCCTGAATTTTTTTGTGCGATTGTAAAGTTTTTCGAATTCCAAAACATAAGTCTCCATTTTCATGTCTGGCTGTCTCCTGAAACGATCAAATTCTGTATAAACTTCATATGCTTCAGAAAGCTGATCTTTTTTAAACAATTTATCCATGTATTGAATTAATTCCTTCATTCCATCATCAGATTTCAAAGTGTCTAGAGGTAAGTCACTAAAAACTTTGTCACGAATTCCACTAGGATCATGTTCATCAAAAGTTAATGCAACAGCTAACGCTTGTTTTGATTTGTCTAAGTCTGTGAGACACTGCCAAGCTTTGATCTCATCTACCCATCTTGAATATGGTTTACTATCAGAAAAGGGAGGCGGGGCTTTGTACGCAGACGCCATTTCGCTCACACTATTATTACCCCTAACTTCTAAAAGTCCTCCATTTATACTGTAAATACTACATGTGAATATGACTAAAGCCACAAAAATGTTTCTAAGAATTCTAATCATTAAATATTTTCTGAATTTTTACTACGCTCGTAAGTTTATAAAACTCTTTTAGTCCCGGTTTACTTCTAATAATTCACTTCCTGTTGATCGCTGGACTTCACACTCAAGTTCAAGGTCACTTTTGACAGTTCGCTGGTTTTGATAATTTTTCAACACTTTTATCGCCAATTACTCCAGAAATGTACGTGAATCAATTTCCATCGGTCTTGGAAAACCACGCTCTGCTACCATGTTAACACCACAATATTAGAGTTAGTTATAACCATTTTATTCCTTCTGACATTACATCAAAGCCATGCCATACACGGCCATTCATTCCCGCCTTGCGGCCAAGCAGCCCTCCCTCTCGCACATGCTCACCCGAATAACTCACATTACATCATAGACATAATTGACATGAATGATTCACATTAGATAAACACTGATAAATATTAACAATGTTTTCAGATGAGTCAAGGTTCACTGTTGATTTTTTGGACAGACGTAGGAGGGTGTGGCGTCGTCGAAACGAGCGCTTCCAAGACGTTAACGTCATCAGACATGATCGATTTGGGGGTGGTTCTGTTATGGTGTGGAGAGGCATCACTGTTGCTGGAAGAACGGCTTTACATGTTGTTGCAGGGCGTGTTACAGGCCAGTACTACAGGGACAACATCTTGGCAGTCCATGTTGTGCTGTTCGCACGACGTCATGGCCGCCGTTTCATCTTCCAGGATGACAATGCAAGATGTCACAGGGCCAGGATCGTTACAGGTTACCTCCAATAACAGAACATCACCACATTACCTTGGCCAGCACTGAGTCCCGACCTCTCCCCCATCGAGCATGTCTGGGACATACTTGGACAGAGGTTACGTCAACGTCAACAACGTCATGCCAATGTACAAGAACTTGCTGCTGCGTTGCAACAGGAATTGGACAATCTGGACCAAAATGACCTTAGACGTCTCATTAGGAGTATGCCACGTCGGATCAATGCTTGTTTGGCAAACAGAGGAGGATTTACCCGTTACTGACTTTGTTGTGATGCTGTGGTAACTTTGCTGTTTGGCCCCGGGTATCATTTTACCCTTATAATGGTCAGTCTGTGCCTTACTTAGTCTAACGATCATTTGGAATAAATCGATGAATGTGAACTTCATTTCATTTTGTCATTTGTTTCTTCGTCAGTTTCATTAGGTGACTTTAATAACACTTAAAAATCAAATATCCCCTACTTTTTTTGAATAATATATGTATTAATAAATGCCACTATCTCAAATTCAATGATTATTTAATTAATATACAAAAATAACCTAGCTTGTTCGTCAATCCCCCAGGAATGCAAAAACAATCGGATCTGCATGGGGAAGGGTTGGTGTCCAATATATTTGATTAGCTTTCCCAATACAAATACAAAACAAATTTTTCCAATTACCATTGATCAAAGTACAACAAATATAAATAAGCACACTCTGATAAATGCCCGTTCAAATAGATGAATAAAATATAATTCAACATAATTCTCACTAAAAAACCGAACATTTTTCAATCATAACTTGATTGTCTCTAATCCATCAAAATGGCGTTTACCGGCTTCTAATTTTAAAAATTTTCGGGGTAGGGCCCCACGGACCCCCCTTGCATGCCTGCGGCAGTTGATGTGGGCGGGGGTACCGCTCCGCGGTCACTAAATTTTATTTACCAAGAACAATGTTGCAGAAAATTGGGTCTCCCTGAATATTTTTTTTGCACGACGCCCTTGGTTCCTGGTTTAGGATCGAAGAAACAGTCCTATATTGGCTTGAGTCATATATGTGCAGGGTAGAAAGCAGAGGGTTGCGATCGGGTCCATGGTTTCGGAGAACAGATGACACACCACTGCACATTTCTTGTGAATCCCCGGCTGATTACACTGTGGTGATTCGTATTGAGACTTATGTGTACGAAATTCGTCATTGGATGCGTGCGAATATGCTCCCATTGAACGGCGGTAAAATGGAAGTTCTGTGGCTTTTACCCCACTTTAAAGATGCTGCTGTCTGGTCTGTCATTAACGATGTGCGGTTTGGGGAGGTAAGCGTCTATGCTACGAATTTGGTGCGGAATCTTGTGTTGTTGATGAATTCGAAGGGAACCATGGACACTCATATCACTAACGTGTGCAGGGTGGCGTCATTTTTCCCTATGACGTATTGGCAAAATTCAGAGGCTCCTTGATCAGAGCTTGACTGAGAAGCTTGTCCACGCATCTGAGTTCAGGGTCGGACTATTGTAATAGCTTACTATTTGGTTCATATGATTACAAATTCCGTAAATTACAGCACATTCAGAATGCTGCTGCTTGCTTAATAATCAAACGCAAGTTGGAGTATCATGCAGATATGACGCCAATATTGGTTTAACTCCACTGGCTACCAACTGAAGCTCGGGTCCAGTTTAAAGTTATCTGCATAATTTTCAAGTTGATCTCTCATACAACATCTGCGCCACTCTATCTCACTGAGCTGCAAGCGCTGAAATAAGCGGCCGGAAACTGACAATGTCCGGGCGAATTGACCCACATTGACAGGCCAAATTGTCTTTCATACGGACATAATTGTTCGACCAAGTTTGTGTAAAACAGTAAGCCAAAAATTCGCAAATTCGAGTCAATCGCTAATTATTACTAACCGCGAAAATCCAGCCACAAAAATATCAACGACCCGAGTCATAGTGAAAACAAGCCAACAGTGAGGCTGATGTCCCCCGCCGAAATCCGAAAATAAATAGAAGACGCATATTAATTAATCGTACATTTATTTTTTTCAATGTATCGAGCAATCAAACTGTACACGAAGTGTCATCCAAAAGTGTTTTATAAAGAAAAATGCTAAAACCGACGAGAAAAATGAAAATGTACCCTAATTAGGGGGACCCTAAAGGCAGACAAAAGGGCCCCTCTGGCCAAGGGAAAGGGCCCTCGTGTCCAAGTCAATCGTTTCTATACACTGTTACTGTCGAATCGATTACTAAATGAGAATGCAGTCATTGTATTGGCATAAAAATCATCAATCAAGATGAACCTAAGTTATCGTGTCCCAAAGCATCAACCAATCAAATTGCTTATCTCTGCTTACCCTAAGCTGAAAATGCTCATCTTCGAACTCCATCAAGGCATTGACCTAATAAGCATATACACCAAGTTTGAACATTTTAGCTCCATTAGAAGGAGAGTTATTGTGTTCACAAGTCTCGACTACTCTCGACCAATCAAATTGTGTATCGCTCGGCTTACCTTGAGCAGAAAATGCTTATTATCGAACTTAGTCAAGGTATTACTGTAATGAAACTATACACCAAGTTTCATCACTCTCACTTAATTAGAACTAAAGTTATCGTGTTCCAAAGCATCAACCAATCAAATTGCTTATCTCTGCTTACCCTAAGTGGAAAATGCTCATCTTCAAACTCCATCAAGGCATTGACCTTATAAGCATATACACCAAGTTTGAACATTTTTACTCAATTAGAAGAAGAGTTATTGTGTTCCAAAGTCTCGACCAATCAAATTGCGTATCGCTCTGCTTACCCTAAGCGGAAAATGCTCATCTCCGAACTCCATCAAGGCATTGACCTAATAAGCATATACAACAAGTTTGAACATTTTAACTCAATTAGAAGGAAAGTTATTGTGTTCCAAAGTCTCGACCAATCAAATTGCTCTGCTTACCCTGAGCGGAAAATGCTCATTATCGAACTTAGTCAAGGTATTACTGTAATGAAACTATACACCAAGTTTCATCACTCTCACTTAATTAGAACTAAAGTTATCATGTCCCAAAGCAATCAACCAATCAAATTGCTTATCTCTGCTTACCCTAAGCGGAAAATGCTCATCTTTGAACTCCATCAAGGCATTGACCTAATAAACACATACACCAAGTTTGAACATTCTAGCTCAATTAGGAAGAGAGTTATTGTGTCCCAAAAAGTGTGACAGACAGACGGACAGACGGACAGACAGACAGACAGACAGACAGACAGACGGACGGACGAACCCATTTTAATAGTCCCCCAACTTTCTTCGAAAGGCGGGGGACAATAATACCAGTCCAAACTATGATATTTTAATCAGAGAAATAGACAAGACAAGAATACACGCCATAGATGTAGGTGTAAAGTAATATCAGCAATCTGATTAAAACACAGATCCAATTTCGTTTCGTTTTTTATAGTTGAAAATTTCGTTTTTACTTGTATTTACTACTCTTGGATCTGGAGGACTTGTTATTTAACTTGTGTTCTGCCTGATATGTGGGGTCAGCCAATCAAATGGCCTGTCGAATCGACCGTTTGACCTTTTCATGCGTGGAACTGTGGGTAGATACGTCTATACTAACCAACCTATACAAATCAAAACAAAAGTCGATTTTAAAAAGCGTGGCGGTCGCTAATTGGTTAATCGAATGACTGACGTTATCGGGTCAAACGTCCCGTGTTTGATACCTGACGTCATAGAACGTGAGCTCCCACTATAACTTGTTAGATCTACATGAGTGTAGGCCATCGAAAGTATAAAAAATGAAACGAAATATAGATCTATATTTTCATTAGATTGCAATATCAGCTACCTTGATTGATTTATTGGCCCAATCAGTTATAAGTGTTAAGAAACAACTGTGGTGTTGTGACAATTTATTGGGGCCAATAAATTAATCAAGGTAGCTATGCGTCTGCAATAGTTTTACACCTCCACCTGATATCGCAGACAACAAATTAGTGTTTATCTGGTCTATATACAACAAATAATCCAATCTTATTAATCAAAAAAGCATATAATTTCATTTCTTATTTCAAATACGCCAGTTTATTGTTTATATTTATTGTAAAAGATAGGTTGCCAGGCAACGAAACATACGCCCACAGCAGCTAAATCGTCCGGGCAGTCAACAAGGGTTGTGACATATTTTTACTTTTTTCGGTAATGAAACATTTGTAATACACTAAAAACTGATTAAGAGTAACAACTCATTATGTAATTATCAGAAAATCATTAGAATTTGATTGCTTTTTATAAAGTTTTAACCAACGCTAACAATTAGTATATACATGAAACATTTAATATCATGGATTTAGCTGTTCAGTTATCTAAATTCATTGAAAATCAAAATACTTGTTCGTTTCAACACTGAAGTCAAGTTTGGCATCTATAGCGTCACAAGGTTTTTTGAAGTGATCAAAAACTCTATGTATCAATCTGAAGTCAATCAGATGGTAACTTTGGCCTCTATAGCATCACAAGAATTTTTGAAGTTATCAAGGGAGATAACTCTGGCAGTAATTATTTGAAATAGCTGAAAATCAATAGGCTTCTTCGTCTCATGATCTTAAACACTGTGTATAAATCTAAAGTCAATCGGATATTAACATTGGCCTCTAGAGCGTCCACAAGATTTTTTGAGGTGACCAAGGGCCATAACTCTGGCACTAATTATCGGAAATCCCTGGAAATCAATAGGCGTCTTTGTCTTATGACCTTAAACACTGTGTATAAATTTAAAGTCAATCGGATATTAACTTTGGCCTCTAGAGCGTCCACAAGATTTTTTTAAGTGATCAAGGGCCATAACTCTGGCACAAATTATCGGAAATCCCTGAAAATCAATAGGCTTCTTCATCTTATGACCTTAAACACTGTTTATAAATTTAAAGTCAATCGGATATTAACTTTGACCTTTAGAGCGTCCACTAGATTTTTTATATTAGATCAAGGGCCATAACTCTGGCACTAATTATCGGAAATCGCCGAAAATCAATAGGCTTCTTCGTCTCATGACCTTAAAGACTGTGTATAAATTTAAAGTCAATCGGATATTAACTTTGGCCTCTAGAGCGTCCACAAGATTTTTTAAAGAGATCAAGGGCCATAACTCTGGCACTAATTATCGGAAATCGCCGAAAATCAATAGGCGACTTTGTCTTATGACCTTAAACGCTGTGTATAAATTTAAAGTCAATCGGACGGGGGCGACGACAATATACGACCACATTTCAATGTGGGCGTATAAAAAATAACTTGACTATAGCATTGACTGTTTCTGTTGAAACCCCATAACATTGCACAAAATATTACTGGAGCAAAATTACATAAACGCACAGCGATGAATTTGTTGGCTTATACCAATTGTCAATTAAATGGGAAATAAGCACACCTCATACATTAAAATTTAATTAAAACGTTTAATTATGAAGACATATGGATATTAATAATGCAAAAAATAATTTATGGTATGGTGTGTATTCTTGTGTTGTCTATTTCTCTGATTATAATTTCATAGTTTCGATTGGTTTGATTTTCGTATTACATGACATAAATTTTAATTTTTACAAATTTGATAATAGCAAATACTGCTAATAACTATCTCGAAAAAAAACACGTTTACTAAACGAGGCATTTTTATCAAGTCTCGTTCTCAACAAAATACCTTGTTCCAAACACAGGGCAATTTAAAAAACCTTGTTTTGGAACTCAAGACAAACAAGGCATTTTTTTACCTCATTTGGACAGAAATGCCTAACGAGGCATTCTGAGGTTTATAGTGTGAGCTGATTTCTGTCGCTACATAAGTGAGAAATCTTCGTATTGCTGACGGTGTAAAACTTTTGTATCACCCACTTCGACCTAAACGGTCAAGAGCGTATGGTGAACGCTAGTTACTATAATGTAACGATAACTATAGCTGGTTATTGTTACAAGTGGTACAGTCTAAGGCCTTTGACGCAAGTTCAAATAGGTTAAAACGCACAATTGTCATTACAGTTTGTATTAAAATAAGTAATCCTATCATACATAATGAAGTCTTAACAACTAAAAGAGTTACCGAACAGTTTTTCTTTGTGGTAATGCATTTTACATTTTCTTAACGATGTTTCTTGTAATGTGCAGGCAGCCATGACACAGGCCAGTTGAAATCTCACCAAATAACGCGACACCTTAACTCCGCCCATCGCTTTCCATATAAGGCAATGCTCACTATCGCTGACCAGCTTAAATACTATTATTGTTTCAGACATTTTTTCCCACGCTAAGGTCATTAGCATATAATTATGGTCATATGCCATATATGGAAAGGGGCGTATGATCACGTGAGTTGGATTGCGCATGCTCTATTTGACTGGGCGGCCATTATAATTTCAGAACTTGAGAAATTTCACGAAAGGTATGGATTTCATCAAATTAATAAATTATACGATAAGGCTTCACCTTTATTTTAATGGGGAATTAATTTATTATATGCAGTACAGTTTTGGGTTAGTGTCTGTGTAAATTAAGGGAGCTATAGACCAGTAAACTTTTTGTAGTCTTTTGACTACAAAACTTGCGCAAAGGAACTCTGTAGGAAAAGCCACTACTGTGCCTAAAGTATGACGGAAGGCATCAGTAGTGGAACCATTTCTAGGTGAATGCGTGTTTCTTTTGCGTGAAGTGCTGTCCCCTGCACTTACTAATTGATTAAACTCATTGGGCGCCAATTTGAATTACACAGTATTTAATGTTTAAAGATAAGTTGCCAGGCAACGAAACATACACCCACAGCAGCTAAATCGTCTGGGCAGTCAACAAGGGTTGTCGCATATTTTTACTTTTTTGGTAATGAAACATTTGTAATACACTAAAATCTGATTAAGAGTAACAACTCATTATGTAATTATCTGAAAATCATTAGAATTTGTTTGCTTTTTATAAAGTTTTGCCCCATGCTAACAATTAGTATAGGAAACATTTAACATCATGGATTTAGCTGTTCAGTTATCAAAATTCATTGAAAATCAAAATACTTGTTCGTTTCAACACTGAAGTCAAGTTTGGAATCTATAGCATCACAAGGTTTTTTGAAGTGATCAAGGGAGATAACTCTGGAAGTAATTATTTGAAATCGCTGAACATCAGTAGGCTTCTTGGTCTCATGACCTTAAACAGTATGTGTAAATTTAAAGTCAATCGGATATTAACTTTGGCCTCTAGAGTGTCCACAGGATTTTTTTTCTGTGATCAAGGGCCATAACTCTGGCAATAATTATCAGAGTTCGCTGAAAATCAAAAGGATTCTTTGTCTCATGACCTTAAACACTGTGTATAAATTTAAAGTCAATCAGATGGATTTGGCGCTCTACAAATGTACATTATTATTATTATTATTATTATTAGAGCATCCACAAGATTTTTTGAAGTGATCAAGGGCCACAACTCTGGCACTAATTATCAGAAATTGCTGAAAATCAATAGGCTTCTTCGTCTCATGACCTTAAAAATGGTGTATAAATTTGAAGTCAATCGGACATCAACTTTTGCCTCTAGATTTTTTGAAGTGATCAAGGGCCATAACTCTGGTAGTTATTATCGGAAATCGCTGAAAAACAATAGGCTTCTTCGTCTCATGACCTTTAACACTGTGTATAAATTTAAAGTCAATCAGTTATTAACTTTGGGTTTTTTAGAGCGTCCACAAGATTTTTTGAAGTGATCAAGGGCCATAACTCTGGCACTAATTATCGGAAATCAATGAAAATCCATAGCCTTCTTTGTCTTATGACCTTAAACACTGTGTATAAATTTAAAGCCAATCGGATATTAACTTTGGCCTCTAGAGCGTCCACAAGATTTTTTGAAGTGATCAAGGGCCATAATGCTGAAAAACAACAGGCTTCTTCGTCTCATGACCTTAAACACTGTGTATAAATTTAAAGTCAATCGGATATTAACTTTAGCCTCTAGAGCGTCCACAAGCAATTGTGGACGTCGGACCGACCGACCGACGGACGGGGGCGACGACAATATACGACCACATTTCAATGTGGTTAAAAACAAAGTCAAAGGTATCACAAAAGCATCTTTTAAAGTATCTAACGTTTCGTAAGTAAAAACCTACTTCTTCAGAGAATATAAGCTACAAAAATGATGCAGTTGAAATACAAGGTTAGTCATGGTAACAAGTGATGTCATAATGTAAATATGACGTCATAACAATGATGACATGATAATTATAAAGGGTGTAAAGTTAAAAAATGTTAGAATTAATTTACAGGCATTTCATTTAAACCATAAGGCCACACAATATTTAATCTGTGGATCCAGAGTGATTCAGCAATATTAAGTTTAGTTATATCATTCTGAGGGATTTTATCGAGTACAGTGCAAACATAAGATTCGTGACCGAGTGTATTAAAATGTGGGGCAATGTGGGGGGGATTTTCCAATTTTTTTTAGTTTAATGTTACTTCTATGGCTGTTAAGTCTCGTGCTAAAAGGAGTGATCGTTTGGCCTACATATTGTTTTTTTTACAAAATTGACAAGTTATACAGTATATTACATAAGAACTGTGGCAATTTAAACAATTAGCTTTAATATAAAAAATTTTTTGGTCTATACTAGTAATATGATTGGTGGTTTCCATAGTTGCACATGCTTTGCATTTCGGTCTGTTACAAGGTTTGCATCCTCTATAAAAATTATTATTAATTACAGGCACTTCTGTTTTTTTCAATCTGTTTACTTCTTTCAACAGACCAATGGTCCTGCATTTTTTCTGTGAAATTACAATTTTAGAATTATCCAGTAGTTTAGACATACGGGCGCTAGTCTCTAAAATTGAAGTGTCTTGAGCTAAGGTACGTAAATTAGGTTGACGGGGGTCATAGTATAACTTTCTTAACATTAAAATCTTTAATAGTATATTGTAGTAATTCATGTCTGCTTTTTTCATGGACTTAGTTAAATTCTTTTTTGATGACTTTATTTTTATATCCGCATTGTTTAAGGTATGTTTCAAATTTAGTTAAATGGTAGCTGGTCCATTCAGGTTTGCTGCAAATACACTTAATGCGGATGGCTCCACTGTAAATTATTGAATTGAAGATGTGATGAGGATGGCAGCTGGATGGTTTAAGGTATTGATGACTGGCTGTTTCTTTGCAGAATAAATTAGTTTCCAGTTTGTTGTTATGATTGATGACTTTAACGTCTAAAAATGAGACTTCAGTATTACTGATATTCATAGTGAATTTGATTTTAGGGTGCTGTTGGTTGAGGGTTGTTAAAAAATATGACATTCTTCGAGGGTAGACGAAGAAATAGCCCATATATCATCAATAAATCGATGAATTACTACAATTAGACTGGCCCAGTCTCTTCTACTTATTTTACATTTCGATTTATATAAAAGTATTAATTTTTAGTAAACCAACACTTTCGTTTCCATTTGTATAAAAAAAAAATTTGAGTAAACCTGTAACCAGCACCATAGACTGGACAATTTGCGAGTTTCACAATAAAATGGGGTTCCTGTCCTGTTTTACGTTGTTCCTTATTTGGAATGATTGACAGTTGTCAAGCAAGCCCTGAGTCACGTGACACTAATTTGTAAATAAAGTCTAAGATAAATTAAGTTTGATATTTACCTGCATGAATCATGCGTCTCGAATGGAGTGCAAAGCAGTCATGCTGAAACCCAAACTGATCCCGCAGTGAATATTCGCTTGGCCGCTACAATCACTGATAAGCATGACATGGACGAGGCTTAATGAGTACGGCATATTAACTTTTTTACTCCGACAAATTAAATTCTCAAACATTTTTTTGAGGTAAAAGAAAAATAAATAAAGACGCTTGAAGTATTTGTTGTTAAAAGATATTTCCTATTTAGTGTAAATGCTATTAAAATGAGTAAAATGCATCATTTTGCCCGAAGCAGTTAGGTGTTAAGTAAACATTGCACAAGCCGTTGAGCCAATGACTACGGTGCGAGCAGTCAACGCACGTATTCTGGACAGTCGTCTGTTACAGAGCTAATTCGTAAGTAATTCTCTGTGAAACAGATTGACTGAAACTGTCTGCGGGCTGATGTCACGTTTTTGTTTCCATTTGCCATTCGGCTTCGTCCCGATACGCATGAACTGGCTTCGTTAAGTTGTTATAATGATGTCGTGTGTAATTATTTATGTTCACCTCATCCCATACGTTGTATCCGTTCATTCGACAGATATTGTCCGTCAACAAAATTCTTAGATCGTTAAAGTATCACTAAATAACAATAACTGTTATCCACAACAAACATCTCGCACCTACACCAGTTTGCCAGTTAGTCGACAGCCATGTTTATTATCACGTGATGTTAGATATGTCGTGATTACGTTCACGACGTCACAGGACCTACATAATGGAGATTGACCTACTACATGAGAATGAAGCTCTATTTGCCCAGTCTCTAGAGATTACGTTTTTTTTTCGTTTTTTTTTTTGAGAGGACTATCCAATTTTTGGTGTGTGGAGAAGACGTTTTTTTTTCTGTTTTTTTTTGAGAGGACTGGCCAATTTTTGGTGTGTGGAGAAGACTGGCCACCAGTCTATACTACAATATACTATTAAAGATTTTAATGTTAAGAAAGTCATACCTTGGGTAACTACCTATGACCCCCGTCAACCTAATTTACGTATCTTAGCTCAAGACACTTCAATTTTAGAAACTAGCGCCCATATGTCTAAACTACTGGATAATTCTAAAATTGTAATTTCACAGAAAAAATGCAGGACCATTGGTCAGTTGATAGAAGTAAACAGATTGAAAAAAACAGAAGTGCCTGTAATTAATAATAATTTTTATAGAGGATGCAAACCTTGTAACAGACCGAAATGCAAAGCATGTGCAACTATGGAAACCACCAATCATATTACTAGTATAGACCAAAAAATTTTTTATATTAAAGCTAATTGTTTAAATTGCCACAGTTCTTATGTAATATACTGTATAACTTGTCAATTTTGTAAAAAAACAATATGTAGGCCAAACGATCACTCCTTTTAGCACGAGACTTAACAGCCATAGAAGTAACATTAAACTAAAAAAAATTGGAAAATCCCCCCCACATTGCCCCACATTTTAATACACTCGGTCACGAATCTTATGTTTGCACTGTACTCGATAAAATCCCTCAGAATGATATAACTAAACTTAATATTGCTGAATCACTCTGGATCCACAGATTAAATATTGTGTGGCCTTATGGTTTAAATGAAATGCCTGTAAATTAATTCTAACATTTTGAACTTTACACCCTTTATAATTATTATGTCATCATTGTTATGACGTCATATTTACATTATGACATCACTTGTTACCATGACTAACCTTGTATTTCAACTGCATCATTTTTGTAGCTTATATTCTCTGAAGAAGTAGGTTTTTACTTACGAAACGTTAGATACTTTAAAAGATGCTTTTGTGATACCTTTGACTTTGTTTTTAACCACTCCTACTACTGGTGTGACTGTATCAAGTTTATTATGACTTTGATCCTGTCTATGTTTATGTTATTTAAATGGCGATTCGAAACCATGTCAGTTGACTCATTGACAGGCTTTTATGTTACGTTTGATCAAGTACTGCATGGATCGTGAATCTGTAAACTACAATCGACACCCAGACGTTGTAACAGGCAAAAGGGAAAAGTGACTTACCACATCTTCTGGAGTAAGAAGTTCCACAAAATTATCTGGAAACACTCCAACCTTTCCATTGACTTCCCCCCTCCACCAACCATCATCTTCTAGGTTTCTATTTAAAACATTAACGATTTCCCCCTCCTTAAGATTCAGTTCATCAGGTTGATCAGCTGCATAGGAATAACGAACAATAGCCTTTTCTCCTATAAAATAGGTAAGTTCTGCTCAATTATTTAACCTCAAAAACTATAGGTTTGCAGGCAATAAAACATGTCCACTTGCAGCGCAGCTAATAAGTTGGCCTCTAAAAGGCCTACAAGATTTTGCAACGAAAGCCAATAAGTGTATAAGTTATTAATTAAAATCGATAGGATTCTAGCTTTAAATGGGCAGTCCAAAATCATAAAGAAGCGATTGTCATGCAAGATACTCCCACATTTTCCATCCTCTCGTTGTTGAAATGCTTCACATTGGGCAAATGAAAGTATGAAACATGCTCCCACAACAGCTTGGTTTCAAATAAAGTTTTTCCAAAAGGAAAACCTTGGATGTTGAGCAAGTTTGATGACTGCGGGACAGAAAATCACAGAATGTTTAATAATATTAGGGTTCATCCCCTAATGACCCATATGTGTCCCGCAAAATTTCAAAGAAATCCATTAAAAACTATATTATCAGCAAAAGGGAGATAACTGTGAAAGAAAAGTTGAAAAACACTAACTATAGAAGGGGTTTATCCACTCATAACCCCAATGATTCCCATGCAATTTTAAAGAAATCTATATCGTTCACAAGGTTTTTCGACAAAGGATAACTCGGGGATGGAAAACCTTCCCATTACCCCCGTGTTTTGTATTGACCCCAAGACTTCCCACCAAATTTTAAAGAAATCTGTTAAAACCTATATGTATAGCCTCTATCACGTTCACAAAGTTTCTGGTAAAGTGGAAATAAGAGCAGAACAGAATTGAATTGATAGAGTTCATCATCTCATTACCCCAACAGGTCAGTAGCTGACATTGAATATCTTGCCACATTTGCTCCATCAAAAAGTAATTTAACATTTTAGTGAAAAAGCCTCTAAAAGAAATAATCTGCAGATTAGATAAAAGTCACTTTTAAATTTCGCACTGCATTATATCTCTGACCAATCAAACAAAATGGAGTATTTTGAGCGGTTCTTTGTTGATTAAAATGGTCATGTGACGTGATTTGACTTTTGAGGCACTTCTCCATACCAACATGCATTCAGGTAAAACAAATTTAGGATCATTGCTGCAGAGAGTGGCTGAAAAAAGACGAAAATGAAAAGGTTACGGCTATGATTCCATACTAATCATTTTCATGCAACGCTATGACGAATTTGAAAATAATATCAGGGATAAAGTGTTTCACCCAATTTGCTAAGAGAAAAGATACAAAATTAGTTTCTGTTTAGTAGGTTCAGTGTTTCGTAAAATGGTTACAGTTTGAAGACCTGAAGCGATTTGTCACAGTGACCTATGATGGCCCATGGTCTCAATAGCATTTGTAAAATTATAAAAAATATGAAGAAAAAAAGAAACCCTTTTTTTGGTTTTACAAATGAAGAAAAAAAATATCTTTCTAAAATTTGAATTTAAAAAAATCTGTAATATATAATGTTTAACCAGCGGCTGCCAGGCAAGATACGGCCACATTTTCGAGAGATGGATAGAGAACAAGCTAAGAAAAAGGTGTTGTTTCTACAATCAAGGGCCATAATTCAGGAAGTTACTACTCGATGTGAGCAAATATCCAAATATCGAAAGGAACCAAGATCTTTGGATTACAAACATCATGTCAAGCTTCATCAAAATCGGATTAAAATTGTGACCTAATTTATACATAGTGTTTACAGTTATGAGACTAAGACGTCTATCGATTTTCATAGATTTTCAATAATTACTGCCAGAGTTATGGCCCTTGATCACTTCGAAAAAATCCTGTGGAAGCTCTAGAGGCCAAAGTTAATATCCGATGGACTTTAAAATTACACACAGTGTTTAAGGTCATAAGACGAAGAAATAATTACTGCCAGATTTATCTCCCTTGATAACTTCAAAAAATCTTTTGACGTTATAGAGGCCAAACCTCAGATTGATACACAGAGTTTAAGGTGTTGAAACGAACAAGTATTTTGATTTTCAATGAATTTTGATAACTGAACAGCTAAATCCATGATATTAAATGTTTCATGTATATACTAATTGTGAGCGTGGGGTAAAACTTAATTCTCATAATTACATGAGTTTTTACTCTAAATCAGATTTTAGTGTATTACAAATGTTTCATTACCAAACAAGCCAACAGTGAGGCTGATGTCCGAAATCCCAAAATAAATAGATGACACATATTAATTAATCGCACATTTATTTTTTTTAAACGTATCGAGCAATCAAACTGTACACGAAGTGTCATCCAAAAGTGTTTTATAAAGAAAGATAGGCTGGCACTGCCAGGCATGATACGAAAACACATTTTTGAGAGATGGATAGAGAACAAGCAATACGGAAAGTGATTTTTCCTACATCATTAAGTCCTGTATTTCATACTGTATTGGGAGCAGCCATTTTGTTGGTCAGTTCGAGTCTGATATTCATGAAATTCGAAGTCGACAATGATTATGGTGTGACGGTACACAACCTAGAAATCTGACTTTTCGTCAAAATCGGATAAGAATTGTGACCTGTAGAGAGTCCACAACCATAATATACCATATTTTTACACTATTCGGGTACAAACAGCGACTATTTCGTCCGGCAATATTGGTACGATTTTCACGAAATTCGAACTCAACCTTCTTTACGGTGCAACAGTAATATAATTAGAGGTTTTTTTTAAAATCAGATAATAATTGTTCGAGAGATAGACAGAGAACAAGCAATACCGAAAGTGATTTTCCAACAATCAAAGGCCATAATTCATTAAGTTACAAACAAGCAAGGGTGTAAAGGTGATCGAGTCAAACGTTTTTTAAATCGGATAATAATTGTGAGCTCCAGATGGACCATAGGCGATTTTTCGGACAATCAGGGGCCATAATTCAGGAAGTTACGATCAGATATGTGCAAATAACGAAAGGAATCAAGATCTTTGGGTTATAACCATGCATTTCAAGTTTCATCAAAATCGAATTAAAATTGTGACCTCTACAGGGTCCACAACCATGATGTACAATTTTTTAACAGTATTCGCGTACAAACGGCGCCTATTTTGTATGGCAATTTTGGTCCGATTTTCCTGAAATTCAAACTCAACCTTCCTTACGGTGTAACGGTAATATAATCAAACGTTTTAGTCAATCGGATAATAATTGTGACCTCCAGAGGGACCACAAGCTAAGATAAGGCGATTTTGCATATAATCCGGGGCTATAATTCAGAAAATTACGTTCCAATAGGCGCAAATTGGGTTATAAACATGCATGTCAAGTTTCATCAAAATTTGTTCAAAATTGTGACCTCTATCTATAGGGTCCACAAGCTAAAAACGTGATTTTTTGTACAATCAGGGGCCATAATCCATGAAGTTTCGATCCGATATCGAAAGCAGCCAAGATCTTTTGGGGATAAACCTATATTTGAAGTTTTGTCAAAATCAGATAAGAATTGTGACCTGTAGAGAGTCCACAAACAAATTGTGTACGGACAGACAGGGGCACGGGTTAATTGGGCATAATAAAATCCATGACGTAACGTTATGTTAACATATTTGGTCAAATATTGCCACTCGTTTTAAATGTAAAGCTTTTGTAGAGCAGCTAATCATTGATTGATAGTCAGACTACTGACGAATCAAAATTTAAAACAACAATATCCACTCATTACAGCAGTGAGTAGTGGGATTACCTCTAATCAAACGAAACACTGCGCGGAGTATGCACATGGCCAGGTTATCCCGAGGTGAAAACCAGTAAAGTTCACTTTATAAAGATGGATCGTGCTATTTGGAATGGCAACAAGAAAGTGCATGTTTTGTCAGTTTTGAAGAGATACAGGGTAATTTTGAAGTAGGAAAGAATACAGAAACTTTGTCAATGCGGAAATTAAAGAATCATTTGGAAACAGATATGAAATTGAATACCACCGAGTTGTGTGACATTTTCATAGGCGTACGAGCTGGGTGTGTGGTGGGGGGGCACCAAATGCTGGGAAAATTTGGGCACACAATTGTACTTTGTAAAAGTTGTATAAAAAAATATTGTATTCTTGAATGTGTCCAATTTAACAACGAATTTAAATTCAGAGTGTCTATAGTTAGGCAATTAAATAGAAATCTTATGACTCGAACCCTCTTTTGTTTGCAGTACAGTAAGCCACGAGTTACAGTTACATAAACAACTGTTTCTAGTTGTGTATATTACAAGTAAATAAAATTTAGTTCTCTTTTATTGATGATTTAGAAATCAAGAACTTATTCATCGCAAAAGATCTATTGTAGAACCTGTCATGGGCCTTCAAATAAAAATTGAACTTTTTTTTATTTGGTAAAAACTCCTTAGAATCACTTAAAATGCATATTTATTCATACTTGATTTGGTTAAATAAAAACACAGCCACCCTTAGCAGCATTCCGATCGGAAATATAGTCGGTACTCGGTCCGTTAGCTTTGTAAAAGAATCTGTAAACTTCGTTTCCATCCTACAGGCCTGGTACATGAACCTATATTTTGTATTAATAATATAAAAGTAGCTAAGGCCCTAACTCAATATCATCCAAAATCTTCAACATTGAAAACACAAATAATTTGTCAATTTAAATCAACATTGACCCCCTAACTTTCAGGCAAGCTGACTTTTCGGGCAGGCAGATAAAGTGTGAAACAAAATATCACCTACTTAGCCCGAAATCTAATAAAACACTAATTTTACGGACTGGAATAGCAGTAAAACACGTTTCGTCAAATATTCCAAAATTTTCTTGGGGAGGTCTATCAAGGTCAACTCAGCTTCTTCGCCTATCGAAAAAAAACCTGAATTTCTGTTTAGTTTGCTTCCCTAACTGTCCTTGAGCCCTAAAACACTAATTTTACTTTTCTTTTAATTGACAACCACGAATTTGTACTGAGTCGACTATGGATTAAAACAGTTTGTCTGGAGCCATTCTACTTTGTGCAACAGTTTTCAGGCATCGATTAGTATTTGTAAATGCAGCTACAAGAGTCTGGTTGGATGGTTGGAATTTGGAGTGGGATTTCGGTTACAAAACCATTGGATACTTTTGGAGTTACTGACATGGGCTAGAATAGCAGAAAACGCATTTGCGGTGGTTAAATTTTCAAATTTTTCTCCGGAGGGTGAGGAGAGAGAGAGAGAGAAAGGGGGTTTAACGTCCACTTGACACAACAAGGTCATTTTGGGACTAACATATGGTTCATTTTATTTAAATAATTCGCTTGCGCGTAGGGGTCTTTAGCAGTGGGAGGAAACCGGAGTGCCCGGAGGAAACCCACGAGGTTGAGCTCCGGAGGGTGAGGCCCCCATACTCCGCGACGATTGATTGTTTTTAGAATTCGGGTCAGCAGGTGGACTGTATTTGACCAAATTGAAGTTACCCTAATTAAGCTAAATTTGATCACTTTGAAGTTGCTTTTTTCACGGGTTGAAATAGAAGGAAAACAGCCGTCAATATTCCAAAATTTTCTTGAAGGTTGCGTTGCGGTATACCAGTACTTGATAATATACTAAACATTTTATTAGAATCTAAATGGGTATATTAAATACATATTTGAGAATCTTTGAAAAATGGCTACGACCAACCCGCAAGTAGGGAGCAGTTTATTCAGCACATATTATAGGGTTGCCATACCTTTATGTAGACTGTGAGTGCATAAATATTTGCATGTAGTCAATTAAATAGAGCATGTTTTACGTAGACTGCGAAAGTATAATTTTACATGTGGTTAATTAAAGGGCGCATGTTTTACGTAGACTGTGAAAAATTTAACATGTTTTACGTAGACTGTGAAAGTAAAATTTTACATGTGGTCAATTAAATGGCGGATGTTTTACGTAGACTGAAAAACTTTACAAGTGGTCAATTAAATGGTGCATGTTTTACGTAGACTGTGAAAGTAAAATTTTACATGTGGTCAATTAAATGGCGGATGTTTTACGTAGACTGAAAAACTTTACAAGTGGTCAATTAAATGGTGCATGTTTTACGTAGACTGTGACAGTATAATTTTTACATGTGATCAATTAAATGGCGCATGTTTTATTTGATATTTTACGCTGAAATTGTATTGGAGAAGTTATAACAGCATATAATTAAGTAAAACTATGTTTTATAGAGGTTTTAGGGAAGTAAGAGTATAAAGGTTGCAGAGTAGAAGGATAGGGTAGATCAAGTTGAGATTAGAGAGAGAACAGGAGAGGTCAAGAGAATTTGAAAACATAAGACATAAGTTGTTGGGCGTTTCTGATCAAAATATTTAAGCTCCTGTTGTTTGAAGTCCGCAAAAATGTTACAAGATAGGCTGGCACTGCCAGGCAGGATACGCCCACATTTTCGAGAGATGGATAGAGAACAAGCTATACCGAAAGTGATTTTTCCTACATCATCAAGTTAGAATTTTATCTGTGCAAATATCGAAATGAATTAAGATCTTTGGGTTATAAAGGTGCATTTCAGTAGGCTTCAAATTCGACTGGGGATCATGTTGCTAAGTTGGTAAGATGCTGGCCTCTATAGGGTCCACAACCTTGATATAACATATTTTCACACTAATCGCGTACAAACGGCGGCCATTTTGTATGTTAATTTTGGTCCGATTTTCACGAAATTGGCACTCCGCCTTCATTACCATGTAACGGTGATATAATCAAACGTTTTTTTAAATCGGATAATAATTTTGACCTCCAGACGGACCACAAGCTAAAGAGGGCGATTTTTCGGACAATCAGGGGCCAAAATTCAGGCATTTACGATCCGATGGGCGCAAATATCAAAAAGAACCAAGATCTTGGGGTTATAAACATGCATGTCAAGTTTCATCACAATCGGTTCAAAATTGTGACCTCTATAGGGTCCACAACCTTGAAATAACATATTTTCACACTATTCGCGTACAAACGGCGGTCATTTTGTATGTCAATTTTGGTCTGATTTTCACGAAATTCGAACTCAACCTTCAATACCATGTAATGGTGATATAATCAAACGTTTTTTTAAATCGGATAATAATTTTGACCTCCAGACGGTCCACAAGCTAAAAAGGGCGATTTTTCGGACAATCAGGGGCCATAATTCAGGAAGTTACGATCTGATGGGCGCAAATATCAAAAGGGACCAAGATCTTGGGGTTATAAACATGAATGTCAAGTTTCATCACAATCGGTTCAAAATTGTGACCTCTATAGGGTCCACAACCCTGAAATAACATATTTTCACACTATTCGCGTACAAACGGCGGCCATTTTGTATGTCAATTTTGGTCCGATTTTCACGAAATTCGCACTCCGCCTTCATTAGCATGTAACGGTGATATAATCAAACGTTTTTTTAAATCGGATAATAATTTTGACCTCCAGACGGACCACAAGCTAAAAAGGGCGATTTTTCGGACAATCAGGGGCCAAAATTCAGGAATTTACGATCCGATGGGCGCAAATATCGAAAAGAACCAAGATCTTGGGGTTATAAACATGCATGTCAAGTTTCATCACAATCGGTTCAAAATTGTGACCTCTATAGGGTCCACAACCTTGAAATAACATATTTTCACACTATTCGCGTACAAACGGCGGTCATTTTGTATGTCAATTTTGGTCTGATTTTCACGAAATTCGAACTCAACCTTCAATACCATGTAACGGTGATATAATCAAACGTTTTTTTAAATTGGATAATAATTTTGACCTCCAGACGGTCCACAAGCTAAAAAGGGCGATTTTTCGGACAATCAGGGGCCATAATTCAGGAAGTTACGATCCGATGGGCGCAAATATCGAAAGGAACCAAGATCTTGGGGTTATAAACATGCATGTCAAGTTTCATCACAATCGGTTCAAAATTGTGACCTCTATAGGGTCCACAAGCTATTAACATGATATTTCGTGCAATCAGGGGCCATAATCCATGAAGTTTCCATCCGATACATGCCAATATCGAAAGCAGCCGGGATCTTATGGGGATAAACCTATATTTCAAGTTTCGTCAAAATCGGATAAGAATTGTGACCTGTAGAGAGTCCACAAACAAATTGTGGACGTCCGGACGGACAGGGGCGATGACATAATACGTCCACATGAAAATGTGGGCCTATAAAAAATATACGTGTGTGATGTCGTTGGTCGAAAATAAGGCATCGGCAGCAAAGCTGTCAAAGGATTTTGTTTGTGAAGATAGAACAAAGGAGGTGTCAGAAATGAGTTCTGATTTGAATAACTGGTTCAATTTTAAAGTGATTTAGTCTGAGTAGTGCGATACTTAATATAATTTTGTTATTTCAGACGGAAATTGAGAAAAGATTGCAGAGTTAAAAAGGGTAATTGATCAACTGCAGAAAGTTCAAAATGAAGAATCAGTCGAATCCGCTCTCCGTCAGGTGAAAGAATACGGTAGTCGAACATTTGATTTTAATCCAGCCGTCTATCTGCAGATGCTAATTACTATGGAAGAAAGAGCTAGGAAGACGAATCATCCTGAAAATGAATCCTTCTCGTTTGTTTTACAACGCTTTAATCATAATAAGTTTCATCCTCGATGCCTCAAATGCGTGGTGGTTTTGTCCCGGAACCGATCCTTAATGAGTATAGACCTACATCAGAAAGACCAGGTCCAAGATGCCATACTTGCAATTAGGGTTGCAAAGGATGGGAGACTTTCCGGGAATTTTCAGTGTTGGGAATTTTCAAATCTATTTTAAGAACTGAAAAATACTAAAATTACAATTATTTACTGGAATTTTCTTTTTCTCTTTTACTTTCATCTATATCTACTATTAAAACTTTTTTAACCATGCTAGTTGCGTTCCAAATGGTAAAACTAAAGAGATAAATTGATGTAAATTCTGCTCTCAAAGGTATACAAAAAAATTTAAGATCTTAGATCTAATTTGAAACTCTTCGAAGCTGACAAAGATCCTTTCAGCACAGAAATTTCAGATATTCATGAGGATTCATTTCAACCTGAAATCTCCCTTTTCTCCACCAATGATGACTAGATAATGATTTTGAAGACGATGAAATGGCAGAGTTACCTAACTTTAAACATTAATTAAGTGTGTAACCTGTGTATGAACAATTTAACAGAACAAATTCATTATTAGTTATTAGATTTCAGTATATAAGACATATCAGATAATAAGTTTTGTATCTTTTAGTTATTAAAATATTACTGTCACTTGCAACTCATTAATAGCGACACAGGTTCAATTTATGACACCAAATGGAAAATTCCCAAAATTCAAAGAAAATTCCAAAAATTCCAGGGAAATTTTGAAAATTTCCGGGAATTTTGCAACCCTACATGTGATGAATTTGGGCATTTTTGCTAAAAATTGTTTCAAAAAAAAAGTTCACCCCGATGAAAATGTTTTTATTTTATAGTCGAATGTTGGAGTTTATATAAACAACCTGGTCCCCTGGATATCTTATGACGGCAGTGCATTATTGTGAACAGAACACCCACGGGCAGAGGAGGTAATCGACAAAGGGTTACATCCAGATTTGTGCAAAATTCCCTTAAGAAGAACCGACGAATTTAGGGGCGGGAACATTCGCCACTGTTTTCAAAAGTGGAAGAAAATTGTCGAAAACAATCATATAGATAACAATAACATTGTTGTTTTGGATGTCATCAAAATCGTGTCAATCTTTTGGAATAAATACCAACTTTTTGTGTAACTTTCGCGGGGCAGGAATATGAAGAAAATTTTCCGCCGTCTAAACGATTTCCAAATGCTAAACACTGCGAACAGTTTCGAGTTTCATTTGTAGTGAGATAAGAAACAGATTGGAAACGGGAGCAATTTCTTTTTGTAGTTCAAATGATGAACCGTGTCTAATTTCGCCACTAACGGTAGAGCCCACAAAGCCCCGATTATGCTTACATCTCAGATTTTTGAACTGCTGGATGAAAGATACGCCTTTTACATTGGACACTCTTAATAATGTACCTAGAATTATAGAAAAAGATACGTTTATGTAGAGTGGTTCAGAGACACTTATAAAAACTAACCCACTTATCTGCCTAGTTGCCGTGATTTTGGATGTCGCAGCAAATATACGTCACACAAGGTATTCTACACACATGTATAAAGCCAAGTAAAAAATACACACATTACAGGCTTCGACTTGTGTGTTTATTTAAAAATGAACGTGAGCAAAAATTTCAATGGCACTCTTTGATTTTGGCGATTTCAATACAGAGCTATCTGTAATAGCTTAGTTTCATTTCTAACTTTCAGGTACATGAGAGCGTCGAGATAAACTCATTACAACATTTTTACTTTTGTATAGTGGTTACACCCTTCGTTTACGGGGCGATCACTTCATGTTAAGAAATAAATATTTGCTAGCTCTAAATACTCAGAACTATTTAAGACCGGATAATAACCAAAACAAAATTTTAATTGTAGTCTTTATTTCCCAAACACTTTCGGTAACTTGGTATATAGAATTTTCATAATCATAGTATCTTATTTAATTATTGTCTAGACTTAAGCCTTGATCGAAGGAAATAGTTGGTTTTTTATAGATCTGAGACTGAGCCCTGCAAAATGGCGTTCACCGATGATTTGCTATCCAGCATTGGTACCCCTATGATTTGACCACTGTTACAACTATACTCCCGCAAACTAATTGGAACCATAAACATGGTCAATTGCGTTGCATTGGGACGTACTAATAGCACCAATAATAAATCAGGAAGCACCTGTCATTTTTTTAAAAAAAATTCTAAGCGAGACAACACGCAGAGAGGTGATTTATCATTCTAACCACTAGAAATAATAGAAGGTTCCGAACCATCACTGCACCGCTGTTTCTCGTATTTCTAATTGGCTATTACTGGGGATAGAACATTCGGGGCAAAATCAATGTCTGACAAACTCACTTTCTGCCCATGCCACATTGAAATATACATCGACTGCTACGCGAGTGTCGACAATTACGTCATGTCATGTGATTTAGCTTCAGCTCATTAATTGTCGGGTGCTTCCGTAATTGCGGAAATCCGAAAGTGTTTTTTTAAACGTTATTTGTAACTAAAACTTTTTATTTTTTTAAAAATTCTGAAATGCTTTACACATTGAACTAAGTAAATGATCAACTTACACTTTTACAATAACATTCTCGTTTAATAAATTCCCGACAACTACGGAGCATCGGTCTATCATAACTGTACGTGTGACATGTGCTCTGTTTTGCATGTGTATTTTTTTTATATTTGTCTGTGATAATTATTGGAAATATAATATGATTATAAGAAAGGATATTTAACGTCTACAATGTGTACTGTAAGTACTTTATCTATACTGTGTTTATAAGGTCAAATGCCAATTTAAAATATTTTGTCTAGGGTCAAGTGAGTTGATAAAAATCAGACGAAAACATAACTGTTAAATGTAACTGAAATTTTGAGTTGTTTAGTTTCATTTCTCTCTTTCTGTCTCTTCTGTTAAAAAACTAAGAACTGTACATGCGTAGAAGCGTTAAATGTAATCGTTATTTGAATGTAGTCTAAAAGTCTAAAGATAGGTTGCCAGGCAACGAAACATACGCCCACAGCAGCTAAATCGTCCGGGCAGTCAACAAGGGTTGTCGCATATTTTTACTAATTTCGGTAATGAACCATTTGTAATACACTAAAAACTGATTAAGAGTAACAACTCATTATGTAATTATCAGAAAATCATTAGAATTTGATTGCTTTTTATAAAGTTTTACCCCACGCTAACAATTAGTATATACATGAAACATTTAATATCATGGATTTAGCTATTCAGTTATCTAAATTCATTGAAAATCAAAATACTGGTTCGTTTCAACACCTTAAACTCTATGTATCAATCTGAAGTCAATCGGATAGTAACTTTGGTCTCTATAGCGTCACAATAATTTTTGAAGTTATCAAGGGAGATAACTCTGGTAGTAATTATTTGAAATCATTGAAAATCAATAGGCTTCTTCGTCTCATGACCTGAAACACTGTGTATAAATCTAAAGTCAATCGGATATTAACTTTGGCCTCCAGAGCGTCCACAAGATTTTTTGAGGTGATCAAGGGCCATAACTCTGGCACTATCGGAAATCGCTGAAAATTAATAGGTGTCTTTGTCTTATGACCTTAAACACTGTGTATAAATTTAAAGTCAATCGGATATTAACTTTGGCCTCTAGAGCGTCCACAAGATTTTTTGAAGTGATCAAGGGCCATAACTCTGGCACTAATTATCAGAAATCGCTGAAAATCAATAGGCTTCTAGGTCTTATAACCTTAAACACTGTGTATCAATTTGAAGTCAATCGGATATTAACTTTGGCCTCTAGAGCGTCCACAAGATTTTTTGAAGTGATCAAGGGCCATAACTCTGGCACTAATTATCAGAAATCGCTGAAAATCAATAGGTTTCTTCGTCTTATGACCTTAAACACTGTGTGTAAATTTAAAGTCAATCGGATATTAACTTTGACCTTTAGAGCGTCCACAAGATTTTTTGAGGTTATCAAGGGCCATAACTCTGGCACTAATTATCGGAAATCACTGAAAATCAATAGGCGTCTTCGACTTATGACCTTAAACACTGTGTATAAATTTAAAGTCAATCGGATATTAACTTTGGCCTCCAGAGCGTCCACAAGATTTTTTGAGGTGATCAAGGGCCATAACTCTGGCACTAACTATCTGAAATCGCTGAAAATTAATAGGCGTCTTTGTCTTATGACCTTAAACACTGTGTATAAATTTAAAGTCAATCGGATATTAATTTTGGCCTCTAGACCGTCCACAAGATTTTTTGAAGTGATCAAGGGCCATAACTCTGGCACTAATTATCGCAAATCGCTGAAAATCAATAGGGTTCTTCATCTTATGACCTTAAACACTGTGTATCAATTTGAAGTCAATCGGATATTAACTTTGGCCCCTAGAGCGTCCACAAGATTTTTTGAAGTGATCAAGGGCCATAACTCTGGTACTAATTATCGGAAATCGCTGAAAATCAATAGGCTTCTTCGTCTTATGACCTTAAACACTGTGTATAAATTTAAAGTCAATCGGATATTAACTTTGGCCTCTAGAGCGTCCACAAGATTTTTTGAAGTGATCAAGGGCCATAACTCTGGCACTAATTATCGGAAATCGCTGAAAAACAATAGGCTTCTTCGTCTCATGACCTTAAACACTGTGTATAAATTTAAAGTCAATCGGATATTAACTTTAGCCTGTAGAGCGTCCACAAGCAATTGTGGACGCCGGACCGACGGACGGACCGACGGACGGACGGGGGCGACGACAATATACGACCACATTTCAATGTGGGCGTATAAAAACCAAAGAATTCCGAATTAATTTTTCTTTCCAGAGAAAAGTTCCAAATTTTATTGTAACCAAGAACCATAACTTGTTTTGTTACTAGGAGAATGGGGGCTGAAAACTTTTTTAGCAATTTAAAAACACGTCCAGGTGGTAATATCTTCGAAAATCAAACATGGCACGACATTCATTGTTGATGAATGAAGTTTTTATAGTAAGCCTTATCATATTATGTTAAAACAAACCCCAAATATTGTCAAGGGGTGAAATCTCTTCTGTCCCTGAACCACCCCAGTAATACCATACCTTTGGGGTGGCAAAATTCAGCTTTCGTTTACTATAGTCAACAGTGGCCTCATATTTAAGGACTTTATCAATTAATAATTTAGTTTATTTACTACGATGAGGTCATATTTTGGCGATTCATAGATAATTCTGACGGTTTCTTACCTTTGAAATTAGAAAAGCATAATGTACTAACATTAACAACCGATTCCTCGAATTTGCAACTAATGACATTAGTTTAGAATTCGGTGATTATTGGCATGCCGAGGTTATGGATTCTCATGTTGTAAAAGAGGCCAGGGCTATAATTCTCTCTTTGAAGTCGTTTAAGATTTATATTCTAGACTCACATATTGATATTTTACGAGATTGCAAGTCATTTATTGATGCCTGGAATTGTCCAGGTTCAAAGTCTCCAGAGGTAACTTTTCATTTTAGTAAGAGATTCGAGAATTTATTTAAATTTCTGTTTTGTAACTTCCAAACAAAATACTGTAGATGATTTATTGAGATCATTTTCCAAAGAGGGTACTATAGCTATCGAATATAGCCTGGGAAAGGGTACAACAGTCTAGGACAGGAAACTGTCATACATTAGATATCGAAATGTAAATACCTCCCAATGATATAAAGGGTCCCGAAAGCCAGTTCAGCACAGCTATGCATGTCTAGTTATTATTATTATTATAGTTCAAAGGTGAAAGATTTTATTTACTTTACCAGCAGAAAACAAGATGGATAAATTACCAATCCCATCAACTGATACAAAAAATACTACTGACATATATAGTGCTAACAAGACTTAGTTATATTTTTATTACAATGGGGAAAAACATGCGGATTAATGCACTTTTTTCTGCACCAAAGGGGTAATCAAGACCTGCGTAAGCTATGTTTTGTGCCATTAGCCGGGTTTTGGCCTATTCTTGACTGAATTGCAGCTGTGTTTTGTGTGGTTCTTCATGCAATAAACATTTTTTTTTTATTGGCTAACTTTTTTGATTGACAATCATACTTACCTGTAGTAGGTTTTTCTCTCTTGACAACATCATTAGTATTACATGTGGGTGCTGCTGCTGGTAGTCTAATACTTTCCTGCAAAATACATTATCAGTGAAGTGTGATACTACCTAGTCAAACAAATCTCCACAATGTATTAACACTGCAAAGCTGACATTGTTGACAAATCTGCCACAAAGAGATCTTTAACATGCATTATGCAAGAGCTAAATCTGCGTATTGCAGGTTTTTCTTCAGGCCTGACATGTTTTCTAAAGTATTTATTAACTAATCTATGCCCTATGGAATCAGAATCAAATTTCTTCGATATCAAATAGATTACAACGGTTCAGCAATACTTTGATTTAATCAGATATGGAGGAACAAGACTTAGCTCCGATCAACCAGTACGGTGGTTGAAATTATTGCACACGTCTGTCAAACCTTCAAAGGCTAATATCTTCGCTTGCAATAGAGTAATTTGAATGAAATTTTCAAATTATTCATTCTACTTTATCTGCTTTCGAACTATTATAGAGGAATGGCTAGTTCTTTATCTAAATCTTACATAATTTATCTTATATGAATCAAGGGCGTAAAAATCCACTAGGGATAGTGTGGTTCAGAGACACAATATTTGTCCTTATAAAAACTGACACGCATGTATGTGTCAGGGTTTGAAAGGAATAAAATCATGGAGAGCTCTAAAAGCTGCACCTAAAATTACAAATACAGAAAATCGCTCTCCTAAAAACCTGCACCTCAGATATTTAGGAGAGTGTTTTTCAAAAGCAGATTTTGCTTATATTACGTGCCCAAATATGTAATATTATGTGATAAATCTGTTTATTTTACATCTTTTTTCTCAGTCAAACGGTTGTTATAGGCCTGACTATCACAACCCGTTCAATATATTTATTACCTTTACAAAAATAAAGAATTCTTCGTGTGTGCACAGAGGAGTCGACTCAATGTTTTCTGTGACTTAAACCTTCGTATAATAATACATTAGCCTACATATTGGTCACTTTATATTTACTTCAAAGTCTCAATCTCAATGTAGCTTTTTTACCCCAAACAATGTTGAAATAAATTTACCCTCATTTAAACAATACCGGTAGTTTCATTAGAAGCAATAATCGCCATATCATGGAATTCGCTAAATTGGATATACCCGGATGTGTAAATAACCCGGAATTTTCCCCCTAACCTAAACTTTCAGAATTTGTCTGCTCATTATAAATGACTGATAGATGACAAAAATGTTTGTATTTCTTATTCGGAATCAAGGCTACATTATTTTAATAATAATAAACAATTTACGAATTCGTGAGAACAAGTTATTTAGGCTATTACTATTAAATTTTCTTTAATTTTTGCACGCGAATTGACAACGAATTGTCCGCCATGTAGTAGGTTTTTCTCTCTTGATAACATCATTAGTATTACATGTGGGTGCTGCTGCTGGTAGTCTTATACTTTCCTGCAAAATACATTATCAGTGAAGTTTGATATTACCAAGTCAAACAAATCTCCACGATGTATTAACACTGCAAAGCTAACATTGTTGACAATCTGCCACAAAGAGATCTTAAACATGCATCAAATAGATTACAACGGTTCAGCAATACTTTGATTTAATCAGATATGGAGGAACGAGACTTAGCTTCGATCAACCAGTACGGTGGTTGAAATTATTGTACACGTCTGTCAAACCTTCAAAGGCTAATATATTCGCTTGCAATAGAGTAATTTTCAAATTTTCAAATTATTCATTCTACATTATCTACTTTCGAAATAATATAGCAAGAATGGCTAGTTCTTTATCTAAATCTTACATAATTTATCTTATATGAATCAAGGGGGTAAAAATCCACTAGAGATAGAGTGGTTCAGTGACACTATATTTGTCCTTATAAAAACTGACCTTCTTATCTGTGACGGATTGCTCCGTCGAGAAATCTTCTGAAGTCTGCAGAAGTTAGCGCCGCGCACGTGATTAGGGGAAGAATATCATCGGATTGGAACACTTTATGCTTGAACATGTGTTTATGTTTATATCTGAAGAAATTGGCAATGAAAATCTATATTTCAATATATTACACACCGTATAAGGGAACACTATGAGTTTACCTCAAAAAAGGAGCTGCCATTATGAATTTGGCCCCCTAGCAGAATTAGTCGTCACTTTTAAGATGAATACCCAACTTCATTAGATTCCGCGGATCAAATTCTTACAGAAACTGCCATCATATCGAGGTCCGAGAGAATTTGTCCCGAATTGTACCCCATTTATAAATTACAGTATGCCAAGGTGGCATCATCCGGATTCTGAAACTACACATATTGAAGATAATATACCCAAAACCTATATTTTAATATATTACACACTGGTTTAGGGATCTTTGTAAGTTTCCAGCCAAAATAAGCCACCATATAGGTGGACTATATTTCCAGGTTCGTCGACCCGCTGCCGGACGTTTTTGCTGATTTAAATATAGAGCTAGCTGTAATAGCTTCATTTCATTTCTAACTCAGAGCGTCGAGATAAATTCATTACAACCTTTCGAGATTTACTTTCATTAAGTGGTTACAACCTTGGTTTACGCGACGATCTGTCCTGGTTAGGAAATAAATAGTTGCTAGCTCTAAATACGCAGAACTATTTGAGGCCGGAAAATAACTGAAACAAACTTTTTATTTGTAGTCTTTATTTTCCAGTCACTACTTGTTGGTAACATGGTGTAAATTATTTTCAAAATCATAGTATATTATTTAATCATCCTGTAGCCTTAGGTTTTGATCGACGGACTTAATTTTTTTCTAGAATTGAGACTGAGCCCTGCAAGATATCGTCCACGGATGATTTGCTATCCAGCATTGGATTGGAAAAGTACCCCTATGATTTGAGCACTGTAACCAAACTACCTATGACAAAAATCACAATAGGCTTATACTAGACAAATATTAAAAAATTACCGACAACTTCGGAGCATCGGTCTATCATAACTGCTTTACCTGACGACTGTGTGACGTTTTGTGACAAATACATTCAAAATAGAGTGGTCAGACCGGGTCAGACTGACGACAAAGACTAGGAAGCTGAGTAAAAGTAAAGGTAAGTCCACTAAATGTATGAAATCAAAGGACGATTTTCTTGACAACCAATTTTTTTCCGGGATAGTTTACGAGACTTCATCAGCAGACACAAGTGAATTTAATAAATAGAGAGACTCAGACATCTGCCAATGCGACCTTGACTGAAAATAAGTATTTGCGGCGATTGTCAAAGTGTCATAAAAGCACGATCGCCCAGTTTAAAAAAAAAAACGACTTCGGAAGACTAAAAAATAAATGATTTGCATGAAGGCTAATAATGAAAATAAAAAAAAACAATTGGCAGGTAAAAAGAATAGTTGCAATTCCAAACCTATTTAGACTGGTCCAGGTCAGACTGAAGACAAAGACTAGGAAGCTGAGTAAAAGTAAGGGTAAGTCCACTAAATGTATGAAATCATAGGACGATTTTCTTGACACCCCAGTTTTGTTCCGGGATAGTTTATGAGACTCCATCGGCAGACACAAGTGAAATTAATTTAATAAAAAAAGAGACTCAGATATCTGCCGATGTAACCTTAACTGAAAATAAGTATTTGCGGTGATTGTCAAAGTGTCATATAAGCACGATTGCCCGGTTAAAAAAATCGACTTCGGAAGACTAAAAAAGAAATGATTCGCATGAAGGCTAATAATGAAAATAACAAGCCAACAGTGAGGCTGATGTCCCCCTCCGAAATCCCAAAATAAATAGAAGACACATATTAATTAATCGCACATTTATTTTTTTCAATGTATCGAGCAATCAAACTGTACACGAAGTGTCATCCAAAAGTGTTTTATAAAGAAAAATGATAAAACCGACGAGAAAAATGAAAATGTACCCTAGTTAGGGGGGCCCTAAAGGCAGACAAAAGGGCCCCTCTGCCCAAGGGAAAGGGCCCTCGTGTCCAAGTCAATCGTTTCTATACACTGTTACTGTCGAATCCATTTCTAAATGAGAATGCAGTCATTGTATTGGCATAAAAATCATCAATCAAGATGAACCTAAGTTATCTTGTCCCAAAGTATCAACAAATCAAATTGCTTATCTCTGCTTACCTTCGAACTCAATCAAGGCATTGACCTAATAAGCATATACACCAAGTTTGAAGATTTTAACTCAATTAGAAGGAGAGTTATTGTGTTCCAAAGTCTTGACCAATCAAATTGCGTATCGCTCTGCTTACCCTGAGCAGAAAATGCTCATTATCGAACTTAGTCAAGGTATTACTGTAATGAAACTATACACCAAGTTTCATCACTCTCACTTAATTAGAAGTAAAGTTATCGTGTCCCAAAGCATCAACCAATCAAATAGCTTATCTCTGCTTACCCTAAGCGGAAAATTCCCATCTTCGAACTCCATCAAGGCATTGACCTAATAAGCATATACACCAAGTTTGAACATTTTAACTCAATTAGAAGAAGAGTTATTGTGTTCCAAAGTCTCGACCAATCAAATTGCGTATCGCTCTGCTTACCCTGAGCAGAAAATGCTCATTATCGAACTTAGTCAAGGTATTACTGTAATGAAACTATACATCAAGTTTCATCACTCTTACTTAATTAGAACTAAAGTTATCGTGTCCCAAAGCATCAACCAATCAAATTGCTTATCTCTGCTTACCCTAAGCTGAAAATGCTCATCTTCGAACTCCATCAAGGCATTGACCTAATAAGCATATACACCAAGTTTGAACATTTTAGCTCCATTAGAAGGAGAGTTTTTGTGTTCCAAAGTCTCGACCAATCAAATTGCTCTGCTTACCCTGAGCAGAAAATGCTCATTATCGAACTTAGTCACGGTATTACTGTAATGAAACTATACACCAAGTTTCATCACCATCACTTAATTAGAACTAAAGTTATCGTGTCCCAAAGCATCATCCAATCAAATTGCTTATCTCTGCTTACCCTAAGCGGAAAATGCTCATCTTCGAACTCCATCAAGGCATTGACCTAATAAACACATACACCAAGTTTGAAATTTCTAGCTCAATTAGGAAGAGAGTTATTGTGTCCCAAAAAGTGTGACTGACGGACAGACGGACAGACAGACAGACAGACGGACAAACCCATTTTAATAGTCCCCCAACTTTCTTCGAAAGGCGGGGGACAAAAAACAATTGGCAGGTAAAAAGAATGGTTGCAAGTCCAAACCTTTTCAGATGAACGAAGGAATTTTGTATGTCAAAAATCAATGATACAGAAATGAAAAGTCAGGTTGTTATTTACCCATCCCCACTACACCAAATTTGAATTCAAATCTCCCCGAAGTTTGATCTTTATTGCATTTGTAATACTAATAGATTATCATCCAAATACGTTATCCAGCAATGTGTTCTTTCTTCATAACAAACATCATACAGTACATGTACAATATATTTATTTATCTGTGTGACAAAAAAAAGTCTCTCTCTCTCTCACGCCCGGTATTACATGTCATTATATTTTCCTTGTACTTTACCGGCAATTATTTTTTCATAAAAAAACATCATACTGCACAATATAATATTTAGTTATCTTTGGGACTAACATTAAAGTTTTACATTATCATAGGCGTACGGGCTCGATGACAGTTAGGAGGGCAGAACCTGTATTATTCTCACTAAGAGATAACTTCTTTTATTATGGAAGCCGGGAAGATTTTGAGCCATTTATAGCATATGTCCAAATGGTTATATATATCCTCAAAAATCAGACGTGGCCAGACTTCCATTGTTGATGAATGACTATCCCGAAATAGTGTCTGTTTGTTATAAAACATTTTTAGCCTGAACCACTCTACTAGAGAACATTGTTGTGCCTACCATTCCTGATTTTGACGGTCAGATATGATATAAGATAGGTTGCCAGGCAACGAAACTTATGCCTATTGTGTCTCTTTAGTTCTATACATTGTATAACAATGTTGCAGTATATATGATGTCATTATGGTATGTGACCCTTGACCCAAGTTAATTATTGTACCCCTCTAAGGTGAATAAAAGAAGCATGTTCAAGATGGCTACTAGTTGAGAGTCAGTGTTAATTATTCTCTGTGAATACACCACAGATATTTGGCGACGAGGTGGTTGTGAATCCCACATTTTGTGTTCATCTGTTGTGTACAGATGTCGTGCCTGTGTTGGTGGTAATTTTAGTGGTTATTGCTGTGTGCAACCTGTTTATTTAGTGGAGGAAGAAAGATGGCATCTATTGCCATTGGAAATATTGGTGAGTTCAAGCCTCAGCAGGGTGAAGAGTGGGCGAACTACAAGGGGAGATTAGAGATTTGGATGAGAGCCAACAAAATAGAAGATGATAATATGGCCAATGCATTCTTGGCTACTGTTGGTGCTGATACTTTTGATTTAGTAAGTGCTTTGATAGCTCCAGTTGACATTGAAGATTCTAAATATGATGATTTAATAGAAGTTTTGGATAAATATTATAGACCTGTAACTAGTGGTATGGCGAAAAGAGTTATGTTAAGAAGTAGAAAACAAAAAGAAGGCGAATCTATATCAGATTATATTGTAGAATTAAAGAAGTTAAGTAGAGATTGTCAATTTACACCTGAAGAATTAATACCAAATTTACGTGATGCCTTTGCTGCTGGTTTAAGATCTCAAGCAATTCAACAGAAATTATTTGAAGTTGGTTTTGATAATCTGACATGGGATAAAGCTCAGTCCATGGCACTCAGTATGGAATCTGCTTACAATGATTCTGGTTCACTGCATAATAAGTTTGAAAAACCCACTGTTAATCGAGTACAGGAAGAAACGTGAAAATGTTCCACCAGTTGTTAATAATGTTTGTGGTAGATGTTTAGGGATTCATCATGCTAATGATTGTCCTTATATAAACAGTATATGTTTCAATTGTGGTAAACGTGGTCACGTAGTCTCTGGTTGTCGTCAACGTAAAAAGACACATGGTTTTAATAAACAGTCTAAGTTTCAACACACTGTTGCTAGGGGTAATTATTCTAGTCCAAGGGGTGGAGGCCATCGTGGTAAAAGTTATTATGGTTCAGCTCATTGTGTGGACGAAGACGTCAAAGAAGAGTTAAATACTAACTGTATAACTAATGAATTGTCTACATTATTTATGGTTAATGAAGATGTGAATCGATTAAAGGCCACATATAAGGGTAATCCAGAAGTTAAAGTTGAAGTTTCAATTCTTGGTGAAAAAGTCAAGTTTACTTTAGATACTGCAGCTAGTGTTACTGTGTTACCAGAAGATATATCGTGAATGTTTTTCGGATATTCCACTACAAAGTTGTAATGTAAAGTTGCGTGGTTATTCTGGTTCTAGTATACCTATTATTGGTGAAATATATGTTGATGTTGTGTATAACGATATCAAATATGATAATTTACGTATTATCATTGTTGAAGGCAGTAAACAGCCATTGTTAGGTCGTGAGTGGTTACAAAGTATTAAGTTAAACTGGAACAATCTTATTTGCTGTTCTGCAAAGTGATCAAATAAACGATGTGTTGTCAAGA
Source organism: Patella caerulea (assembly GCA_036850965.1). Taxonomy (NCBI): domain Eukaryota; kingdom Metazoa; phylum Mollusca; class Gastropoda; family Patellidae; genus Patella; species Patella caerulea. The sequence continues at coordinate 14,919,735 of JAZGQO010000015.1, read as the reverse complement.
TACAAAAGTGTGTTTCAATTTAAAGTTGAAGTTGAAGTTTCAATTCTTGGTGAAAAAGTCAAGTTTACTTTAGATACTGCAGCTAGTGTTACTGTGTTACCAGAAGATATATCGTGAATGTTTTTCGGATATTCCACTACAAAGTTGTAATGTAAAGTTGCGTGGTTATTCTGGTTCTAGTATACCTATTATTGGTGAAATATATGTTGATGTTGTGTATAACGATATCAAATATGATAATTTACGTATTATCATTGTTGAAGGCAGTAAACAGCCATTGTTAGGTCGTGAGTGGTTACAAAGTATTAAGTTAAACTGGAACAATCTATTTGCTGTTCTGCAAAGTGATCAAATAAACGATGTGTTGTCAAGATACAAAAGTGTGTTTCAATTTGACCCTAACCGTTCTATTACACCATATGTGGCTAAAATTAAAATCTGTGAAAATAGCATGCCAATTTTTTGTCGTCCACGTCCTGTCGCGTATGCTATTAAAGAATCTGTTGAAAAAGAAATCGATCGTCTGGTGTCAAGTAATGTTTTAGTTAAAGTAGAAACTAGTGATTGGGCAAGTCCTATAGTTGTGGTACCAAAGAAAACACCAGGAGTTGTACGAATTTGTGGAGACTACAAAGTTTCAGTCAACCGTGTGATTGAAGAAGAGCCATATTCGTTTCCTACAACCGAAGATTTGTTTACACGTCTTACTGGTGGGGTTATATTCAGTAAATTAGATTTGTCAAATGCGTACCTACAATTACCGTTAGATCCTGAATCAAAAAAGTTGCTAACTATTAATACACATTTAGGGTTATATCAGTATCAAAAGCTACCACTGGGAGTCAGCACAGCTCCCGCAATTTTCCAAAAGTGTATGGACAAAATTTTATGTGGTCTTGATCGAGTATGTTGTAAAATTGATGATATATTAATTAGTGCCCGTAGTGAAGTTGAGCATATTGAACTTTTATCAGAAGTTTTAAGTAGACTTGATCGTCATGGTATTACATTGGGGCGCGATAAATGTGACATTGGTGTTTCTAAATTAGAATATTTAGGACATGTTATTGATAAAGATGGGTTGCATCCTACTCCAGATAAAGTACTTGCTATTACTAATGCTAAGATACCCACTAATGTGTCAGAGTTAAGATCATTACTTGGTGTATATCAATATTATTCACATTTCCTACCTAATTTATCTACGGTATTGTCTCCTTTATATCATTTGTTAGGGAAAGATACCGAATGGAATTGGACTCCAGAATGTACATCTGCTGTAAATACTGTTAAAAAGTATATAAGTAGTGATAAGTTATTAGTTCATTATAGTAGTGATAGGAAGTTAATATTAGCCTGTGATGCATCATCTGTCGGTATAGGTGCTGTTATTTCACATATTATGGACAATGGTCAAGAAAGACCTATAGCCTATGCGTCTCGTACATTGTCAGCAGCTGAGAAAAATTATAGTCAAATAGAGCGTGAAGCTTTAAGTATTATATTTGGTGTTCGTAAATTTCACAAGTATTTATATGGACGTAAGTTTACATTGTTAACTGATCATAAGCCTTTAACAACATTGTTTAATCCTAAAACAGGTATTCCAACATTGTCTGCTCTTAGAATGCAACGTTGGAGTCTCATATTATCTGCTTATCAATATGAAATTTGTTATCGTAAATCGTCAGATCATGGTAATGCTGATATGTTGTCTAGGTTGCCATTAGAAAATGTAGATGAAAATTTATGTGAATTAGAAATGAATTATTTTACGTATACAAATGATTTACCAATTACTGCTTTAGATATTTGTAATGAAACGAAAAAGGATCCTATACTTTGTAAAGTGTGGCGTTATGTTATGCATGGTTGGCCAGAATATTGTGATGATGTAGATTTAGATCCTTATTTTCGTCGTAGAAATGAACTAAGTATAGATAATGGATGTATTTTATGGGGATTAAGAGTTATTGTACCTCCAAAATTTCGTGATAAATTACTAAATGAGTTACATAGAGAACATTTAGGTATTGTAAGAATGAAAGCTGTTGCTCGTTCCTATTTTTGGTTTCCTAATTTAGATATGTATATTGAAAGTTTAGTATCTAAATGCACTGCATGCATTAATCTTAAGAATGTTCCTAATTCAGCTCCTATATTTTCATGGAAAGTTCCTTCAAAACCATGGGAGAGAGTACATGTTGATTTCTTTGAATTAAATGGCATGAATTATTTGTTATTAGTTGATACATATTCTAAGTGGTTAGAAATACAAGAAATGAAACTTACTACTGCAAGTAAAACTATAGAAGTGTTAGGTACTTGGTTTGCTCGGTTTGGTCTGCCTTGTGAAATTGTCAGTGACAATGGACCACAATTTTCGAATTTTAAATATCGTGAATTTATGTCAAATAATGGTATTAAATGTACTTATTCACCCCCATATCATCCTAGTTCGAATGGTGCGGCTGAACGTTCCGTTCAAACGGTTAAAAATTCGTTACAGAAACATTTAGATCAGTCTAGTTCAAAGTTATCTCTTAATAAATGCATTTCTTCATTTTTATTTACTTATCGTAATACATCTCATTCTGTTACTAATCGTAAGCCTAGTGAATTGTTACTTAGTCGTGAAGTTCGAACACGATTTACTTTGTTAAGACCAGATATTCAACAAACTGTAGATATGAAACAAAGTTGTGAAATTGCTAAACGTAATGTAAATCGTAAGGTCAGAGAATTTATTGTGGGGGAGAAAGTAAGGGTGTTAAATGTTCGTAATGATTATCCAAAATGGTTGTATGGTAAAATAGTTAGTCGGTTAAGTCCAGTTCGATATATAGTTAAAATTGGTTATCGTGAACGCCAAGTTCATGTTGATCATATTCGTGAAACATTTGAAGACAATATTTTACCAAATGATCATTTTGAGCCTATAATTAACTCAGATGTAGATGTTGATAATAATAAAACTAGTCAAACTGATGTTACTGATTGTAGAAGTAATAATGATATAGATAATAATTTGTCAGTTCAAAATTCAACACGTAAATCTGCTGTTAATGTAAACAATAGTGTTCGACGTTCAGGTAGAATTACAAAACCACCTGAAAGACTTATTGAATCTATCTAAATATACTAAGTGGTATTTTATAGTATATTTCATGTTTCAGTAATAAGTTATTGATATAGGTATTACTATGTTAAGTAAACATACATAAATTTCTGTTAATTTAGAATCTTAAAAATGTGTAACATTTTAGTTTAGTGTGGAGGAATATTGTGTCTCTTTAGTTCTATACATTGTATAACAATGTTGCAGTATATATGATGTCATTATGGTATGTGACCCTTGACCCAAGTTAATTATTGTACCCCTCTAAGGTGAATAAAAGAAGCATGTTCAAGATGGCTACTAGTTGAGAGTCAGTGTTAATTATTCTCTGTGAATACACCACAATGCCCACAGCAGCTAAATCGTCCGGGCAGTCAACAAGGGTTGTCCCATATTTTTACTTTTTTCGGTAATGAAACATTTGTAATACACTAAAAACTGATTAAGAGTAACAACTCATTATGTAATTATCAGAAAATCATTAGAATTTGATTGCTTTTTATAAAATTTTACCCCAAGCTAACAATTATTGTGTGTCCCATGGTAAAAAAAAAACGATTTCTACGATTATGAAGAAACTACTTAACTTTGGTTATTATAAACTTACCTATGTGTTTGAAATAAACTCCGGTTAAATAAAATCCATTGCACAATTAAATATACCAACCAATACAAAAGTTCTCTCTTGTAAAATTGAACTTCTCACAAACTTTGACACCGAGAAATAAAAAATGGAAGCTTATTACGTCACTTATCGGAATGGATCATTTCGTATAAGGGGGTAGTTAAAGCAGTTCAAATTTTGTGTTGGTGCGTTCGATTACAGGCGCTTACTCTAGCCACCGCGAATGCGTTCAGGTTACCGATGACGTCATGTGAACAGCTTACTCGCACCAGACCGAAGTAACCTGCCCAAGGAGCCGGTTACTTCTGGAAGTATACCATTATTCAACATGGAAGCAAATAAATCATTTGATCGAAGTTATATTTGCAGATAAAGTTTAGGCGACAGAATAATTATTGTTGACACTTTTCTCAGTAGTGTTGTGTTTATTTTAGTGATTCTACATCTTGGTTTAACGATTCCAAGAATTAGAAAAAGCCACTCAGCGTCCTTTCAGTTGCCCAAAGACACGCTCGATCGCAGAACTAAGATGTTTATTAAATATTTTTCTTTCTTGATAACGGGTCAGTTTCCCCAAACCAATGTATGGAGTCATAATTCCATGGCTAAAGAGAGCAGACTGGGTCCCCAAGTAGAAATTCTTCCTACTGAATTTGGTATCTGATTAGAGGAAAGTCTTCAAAACCGTAGCGTCATGTGTACACCCAGACCAGCCGATGTGAACATGAGTAAATCGAATTCGATGATCACATAGCCTACAGCCTGGAGTACGACAGAGTGACCTGTTTGCGGTTTATGTGTGATATTCGATTGTCCTTCATCTTGGGCGCCATAATTCGAATATGACAGCCATCCATACCTCCGATTATTCTTGGAAATTTACAATATTTAGCAAAACCGTAATAAATTTCTTCACGTTTGTGGAGTAATGGGCAATTGTAACACGGACGGGAGATCTTCCTTTGTTCTTTTCGTTCAATAAGCATTTGTTGAATTCTATATTCCAAATCTGTCAGATAGTGAGCGAAATAAATCTATATAGTGTGCCATCACAACCTTGCCGTTCTAACTACAATTCTTGTAAGCCATGGAGCTCGTTAACAAAGTTAACAAATGTTACATTGGTTGAACGAAAATGTGATTTAAAGTATGTTCTGCATAATATGGGCTTTATTTCGCTTCTCTGGATTTAATAGTTCCAATGAGGTACCAATGAAAAAGTCTAAAGTTTGTTGATGGATTATTGTCTGCTCGTTGTTATTTATCAGAACATCGAGCATAATTAATTGTTTGGCGGCGTTTACCTTCCATTTTGATATCCGAAGAAAGCGCCGCATCCTTCAATTACCCATTCCCACTGCGCATGTCGAAACGTACTCGGGGAACCTGACCGAGTAAGCAGGGAACAAATAATCTATATAGTGTGTGATCATAACCTTGCCGTTCTAACTACAATTCTTTAAGCCATGGAGCTCGTTAACAAAGTTAACAAACGTTGCATTGGTTGAACGAAAATGTGATTTAAAGTATGTTCTGCCTTATATGGGCTTTATTTCGCTTCTCTGGATTTAATAGTTCCAATAAGGTACCAATGAAAAAGTCTAAAGTTTGTTGATGGATTATTGTCTGCTCGTTGTTATTTATCAGAACATCAAGCATAATTAATTGTTTGGAGGCGTTAACCTTCCATTTTGATATCCGAAGAAAGCGCCGCGTCCTTCGATTACCCATTCCCACTGCGCATGTCGAAACGTACTCGGGGATCCTGGCCGAGTAAGCGCGGAACAAATAATCGAACGCGACATGTATGAATAAGCTATTGCTCTGAGACCCAGTAATGAGTTTGGGCGTTGACAAACATAAATACGCCCATAGTCCGATCGATATCTTGTTTCCGCCTTGTATTAATTATTTGGTTAGAGAATTCGGAGGGAATATTTTTCTTTTGAATTACATTTGTTTTACTGGCCTTGAATATCACCCATGAATATTTTTAATATTTCCTGATGATGAACTTAAGCAGTCCTGCCATTGGCTGCCAATTAACCTCGGCAATCTGCTGTAGCCGAGGTAGGCCTAAATTCCGATGTATTTTACATTTGCCTCGACAAAATTAATAGCCGAGGCCATTGAATAGGAATATAACAGGTTTTTTTTTATAGATAAAAAAAAATAATTATAATCAACAAATCATACCGCGTATAGGTTTATTTATCGGTAGATAGTTCCATATATTTCTATTTCACTTTGAATATTATTTCTGGTGTGTTCAGAATTTTATAATCGTGAAATTCACAAGGCTGTTTATCCATAAGATTGTATTCTCAGTTGTTAACAAATTATGAAATCCACGGAGAATGGAATTTTTCGATGGCATTTCGTAGATCGTGATCAAGTCCCAGCTAATCAACGCTTTGAATTATATTGGCGTAAAAGGTACCATGTCATATGAGTTATTGTATGCTACACAGATGGTTAAATTTAGTGCCGCGAAACTTGCACGAATTTTCCCTGCAGTCTGCATAATTAACACACAAAACCAAATAATACACGCAATCTGACGTGTGATTTTTGTGTTTTAAATACATTTTTATAAAGAGGATAAACGATGTTTAGACATCCTGAACTGTTCTTTTCAAAGTTGACTATGATTGAATGGGCTGTAAATGTGTTTTTTATAAAAATATAGGTCCTATATAATATACATGGGTGAAATTACTGGGTGAAAAGCAATATTATAGATGTATATACGAGTATTTGTATAATCGGTAAATAAAATTTAGTAGACTGACAATAAAATGGTTCAAAATTAATGTCATTGTCTCCAGTTGCTGTTTTCTTGCCCAAACTCAAACGATCAAAAAAGCTGTGTGCTGTTTTGATTACAACACACGTGGTTGTCACAAATTACCCCCTTCAACATAATTACGGTGGTTTAGCCCATAACGTCACGTGCATAATGTTGTGATGGACACAGACGAAAATACAAGCAAAAACATTGACTTTTCAAGAGAGAACCCCTTTTTTCCCTTGGGATGTTTAATTGTGCAATTAATTTTATTTAACCGGAGGTGATTTTAAACACATAGGTTAAGGTAAGTTTATAATAACTTAAGTAGAGTAGTTTGTTCATAATCGTAGAAATCTGTATATTATTTACCATGGGACACACACTAGTATATACATGAAACATTTAATATCATGGATTTAGCTGTTCAGTTATCAAAATTCATTGAAAATCAAAATACTTGTTCGATTCAACACCTTAAACTCTGTGTATCAATCTGAAGTCAATGGGATGATAAGTTTGGCCTCTATAACGTTACAAGATTTTTTGAAGTTATCAAGGGAGATAACTCTGGCAGTAATTATTTGAAATCTCTGAAAATCAATAGGCTTCTTCATCTCATGACCTTAAACACTGTATGTAAATTTAAAGTCGATCGGATATTAACTTTGAACAGGATTTTTTCGAAGTGATCAAGGGCCATAACTCTGGCAGTAATTATCGGAAATTGTTGAAAATCAAAAGGCTTCTTTCGTCTCATGACCTTAGACACTGTGTATAAATTTAAAGTCAATCGGATATTAACTTTGGACTCTAGAGCGTTCACAAGATTTTTTTTTAAGTGATCAAGGGCCATAACTCTGGCACTAATTATTGGAAATTGCTGAAAATCAATAGGCTTCTTCGTCTTATGACCTTAAACACTGTGTAAAATCAATAGATGTCTTAGTCTCACGACTGTAAACACTATGTATAAATTTTAAGTCAATCGGATATTAACTTTGGCCTTTAAAGCGTCCACAAGATTTGTTTAAGTGATCAAGGGCCATAACTCTGGCAGTAATTATCGGAAATTGCTGAAAATCAAAAGGCTTCTTTCGTCTCATGACCTTAGACACTGTGTATAAATTTAAAGTCAATCGGATATTAACTCTAGAGCGCCCACAAGATTTTTTTGAAGTGATCAAGTCAATCAGATATTAACTTTGGCCACTAGAGCGTCCACAAGATTTTTTTAAGTGATCAACACTGCAAGGTGCATAGTGTGTAGAAATGTCGCCAGAGCTTTTAGTATTGGGCTTCTGCGATAGAAAATCCTCTGAGCAAGTAGTAAAGCTTAATTATGGTTACTATTAATGAAAACTAGTGAGAAATATACGTGTTGTCAGTTGTCGCTTAAACCCGTCAGTACTTGTACCGTATGTCAGTATTTCTGTTAATGGTCAGTAATAATCATACGGTGAGTATGTGAGTTAATTGGTTAGTATTCATTTCTTCTGTCAGTATGTAAAGATAACGTGAGTAATTAAACAATCGTGAGTTTATCCAAACATATCACTAGTGAGGCACGTGCGGGAGAAATTGAGGAAAGCGTGACTAATTAAGAAAACGTCACTATTTGAGCTACCGTTCACTATCCAAGTATAACTGCCAGTTACCTTTGATGTGCGTCGGTAATTGGACCTGACGTCAGTAGAGCATGAAATCATTAACTATATAAAATACTGGCGAGTATTGTTACTGTAAGTGATCATAATATTTTTATTACTAACCTGAATATCTCCTCCGATTCGAGAATATTAATAAATAATTAAAATTATTGGTGGCAATGAGTAAAGGGACTATTTGTCGGCAATTTCGCTTACCGCCGTAGTTTGCAAAAAAACCCGCCAAAGATAGTTAGATAGATCGATCTCTAAATACAGTGATCAGAGTTCGGATGAGACAGAGTCCACTTCATATATAAATATGAATTTAAATGCTCAGTGGCGAGGTTTGATTCGTCACATTATCTGTACCCATTCACGTTCTTACAACAGGGTTCCCATGCAGAATACGGCGCAATATGTATTACAATTAATATGTATTCTCGTTACATGCGGGTTGGCACATATTTTGGGGTAGGTGACGCAGTATGGATTAGTAAATTTGGAATCAGAACTAATGGTTTAAGAAGATCATCAACACAAATCTGTTTTCGGTAATTTTATTGAAACAGATTATGATAACAGATATACACGCTGAAATTATGAACACCGAAGAATCATGTGATTATATATTTACTTTCGAGAAATAATAGCTATTAAACAATATATATATCAATGAAACAATATAAATAACGATGAAAATAATAATAGCATATAATAAGGTACGATACACAACGTTAAAATACAATATGATCGTACGTAACAGAAAAATAATAAATTTCATTCAAGTAATTCGAAATTATGAGCACAGAAGATTCTATTAATAATTTAGAAATTGTTTTATTTAGCACACGATAAATATAATTGATACATTGCATGCAACGGTGAAATAGTAAAACCATGTCCGACATTCGATCTTGGGATATTTTTCATGTAGATATCCTGTGCGATTAATTCTTTATTAAAACAAAAGGCTGATAGAAATACTTCTAAAGGAACATTGAAAATCATCCCCTAAAAAAACACATTTATAACTACACTATGTTACATATTCAAAACTGAGACAATTCTAAGCACGGGAAATTTCAAGGAATTGAAAACACAATAGCAAAACTTTTGTTAAAGATTTCCAACAAATTTATAGAGCATTTTTATTTCTTAAAATTTGTCACTTACATATCCGAAATTTTCGTTTGAGTTTTTGTACAATAGTCACACCGGTAACAAATTGTCTTTGAATGATACAGTTTATCAATAAACATAACAGAAATATATATAGTTAATAATTTCACGCTCTATTGAGGTGGTAAACCTAGCCAATCAACATTCTTAATCTCTTGAGCACTATAACACAAAGGTGCTAATTAAGTGGTGAGATTAACAGAATCTAATCCCATAAAAGATTTAATATACAAGACCTATATTACTAATGTACGGACTATTCTCTTTGGTTCTAAATTCTAACACCGAGCGAAATATTAAACAAACATTAACAAATATATGACATGGTTGTTATGTGATTTAGTATTAAAATCTAACGATATCTTTAACTTGCTTTTTCTCGAAAATGTCGCAAAATCATTAGTTTATCCGACCAGAGGAAAGTGTCAAACTGGTGGTGTGAGTGTCTCAATGTGAATGAAATAATTCACCAAAATATTTTGTGAAATAAACTGTCGGAAATGCAGCCAGGCAGCATTCCAGACACTGGTTGTCGAGATAAATTGAGCTGGTCAGATACTGTTCGTCGCCAAGTCAGCAGCTTATCCTAGCAAAGAGGGAGGTGTCAAATGAACGGAGTGAGTGTATCAAGTGAATGTATATTCTCGTCGTGTTGGACCTATATTACTAATGTATGGACTATTCTCTTTGGTTCTAAATCCTTACACCGAGCGAAATATTAAACAAACATTAACAAATATATGACATGGTTGGGTTCAGATTCATGCCGTATTTCACAGAACGTAACTAATTTGACATTAGACTCAAAATGGAAACAATTGAATGTAAATCAGTTCATATACAATCAGCTTACATTATTATATGCATTGCGACCAGGGTTCTTAATCCATTTTGAAATGAACCGGCCAAGGGTAAGCCTAACGGATAGTCGTATTTTCAACAACAGACATGTTGGTTTATGCATACTTTATTCAAGTTAATAATTGCATAACGTATTCTGAATAATAATTGCTTAAACTTCGAATAAACAAAACTTTTGTTGTAATTGCATACCTGTATTCATACATCGATAATAATATCGAAATTTATTGTCAAATTTCAGTAACTTGCATAATGCATATTCCTACTTTCGCTTTCATCCAACCAAACGGAAGTTATAATTTAGTAAAAAGAAAAACTACCAGTAAATACAAATATGTTTTTTTTACAATTGTATTATTGTGATCACTTGTCAATATATAAAAATAAAAAGAATGTAATATCAATATTAACAAATTAGCAAAAATTAGTTCTGTGTATAGTCGGAACTCGGAAATATGCCGAGGTTTGCCGAGTGATGCCATACTTGCGAAAAGTCACGTGGCCAATTGTCATGGTAGGCTATTACTTGACATAATAATTATATACGAGTCAGTAGGTTATTACCAGATTTACTCACCGCTAACATAATAATAATAATTATTAATATACGAGATCAGTAGGTTATTACGTGACTTAAAAAAGAAGACTAAATTTATAACTTACGAGACAAAACATTTTTTTGTGAAATTTTGTCAAACGAAAGCCATTTGACAGTAGTTAACCATTCGGAATTGAAATATCTCCCAGACTTCGACTTTGGTTGGTTGACCTATATTGGCCGTGGGAGTTTCTCTGACTTTTGGAACTTCCAATGACGACGTGCATGCTTGAAGTTCAAGGTCAATGCCGCAATCACTATCATCGGCTAAAACTTGTTTACGTTTTCTATTGTCATTCTGCGAGGTGTTCAAGTACTTCAACATTGTGTTAGATATAAATGAATGAACCGACATTGGATTATATATACATTCTTTTACTTGATTGACTCAACTAATTAAGTTGTTTATTTAGGAAATGAGCCGATACGGATTGAAGTCGAAGGTATTCATATTGTATTGACTGACTCTTTGGTGTGTTTCTTAATCGACGAGTAATAATTAACTCTTTGTTATCGGCCGAAAGTTGATTGATTAATGATACCATAGTGGCCGGTTCATTGTTTTTCAAACCGGCTAGATTAAAGATCAATCGGCTAAAGCCGACAAAAAACAGCCGATTAAGATCCCTGGTTGCGACCCATTTAGGTCAATTTCTAGGTCCTAAATATATTTATAGTGATGGTCCGATATGACACCTATCAGTTTTACCGATATCAAATATTGACAACAACATATAATATCGGCTGATACATATAATTACCAATAGTGGTTGATATAAAACTATTACACTTTGAAATGTCTCGAATGGCATAATAATCCTTGTAGATAAATATCACTGTCAGTCAGGAAACGCATGGTACTATTTTACCTCGGTTATCAAGCACGAACGCCGCATTTTTTAAGCAATAAAATTGTGTCACGCTTCCTACGCAATCACAAATACACTCCATCTATCTTGTCAAGGGGACGTTAATTGTTTGCTGTATCATTAAATAAAGTGGACATTATAAATATGTCATGTGTTGATAGTCGATAGTTACTATAAGTACTATAGTAACTAGTGTTGATTACGATGTAATTCCTAAAATGATTGGCACCTGTATGTCTATAATAGGTGTCTGAACTGAAAGGTTCATGCGGCAATGAATGAAACATCAAAGCGAAGAGCAGTCATGTGACATTGTTTCGTCATTTCTAGAACTATGAACCATCTAATGGGAACTTATTTGTTTGTAATATTATTAATAAATAAAGTATGATCTATATCATAAATTATTATTTGTTGATACATATTATGTCTAAATTCTTAAAGTAGCCTTGCATAACAAAAGAAATCACTAAATTATTTCTAAATTTTCACAGGCATCTAGAAGCTGGAATGTCAATCTTGTGACATCAAAGGGAGATCCTCCCTTTCATCTTTCATGCTACTCACACGTAAACCATGCGGTATATTTCCCCGCCTTTTCCAATACTTCTATTCATAATGATTAAGTATCCAGACAATACCAGCAGTGATCTAGATAAAACTAACGTGAAGTAGTAAGATTTGGAACTATTTCACGATAAGCGACAACCCAAGATGTGCGATGCCTCATACCAGTCCGGTATGCACACGATTCTTCAGTGCTAAGAATTTCAGCTTGTATGCGTATGTTTGAAATTCATTATTTCTGTTATCTGCTATCATGTTATCTGTTTCAATAAAATTAATGAAAACAGATTTGTGTTGGTGATCTTTTTTTACCATTAGTTGTGATTCCAATTTAAACCATACAGATATTAAAGCGCCGCACATCCCAAAACAAGTGCTAATCCGCATGAACGAGAATAAATATAAATTGTAAATTAAATAACACTACACACATTGCCCCGTATTCTGCAAACTACACATTGCCCCGTATTCTGCAAACTACACATTGCCCCGTATTCTGCAAACTACGGCGGTTATGGAAATCGCCGAAAAATACACCCGTTATTGTTTAAAAACAGTATTCTGCAAACTACAGCGGTAACCGAAAAATACCCCTGTTCACTACCATCCATTATTGTTAAAAAAAACAAACCATTTTCTGATTCGAGAATAATAAAAAATAATTAATTAATATTTTATTCAGAAGGTAGAGACAATTTAACGGGAAGTTAAATTACCTATAGTAACAATACTCACCAGAAATGTATATAGTTAACGATTTCACGCTCTACTGGCGCCGTGTCCAATTACTAACGCACATCAAAGGTAACTGGCGGTTATACTCAGATAGTGAGCGGTAGCTCAAATAGTGACGTTTTCTTAATTAGTCACGCTTTCGTCAATTTCTCCCGCACGTGCCTCACTAGTGATATGTTTAGATAAACTCACGTTAATTTAATTACTACTGTTTTTTTACATACTGACAGAAGTAAGGAATACTAACCAATTAACTCACATACTCACCGTATGATTATTACTGACCATTAACAGAAATACTGACGTACGGTACAAGTACTGACGGGTTTAAGCTACAACTGACAACACATATATTTCTCACTAGTTTTCATTAATAGTAACCATAATTAAGCTTTACTACTTGCTCATAGGATTTTCTAACGCAGAAGCCCAATACTAAAAGCTCTGACAACATTTCTACACACTATGCATGTTACCGTGCAAGGGCCATAACTCTGGTAGTTAGTATCGGAAATTGCTGAAAAACAATAGGTTTCTTCGTCTCATGACCTTCAACACTGTGTATAAATTTAAAGTCAATAGGATATTAACTTTAGCCTCTAGAGCGTCCACAATTTCATTAATAATAACCATAATTAAGCTTTACTACTTGCTCATAGGATTTTCTAACGCAGAAGGCCAATACTAAAAGCTCTGACAACATTTCTACACACTATGCATGTTACCGTGCAAGGGCCATAACTCTGGTAGTTAGTATCAGAAATCGCTGAAAAACAATAGGTTTCTTCGTCTCATGACCTTCAACACTGTGTATAAATTTAAAGTCAATCGGATATTAACTTTAGCCTCTAGAGCGTCCACAAGCAATTGTGGACGCCAGACCGACGACAATATACGACCACATTTTAATGTGGGCGTATAAAAAACGAATAACTAACGGGCTAGTGATCTATTTAGCTGTACTAGTCCTGGACTAGTACTCTTTCACTGGTTTGTGGATTAAAGGAGTGGCGATATAGATAAATAAACTATAAAACATCCCACATTTATTTCTCAGATTCCAAGGAAAACTCATCAGCCATAACAATAGATTTTCAGTAGTAAAACTTAGATCTGCATGGCCATTTTTTGTTCAGCGTCTATTCATTCATTCTTGGCATTTCATTTCTCGATCTTGCATGCTTTGACAAGTCAGGTATAAACCAGTTGAAATTTGGATGATTTAAAAACAAAAGACTCCCTTTATACTTTATATTAGATTAGTCCTGACATAAATATTTGAAAGCATACCTTCTGATTATTTAACAGGTATTTCCAAAGAATTCACTACACATGTTCGTTACACACACGCCATGCTGAATGGTTCCAGTGACCAGTGTGTCGTCAACTTTGACTGTTTCGGCACACAGCATCGCACTGGAGTGGTAATATAAGAGAGAGAGAAATAGGGTTTAACGTCCACTCAACACAAACTAGGTTATTTCAGGACTAACACATGTTCTTTAGCAGTGGGAGGAAACAGGAGTGCCCGGAGGAAACCCATGAGGTTGAGAAGGCGCCCCTATCTCCATGCCACATACGCTCACACCAGGGCTCGAAAACACAGCAGCAAGCCAGAGGTGACCGGTCAGCTAGAGGTCGAAGCGCGGCACTCTAGACCACTAGGCCATATTATATCAACACATCAAACTGATTTGTTTCATTTCGAGATTCTTTTTAGAGTGACCAGGTAAGTAAGTACAGTAAAACAATTAATTTGTATTAGTCAAGGATATCTTGTGTTTTGCAGTAAAGTGGTATATAACATACAAATCTGCGAGGGGAATTAAATGGGGTTAATTTTCTGTGATTTACGAATGACATGTGCTATATGAAGTATTTATACTATTCAAAAAAAGTAGAGGATATTTGATTTTGGGGGCATAATACTAAAATATGCAAATGACTACGAAAAAAGTCACTATAGAACCTAACAGAAGAAAGATTTCCAGTTACATGTGACGCCCAAACGCACCAATATCTACTGCATGGAATGCAGGTGATGCTTGGGACAATCATGGGGGTCCAACCCAAGATTTGCACGACTCTGACTTTGAATATTACAGTCATTGTGGCATTGAATTCCAGGATGGAAACATCAGTTTAATTGTTTTAGTGACCAGAAAACAAATTTTGATATGCGTCGGCTTACCCAAAATGAAAGGTTACGTGTCCTTGGCATGCTACAGATCGGCACAACACAGGCGGTTGTGGCGCGGACGATGAATGTTTCTCAGTCTGTCATAAGCAGGCTATGGTCCAGATACCGTGATACACAATCTGTACAGGACAGACCACGCTCAGGTCGACAAAGGGCGACAACTCAAGCCCAGGATCGATTTATCCATACCTTGGCTTTGAGAAATCGTGTCATCACAGCAAATCAGATCAGCGCTCGACTTCAAACAGACACTGGTGTGAGAGTGAGTGGCCAGATGATTCGGAATCGACTGCATAGGGGTCACCTTCGCGTCCGACGTCCTCGCGTGATCCCTTGTTTGAGAGATCATCACATTCAGGCAAGACGTCGTTGGTGTAGGGATCGTCAACACTGGGATAATCGACGCTGGAGCAATGTGATGTTTTCAGATGAGTCAAGGTTCACTGTTGATTTTTTGGACAGACGTAGGAGGGTGTGGCGTCGTTGAAACGAGCGCTTCCAAGACGTTAACGTCATCAGACATGATCGATTTGGGGGTGGTTCTGTTATGGTGTGGGGAGGCATCACTGTTGCTGGAAGAACGGCTTTACATGTTGTTGCAGGGCGTGTTACAGGCCAGTACTACCGGGACAACATCTTGGCAGTCCATGTTGTACGGTTCGCACAACGTCATGGCCGCCGTTTCATCTTCCAGGATGACAACGCAAGATGTCACAGGGCCAGGATCGTTACAGGTTACCTCCAACAACAGAACATCACCACATTACCTTGGCCAGCACTGAATCCCGACCTCTCCCCCATCGAGCATGTCTGGGACATGCTTGGACAGAGGTTACGTCAACGTCAACAACGTCGTGCCAATGTCCAAGAACTTGCTGCTGCGTTGCAACAGGAATGGGACAATCTGGACCAAAATGACCTTAGACGTCTCATTAGGAGTATGCCACGTCGGATCAATGTTTGTTTGGCAAACAGAGGAGGATTTACCCGTTACTGACTTTGTTGTAATGCTGTGGTAACTTTGCTGTTTGACCCCAGGTATCATTTTACCCTTATAATGGCCAGTCTCTGCCTTACTTAGTCTAACGATCATTTGGAATAAATCGATGAATGTGAACTTCATTTCATTTTGTCATTTGTTTCTTCGTCAGTTTCATTAGGTGACTTTAATAACACTTAAAAATCAAATATCCCCTACTTTTTTTGAATAGTATATATGGTCTTTAGTGAAAGAGAACATTGTTGTGCCCACCATTCCTGGTTTTGAAAGTCAGATATGATACGAAAATGAATATCGTTTGTATTCTTTTTTAAATCATTTCATCAGTGCAACAGAACCATGACCAATTAACTGAGTAGCCCTACATACATCCTTAAATATTAGGTAATCAAGTCTAGGATCTTTATTAAAGATAGGTTGTCGGACAACGAAACATACGCCCACAGCAGCTACATCGTCCGAGCTGTCAACAAGGGTTGTCACATATTTTTACTTTTTTCGGTAATGAAACATTTATAATACACTAAAATCTGAGTAACAACTCATTATGTAATTTTGCCCCACACTAACAATTAGTATAGGAAAAACATTTAATATGATGGATTTAGCTGTTCAGTTATCAAAATTCATTGAAAATCAAAATATACTCTTCAAAAAAAGAAACGCACAACCCATTTTTCATCATTTTGTTATTTACACGAAGTCGTTCTTTCCATAAATCTTACTTGTTTTAATGTCATTATGTAAGGATAAAAGAAATTCATTGTTGGTTTTAAATGTAATGTTACTAATTGTGACTGTAATGTTTAAATGTAATGTTACTAATCATTTTTGTCGAAATTTGTTATCGTTTGATTGCACCAAGAAACATGAATTTAACAACTTCGCAAGCTTTTCGCATGGAACCTACATCTAAGGTCTTTACAATCCCGGGGTTCTCGGTTCCCAAATCAGTTGCACATGTAAACATTCAAGGAACCAAGTGATGCCATATCTGAATGAAGACCAACGCGACAACGCTATTGGTCGATTACAGGCAGGTGAATCCAAGACAGATGTAGCCAGCCTGCTGAATGTTTCCCTTAATTTCATTTCTCGCCTTTGGGATAGGCCTCTTCATCTTATGACCTTAAACACTGTGTATAAATTTAAAGTCAATCGGATATTAACTTTGGCCTTTAGAGCATCCACAAGATTTTTTGATGTGATAAAGGGCCTTAACTCTGCCACTAATAATCGAAAATCAATAGGCTTCTTCGTCTTATGACCTTAAACACTGTGTATAAATCTAAAAACAATCGGATATTAACTTTGGCCTCTAGGAGCGTCCACAATATTTTTTGAAGTGATCAAGGGCCATAACTCTGGTATTTATTATCGGAAATCGCTGAAAAATAGTAGGCTTCTTCGTCTTGTTAACTTAAAAACTGTGTATAAATTTAGTCTCTAGAGCGTCCACAAGCAATTGTGGACGCCGGCCGGCCTGCCGGGGGCGACGACAATATACGACCACATTTCAATGTGGGTGTATAAAAACCAATCTATCCAGGCGGCCAAGATAAGCCATCTTTTTAGAAAAAAGCCTTCTAAGACAGAGAGCGGGGGATTTTTTAAACTGGTTTATATATACCATCATCTCACTTAGACGACAAGTTAATGGCCATAACTCTAGATATAATAAACGGAAGTTGCTGTAATTCTATAGGATTCTTGTTTTTCCTAATTCAAATGACGCATACAAATTTCACAAAGATGGGCATATAACTTTTGACGTCAGAACGTTCGCAAGCTCGAACAAAGTGGAAACAAGGGCCACAACTCTAGACAAAATAAACGGAAATTATTGAAATTAAATACCGTAAGCTTCTTCATCACACTAATGTCAACAACATCCATCAATTTTTAAATAATAGGATAATAACTTTTGGCGTTCAGAGGAAATAAGGGCCATAACTTTAGGTATAATATAATAACGGAAATTATTGAAATTAAATAGACTTTTTCATCACACTAATATCAACAACATCAATCAATTTTTAAACAATCGGATCATAGCTTTTGGCGTTAAGAGGAAACAAGGGCCATAACTCTAGATATAATATTGAAATTAAATTATTGAAATTAAATAGACTTCTCCATCTCACTAATGTCAACACCATACATGTACATCCATTTTAAAACAATCACATCATAATTTAAGAACGACGGGCAGACGTACGTACAGACGGACGGACACACGAGGCTATGGCAATATATGTCCACATTTCCATGTGGGCATATAAAAATATGGGTGTATAAAAACATAATGTGTGTAACTGCTTACCTTTACTTCCAGAGGTTTATCAGGAGGTAATGGAACAGCTCTTTTACTACCTACAGGTCGCAGGGTTATAGGTCCAGCTTGAAATATATTTCCTAAACCGATTTTAGGAACTTTTGTGGTTTTCACCTTTGACTTAGTTTCTCCTTCTGAATTATCTCCTGATAAAGATAAGATGGGAGTTTTAAAGGAGCTAAACCTCTTTGAAATTATGTTGAGAGAATACTCTTTGAAAGGTAGCCAAATAAATTAGCTATTGTTCTTACTTTTGACTTAGTTTTTCCTTCTCAAGTAACACCTTTTAAAGATATGGTGGTACTTTTTCAGTAACGTATCTTTACCAGTTCCCTTGATCGTAAGGCATATTAAGGGGGAATAGCAATAACCCCACACCGCATTTAAGCTGAATCCGTCAATAACCTTTTATTTTATCCCAATTTTGAAACCATTTAGTGTGTTGACTATAAAGACTCGAATAACAAGACACTAAGACGTGTTCAGACACATGGTGCTTCCTGCATAACATTGCAGTTCATGATACCAACAAAAATTTTTGATAATAACGAAAAGTTTTTTGTCACACTAATTTTCAGAATGAATCAAACAATAAATGGAAAGAGTTTTCCACAAATGCTGTAGCACAAGGTCTTAAGCATTAGAATGTGAGAAAGTGCTCAATATCTTATATCATATTAAGATTATATTATAATATATACATGTAAAGTATTTATTTAAACAATCTGAACACCCACATGTGTGAACCCCATACATTATTGACCTATGATATAAGATATACCGCCTACTACATTTTTATTATTAAAGTTAATAAGTAAATATATATGTAGGAAATACTTTACATGTATACAATATGACACAACTTATGGAGCACTTTCTCAAATCATTTGGGTGTAACAGTGATATATTCAAACGTTTTTCTAAATCGAATAAAAATTGTGACTTTCAAGGAATCACAACCAAAAAGGGCCTTAATTCAAAAAGATATGATCCGACATGCGAATATCAAAATGAACCAAGATCCATGGGTTATATACATGTATTTCAAGTTTCATCAAAATTGCATAAAAATTGTGGCCTCTAGTGGGTCCACAAACTTGACATACATTATATAAACACTATTTGTGTAAGAGAGGCAGCCATTTTGTACGGCAGTTTTGGTCCTATTTTCACGAAATTTAAACTCAGTGATATATTTTTGGTCAATAATTGTAACCTCTAGAGGGATCACAAGTTAAAAACACAAGTTTTCGTACAATTACAATCCAATATTTGCACAGGTGTTTGATTCCTGCATTATTTGAGAGAATTCATCCAGATTTTCTTTAGCGTGATTCCCCCTTACCAGTGATGCAGGTCGGAGGGCCTGACAAGTACAGCTGTCTAGTCGTCGGAGGGGACAAAAAACCAAAGTCCTATGTTCACATTGGTGCATGTAAAAGAACCCGTGACAGTTGGAATTCGATATAACAGTAGGCCATAATGCTGCTGTCCGGGCAAAATTTCCCTCATAGCACACTGTGTGGTAACTGCCCATCTTTTTTTAGCCCAGTTGGAGCAGAACGATAGGAAGTTAAACTCCATTTCATTTCCAATATGCGCAAATGTCGAAAGAAACCGCGATTTGGGTTATAAACATGCATTTCAAGTTTCATCAAAATCAGATGAAAATTGTTACCCAAAAGCTAAATATGTGAAATTTTCATACAATCAGGGGCCATAATCCATGAAGTTATAGTTCGATATATGCCAATTTCAAATGTAACCAAGATCTTTGGCCTTTAGAGTTTCGACAAACTAATTGTGGACTGACAGACAGGGATGATGACAACATATGTCCGCATAAAAATGTCGGCAAATAAAAACCACTTTATTCAAGCGAGCAATGGAGCCGTTACACCTACTAGGATGCATTATTCTGAATTGGATCCAAATCTGTTAATAATTGCAGCCTATATAATCATTTACAGACAAAATAATAAGAAAAAGTGCGTATAACACCACCCAAATGGGATGGGGGCATAAATCATGCACCAAATCAATAGTTGCCATACTTAGGGTATAAGGAATAAATGTACATCAAGTTTCAAGGTAATCTATTCAGAATTTTTGGCTTCTGGCGGTAAAAGCATAAATTGGGGCTGGGACATGCACCAAAATCAATAGTTGCCACCCTTAGGCTATAAGGAATACATAATGCCAAGTTCCAAAACGATCCATTAAGAATTGTGGCCTGTTGGCAACACACAGACACACAAGAAAAATAATGTGGGAAGATATATTTCTTAAACAAAAGGATTTAATCAGAACTGGGAGTTGAGGCCTGTGGACACAAAAAAATTGGGCGTGGCATTGTTCCAGGGGTTGGGCATGTACCAAAGATAATAGAGACCATCCTTAGGGCATAAGTATGAAAAGTTTTTAAGATAATCGATTAAGAATTGTGTCCTGTTGGAGACACAGAAAATTGGTGTGGCTCTCACCCTGGGGGTTGGGCAATGGGCATGCACCACAAACAATAGGGATGTTCTTTAAGGTATAAGGAATAAGTACGCTAAGTTTCAAGATGATATGTTAATAAATGCTGTGACAAAGTGCTTAATTTTCTATTTTATAAAACTAGATTGTGTGTACTTAGATTCCCCCCAGCTGGTTTTGATAATAGATGATATCGACTTGTCAACACTGTATATTCTTCTGGCTATGATCTAATTAAACATGTAATTAATCCCATTTTTCCTTTACAAACTACATTTTATAAAATTAGATTGTGTGTACTTAGATTCCCCCCAGCTGGTTTTGATAATAGATGATATCGACTTGTCAACACTGTATATTCTTCTGTTAAGGGACGAACTGGCTATGATCTAATTAAACATGTAATTAATCCCATTTGTCCTTTACAAACTACATATTATCTGTGTACAAACTCTGAATGACTTCAAAGGAATGTTTACCATGCATGACGTGATAAATAGACAATAACATGTATGATCACTAGTCTTATCTACCGGGTAATTTTCCTTATTGACGGAGGCGATATAACCAGGAGTTTACTGACAGATAGGGTCATCTTTAGGTTAAACGGAATAAGTATATAAAGTTTCAAGACGGTCAGTTGAGAATTGCCATTTTGTCGGGCAGTTTTGGTACGAATTTCATGACATTCATACTCAGACAAAATTACGGTGTAACAGTAATATAATAGACCATATTTCTAAATCAGATAATAATGGTGACCTCTAGATGAACCACAAGCTAAAAACGCAAAATTTTAGCACAATCAGGGGCCATAATTCAGCAACTTACGATATCATGTGTACGAAAATCGAAAAGAACCAAGATATTTGGGTTATAAACATGCAGTTTAATTTAAATCAAAATCAGATAAAAATTTTGACCTCCAAAGGGCCCAGAACCCTGATACACAATATTTTGACATTATTTGCAAATGAATGGTGGCCATTTTGTCTGCAGTTTCGGTACAATTTTTACAAAATTTGAACTCAATCATCAAGAGGGTATAACAGTCAAGTTATCAGAAATTGTTGCATGCCTCTGGTTATCATGAGAAATGATTAAAATTGTATAGGAATCTGGTACTTCCAAGTGCTAATATTTATTATATTCATTATCTTAAAACATGTATAGGTATGGAGATGATAACTTTAGCTATTCAAGTTATCAGAAATTGTTGCACATAAATGAGTCCTCATAGAGGAAAAAGTTTGGTCCAATCCAGCTGTTTGAAATGACCTTTTGATAGTAGCCATATACTGATAATAATATGCATATTATTAACTAACCTGTCTCCAATTCCCCAACAGGTGTTTCTTCGTTATTTTCTTCTGATACAGTAACAAATTCTACAAAATTTGATGGGAATACACCAGTCTTTTCACCTAGATGCCCTTCATACCAACCATCTTCAACCTAAATACAACATCAAATTCATATACTGTAGCACGTTCTTTAAAACAAATTTTATGAGAGGTCTACTAAAATAGTATTTCTATTGTGGTGTTAGTACTTTATTTATAGGTATGACATTATCTAGTTATAATATTTGTGAAAGTTGTAAATTTAATATGTATTTAAAGCTGCTGCTATCTTAGGGTATTGTGAGTCGATAATAAACATCACTAAATGTGAATTACTGGTGTATAATGGAAGTGGATTCTGTATTATTTTCCTGCCATTAGAGCAGTAATTAGGGTTGGACATTCTGGTATCGATTATGAAAGCATATGTTTTTCTATGGGCTTTTAGTGTGTTATAACGAAATCTAATGAGATCAGTTGTCAAAATTGGGTATTCGATTAGATCATGCCATTGTTCCAAGATCGCGGTCAAAAATACTGATTTTTCTGAATTCTACCTTATAACATATAAAGAGTGGCTTCGAATACCTCTGTCGATTGGACAATGTTTTATTTAATTTTCATTTAACAAAACACGTAAAGATAGGTTGCCAGGCAACGAAACATACGCCCACAGCAGCTAAATCGTCCGGGCAGTCAACAAGGGTTGTCGCATATTTTTACTTTTTTTTGGTAATGAAACATTTGTAATACACTAAAATCTGAGTAACAACTCATTATGTAATTATCAGAAAATCATGAGAATTTGTTTGCTTTTTATAAAGTTTTGCCCCACGCTAACAATTAGTATAGGAAACATTTAATATCATGGATTTAGCTGTTCAGTTATCAAAATTCATTGAAAATCAAAATACTTGTTCGTTTCAACACCTTAAACTCTGTGTATCAATCTGAAGTCAATCGGATGATAAGTTTGGCATCTACAGCGCAACAAGGTTTTATGAAGTGATCAAGGGAGATAACTCTGGAAGTAATTATTTGAAATTGATGAAAATCAGTAGGCTTCTTCCTCTCAGGACCTTAAACAGTGTGTGTAAATTTAAAGTCAATCGGATATTAACTTTGGCCTCTTGAGTGTCCACAGGATTTTTTGATGTGATCAAGGGCCATAACTCTGGCACTAATTATCGGAAATTGATGCAAATCAATAGGCTTCTTCATCTTATGACCTTAAACACTATGTATGAATTTAAAGTCAATCGGACATTAACTTTGGCTTTTAGAGCGTCCACAAGATTTTTTGAAGTGATCAAGGGCCATAACTCTGGCACTAATTATTGGAAATCGCTGAAAATCAATAGGCTTCTTCGTCTTATGACCTTAAACACTGTGTATAAATTTAAAGTCAATCGGATATTAACTTTGGCTTTTAGAGCGTCCACAAGATTTTTTGAAGTGATCAAGGGCCATAACTCTGGCACTAATTATCGGAAATCGCTGAAAATCAATAGGCTTCTTCGTCTCATGACCTTAAACATTGTGTATAAATTTAAAGTCAATCGGATATTAACTTTAGCCTCTAGAGCGTCCACAAGCAATTGTGGACGCCGGACCGACGGACGGACGGGGGCGACGACAATATACGACCACATTTCAATGTGGGCGTATAAAAACTGCAAAAATGTTGTTTTTTTGATAATTTTGTTACTATAAATGGTACTTTGCATGTTTTTTTCAGCTTCGGCGATGTTAAAAAGCTGTGGAATCAATTTAACTGTTTCATTTGCTACTAACCATTCAATTTCACTATGTATTTTCATATCTGATCGTATATACTATGCAACAGTAGACCATAGCCTCAAGTGAGAGCGACAGAAAGAGGAGAAGTACTGCGAGGAAAAAACTTTTCTAACAGATTTACAAAGAGGAGCACATGTTTGCTACAAAGGGAAAATTACAGACTGGTATATTCGTGATTGGTAGAATACTTCATTTGTGCAAAACAGAGAAAGGAAAAGTGATCATAAGTAGAGACATTGCTATCAAAATCATAGCACAAGAACTGCGAAACGATTGTTCCTCTTTCTGTCGCTCTCACTAGAGGCCATGATCTACGGTTACATATAGTATATACGAATAGATATGAAAATACATGGTGAAATTGAATGGTTAGATGCAAATGAAACAGTTAAATTAATTAATCCCCAGCTGTTTAACACCACCGAAGCTGAAAAAAAAAAATGCAAAAATACCATTTATAGTAACAAAAGTATCAAGGGCCATAACTCTGGTACTAATTATCGGACATGACTGAAAATCAATAGGCTTCTTTGTCTTATGACCTTAAACACTGTGTATAAATTTAAAGTCATTCGGATATTAACTTTGACCTTTAGAGCGTCCACAAGATTTTTTAAAGAGATCAAGGGCCATAACTCTGGCACTAATTATCGGAAATCGCCGACAATCAATAGGCGTCTTTGTTGTATGATCTTAAACGTTGTGTATAAATTTAAAGTCAATCGGATATTAACTTTCGCCACTAGAGCGTCCACAAGATTTTTTGATGTGATCAAGGGCCATAACTCTGATAGTTATTATCGGAAATCGCTGAAAAACAATAGGCTTCTTCGTCGCATGACCTTAAAAACTGTGTATAAATTTAGAGTTAGTCGGATATTGACTTTAGCCTCTAGACGGATGGACAGACAGATGGGGGCGACGACAATATACGACCACATTTCAATGTGGGCGTATAAAAAGGGCGATTTTTCGACAATCAGGGGCCATAATTCAGTTAGTTACGATCTGATGGGCGCAAATATCAAAAAGAACCAAGATCTTTGGGTTAAAAACATATATGTCAATTCTCAAGTATCATCAAAATCGGTTCAAAATTGTGACCTCTATAGGGTCCACAACCTTGATATAACATATTTTCACACCATTTGCGTACAAACGGCAACCATTTTGTCTGTCAATTTAGGTCCGATTTTCACAAAATTCGAACCCAACTCCATTGCCATCAGATAATAATTTTGATCACCTGAGGGACCACAAGCTAAAAAAGATAGGCTGGCACTGCCAGGCAGGATACGCCCATATTTTCGAGAGATGGATAGAGAACAAGCAATAATGAAAGTGATTTTTCCTACATCAATAAGTCCTGTATTTCATACTGTATTGGGAGCAGCCATTTTGTTGGTCAGTTCCAGTCTGATATTCATGAAATTCGAAGCTGACAATGATTATGGTGTAATGGTACACAACCTAGAAATGTTACTTTTCCTCAAAATCGGATAAGAATTGTGACCTGTAGAGAGTCAACAACCATGATATACCATATTTTTACACTATTCGCTTACAAACGGTGACCATTTCGTCCGGCAATTTCGGTATGATTTTCATGAAATTCGAACTCAACCTTCCTTACGGTGCAACAGTAATATAATCAGAGTTTTTTTTAAAATCTGATAATAATTGTTTGTGAGATAGACAGAGAACAAGCAATACCGAAAGTGATTTTTCCTACAATCATTAAGTTACAATTTGATATGCGCAAATATCGAAAAGAATAAAGATCTTTAGGTTATAAACAAGCATTTCAGGTTTCATCAAAATCGAATTAAAATTGTGACCTCTACAGGGTCCACAACTTTGATATACCATATTTTCACACTGTTCGCGTACAAACGGCGGCCATTTTTTCTGGCAATTATGGTCCGATTTTCTAGAAATTCGAACTCAACCTTCCGTAGGGTGTAATGGTGATAGAGTCAAACGTTTTTTTAAATCGGATAATAATTGTGACCTCCAGAGGGACCATAGGCGATTTTTCGGACAATCAGGGGCCATAATTCAGGAAGTTACGATCCGATATGCACAAATAACGAAAGGAACCAAGATCTTTGGATTATAACCATGCATTTCAAGTTTCATCAAAATCGAATTAAAATTGTGACCTCTACAAGGTCCACAACCATGATGTACAATTTTTTAACAGTATTCGCCATTTTGTATGGTAATTTTGGTCTGATTTTCCCGAAATTCGAACTCAACCTTCCTTACGGTGTAAAAGTAATATTATCAACCGTTTTATTAAATCGGATAATAATTGTGACCACCAGAGGGACCACAAGCTAAAATAAGGCGATTTTGCGTATAATCACCAACCAAAATCTTTGGGTTATAACCATGAATTTCAAGTTTAATCAAAATCGAATTAAAAATGTGACTTCTACAGGGTCCACAACCTTGATATACCATTTTTTAACAGTCTTTGCGTACAAACGGCGGCCATTTTGTATGGCAATTTTCGTCCGATTTTCCCGAAATTCGAACTCAACCTTCCTTAGGGTGTAACGGTGATATAATCAAACGTTTTTTTAAATCAGATAATAATTGTGACCTCCAGAGGGACCACAAGCTAAAAAGGGTCATTTTTCGGACAATCAGGGGCCATAATTCAGGAAATTACATTCCGATAGGCGCCAATATTTAAAGAAACCAAGATCTTTGGGTTATAAACATGCATGTCAAGTTTCATCAAAATCGGTTCAAAATTGTGACCTCTATAAGGTCCACAAGCTAAAAATGTGATTTTTCGTACAATCAGGGGCCATAATCCATGAAGTTTTCATCCGATACATGCCAATATCGAATGCAGCCGAGATCTTTTAGGGATAAACTTATATTTCTAGTTTCGTCAAAATCGGAGAGTCCACAAACAAATTGTGGACGGACGGACGGACAGGGGCGACGACAATATACGTCCACATAAAAATGTGGGAGTATAAAAAGATAGGCTGGCACTGCCAGACAGGATACGTCCACATTTTCGAGAGATGGATAGAGAACAAGCAATACCGAAAGTGATTTTTCCTACATCATTAAGTCCTGTATTTCATACTGTATTGGGAGCAGCCATTTTGTTGGTCAGTTCCAGTCTGATATTCATGAAATTCAAAGCCGACAATGATTATGGTGTGACGGTACACAACCTAGAAATGTGACTTTTTCGTCAAAATCAGATAAGAATTGTGGCCTGTAGAGAGTCCACAACCATGATATACCATATCTTTACACTATTCGCCTACAAACGGCGACCATTTCGTCCGGCAATTTTGGTACGATTTTCACGAAATTCAAATAATTCAGGAAGTTACGATCTGATATGCGCAAATACCGAAAGGAACCAAAATCTTTGGGTTATAACCATGCATTTCAAGTTTCATCAAAATCAAATTAAAATTGTGACCTATACAGGGTCCACAACCATGATATACTTTTTTTAACAGTATTCGCGTACAAACGATGGCCATTTTGTCAGTCAATTTTGGTCCGATTTTCCCGAAATTTGAACTCAAATCTTCCTTAAGGTGAAACGGTGATATAATCAAACGCTTTTTTAAATCGGAAAATAATTGTGACTTCCAGAGGGACCACAAGCTAAAAAGGGTGATTTTTCGTACAATCAGGGGCCATAATTCAAGAGCGCAAATATCGAAAGGAACCAAGATCTTCAGGTTATAAACATGCATGTCAAGTTTGATCAAAATCGGTTCAAAATTGTGACCTATATAGGGTCCACAACCTTGATATAACATATTTTCACACTATTCGCGTACAAATGGCGACCATTTTGTCCGTCAATTTTGGTTCGATTTTCACAAAATTTGAACTCAACCTTCATTACTATGTAACGGTGATATAATTTTTTTTAAATCGGATAATAATTTTGACCTCCAGAGAGACTACAAGCTAAAAATAAACATACATGTCAAGTTTCATTAAAATAGGTTCAAAATTGTGACCTCTATAGGATCCACAACCTTGATATAACATATTTTCACACTATTCGCGTACAAATGGCAGCCATTTTGTCCGTCAATTTTGGTCTGATTTTCACGAAATTCGAACTCAACCTTCCTACCATGTAACGGTGATATAATCAAACGTTATTTTAAATCGGATAATAATTTTGACCTCCAGAGGAACCACAAGCTAAAAAAAATTGATTTTTTGGCCAATCAGAGGACATAATTCAGGAATTTACGATCCGATGGGTGCAAGTAATCAAAATCGGTTCAAAATTGTGACCTCTATAGGGTCCACAAGCTAAAAACATGATATTTCGTACAAACAGGGGCCATAATCCATGAAGTTTCGGTCGGATACACGCCAATATCGAAAGCAGCCGAGATCTCATGGGGATAAACCTATATTTCAAATTTCGTCAAAATCGAATATGAATTGTGACCTGTAGAGAGTCCACGAACAAATTGTGGATGGACGGACAGGGGCAATGGCATAATACGTCCACATGAAAATGAGGGCGTATAAAAACTAGATGATGTAAATGGAATATGCTGAGAATTTAAGTCAGATTGCTTCATTGTAAGCTGAGAAAAACATAGCTTCGATTGTCATTGCACAGGAAACAGATCGTCTATCTGTATATATATGCATACACCATACCGAACTAGACAATATATAATAAAGAAAGAACAGGAATGCAATGCCTGTTGAAGCCTCGATTTTACCTGCTCTCGCTTCGGCACGTTTTTATTCCACAATTCGTAATGTCAGGCAATCTAACCCCTGCCAATTCAATAAGATATGATTTTTCTTCAATCTAGCCGTGCTGATTTGCACAAATACTCCCCAGAACGTGATATCATAGCCATTTGATTCCAATATTTACATCATTTTCCTTCGTTGACATTTGTCCTCAACTCCATGCGCTGTGGCCTGTCTCTTCACAATATTAGAAGAGCAAGGGATCTTTGTATTCTAGTTGGATCGGTTGGGTTTGGGTATAACTGCCCCTGCTTGTTTTAACAAGTTGGGTATATATTGGTATGTTTTCTGTGGCATTAAAGGTACTGCTGACAATGTGGCCGAACTTTTTTAGTATTTTTTTTTAAATAAATAAATTAAAAAGATTGAAGGAAATGGGCATATGTCATGCAGTGTTATATGTGGGATATTGTCGGAACAGCGAAATTTTAATTGTCAGGAGATCTGTATCATGCGGCTTATGGTAGAGGTATTCATATCCCCCCTC
This sequence comes from Patella caerulea, assembly GCA_036850965.1. Lineage (NCBI taxonomy): Eukaryota > Metazoa > Mollusca > Gastropoda > Patellidae > Patella > Patella caerulea. Next base: position 14,890,324 of record JAZGQO010000015.1, on the reverse strand, counting down.
CCCTTTCCTGTATCTCTGACCCTAGAAACACCGGGATTGATGATGTAGAAAAACTTTCTTGGACCACACATTTGACCCGTTGTTAAAAATGACCAATACCTAATGTTTCGGTCAGCTCATTTTAGTGGTTCTCAATTTGCATGCAAATTAAAATTAACTGCTACCAACAAACATTTTGCATGGTAAACCAGTGGACTGCAAAATAATGTCAAATACATTATCATTGATGGTATCGTACATCATTCATTAAATTTAAAAAAGTACTGTTTAAAGAAGGAATGTGAAAAAATAGGGTTTAATGTCCACTCAACACAAACTATATATAGGTCTTGCTAGAACTAACAATGTTCAATTTTATTTCAATAATTTGCTTGTGCATAGGTTTTTAACACAACCACACAACTGGACTCAATGACAGACTGTCTAATCCAATGTAAGGCTAGGCCTAGTGCCGCTGCCCAGGCAACATTTCCCTCATAGCACACTTTATGGCGTAGGCCGATCTTCATCAGTAAGACGTTAAATCCCCATTTTCTTTCCGATCCATCACAAATTTGTTTACCATTGGGTCACTCAGTTGAACTTGAAAATAAAGTGAAAATCAAGTAACATTTTGGCAACGTCTTCTTGAAGTAGGCTTTGTAACTTGGAATCGTTCCAATTTCCATCTCGCTACTTCTCCGCATAGATACACACATTTGTCTTTTTCTGTGCCCTGTAACCAAGCATTTACTATTTCTTTCTACTTTTCTTCGCAGTATCTGTAACTGTTCGTTCTCTTTGACACTTTCCGGGGTTATCCATGATGAAATCAACAAGACAAAACTCACAACTTTCAGTTTTACCCGAATGACTTATTTCTAAGGCGGATGTGCGGGTAAACTACAGCGATTGGCTGTGTAAAAATAAATATCCAATCAAATTTCGGTATAGAAAAACCGCGATTATCAAGTGACCAACGAAAAGATTGACCCGGAACGTCGTAAAAATGCTAGTATCCGGATCGGATAAGCGATTTTGACGTTCACGTCAAAACGACTCAATATTTTGAACTGAACTTTGCAGACAAGGTAAATACAAAATTCCTCTGTATTTTGGCGTTTAAATTTCACATGTACACGAACTTGTAAATCTCAGATTCTATGAAATTTGGGATTAACCCTTTAAATGGAAATTAAGTAAAACATTGTCCAATCGATGCGGAAATGTCTTTATCATGTTCAGTGTGTGCGAAAACATAGAACAAGAGGTATTAGAAGCCACTCTTTATATGTTATATAGTGTGGTCGGGGGATTTAAATTTGGCGTATTAGCAGGAATTAAGTGGGGGAAAGATGGTTTTGATTTTTTTTTCATCTATTGGTCCAGTAGTATCCCTCCATGGAGTTACCCATCTCTACCACGTGGGCAAAATTTTTGGCGCCATTTTGAATTTTGGACCCTCCCAATCACGTGAGCAAGCCCTAGTACCCCAATAAGAAGGGAATATTGACCTCCAAACCCAGCAAGTATGGTGTCTAATTATAGGTAATCGATATCACTGATTTCAAAAATCACATTTATTTTGGGCTATGACGTCATTATGATGTCATAGTGCATATGACGTCACCGATTCCACATACTTTATCAACGTTGGGAAATCTATTAAAGTTAAGATTAGTTTAAACATATTTTATTGGGAATAATTTACAAAGTAATCATGGTTACTTTATTAGAGATGAAAGTTATAAATGATCTCACAATTTATAATTGCATATTAGAAACATCACTGGACGTCATCGCCATCATCATCATCATCATCCTCCTGCGGAATTCCAGATGGACAGTTATCACAGTCACGACCATGACAACCACCACACGCTTCTACACACTTTAGTCCATGTTTAACACAACTACATTGGTGATTACCGCATCTATTATTGAGTCGTTTGCATTTGCAGCGGACAAAAGTGAGAACCTCCTCGGGAGCAGCTGGCAAATCGGTCATGATTGGCTGCAATCCATGTGGCCCAACCTCCCATCCCCACTCCTTTTCATCTAGTAAGCAATCGTCCAACTGAAGCCACCTAACAACTTGAAGGTGAACGCGGAGGCTATGATAGTAGGATGCACGCGGCGTGGGCGGTAGCAATCGGGGGTCTAGTTTACTGAGGTTTTCGGTTATCATCATTTGAAATTTTGTATGTCTCAATGTTGTTAGGTCGTTGCTGTTCTGGTCACCGAACTGTCTGCAGAATATCTCTGCTCCTAAGTCTCCAATTCGAGTCTGTGACATATCAGTACTTTTCATTTTCTCGGCGATTGCTACCAATCTTTCACTTTTCACGATGTCATTGTACAGTTCCAACTTTCCATGTTTGAATAAGGACGAGGTTGTGTCGCAGCCTGACCACGCGTGGATAAAAAGCAACGCTTCAGCTTGCCTTGAGTGGATTTTTCCACAAATGTCCTGGATGCAAAATAATCCACCTGACTTTGGTTTGCCGGGTAGCGGCTCCTTTCGCAAAACAATCTGACCAGATGCATTATCCCCCCGCTGGAAAACATGATAAACCAGCATGCACACTACGTCAGTATCGTTACAAACTACTTGCACATTATTCCCCTTGCTCGACAGACGGAGCGCGTCGTTTGCTATGGTGATATCAGCGTCGCCAGAGCACTTCCGCACAATATGGCCATCTTCACTTAAGCGTGCTGCCAACAGTTCTACAATACGTGACTTATTGGTGTTATTTGACAAGAAATTGGACTGGTGGTACTTGTTCAACGTATCCAATCGAACCATGACATCTCCGCAAACTTTGCCGTTGATGCGGCGCAGTCGTTCGTGGTCCTTTATATTGGATTCGACGTAACCGTCCATGACAATCATACACTTACAGGCAAATCTTTGGCGTACAAATTCAGAGTATTGACAGAGAATCTCATTGAAAGTCACATTCCTTTTCCATGTGATTCGGTGCAGTAGCCACCCTCCATCAATCACGAAGAAGTCTGTTTGTAACTGATCTATGTCCCGTTCAACCAGTAATTTTGCAGCCAACGCCGACTTTTGTGTTTTCAACATGCAATTATCCTTGAATAGGGATGTCGGAACAGAGCACATTTCATACCTAAAGAATGCTCGAAAGTCTGATCCCAGTCGTTTGGCGACCTCAACACAGCGCAAGAACAGGGTTGTTGGGTCCACATGGATGACTTTTTTGCCTACTCTTACACCGGGTAACAGATCCTGTAGCGTCCGAATCTGATCCTTTCGTTTGATCTTCGCCTCTGTACATGGTTTATTGTCCAGAGAAGTTTGTATCTTATATCCGACTTCTTCTGCTCGGTCACAGTTGATGTCCTCCGTTGCAGTAATTCCGGTCGACAAGGACCGCAAAACAGGAATGCCTGGCTCGAATGGGTTATGGTTATCAAGCCACTGGCGAAATTTAGCCAGATCTGCTTGATCTCGGTGCTTCCGAGAAGTACCCAACTCCACGTGTTGATTTGATGATGTTCGACGCCTGCCAGTCAGAGTTGTCATGGCATCGTGTATAGCAGCGCGATGGTGCATAGTATGTACCCATTGGTACCGTACACTCTCTGATAAACCTTTGCCGTGCGTGAGGCCACTACGCGACTTCAGAGACGCCATCAGGAATTGTTCAATGGTCAAATCTGACCACAGTCCGTTTAGTGGGTGTTCTGTTCGCTGTACAGCGTGTAATCCCTTTTCTGAATACAACGCATAAAGCCATGGATGTGTGTGTGGTAACGCTTGCATCTGCTGGATGTACAATCGACATGATTTAGCATAATGGATATGGCCAGTCGCGGCGAACAAGTTCAGAAAATCAGAGCATCCAACCAGATGGGCGTCCCAGTTTTTCGTACGTTCGGCATATATGAATCTCTTCACGCAACTGGCATAGTTTATGAATTGTATCCATAATTTGGCAGTTCTAGATGTTGAACTTAATGTGGACTGAAGCAGCGATAGGCGACTGGCCAGAGTCTGCAACACTGGATTCTCATCCAAGTCATATTCACTGCTCAGTTCCAGGCTCTTCTCCAATAGGTTGCTGAGTGATGTCAGTTGTTCTTCGGTCAGTCGTGGCACGATATTGTCATCATTGTCTGTAGCATCGGCTTCAACTGGCTGTAGAAACTCTAACAGCTTGATGTGGAGAGAGGAGTCCAACAAATTAATAGCCCTCAAAGCTCGTGCTATAGCCTTCCCCGACATGATATGAGGGACTGTATTCTCCCCGTAGACTTCCATCATCGCCTCTTCGATTCCAGATCCTCTCATTAGATGAAATATAGCACCAACTGCGTTCATAAGAGTGTGAAATCCTCCCAATCTGACGACTACTGTTTCGCACTGTATGGCAGCTGTAACCTCCACTGCTTTAATATACAACGGTTGATCAAAAGTGATTGTTGTACACGGCATTTTACATTGCCTAGCCTGTTTATCCACATAGCATATCAGTGAAAAGATGGTGCTTTCGTCAGTTGGGTTCAGGTCCAAGAGAGGTAAAATATGAATATCATCGACACTGATTGTATCTTTGGACGATGCAGCCTCGACGTATCCAGACCAGTTAATCCAGTTTGGTGCTGGTTGCAGTGCTTTTCGCAGCAATTCTGACGAGCGCCACAAAAGGGTAGTATAGAACTCCGATGAGTTGACTATGTGTGGTATTTGAATCTCAAGAAGCGGTGAAAGTTTAAGCTGGGATAGGGCGGGGATCGCGCTTCGATAATATGTTCTTGTCTGAATACCACCTTTTTTGCATAACTCGAATACTTGTAATCGCGCTCGTCGCAGTACTTGTGACTTTGGTTTTGATTTAACCATCCCCCGTTTTATCCACCGAATCAATCCGGTACCGTGGAAAGTTCCAGTTGCGTCTAATGTGACAATATTCGCATCGGCGTTGTCTGCCACAAACTGGTAGCATGGCGTTTCATTGTCCATGACCTGTGAATCGATTTCCTCAGAAGTCGACAAGGAATACTGTTCCTCGTCTTGGAGAATGGAGTTCTTGAAAAGTGCGACCTCATCCGCCGAGATACAGAATCCCAATGAATATAGCTGGCTGACAACCCACTTAGAGCCGAAAATGTGATCTAACTCAACACCAAGCCCGAACAAGAGAGGCGCGATAACGGACCGCGGTCTCGCAGCCTGGATCAAAGCTTGGCCCAATGCAACCTTCCATAGTTCCCTATTGAGGAGGACATCAAGAAAAATTTTCAAACTTGGAACAATGAACTCACTCATTTTGGAAAAGTCACGTATAGCGCCATCGTCGGGATATTTATCCTTATTGTAGTTTCCCTCGCGAATTTCTTCACGAACTAATTTTGCAGCGGCTGTCATTATTCTTTTTTTCTCAGTTACTGAATCACCCGACCGTTCAGAATACCACTACTCATTAACAATGTAAGATGCCATATTTCTAAAACACACAGCTTCCTTCCTTGATCCACCAATGTTTGCAAAAAATATATGTTCTCCATACCTTTCCTTCAAAAGGGATTTGAGCCATTTCTTACTGTAAACATCTGTGGTAGCGGCCAGGTCGCACATCTTTTCCCAGAGTTCATCTACTGAGAATATCTCCGCATCTCCATCCTTGTCCAGCCATTGACACAACATAGCGAAATACTCGTTTTTAGCTTCATCAGTCGGGCGATTGGATGAACCTTGTTTACGTTCACGTCGAGGTCTGGTAAAATCTTTATAGCACGAATAATGATATCAGGCTTCCACGGCCACTAAGTCAAAACAATCATATAGCCGAGTCTTCACCTGTTCAGACCATGCATGGTCAGAGTTACATAATTCTAAAAGTTTCTCTCTTGTTCCATCAGTTGTCCGGATCTGATATACCGGGTTTCTTCCAGGGTGCTTAGAATCTACTCGGGCCTGACCACAGCACAAAAAACAGTCCGTGTCCCAATTAAAGGACGCCAATTGACTTCTTAAAGTTGACTTTCGCTTTTTGGATGGACTGAATGGATCGGGAGGACAATCAACTCGCGAAATCTGTCTCTTGTCGTTGTAACGGCGTCGACATTCCTCATGAAATTTTACATCTTTCAACTCGACACCAACTAGACGAAGCTGAAGATCGTCGCCCCTCTGTGCACATGAATTTAATAACGTTTGGAGCCCATCGTTGCGCATATGTCTCCCTGCTTCCTTGTCAATCACCATATTACCACAGATAACACAACGCTGTTTAGGGTCCCTGTCCGACATTATATTCAGAGCGAAATTCCGTACTAGTCTACTAACACTCAAAGAATAACGCAGACGGCTTCATTCGTCGCGTTCATTTTGACGTCATATGCACTATGACGTCATAATGACGTCATAGCCCAAAATAAATGTGATTTTTGAAATCAGTGATATCGATTACCTATAGGTAGACACCATACTTGCTGGGTTTGGAGGTCAATATTCCCTTCTTATTGGGGTACTAGGGCTTGCTCACGTGATTGGGAGGGGCCGAAATTCAAAATGGCGCCAAAAATTTTGCCCACGTGGTAGAGATGGGTAACTCCATGGAGGGATACTACTGGACCAATAGATGATAAAAAATCAAAAACCATCTTTCCCCCACTTAATTCCCGAAAATTCTGTACCCCGACCACACTAATAAGGTAGAATTCTGAAACATCAGTATTTTTGACCGCCATCTTGGAACAACGGGATGATCTAATCGAAATATCCAATTTTGACAACTGATCTCATTACATTTGGTTATAACTCACAAAATGGGCCAACAGTAATGCTTGTGAATGTAAAAGCAGAGGATGTGGCTGAGCAGTGATTACCTAGGTTTACGATTGATTAAACTAACATGTCACCAAAGGTAGAATTATTCTTTCACCAGTGAATCGCGTAAGCTAACCAGTGAGCCAGGTTCGGTAAGTAAAACCTCTATGGTGTTGCTCGAGCCGGTAAGAGTAGTAAGACAGGACATCTTTAACTAGTACAACGGCAGTGGGTGGGTGTAACTAACCTTTCATGTTATGGAGAATTCTCCTTTTCATGCATAACAAAATGGAATTCCTTGCTTTTCAGTATCTGTGGTTGTACCTCTTTAACAATAATTAAATCTTAACTTTAAACTATTTTATTTGGGTATGTTGCTGCTGAAACAAGCCAACAGTGAGGCTGATGTCCCACGACGAAATCCCAAAATAAATAGATGATACATAATACTATAACTGCAAATTTATCTTTTTCAAAGTATCAAACAATCAAACTGATTATCTATACTTAGTCTAAACATAAAGTGCTTAGTTTTAGCATGAATTATCAAGTTTAAACATTCTACTTCAATTAAAATTGGAGTTGTCAGGTTCCAAAGTCTTGACCAATCAAATTGCTTATCACTACTTAGGCTAATCAAAACATAACACTAATGCTACAATATACTACATACGTCCACATTCTTGCTTTGATTAATATGGTACTTCCGTTTGATTTGTTTAGCGTCGAGGGTCGTACATCAACATCAATAGTTGCCATCCTTAGAGTATAAGGAATAAGTATACCAAGACAATCCATTCAGAATAGTGGCTTTCAGACGCTAAAGGCAAAAAGTGAGCATGCCTCTGTCCCTTGGATTCGGGATGACCAAAACCAACAGCGGATGCCCTCAGGCTATATGGAATACATATGCCAAGTAACAAGCTGATTCATTCAGAATTGCGGCCTGTAAACAACAAACACAAAAATTGGGCGTGGTTTGCCTCTGGTGGTCGAGACATGTAGTTGTCGTCCTTAGGCTATAAGGAATACCTATCCCAAGTTTAAAGACGATCCATTAAAAATCGTGACCATTAGGCAAGAAGTAAAAATGGGTATGGCTCCGCCCCTGGGGGTTGGGCAATCACCAAAAAACAATAGGGGTCATCCTTAGGGTATAAGGAATAGTGTATAAGGAATAGGTATCCAAAGTTTTAAAAGGATCTGTTAAGAAATGCAGCCTGTAAAGGACACACAAACAAATAAAAGAAATGGGCGTGGCTCTGTCCCAGGGCTCGGGCATGCACCAAAAATAATAGTGGTCAGCCTTAGGGTATAATATAAGGAATAAGCATAAAAAAGTTTTCAAGACGATCAATTTGAGAATTGTGGCCTGGAAGTGACACACAGACACACTAAAAGGAAATGGGTGTGGCACTGTCCCTGGGGTTGGGCATGCACCCCAAACGATAGGGATCTTCCTTAAGGTACAAAGAATAAATTTGCAAAGTTTCAAGATGATACGTTAAGAAAAGCATTCTGTAGAAGACAAACAAACAAATACAAGAAATGGTTGTCGAAAAATGATAGTGGTTAGCCTTAGGGTATAAAGAATTAGTACAAAAAAGTTTTCAAGACGATCGATTAAGAATTGTGGCCTGGAAGCCACACACAGACTCAGTAAAAGAAAATGGGCATGGCTCTGCCCCTGGGTCTTTGGGCATGCACCCAAACGATAGGGATGTTCCTTAGGGTACAAAGAATAAGTAATCAAAGTTTCAAAATGATATATTACGAAATGAAGCCTGTAGATGACAAACAAACAAAAGAAATCAGCGCGGACGTATAAAAATCAATGGCAGACCTCATGATACAGTGTGCACATGCTAACCATTCAGCCTTCAACCCTCCTTCACCTAATAACCTACAACAATTTTGGACATTCTACCTCAATTAGAAATTCTTACTTTGCTTAAGCAGATGAGAGCAATGCTAACACTGCAATATACGTCCACATTCCTGCTTTAATTGATATGGTACTTTTAAAATGAAGAGAATGAAATATGAAATGGCTGTAATATGAAAAGAGGTTCTGCCCTCGTGGGTTGGTTATCCAGTGTGAGCGCTAGCTGCTCGCCATTTTGCCAATGGCGATTTTCAAGCTTCTGTGGCGATAATCATTGATAAAGAATCGACACTTTGGCGAAAAGGCCTATGCGGTCCTGTTGGTTCCTTGCTTCTACCTCACGCGCTTGCCTTTTTAACATAAGCAAACAACCAAGAAACCCATTAAAAATTGATATAATAATTGAAGACAAAGACGGGCGGTATTGTACTGTGACCATTAGTCATCATTTTTTTCATTGGCTGAAATTATCATATTATTCATGTCTTGTCCAATCATGTCTCGTATATTGAATTACGCACGAATTAGAAAATGGCTACACACATTATCTGTATGTACACCATTGTCTTACATTGTTTTGGTCCTTATTTAGATCCATATGAATATATTGTTATATCAAAACAGTTTTATTTCTTCGGCATCGATATGACTAGAATTTATCCCACATTCCGAATCTGCTTTGGCTGTCAGCAGAGAAGATCCATAACACCAATTAACGTGTATTTCTCCAAGTAAAAGAATTACTCTAACCCAATGATTTAAATTTAAAGACGTTGAGAAATGTGTTGATTTCAGATTCTAAATATTCGCAATTGAATCTCAAAACAAGTATTCGATTCGCATCTATTACCCATGACACTTATTCTATTAATAATATACTATTCAAAAAAAGTAGGGGATATTTGATTTTGGGGGCATAATACTAAAATATGCAAATGACTACGAAAAAAGTCACTATAGAACCTAACAGAAGAAACATTTCCAGTTACATGTGACCCCCAAACGCACCAATAGCTACCGCATGGAATGCAGGTGATGCTTGGGATCATCATGGGGGTCCAACCCAAGATTTGCACGACTTTGAATGTTACAGTCATTGTGGCATTGAATTCCAGGGTGGAAACATCAGTTTAATTGTTTTAGTGACCAGAAAACAAATTTTGATATGCGTCGGCTTACCCAAAATGAAAGGTTACGTGCCCTTGGCATGCTACAGATCGGCACAACACAGGCGGTTGTGGCGCGGACGATGAATGTTTCTCAGTCTATCATAAGCAGGCTATGGTCCAGATACCGTGATACACAATCTGTACAGGACAGACCACGCCCAGGTCGACCAAGGGCGACAACTCAAGCCCAGGACCGATTTATCCGTACCTTGGCCTTGAGAAATCGTGTCATCACAGCAAGTCAGATCAGCACTCGTCTTCAAACAGACACTGGTGTGAGAGAGACTGGCCAGACGATTCAGAATTGACTGCATAGGGGTCACCTTCGCGCCTGACGTCCTCGCGTGATCCCTTGTTTGAGAGATCATCACATTCAGGCAAGACGTCGTTGGTGTAGGGATCGTCAACACTGGGATAATCGACGCTGGAGCAATGTGATGTATTCAGATGAGTCAAGGTTCACTGTTGATTTTTGGGACAGACGTAGGAGGGTGTGGCGTTGTCGAAACAAGCCCTTCCAAGACGTTAACGTCATCAGACATGATCGATTTGGGGGTGGTTCTGTTATGGTGTGGGGAGGCATCACTGTTGCTGGAAGAACGGCTTTACATGTTGTTGCAGTGCGTGTTACAGGCCAGTACTACCGGGACAACATCTTGGCAGTCCATGTTGTGCCGTTCGCACGACGTCATGGCCGCCGTTTCATCTTCCAGGATGACAACGCAAGATGTCACAGGGCCAGGATTGTCACAGGTTATCTCAAACAACAGAACATCACCACATTACCTTGGCCAGCACTGAGTCCCGACCTCTCCCCCATCGAGCATGTCCCAGACATGCTCGGGGACAGAGGTTACGTCAACGTCAACAACGTCCTGCCAATGTCCAAGAGCTTGCTGCTGCGTTGCAACAGGAATGGGACAATCTGGACCAAAATAACCTTAGACGTCTCATTAGGAGTATGCCACGTCGGATCAATGCTTGTTTGGCAAACAGAGGAGGATTTACCCGTTACTGACTTTGTTGTGATGCTGTGGTAACTTTGCTGTTTGACCCAGGGTATCATTTTACCCTTATAATGGTCAGTCTGTGCCTTACTTAGTCTAACGATCATTTAGAATAAATCGATGAATGTGAACTTCATTTCATTTTGTCATTTGTTTCTTCGTCAGTTTCATTAGGTGACTTTAATAACATTTAAAAATCAAATATCCCCTACTTTTTTTGAATAGTATATTAACAGACGTGTACGTATGGAGGACATGTCACGCCCCCTGTAATGCCATTCTCACAATGCAACTATATTACGCTAAAACTTCTGTTTATAAAATACTCTATGTATGGACCAATTCATCTAATTTTCCAATACCGGTACTTTATTTTTTAGAAATCTTTTCTTTTTTCTAAATTGAAATACACAATACAAAGAGTTTTGCGCCTTTCAATTCGAGCCACAAATTTATCATGGTGCCCTAAGTAGAAATAGGTCATATTAATATAACAATTAATTATTTGTACGCTACATGTAGTTACTAGAACAAATGAAAATAAAGGTAGGCCCATATGCATGGAAGACCAAATGGGACAATATCCATGATTCTTGTTTCTACATTCCAGTTTGAAGAACGCAACATTGTAAACTAATGATTCTTGTTTCTACATTCTTATGTCAACATTTCATGCACAAAATCAACATTTTAAACAAAAAATTGACTTTATGTTTCATTCTCAGCGTTTTATCGGAAACTTTTATACATCATTAAAAAATAATTTCTTAATTTTAAACAATTCATTGGTTTCTGAAAGTATCTAAAAAATAAATCTTGAATCATCAATCATTTGAGAAGACTTTTATAAGTTGCAAAACTTGTGTCTTATCCAGTTGTTTATTGAAGAATAAAATATGTTTAAATCATCAACATTATTATACCTGAGGGTGTTAACGTATGTGTGCAACTTTGATACAGACTATAGATTAGAAATCAAAAGTAGACTTTTCCACGAGTGGAAGTGGACCACTGTTGTGTTTATAGTAATTAGTTGCATGAAACAGAAATTAAGCTCGAGATACAAATAACTTCTATCAATAAACAGCTAGAAAAATTAACACAGCGGAATCTCTCACCCGTATTCCAGCACCCGGATTCAAGATCAAGTTAGCATACATATTCTCTCACCGTATTCCAGCACCTGGGCCCGATTCCTAGAAAATTCTTAAGCACGTTCTTGTGCTTAGATTTTAAGTAGACTTTGCAATTAAGTAAACTTATCTTATTTTGTGTTCCCAGAAAATTCTTTAAGAACGCTCTTGTGCTTAGATTTTAAGTAGACTTCAGTGTAAGCACAAGCACGTTATTATGTGTTCCAAGAAAAAAACTTAAGCACAACTTCGTTCTTAAAATTGTCAATCTAAGCACAAGTCCTAAGCAAGGTATAGTGCTTGTTTACCAACCTTAAGCCTGTTTCTGCTTTAAACAATATGTCTGACCATAGAGTTTTTCGACGGCATTTGCCACATCTTTTGATACCTAAGAAACAATTGAAAGACATAAAATCCTTTAGAAACATATTCTCAAGAAGAATGCCATAGAAAATTTCGCTTCTACCTTAAAAACATTTTATTTATTTACATATTGGTAAACAACACAAACGCGGGCTACTTTAAGATCAGGCGCTCTCACAATTATTCCATCTGTTTGCATGTGCTTGCGTTTTTTTTTCAGCTTGTGGCACAATTTATATGTGTAGGCCCATGGGGGACATATCAAAGGCATCAGGGGATCATGTGGCTAAGTGGGTCAGACACTGACTCGCTATCCTGGAGTTCGGGTGTTCGGTCGAGAAGGTTCATCCTGATTTTCTGACGTGGTTTCAGCTATTCAGTGACGCGGGACGGAGGGCCTGACAAGGACAGCTGTCTGGTCGTTTGGATGGGACAAAAAACAAGGTCCCGTGTACAAATTGGCGTGCACGTAAAAGATCCCTTGGCAGTTGGAATTCGATATAAGACTAAGAGTAGGCCATAGCGCTGCTGCTTGAGCAAAATTTCCCCCATAGCACACTGTATTAGACCCAGAGCGGAGGGGTGTCCATCAAATGGGCACAAAACCAGACCCAGTGGAGGGGTGTCCATCAAATGGGCATAAAACCAGACCCAACATTTCTAGACTAAAATTTGGCGTAGAATAAGATGCCGAGCGGTAATTGATCCGCCCTAGGGGCGTTTTCGAGATATTCGGGGTCAAAGGTCAAATGAGTTCATACGCCCTGAAAGTATATGCACAGCCATTCTTGTATCATGAAAATATGCTAAAAATAATCAAAAATAATCACTCTTTCAATAAAGATAGGTTGCCAGGCGACGAAACATACGCTTACAGCAGCTAATTCGTCCTGGCAGTCAACAAGAGTTATCACATATTCTTACTTTTTTCGGTAATGAAACATTTATAATACTCTGAGATCTGATTAAGATTAACAATTCATAAAGTAATTATTAGAAAATCATTAGAATTTGTTTAGTTTTTATAATGTTCTGCCCCATGCTAACGCTTACTATACGAAAAATTTAAAATCATGGATTTAGCTGATCAGTTATCAAAATTCAATGAAAATCAATATACTTGTTCATCTCACACTGCAACTACGGTATCGTCTAAAATGGTAGTTTTACCGATAGTTTCTATTCATATCGTGTAATTTCAAAACATCGTTCAATAAATGATAAAACTCGTTGAAAATAACAAAAATGGTTTAATTAGTACCATGGTTTAGATTAATAGCAACGGGTTTAGTTTCTCCGAGATGCGTTTAAAAATGGACGATCCGTGCACTTATTTATGGCGATCATTTATTGGCCGAACGGTTGAGTTTCCCCGAGATGGATTTAAAAATGGACTTCCCGTTCACTTATCTATGATGTCCAGTTATTAGAAGATACGTCAAATTTCCCGAGATATGTCGAATTTCCTGAGATACATATATATAAATCAACATACGAATAATTTATCTATGGTGTTTTATTATAAGATAAAACTTTGCTATCCCGCGTGCCGTTTATCCGATCAATTCATTTTGATTGCGATTATTTACATACGAAGTACGAATAAAAATTTGAGTGTAAAAAAAATGCGCACACATAGATATTCACCTTACCGTGTCGTACTATATATTATCCATTAGCCTATAAAAATAGTATTCCACCATTGAGAAATACGTCAAAAATCGGTAAATCACGATATTCACCTTACCGTGGCCGTACTATATATTATCCATTATCCTATTAAAAATAGTATTCCACCATTGACAAATACGTCAAAAATTGGTAAATCTTGTCCTGGGTAATTATACAATCAGAACTCGGTAAATCACATAGGTAATGCATCTTCATTAAATCACAAATGAATTAACGTGTACATGTGGCCAGAAGTCAACCCCACAATGGCAGTGCGATAGACCTGCGAGAGAGTTAGACATGTACTGGCGCCAAAAGAAGTCACCCAGGAAATACGCTTCAATGATTGGTGCCTTGATGTTACGTAATCGCAGGATTTGGGTCAATAAAATGTTGACTTTAGTACAACGGTTTTTGTTACACCTAAATCAAACCATATTGCATTATATCACAGGTGCATTTATCACAAATAATGCAGGTAGAAGTTATAAAACAAAAGCATTCCAGCAATCAAACAATTAATCCATACTGTAATAACGGCGTGCGTATTCAAAAACATGGTTTCATATGGCACCCCATATTCCTGAAACAATGGCGCGAGAAATCCCTCTCTTAGTTCTAATCAAACGAAACACTGCACAGGAGTATGATGGCACCCAGACATGTGATCACAGGTGGGAATTAATAAAAAGATAGGTTGCCAGGCAACGAAACATACGCCCACAGCAGCTAAATCGTCCAGGCAGTCAACAAGGGTTATCACATATTTTTACTAATGAAACATCTGAAAATCATTAGAATTTGTTTGCTTTTTATAAAGTTTTGCCCCACGCTAACAATTAGTAGAGGAAACATTTAACTCTGGCCTCTAGAGCGTCCACAGGATTTTTGATGTGATCAAGGGCCATAACTCTGGCACTAAGTATCGGAAATCAATAGGCTTCTTCGTCTTATGACCTTAAACACTGTGTATGAATTTAAAGTCAATCGGATATAAACTTTGGCCTCTAGAGAGTTCACAAGATTTTTTTGAAGTGATCAAGGGCCATAACTCTGGCACTAATTATCGGAAATTGCTGAAAATCAATAGGATTCTTCATCTTATTATGACCTTAAATACTGTGTATAAATTTAAAGTCAATCGGATATTAACTTTGGCTTTTAAAGTGTCCACAAGATTTTTTTTAAGTGATCAAGGGCCATAACTCTGGCACTAATTATCGGAAATCGCTGAAAATCAATAGGCTTCTTCGTCTGATGACCTTAAACACTGTGTATAAATTTAAAGTCAATCGGATATTAACTTTGGCTTTTAGAGCATCCACAAGATTTATATGAAGTGATCAAGGGCCATAACTCTGGCACTAATTATCGGAAATCGCCGAAAATCAATAGGATTCTTCATCATATGACCTTAAACACTGTGTATAAATTTTAAGTCAATCGGATATTAACTTTGGCTTTTAGAGCGTCAACAAGATTTTTTGAAGTGATCAAGGGCCATAACTCTGGCATTAATTATCGGAAATCGCTGAAAATCAAAAGGCTTCTTCGTCTTATGACCTTAAACACTGTGTATAAGTCAATCGGATATTAACTTTGGCTTTTAGAGCATCCACAAGATTTTTATGAAGTGATCAAGGGCCATAACTCTGGCACTAATTATCAGAAATCGCTGAAAATCAATAGGATTCTTCATCATGTGACCTTAAACACTGTGTATAAATTTTAAGTCAATCGGACATTAACTTTGGCCTCTAGAGAGTTCACAAGTTTTCTTTGAAGTGATCAAGGGCCATAACTCTGGCACTAGTTATCGGAAATTGCTGAAAATCAAAAGGCTTCTTCGTCTTAAGACCTTAAACACTGTGTATAAGTCAATCGGATATTAACTTTGGCTTTTAGAGCATCCACAAGATTTTTATGAAGTGATCAAGGGCCATAACTCTGGCACTAATTATCAGAAATCGCTGAAAATCAATAGGATTCTTCATCATGTGACCTTAAACACTGTGTATAAATTTTAAGTCAATCGGACATTAACTTTGGCCTCTAGAGAGTTCACAAGTTTTCTTTGAAGTGATCAAGGGCCATAACTCTGGCACTAGTTATCGGAAATTGCTGAAAATCAAAAGGCTTCTTCGTCTTAAGACCTTAAACACTGTGTATAAGTCAATCGGATATTAACTTTGGCTTTTAGAGCATCCACAAGATTTTTATGAAGTGATCAAGGGCCATAACTCTGGCACTAATTATCAGAAATCGCTGAAAATCAATAGGATTCTTCATCATGTGACCTTAAACACTGTGTATAAATTTTAAGTCAATCGGACATTAACTTTGGCCTCTAGAGAGTTCACAAGTTTTCTTTGAAGTGATCAAGGGCCATAACTCTGGCACTAGTTATCGGAAATTGCTGAAAATCAAAAGGCTTCTTCGTCTTAAGACCTTAAACACTGTGTATAAATTTAAAGTCAATCGGATATTAACTTTGGCTTTTAGAGCGTCCACAAGATTTTTTTGAAGTGATCAAGGGCCATAACTCGCGGCGTTACATATAATATAATGCGAAACCACTTACTCTTTTTATAATAAGCAGTGCCAAGATGGTAAGCTAAGATTTCTATCCTGCAGAGAAAATGCGCAAGTGTCATTTCAGATACGAAATTCTATGTGGATTCTTAAAATGAGACTGACAAGACTTGGGCGTATTAACCAAGTTGCACTTATTGTTAAATAAACTGTTCAATGCTTATTTATTGTTAAATAGACAATAATGTATGGAATAAATAAATTTTACACTTTGATTTTTGTTGATTACCGATCACGAACGAGATTAGTTCACGGCTGTATATTAGTATTTTTGAATTGGCGTTTTAATTTAAATTTTTAGGTCAGTTCACCAATGTTTTAGTAATAATAAAGTATATCGCATTGTTTAATTAGTTCCCCGAAATTGAATTGGCTACGATGATGTAATAACAAAAAGCGAATTCTATACATTGATAATTACATGAATATGAATCATTTAAAATATAACACAATCTGTTACAATATTAAGAATAATAGAAAGAGCGTCACGTGGAATTTCACTAAATTTACATGAATTACAATCCGAAGTCATTGTTTTAGTGTTGTAACTTATTGTCAGGTACCACAGCTGTTTAACCATTTAATGATTTGTGTCTATATGAACTTTAAGCTAATTTGAGAAAACCATTTGTTTTTAAAGAATTGTTTCATACAACCCACTCAGTTAATCATGTTTTTATTGCCAATCCATAACAATTAATTGAACTTTTATTACAGGCGAAGCAAAAAGTTTGCTATTGCCCAATATTATATACAGATATAAATATTATGCATTGTAATATAAATATACCTACAGATAACAATAACAGTATATAATATATAATCCCCCTCTCACCCTTGTAAACTGAAATACAGATAGATATATACATAACCCAACCCCAAACCATTTGTAAATTAGGTATGGGTTTTCTCTTATTTTTTATTGAGTGGTACAAATATTTTCCAAGATTTAGCAGTTTTATATTATTATCACTGTGATTCGTGAGATTTTTTTTTTAATTTTTGAAGTGATCGAAAAGACCCAAAATATTTTCTACGGATGAATATATAAGCTCGACAGCACAGCAGAAAGTGATATTCATCTTCAATATTTGAATAATCTTTTATTTCTATCGATTTTATTATATCGCCTGGTTTCAGTGTTTAGTTGGAGAGGACCAAAACGAAAATGACCTTAGAGTTTTATATTTAAGTGTTTGAATTTTTATTTAAAAATGAATAACGTATGTAAATACAACCCAACTTTCACGTAGCTAATTAAATGAAGCAATGGCAAACAATGTGATTATTACATGAGATTTTTTATATATATATTTTGGTTTTGGAATTTTCATGCAATTGGGAATTACATTCAGTCATTTCTTAAATATAGCCACGTCCTCCCTTTTACAAAATATTTTTGTACTTGAGAAGCTTTTTGACTTACAAATTCAAAATACAAACTGCTTACCGTATTCATACAAAAGACGATACGTATTCCAATTAAACCCCGTTCAGTTTCCATTAATTATCACAGCCACAAATACTAATTGTCATTGTTTTATGTGTCATCACTCGGAAGAAATATCAAACACGATCTTATGAATTGCAACCTATCCCACAGATAAACAGATTATTAATAGTAACATTTGGATTATCGAGGCGACAATTTGTCTGGAGAACTATGCATGACAGGGTACAAAGACTCTTTGCCTCACAAAAAAGCATGCAATTCTTTGTTAAAGAATTTAGCAGTTTTATATTATTATCACTGTGATTCGTGAGATTTTTTTTTTTAATTTTTGAAGTGATCGAAAAGACCCAAAATATTTTCTACGGATGAATATATAAGCGGGACAGCACAGCAGAAAGTGATATTCATCTTCAACATTTGAATAATCTTTTATTTCTATCGATTTTATTATATCGCCTGGTTTCAGTGTTTAGTTGGAGAAGACCAAAACGAAAATGACCTTAGAGTTTTATATTTAAGTGTTTGAATTTTTATTTAAAAATGAATAACGTATGTAAATACAACCCAACTTTCACGTAGCTAATTAAATGAAGCAATGGCAAACAATGTGATTATTACATGAGATTTTTTTTATATATATTTTGGTTTTGGAATTTTCATGCAATTGGGAATTACATTCAGTCATTTCTTAAATATAGCCACGTCATCCCTTTTACAAAATATTTTTGTACTTGAAGCTTTTTGACTTACAAATTCAAAATACAAACTGCTTACCGTATTCATACAAAAGACGATACGTATTCCAATTAAACCCCGTTCAGTTTCCATTAATTATCACAGCCACAAATACTAATTGTCATTGTTTTATGTGTCATCACTCGGAAGAAATATCAAACACGATCTTATGAATTGCAACCTATCCCACAGATAAACAGATTATTAATAGTAACATTTGGATTATCGAGGCGACAATTTGTCTGGAGAACTATGCATGACAGGGTACAAAGACTCTTTGCCTCACAAAAAAGCATGCAATTCTTTGTTAAAGAATTTAGCAGTTTTATATTATTATCACTGTGATTCGTGAGATTTTTTTTTTTAATTTTTGAAGTGATCGAAAAGACCCAAAATATTTTCTACGGATGAATATATAAGCGGGACAGCACAGCAGAAAGTGATATTCATCTTCAACATTTGAATAATCTTTTATTTCTATCGATTTTATTATATCGCCTGGTTTCAGTGTTTAGTTGGAGAAGACCAAAACGAAAATGACCTTAGAGTTTTATATTTAAGTGTTTGAATTTTTATTTAAAAATGAATAACGTATGTAAATACAACCCAACTTTCACGTAGCTAATTAAATGAAGCAATGGCAAACAATGTGATTATTACATGAGATTTTTTTTATATATATTTTGGTTTTGGAATTTTCATGCAATTGGGAATTACATTCAGTCATTTCTTAAATATAGCCACGTCATCCCTTTTACAAAATATTTTTGTACTTGAAGCTTTTTGACTTACAAATTCAAAATACAAACTGCTTACCGTATTCATACAAAAGACGATACGTATTCCAATTAAACCCCGTTCAGTTTCCATTAATTATCACAGCCACAAATACTAATTGTCATTGTTTTATGTGTCATCACTCGGAAGAAATATCAAACACGATCTTATGAATTGCAACCTATCCCACAGATAAACAGATTATTAATAGTAACATTTGGATTATCGAGGCGACAATTTGTCTGGAGAACTATGCATGACAGGGTACAAAGACTCTTTGCCTCACAAAAAAGCATGCAATTCTTTGTTAAAGGGGAATGGCGCTATTTTAGGAATGGTGCATGTGCCGATATAAAATGGCTTGGAAGCGGGTGTAAAATAAAGTCATTTCACACATGCCCAATATAATAAAGTAATCGTGCTAAATACTTGACTCATACATACACCAATTGTATTGAATGAATATGTTTTACATGTTTAGGTTTTTTTTAATTCACCCATCTTCAATCATAATAATATACATATTATAGAACAATAGTACAGTATAGCACAGCCAGAATACACCAAAGTACATACATAGATCAAGTACACAATACGAGCGGCATGGTTGATCACCTTATGTATCAGTGTTCAAATTACTAAATCCGTTAAAATCACAATGCCGTTTTAAATTTATTTAATTTCTGTCATTGGTGTTATTTTAAATATAAAGAGAAGTCACAAATGTCAGTTATTACAATTTAGATATAAATTTGATTGGACGAATACTATTGTTTTATTAATTCCCACCTGTGCTCTCATGTCTGGGTGCCATATGAAACCATGTTTTTGAATACGCACGCCGTTATTACAGTATGGATTAATTGTTTGATTGCTGGAATGCTTTTGTTTTATAACTTCTACCTGCATTATTTGTGATAAATGCACCTGTGATATAATGCAATATGGTTTGATTTAGGTGTAACAAAAACCGTTGTACTAAAGTCAACATTTTATTGACCCAAATCCCGCGATTACGTAACATCAAGGCACCAATCATTGAAGCGTATTTCCTGGGTGATTTCTTTTGGCGCCAGTACATGTCTAACTCTCTCGCAGGTCTATCGCACTGCCATTGTGGGGTTGACTTCTGGCCACATGTACACGTTAATTCATTTGTGATTTAATGAAGATGCATTACCTATGTGATTTACCGAGTTCTGATCGTATTATTAACCAGGACGAGATTTACTAATTTTTGACGTATTTGTCAATGGTGGAATACTATTTTTAATAGGATAATGGATAATATATAGTACGGCCACGGTAAGGTGAATATCGTGATTTACCGATTTTTGACGTATTTCTCAATGGTGGAATACTATTTTTATAGGCTAATGGATAATATATAGTACGACACGGTAAGGTGAATATCTATGTGTGCGCATTTTTTTACACTCAAATTTTTATTCGTACTTCGTATGTAAATAATCGTAATCAAAATGAATTGATCGGATAAACGGCACGTGGGAAATTACAAGTTTTATCTTATAATAAAACACCATAGATAAATTATTTGTATGTTGATTTATATACCTATCTCGGGAAATTCGACGTATCACGGGAAATTTGACGTATCTCGGGAAATTCGATCTCAGGAAATTCGACGTATCTTCTAATAACTGGACATCATAGATAAGTGAACAGGAAGTCCATTTTTAAACCCATCTCGGGGAAACTCAACCGTTCGGCCAATAAATGATCGCCATAAATAAGTGCACGGATCGTCCATTTTTAAACGCATCTCGGAGAAACTAAACCCGTTGCTATTAATCTAAACCATGGTACTAATTAAACCATTTTTTGTTATTTTCAATGAGTTTCATCATTTACTGAACGATGTTTTGAAATTACACGATATGAATAGAAACTATCGGTAAAACTACCATTTTAGACGATACCGTAGTTGCAGTGTCAAGGCCTTAAACTCTGTGTATCAATCTGGAGTCAATTGGGTGCTAAGTTTGGCCTCTAGAGCATTACAAACGATTTTTCAAAGTTACCAGGGGAGATAACTCTGGCAGTAATTATCAGAATTCGCTGAAAATTAATAGGCTTCTTCGTCTCATGACCTTAAACACTGTGTGTAAAATTTAAGGTCAATCGGATATTAACTTTGACCTTTAGAGCGTCCAGAAGATTTTTTGAAGTGATCAAAGGCCATAACTCTGACAGTTATTATCAAAAATCGCTGAAAATTAATAGGCTTCTTTGTCTCATGACCTTAAACACAGTGTATAAAGTCAATCGGATATTAACTTTGGGCTCTAGAGCGACCACAAGATTTTTTGAAGTAATCAAGGGCCATAAATCTAGTAGTTATTATCGGAAATCGTTGAAAAACAATAGGCTTCTTCGTCTCATGCCCTTAAACTCTGTGTATAAATTTTAAGTCAATCGAATATCAACTTGGACCGACGGACGGATGGGAGCGACGACAACATTTCAATGTGGGCGTATAAAAACTAAAGCGAAACCTGTTTTGATTAATAGTAGGAACATCTAAAACTTACCTTAAGGTGGTCTTAGCACCGAAGTTTAACTTTGGAACGTCGAAAAAGATTTTGAAAAACAGATCCAAAACACCTCGAAACCTGTTTTAAAACTTAGTAAAAACTATCAAATCGAAATCTTTCCGATTTACTTTTACAACGATTGTTATACATAATTAAACTAGTTGTACGAAAAACAATTGAATAGTTTCATGGTTTAACTCCAGTCTGCTGTCTGCGTGCTTTTCCGGGCATCCCAATCTGGCAAAACTGACGCCTCTCTGTGACCGGAAAACACATATCTGACAACGTGATTAAAAGTTTGAAAATTTTTATGAATTTTGATGAATTTCGCCAGAGCATGGACACAGATAAAACCGGCGGATGCATTCTACATAATAGCTCACGGGGTATAAATGTCTTATTGGTAAATGATACTGGGAAAAAGTTTTGAAGGTTTTGACGTGACCTACGGACTGGAGGTCACCCATGAAACTATTCAATTGGTTTTTTTCAGACAACTAGTATCATTATGTATAACATTCGTTGTGAAACTAAATCGGAGAGATTTTTTATTTGACAGTTTTTGCGCATTTTTGAAACAGGTTTCGAAGTGCTTTGGATCTGTTATTCAAGATCTTTTTCGACGTTCCAAACTTTAAGTTCGGTGCTAAGACCACATAAAGATAAATTTTAAATGTTCCTTTTATCAATTAAAACAAGTTTCGCTTTAGTTTTTATATTTCACGCTGACATTTTATAGCTTTAAATCTTCCTAGTGCTAAAATGGGAATTTTGACCATGTTTCCCTCGGGGTCACAAAGAACAAAGATGAATTTAGCAAGTTTACATTTTTATTGAAAGAGTGATTTGTTTCGATTATTTTCAGCATATTTTCATGATACAAGAATGGCTTCGCCTTCACTTTCAGTACAAATGAACTCATTTGACCTTTGACCCCAAATACCTCGAAAACGCCCCAACGGCGGACTGATTACTACTCTGCATCATATGCTACGCAAAATTTTACGTTGGGTCTGGTTTTGTGCTCATTTGATGGACACCTCCCCGCACTGAGCCTCCAGACTATAATTGTATGCCCGTCCTCATTAGCCCAGTTTAGGCAAAACTGTAGGACTTTAAACCCTATATTATCATTTCATTTGTTAAGTACATCTAAATCGACTATTTGCCAGGAAGTTAATGTCATTGATCTATTATTCATAACTCTATGCAGACGAATTTATCCCGAATTTATGGTGTAATTTGCATATCAAATTTGTTTTTATGACGTTAGAGTGCACCGTAGTCTCAATTTACCAGTCACAATGTGCTTAGACTCATACTTGACTTGTGCTTAAGTAACTTTCTCAACCAATGCAGGGATCGAACCTGACCCTCTGGCTAGCGAGCCAGCGCCTTAGCCACGTGATCACCCCTATCGTAATGCAATCTGCACTTGTACTGTAGTTTGTACACTACAGATGACAAGGATTTCGATTGGTGAGTTGCGGTTTCATGATCATAATTAATACAGTTAATAACATGTAATATATTGGTCCGATCAAGTCTGTACCGCGAAACTAACTCCACGTCTGTATGGATGTCAGGAGGGTTTAATCTATCACTGAATATTCTCTCCCAACGAAGTTCCTGAGGGCAGTTTTAAAAAAGTTTGTAAATTTAAGAAAAAACGTTACGTTAAAAAAAAACTTGCGAAAAAGATACGAATTATTTACGCCGGTTTCACAAAGGTCGGCGTAAGTTTTTTCTTAACTTTTTCTCGTATCTTTTTACGTAGATACGCCACGAATGGTAGTGACGTCATTTTACATCATTTCATTCAAACTTCTGTAATAGTAAGTGCAGGGGGACTGCACCACACACAATTCTACATAAAAACAAATATACAGACAAGACATCATACTCAGAGACCACAAACATAAACAATTAAAAAAAAGAACATCCCCCCAGTCATAATGTTGACAAATTCAGCATTATAACCGTTATGTTGGGTTTAATCCTAACCATTTGAAACATCAACGACGAAATGATAATATTCCTTATATATACGCTTTGTATTTATGAATAAAAAGCTATTTTCATGCCTTTTGTTTACTTGTTTTTCTTTGCTACGTCATAGCGCGTGAGACACTGTAGCATACGTCGTCTGTCAGAAGCCGAAATAGAAAGCACGAAAATTAAAATTGAAAACAAAATTGGAACAGCTCTCGGTGTTTCGATGGAGGGCGTAGAGCAGAATTATGGAATTCTGAAAGGAAAATTGAACAGCAGTCTGACTAGGTAATCGAAAGACTGAGCTTGGGAGAATATTTGTGTTGGTCTTTGCCGCGATAGGCGTAGGCCCACTCTTATGGGGAAATTTATTGATAATTAATCGTTAACACAGGTTGTTATTGCTCGTGAAACACGATACATTACTCTAGACACTGATGGTACACTAACCCCGTGAACATGTGCATTAGTGATGAGTTTTTGGAAGCTAGGTGTGATATAGTAGGCCTACTATAATGCAATCTGGACTTGTAAGTTGGACAGTAGGTTTTGATATCATCATTAATACAGTGAACAACTACGGGGCCTACTGGTCCAATCAAGTTTGTTACGTGAAACCAGGGGATCACGGTGGCTAAGTGGGCAAGGCACTGGCTCGCTAGCCTGGAGGTCGGGTTTTCGATCCCTGCATTGGCCGAGAAAGTTCATCTCGATTTTCCGGCGTGGTTTCCCCTTGCCAGTGATGCAGAAGGAGGGTCTGACAAGGACAGCTGCCTAGTCGTTCGGATGGGACAAAAAACCGAGGCCCCGTGTACACATTGGCGTACACGTAAAAGATCCCTTGGCAGTTGGAATTCGATATAAAAGTAGGCCGTAGCGCAGCTGCCCGGGCAAAATTTCCCTCATAGCACACCGTATGGCATATGCCCGTCTTCCATTAGCCCAAGCCAGGCACAGAAGAATAGGACGTTAAACCCCATTTCATTACATGAAACTAACTCCTCGTCCGTACGGGTGTCACTAAATATTCGCTCTCGATCCGCATAAAGCAATGGTTGCCAACCTTTTTGTGATAGAGTACCATTTGGAGGTCCCGTACAGTCGCCACGTAGGCTACCACCTGGTTCCAGAAAAACTCAATTCGATCAAATAAAATAAAACCAAGTTCGAACAATACAAACCATAAGACAGAATTCAAAGTCATAGAGAAACGTAAAAGGCAAAATAGTGTAATCAGAAAATGGACTGCTCCCCGTGTACAAAATACACGACAAACAGTGGTAACTGGTGTCCGGAAGAGTAAGCTTACCCTGTCTGGCGCACTTTATCGGAATACTTTTACAAGTAGAACACACAAAAGAACTAAAAAAACATATGCAAATTGAGGAAATAATGGGTATTATCTTGTGTTAGGCAGTAAACATATTTGTGAAGTAAAAAGTAACTAAAAAACGTTCATGACCCCGAAAGTGCATGCGTACCACAGGTTTGGAACCACTGGCATAAAGTAACAATGCAGACATTTTGTCAAAAATCCAACTTACGACAGGGTGAGAGTTGCCGTAGACTTTACAACCAAATTTAAGAATTTTGTAAGTTAAGAATTTTAGTGAAACGCAATTTTTTCGTAAGTTTACGTTGTAATGTTATACTATTGTGTACGGACCTCTAACATACTTATTGTTCAGACTAGGCAGAAAGACAGACACAGATAAAACAATTGACTTTTACTTGGAAGCCGTTAATGATTAACAACAAAAAGTACAGACAATTAAAGGTTAAAGTTCAAACATAAAGAATAAGCAATAATGACACATCCCCTTTGTTTTAAAGGAGACAGAACACAATCAAAAAGATAATTAAAATAGTTAACGTTGAAAGTCATTCAGATAAGTTGGTGGTTTGGATATTCTTCCAGAGCGGGTTTTCACTACAGGATCATCAGGATTTGGTTGTTGAACTTGTGGTGGATGATAAGGAGGTGGGAGATGATTCTGTGGTTCTTGAACAGGTGGATGTGGATACGGAAAGTCAGTATCCACAGACTCGTTGATTTTCTAAGAAACTGTCGATTGCGTCGAAATCGCTGGGCAGGACTAGATGATAAGCCTTGACTGGGTGTGTTGCGGAAATCAAGCAATGCTAAGTATTGGTCGTCTTGATTTGCTTTAGCTTTTCTTAAGAGGTTCATGGCTGTTTTTACTGCGTTTTCAGCTTTTCCATTAGATTTGCTATTATATGGACTGCTGATCAGATGACGAAAATCCCAATTTTTCGCAAAGTCCTTAAATTCAAATGAGATAAACTGAGGTCCCCCATCTGACATAACTTCATAGGGTATACCATATCGGGCAAAATGAGCTTTCAGACATCTTATAACAGAAGAGGAGGTTGTTGTTCTCAATCTGTCAATTTCAAAGAAATTGCTATAGTAGTCGGTAGTTACTAGAAAATCATTATTTTCCAATTGAAATAAGTCCACACCTACTTTACTCCATGGCCTTTGTGGAACATCATGGTTAATCAAGGTTTCCTTTTGGTGTGTTATTTCAAAGGTTCGACATATTTCACAAGAAGATATGTACTCACGCAGATCAGAAGTGATACCCGGCCAGAACAGATATTCACGGGCACGACGAAGACATCCATCTATCCCAATGTGTGAAGAGTGAATTCGTTTCTTAAATTCAGGCCTCAATGATGCAGGAATTAATACAGAGTTGCCTTTAAAGACCATACCATCAATGACTGTTAATTCATCTCGGAAGGTAAAGTACGGCGTTAATCCAATTGATAAACCAGATTTATTTTCAGGCCATCCATTTGTAATTACTTTAACTAATGCTTGTAGTACCATATCTTTATCCGTAGCATCTTTGATTTTAGCTAGTACAGAGGAATTGAGAGGTAATTCATTAATCACATTTACAGATTCAAATACAGTTTGATTACTTGGACTATTTGGTAGATAAGCTCGAGACAGAAGATCAGCTAAGTACATATTACATCCTTTTTCATAAGTTACCTTTATATTATAGGCAGCAGCTCGCAGTAACATCCCTTGTAGTCTACGAGGAGCTAATGACATAGGTTTTACCATTATAGACTGTAAAGGTTTATGATCAGAGACTACATGTGTGAGACGTCCAAAAGTGTACTGGTGAAATTTTTCTAATGAGAATACAATAGCCAGCATCTCTTTTTCAATCTGGGCGTACCTCACTTCAGTTGCAGTTAACGATCGGCTTGCGTATGCTATTTGTTTACCATGTTGAAGGAGTACACTACCAAGTCCATGTTGGCTAGCATCACACTGGATTACTAGTTCAGAAGAAGGTTGATAAAATGACAATATTGGAGCCTTCGTTATCAAGTCTTTCAATTGATCAAACGCAGAATCTTGCTCCTTTGACCATTTCCAAGGTGTGTCCTTGTGTGATAAATCTCTTATGGGTTTTATTATTTCAGACAACTTTGGTAAAAACCGAGATAGATAGTTTATAAAACCACAATAACGTTGTACATCTTCACAATTACCAGCTTTTGGCATACTGACTACAGCCTTCAATTTTTCTGGGTCAATCTTCAGACCATCAGATGAAATGATGTGTCCCAAAAACAGAATTTCAGTTTGTCGAAGATTACATTTTGATTTGTTCAGTTGAATGTTTTTCTCTCGGCATCGATTTAACAGATTAATTAATTTTGTATCATGATCACTACGTGCAAGACTTTCAGATGTGCCTTGACCAAAAACTACTATATCATCTGCAATATTGAGAACACCATCCAAGCCAGACAGAGCTACAGATAAGCGCTTGGCAAATATTTCAGAGCTTACATTGGTCCCAAATGGTAATTTCAACCATCTAAACCTTCCAAATTGAGTTTGAAAAGTTGTTAATAAACTTGATTCATAATCTAATTTGCAATGCCAGTAACCATTAGCCAGATCCAGTTTTGAAAATAATCTAAATAATTTTTGTCCAGAGTCATTTTCAGTACATGACAATTTATGTAAAACATCATCTAAAACAGGAAGTTGATATCGTTCTCTCATTAGCGCTTTGTTTAGAGGTCTTGGGTCTAAGCACACACGAAGATCACCTGATCTTTTTGTTGCAATGAGCATCTTATTATTCCATGTTGTTGGTTCGTCTTGAGCAATGATAACTCCTTGTTTTATCAATTGATCCAATTTTTCTTTTGCCTTTTCCACCAGAGATATGGGAATTTTATTTGGAGATGATATTTGAGGGGTTACAGTTGTATCTATTTCAAAATGAACTTCTCCAGGTAGGTTTCCTATCTTGTTTGGATCAAAAACATCAGCATATTGTTTGAAAATATCATTGTCAGTTTCAGAAATTACAGAAATGACAGCAGTCACAGAGTTAAAGTTTTTATAGTTCACTGTTATTAAACCTAAATCTTCACAGGCTTTTTTACCTAGAAGGGGAGTTAAATCTTGTTTGATAACCATAAAATCAACAAAATGATTAGTCTTAGTCTTTGGGTTATGTAACTTCAAAGTACAACAGCCCAATGGTTGTATAACAGAATCATTATACACATTCAGATTGGTATGAGTTTTTCTCAAATTATATGTCTCAACATATCTTGAAGGTATTACATTTACTGTTGCACCAGAATCAGCTTGAAAGTTAATAAGTTGATTATCCATACAGAGAGATACATAGATTTGTTTAGCATTAACTGTATAAACAGATTCAGTAACAGAAAATAATTCTTCATGATTATCCAATGCATGTATTCTTGCTGGGCACTTTTTAGCAAAATGATTCGGCTTTTTGCACCGTTGACAGAAATGACCCCATGCAGGACATTCACCTTTTTTAAAGGCATGAAAATTTCCACAGAACTTGCAATATAGCTTTTTATCAGACGGACTAGAAGATTGTGGACTATACTTTTTGTAATCATTTCTAGGCTCATTGACAGAACTCATTATGTGAAGGTTTACTCGATGAGATGAATAGTTATTGTTATTTCTTGGAAACACTTTATTTGCAGATTCAGTCTTAATTTCAGAAGTAGATGATTCAGCAGACATTGATTTCAGATGTAGAGAAGTTGCTTCCATTCCTCTGCATATGTCAATGCAGGATTGCAAAGTAAGATTTGATTCTTGAAGAAGACGTTTTCGTATCGGCTGCTCACGTATTCCAATCACAATTCGATCACGTAACAGTGTATCGGCCAGACAGTTACAGAAGTTGCAAGATTTACGAAGAGTCCTCAGACTAGTCATGAATGTATCAAAACTTTCACCAGATTCTTGCTTTCTTGAATTAAACACATATCTTTCATAGGTCTCATTTGTTTTTCCTATAATATGTTCATCAAATTTGGTCATAATCACCTCAATACTATTTTGATCTTCATCAGCCTTATATTGGAAAGAATTAAATATGATGAGTGCCTCTTTACTCAGATTGTGAAGAAACAATGCCTTTTGATATTCAGCAAGGACGTTGAGCCAGTCCAGCAACAATAGAATAATTTGACCATGTTTGTTTATAAATTTTCCAATTTTCTAGTGGATTTTCTCCTATAATAAGTGGAGTAGGTGGAGGTATATTTACTACAGTGTGTCTATCAGCTTGTGGTACAGCTTGGTGTACATCTTGTTGTGCCATAATATCAGACGAAATATCAGAATTCTAAGAAAAACTTGCCAATTTATGAGACGAGACTTGTAGCAGAAATTAACAATGGCGGACACTGTCTAGACATGACGTCGCAAAATCCATGCGGTCAGTTTTCCTCTTTTCAACACAAAATGTCCAAAATAACGTCCAGAAATACAGAAAATGAAGAATAAACACGCACTCCAGCCACCATGTAATGTTATACTATTGTGTACGGACCTCTAACATAATTATTGTTCAGACTAGGCAGAAAGACAGACACAGATAAAACAATTGACTTTTACTTGGAAGCCGTTAATGATTAACAACAAAAAGTACAATGTTAAGGTCAGACAATTAAAGGTTAAAGTTCAAACATAAAGAATAAGCAATAATGACACATACGTTACGATAAATTTTTCATCGTAAGATGCTTTGTGAAAATAACTCCTGATACGCATAAAGTATAAAGGCGTTCATTTGGTCAAAGATACGAAAAATTTCAAACTTACGACAAGGTGAGAGTTGCCGTAGACTTTACGATAAAAGTTGCGAATTTCGTAAGTTAAGAAGTATAGTGAAACGCGATTTTTACGTAAGTTTACGTTACGATAAACTTACGCAAATATTTTGTCGTAAGTTGCTTTGTGAAACTGGCCCCTGGATTCTAGATCAAGATAAAGTTAGCACACATATTCCTAGCACCAAGAAAAAAACTAGTAATAATTATCACGAAAATAATTGTTACCTTTATATTATAAAATTTTAAAACATATTAATGCAAAGTATATATCTAACAGATCCCCCGACCCCACCCCACACCCCAAAGTATACTAAACATATCGCACACCTGGCTAACTGAACATGCAAAAAAGGTGTACATCCATTTTGCATCAAAAAACACCCAAACCAGCTATAGTGGGAAAATGTTTTTTGTTTCACGCAATCAAGAGATGAATAAACTACTAGAATAAAAGATTTCAGAAGGCTCCTATGCTGGCGTTTCAAGATATATTACCGTAAACATACTAAATATATGAGAGAAATCAGGTAGGGTAGGCTCACTGTGTGTGCCCATAAATTACAAACTTAGCTCTGGTGGCTTCAATATCTTTATTTCACTAAATGGACACATGCATAAGGTATGCACATGCAAAATTTCATTAACTTTCTATGGAGTATCGAGTTACACCACTGCAAAGTTCCTAGCACCCGGATTCGATGTTGAGTTTGTAGGTTCAATAAACAACCGGTACGGCCATGCTGCATCAAAAAACGACCCAAACCAGCTTTGGTGGGAAAATGTCTTTTGCTTCACGGAATCAAGTGATGAATAAACTACTAGAATACAAAATTTCAGAAGGCTCCTATGCTGGCGTTTCGATATATATTACCGTAAACATACGAAACGTATGGGTGAATCTGGTATGGGTAGGCTCACAGCGCACGTAATAACTTACAAACTAGCTCTGGTGGCTTCAATATCTATATTTCACTAAATGGACACATGCATAAGGTATGCACGTGCAAACTTTCATTAACTTTCTATGTTGGTGTATCGAGATATACCACCGCAAAGTTCCTAGTACCCGGATTCGAGGTGGAGTTTGATGGTTCAATAAACATATTTTCTAATATACCACTGAAAAGAGGTTAAGGGTCAAACCTTTTTTCTACCAGGTAATTGTCTATGCACACATATATATATCCGAAATTATTAGGACAACCGCAAAGTTGCACTACTTTGTTTCACGGTAAATGATAAAAAGGTAAAAGGTATGCCGACACAAACTGATTTCAACACTGGTTTAATAACATTTTAACATTTTAAAGTACTTTTCGTCCGTCTTGGGACTATTCATAAATAATGTCATTGTATAAGGATGGACATTATAGTATATTTATACATATTTACATAATAACACTGTGGTTTTAATTAGCTATAGTTACCACCATTGTCCATGGTTACATATCGTTAACTAATACAAAACATGTACACACGTGTGTTAATCTGTAGTATATGGGTTCAATTCGAGAACAATGAATTGAAGATTATCATGAGATAGATTAAAGAAAATTAATAAATAAATGAGGCTAATTGCCAATTGTTACTTATTGACTATTAAGTCGAGGTGTGTATTTTTTTAATAAAATGATTTTCCATTAATTTCCTTTTCGTGGTGTCATCGACTTTCATTTTATAAAAAGGGAAAATTTGAAATTTTATTTGTAGATGTTGCACACATTTAAAAATATGTCTATTTACAAGTAAGGGCCCGTTTTCAATATTGCAAAACCGTCGATGGTTGCGTACTCTATCCCGTAGATGAGTACTTGTCTCACCTATGTAGAAAAAATCACAGCCAAGACACGTCAAGACATATATGAGATTTTTTGTGTCACAATTCATATTGTCGTTGACGCTAAACATAATGTTACGAAATTTATATTGGTTATTTGGTATTATATGGTCACAACATTTGCATCGAAGATCCAGGCATTTAGATACATAAAAACCGGTCCGTGTGATAGATGAATTGAATTTTGCTCTGGTTAGGAGGCGTTTCAGATTAGGTGGCTGTCTTTGTGATTTAATGAATTGAACATTATCAAATTTCGCTTTGGGGTTGTCGTTTGATGCCAGGAGTGACCTGCTCTCGTACATTGTTTTAAAGAAGTTGGGATGTTGGGGGTTATGAGTAGCGACAAAGGTAATGATATTATCCGAATTGTTTTTTGCTTTAGTAGCCCTCAGTGTTTGGATATCAATTGCCAAAGCCTTTTTTATCCCAACTTCTATTACCTCGAGGGGGTAATACTGTTTCAATAAATTTCGTTTTAGCTCACCTAATCTGACAACCCGGAGGTCTTCATCTATCACAATTGTTCATATTTTTATAGCTAAAGAGAAAGGTATATTATTTTTTATATATATAATTATTGGCGGAAATCGTGTTAAAATTGGTTCACGATATCCTGACGACAAAACCTGTAGGGATATGTCATTTTCAAACTAGTGTTGTGCGGTTTTTTAAATTTTCTTTCTTTTTCGGTTTTTCTGTGGCAAAAAACCTACGTTTCGGTTTTCGTTTTTTTAAAATTCATTTAAACAATGTATTATGAATGTACTGATTTATGGTTATTTTGTAGGAATACTTGAAAGCTAGAAAAGATATCACACATATTGATGTAAATAGTAAATAACAAGTTCTTTTTACTGTTGTATGACTTTAATCATGACTAGTAAAACATAGTTACTGTAAAATAAAGATCTGACAAACTTTGTCAAACACAACACCATAATAATAAATTACAAGCCAACAGTGAGGCCGATGTCCCCCGCCAAAATCCCAAAATAAATAGAAGACACATATTAATTAATCGCACATTTATTTTTTTCAAACGTATCGAGCAATCAAACTGTGCACGAAGTGTCATCCAAAAGTGTTTTATAAAGAAAAATGCTAAAACCGTATTACTGTAATGAAACTATACACCAAGTTTCATCACTCTCACTTAATTAGAACTAAAGTTATCGTGTCCCAAAGCATCAACCAATCAAATTGCTTATCTCTGCTTACCCTAAGCGGAAAATGCTCATCTTCGAACTCCATCAAGGCATTGACCTAATAAGCATATACCCCAAGTATGAACATTTTAACTCAATTAGAAGGAGAGTTATTGTGTTCCAAAGTCTCGACCAATCAAATTGCGTATCGCTCTGCTTACCCTGAGCAGAAAATGCTCATTATTGAACTCCATCGAGGCCTTGACCTAATAAGCATATACACCAAGTTTGAACATTTTAACTCAATTAGAAGGAGAGTTATTGTGTTCCAAAGTCTCGACCAATCAAATTGCTCTGCTTACCCTGAGCAGAAAATGCTCATTATCGAACTTAGTCAAGGTATTACTGTAATGAAACTATACACCAAGTTTCATTACTCTCACTTAATTAGAACTAAAGTTATCGTGTCCCAAAGCATCAACCAATCAAATTGCTTATCTCTGCTTACCCTAACCGGAAAATACTCATCTTCGAACTCCATCAAGGCATTGAGCAAATAAACACATACACCGAGTTTGAACATTCTAGCTCAATTAGGAAGAGAGTTATTGTGTCCCAAAAAGTGTGACGAACAGACAGACAGACAGACAGACGGAGAGACGTACCCATTTTAATAGTCCCCCAACTTTCTTCGAAAGGCGGGGGACAAAAATAATGACATAATACCTATAACAATTAGTTACTGTAAAAAAGATCCATGAACTTTGCATAATAAATAATACCCATCCAACAAACCGGAACAAAACAGTCAGTGTCTTAAATTATGGTTGAGAAAAACAAGCATTTCTGCATGGTTTTGTTTCAGTCTGCATCGTCTGTCACCAGAACACATTTGCCAAAAATTCTCTCACTTGGCACAGATGTTGCTGGAATGAATAGAATATTCTGCCAAATATGGATAGTTTTTACTATTTTCATTCCACCAAACAAAAGGACATTCAGATGGTTTTATTGGCGGTTGGTCCATACATGTTTTTACTTCTTGTCTTAGGACGACAGTGATGTCCTTTTCAATATAAATTTTTTTTTTTTTGTTCGCATTAACACTTTTTTCCTAAACGAAGTCCAAAAATCCTGATTTTTTTGTGCATCTTCTGTCACTGTGTTTTCATCATCATGTGTTTCAGTATTATCAGCTACAGCTGAATCATTTTTTATCTGACTCTGAGTAGTTGTCTTAATGAGTTCTTTTGTTAACATGTTTTCAGTGGTAACTTGAAATTCCCAATTGGAAACACATGGAGTTTAAACCTAGGATCAATAAATGTTGTTAAACAAAATAATCTATTTGTTTCGAAGTTTGACAATCTTGTTTTTATGTCATTGAATATGACTGAACAAAAACTGTCTAGTTTGCAAACTTGAAGTTGTTCAGTGTCTTTGAAAGGCATTTAGTGAACACGATATATATAATAAACAGAAAACTTTATGGATAACATTCACTAGGTTTATTAACTGCAACGCTTCAATGAAGATACTCTCACCGTTATCAAGCAATGAAAGATTCAAGCATGTTACACGGTGTTATAATACAAGTGGATAACAATAAACTAATAAAGAGAAGAAACAGAAGCAGGCCTTCACGTAAAAGGAGCGCGATCGCTCTCGCTCTCCTGGGCGCGCCTGGATGTCGGTCAAGGTGCGCTTTTTATCGCTCGCCTCTGAAGCTAATTTGACTCTCCTCAACGAAAACGAATGTCAACTTAGGTCTCGGATCTCCATCGCTGTTTAGTCTTTACTAGTCTTTGTTTACTAGTCTTACCGTCGGATATAATGAAATAGCCAGCGGTTATACCATAGAAATATGCGCCTGGTTATGTTAGTCTATTTTGTGGTTGTGCTTACTATAACAAGACAGTTCATTGGGTCACTTGACAAAAATAGCCAATCAGAATGACCCTTCTAGTTAACGACTGTCGTCTTGGCAACTCTGACTTCCTTTCTCTTAAAAAAAATATGAATGGTTGAATGCTCTCAAATATTCTGAATGAAGTCTCTCATTCTTTCTACTTTATACCTAAGTTTCGTTACGTTTTTGGTATGGAACTGTTTGGATAAAAAAAGGTGACTCTTTTACTCTTCATAACACAAGACACGTGTTCCTAACTTTTATTTATGGTTCATTTTAACACATGATAATAAATACTCATTCTTGATGACAATTAATACTTTTATCTTTTCACTGAATCCACCATAGACCAGATATTTAGGCCCCTAATCAAAAATGAAAAAAAGCTCTCCCCAAGAGATTCAGGAGAGTTTTCTCAGGAGAGCGATTTACCCTATTTGCAACTTTAGGAGAGCTTTTTTTGACTCTCCAGGAATTTATTCACGTGAAGGCCTGCAGAAGCCATTCAAAGTTGAACCTCATATTTATCAAACTATAATAATCAATAAGAAACCCTTAATGTAAGAAAATGTACAATTATGCTAAAACAACAGTTGATACTGATAAACCCTTAATCTTCATTGCGAATACAGACACAAGAACAAAGTAAACAAGACCTACCTGCATGCAGGAATAAGCAGTTTCACTGGTGCCATGATACCCTTGAACATGTCACTTCCAGTGCCACATTACCCTTCAAAATATGTCACTTCCGGTACCAATGAAACCATTAAACAGGCTTCCCCATAAGCATAGCACACATCAAATAAGATAGGCTGGCACTGCCAGGCAGGATACGCCCACATTTTCGAGAGATGGATAGAGAACAAGCAATACCAAAAGTGATTTTTCCTACATCATTAAGTTAGAATTTGATATGTGCAAATATCGAAATGAATTAAGATCTTTGGGTTATAAAGGTGCATTTCAGTAGGCTTCAAATTTGACTGGGGATCATGTTGCTAAGTGGATAAGCCTTGACGCTGGGTGTTTGATCCCTGCATTGGGTGACAAGTTCATCTAGATTTTCTTGCGTGGTTTCCCCTCGTTAGTGATGAAGGATGGATGGCCTCACAAGAACAGCTGTCAATTTTGGTCCGATTTTCACGAAATTCGACCTCAACCTTTATTAGGATGTAACGGTGATATAATCAAACGGTTTTTTAAATGGGACCTCCAGAGGGACCACAAGCTAAAAAAAAGGTCATTTTACGGACAATCAGGGACCATAATTCAGGAAGTTACGATCCAATGGGTGCAAATATCAAAAGGAACCAAGATCTTTGAGTTATAAATATGCATGTCAAGTTTCATCAAAATCGGTTCAAAATTGTTGTGACCTCTATAGGGTCCACAACCTTGATAACATATTTTCACACTATTCGCGTACAAAGGGCGGCCATTTTGTCTGTCAATTTTGGTCCGATTTTCACGAAATTTGAACTCAACCTTCATTACCATGTAACGGTGATATAATCAAACGGGTTTTTAAATCGGATAATAATTTTGACCTCCAGAGGGACCACAAGCTAAAAAGGGCGATTTTTCGGACAATCAGGGGCCATAATTCAGGAAGTTACGATCCGATGGGCGCAAATATCGAAAGGAACCAAGATTTTGAGGTTATAGACATGCATGTCAAGTTTCAACACAATCGGTTCAAAATTGTGACCTCTATAGGGTCTACAAGCTAAAAACATATTTTGTACAATCAGGGGCCATAATCCATGAAGTTCCGATCCGATACATGCCAATATCGACAGGAACCGAGATCTTATGGGGATAAACCTATATTTCAAGTTTCGTCAAAATCTGATAAGAATTGTGACCTGTAGAGAGTCCACAAACAGGGGCGACGACATAATACGTCCACATGAAAATGTGGGCGTATAAAAATGGACGCAGAATCAACAAAATCCAGCAATATCAATTCGGAGTGGATATTCCCCATTCGAATGGCGAATAGCCCAGGCCCATAAGGATGGTTTTTTAGAGCTGGGCGATATACCTAGAAACAGATATCGCGATATTTTGAAAAAATATCGCGATATAATCACTATATCGCGATATTTTATAAAAGGTCAATACTTTCAGTTTATAACTTTTTAAATGTAAATAAACATGCATAAAAAGGTGCAAATACCCCTCAATATCATTATTTCTAGTCAATATTATTTTTAAAATACACAGGACAAAATTACGGTAACAAAACATTAATTCAAGCTGGTTCAAACACAGATCTATAGCCATGAAAACTTGCTAAAGTTGTTTTTTTATTACAATTTTAATATTCAAAATATTAATTATAATATTATATTCAAATTAAAAATACATGTATTTCGAATGATGGAAGTCCAAACAAC
This sequence comes from Patella caerulea, assembly GCA_036850965.1. Taxonomy (NCBI): domain Eukaryota; kingdom Metazoa; phylum Mollusca; class Gastropoda; family Patellidae; genus Patella; species Patella caerulea. The sequence continues at coordinate 14,852,741 of JAZGQO010000015.1, read as the reverse complement.
ATAAAAAACGTTCTTGTTCTTTCGGTCGTGCATATTTTTATAGCTACGTGTAAGATTGGACTTTGTTTACCCTTGCAAACTCGTTCTTTCCCATTCAAGAGTAAGCTTATGCCTTCTTGAAAATGCATTATTCAATACAGGGATAGTAAATTAAACTATAAAACATAAGTACAATGTCAAAAAGTGCCCATTGTTTTCATCAAATATTTTTCCCCGATCACGACGGCCATGACACGTCCGACGCTGAATGATAATCAGTCTACCGGGACTCCCAATGTGATTGGCATTATTTATATTTCTGCTTTATTAAAATTTAATTCAATCTTAAAATCAATGATTTCTTTCGAAAATCAAAGTATCGGTGTTCACCATTCGTCAAGATGTGTAGAAATTGAACCGAAACAGGGATAATTCTAACCGGTGGAAAGGTGGACGATAAGTCACGTGACGTAAATAAAGCTCCGCATCGGCATTTGCAAACTTTGTGGAATGAATACTCGGGAGTTTATAGCAGTATTTTTTCATCATTAAGCAATAAAATATCGTAAATAACATAAAAAAGAAAACATTTTGTTCAATATTTATGTAAAATATCATCCAAAAAAATCAAAACCGCGATATATGTATTTTCGTTTTTTCAATATTTTTCTGAAGACGGTATTTTTCACGGTTTTTATTTCCTTGACGGTTTCATATCGAAATACCGAAATATCGCCCAGCTCTATGGTTATTCAACATTCATTTTATACAATAAGCTTAAAGTTCTTGCAAGCTTAAAGTTCTTGCAGATTGTGTGTGCTTTCATTCAAATTACAGACACGGAACCCCTTTTCAATTGCCATTTGTTATTTTATCTGCAACCCGTAGTTTATATTATTTTATTAACCATTCCTATATTTCATTTCCTACCAATACATTTTATTTCCAACTGTTTGTCATCCGTATATTTCTATTTATACATTCCATTTCAAACTGGAGAAAGAGAAAGAGAGGGAGAGAGACTAGAGTTTAATGTCTACTCGACACAATGTTGGTCATTTCGAGACTTTCAAATGGTCTAATTTCATTCTGATAATTTGCTTGCGCAGTTGTTGGACAGAAAATACTATTCTCTCTTCCAACAGTTTATTGATAAATATGATTCATTTACAACCAATCACATAGGGGTACCAGCCAGGGATTTCTTAAAATTGACTAATGGATTAAAATTCGGCATAAAATTGTGAACATTTAATGTCACTTTAATACGTAGTGATAATTTGGGGGGCATCATGAAACTGTGTTTAACTCTTAAATGACCCAGAGATTTGACGTCGTAACGTCAGACCTTGTCAGGAGGCGCAAGTCATTACTCGCGCGCGCGCACGCTATACTTGCCTGAAATGTTATTCGCGAGAGTAAGGCATTACTCGCGCAATCATTTCTGGAAACTTTTCATTAATGAAAATTTGAAACTAAGGCTATAGTCATTTGATTTTTAATTCAATTCAATATCTACGATAAAATACAAGACAGCAGACCAACAGGCGATAAGACCACGATTTCACAATGTTACTAAGAATAGAATAAAGTAAACATAGAAGGCTTCTATTGATTGGAAAGCAAGGAAGTTGTATTCCGGGCTTGTAACGTAGAATTTTTATAATTGGTTAATTTAACTGAAATCCAAAGTAGAATTCTCGCGAGAAACATTACGAGATATGAAAATTTGTAGAATGTTGAAACGAATATAAGCCTATATCATTTTCTAGTCTTTATGATTAAATTTTGAATGGTGGTTTCATATTAAAATAAATATTAAACAAGCTAGAATGTAGTTAGAAATGCCGAGAAGTATTTGGATTACCGCATGTAGAAGTGCTATTAAAGGGACAATAACATTCTTGCTGGCTTGGCAGCTCCAGAAAATAAATAATACCCTTATTCTAAGTACTAGATGTTTAAGTGTCCTACCTGTTGTGTAAATTATCCATTACAACCTATTTTACTTGTCCAGAGGGTTCGAAAATATTTTAAAATCCAAGTCACACTTGAAAAGGTTTATGTTAGACTTTTCAAATCAATGGGTTGAATTTTTCCAATTTTTCAAAATAGGTGTGTTAAGATGTAATTTATTTCATCATTTAATTGGAATATTCTAAAATAATACGATTTGTTGACCAGAATGAAGATTGGGACATATTTTTCAGTAACAACAAGAGTGTTATTGGGGCTTTAAATTACAGTAATGGTACGTATAGCAGACAATGTCACGGCCAACATCGTGTAGCGACAGTGTGAGTTACATGTAGTTGCATTCTACGATTTTCGAACATCAAATGCACATTACAAATGCCGATCGATTGTCTATATAGGCAATCCAAAATGAAAAGCATTAAAATAATATAGGTTGTCCAAAAATGGCATCAAACTTTGAAAAAAATTGAAAAATTGTTAAATTTTTGTAAACGCGCTTTATCTTTTTTTCCAAAACTACTCAATGGATGTTTCTGACACTTCTGATACAGAATGTTAAGTATCCAAAGAACTTTGTAAAGCTATCATGACAACGATCATAAAACCGGAAGTAGTCAAAAAAATGTACGATATTTTGAAAAAAAATATTTCTTTTACGAAAACCTTTATTTATGAATAATTTTTACACAGGGTTAAAATATCATCGTACTTGAGCAGAAATGAGATAAAAATTGTCTCGGTAATTTGCGTTAGCCGCCATCAGCTAATTTAGTTTTTCGTACCCAGAAAAATTATTCATTGTTTGATTTGTATAAAACAAAGTTCATATACCCCGTGGTCCCAATTGTAATTTTTTTTGTTACGGTGAAATTTTTCTGTCAGCAACGGAAGTGACGTAATATTAACAATTTTGACATTTCGGTATTATGATATAACTAAAATAAAAGGATGCACCCTGCAAAGGTGCAAGATATCCTTAGCTCAGCTTTTTTAATTTCAATTTCATTTTCGGACAATTTCGAATAAAATGTAACATAAAGTGTAAAATTCAGTTGTTTACAATTCATTCAGCGTCTTCATATTTTGAAATATTTATTTGTAATTTTCATAAACTCGTAGCAATAATCCAGACGAAGAGAATGTATGCGAAAATTAGTTTGTAATATGAGCAGTTGCCAAGGAATATGCAATTTTGCATGCATCACTTTTCACTTTATTTTGCCTGTAAAAGAGTGAATTATTATTCAATTTGAAATATTTTTAAATTCTTACAATGGCCCCTCTAGAAGTCACATACATGTTTATGTCCCAAATATCTCAGTTTCTTTCATTATTTGAACATATCAGACCGTAATTTCCCGGGCTGGCTTATTGCCCCTGATTGACTTTTAAAAGCGTTTAAATATATCACCATTCCACAACAATAATGTTGAAATAGAATTTCGAGAAAATTGAAATGAAACTGAGCGACAAAAGAGCTACCCATTGTACGCAAATTGTGTAAATGTATGTCATACGAAGGTTGTTGAACATCTAGACATCACAATTTGTATCAGATTTTGATGAAACTTAAAACATATCTTCATATCCCAAAGATCTCAGCCCCTTTTTAATATACCGGTATGCTCATTTCAGACCATATTTATCTGGATTATGGCCCGAGTTTGTTTATAGCATGTTCTCTATCCATCTCTTGCAAAATAAAGGCGTATCTTCTTGGCAAATGCTGGTTTAATACATTTATAGAGCACGTCTTTCACTAAAAATTTCAGATGAGAATAACAAATATTAAGTAAAAATAGAATTTTATGATAAAAGTGTAGTTTGTGAAAGTACTTTGGATGGGATCGAAGAGAACAAAATCTTTATTTATTTTGTTACCAATGGTAAAACAATTTTCGAAGTACTCAGGATGATTAAAAATATATTTTAGTAGAATAGCCAAAGTACCACCAACAAATTTAATATGTCCTCCCTCATGGTATCTTTGTACTTCTCGTTTAATGTTATGTTTCTTCAATAATTTAATCCTATCATTTTCTAATTGATTTTTCTTAAGATAAATTAAAGTCATCCAAAATTATCCACAATTTGGAATCATTATCATCTCTTCTCAGTGGCAATTATCTTAATATCAACATACATGTAATGAACAGGAACAGTACAATGTCTTACAGGATATCAAATGATATGAACATTGGATATCTTTATATTATACAATATTAACATTGGTGTGAAATTTGATATTGTGTGCCAACATACATAGCACATTCCTCCCACAACCAAAAAATGTTGAAATACAAACATTATAGAGATAAGATTTACTGGGTTTTATAATAATGAGACAGTAGCTAAAGGTGTTGACAGCATTAGAGATCTTACTGTTGGAGCCAAAATTTCGGCTTGTTGGTAGGACTGCAAAATGGTTTCTAACTTGTACGGTTACAGAGAAATAGGCGATCTTCTATAAGTCACTTTTTGTTAGGCGGGGGACTATTAAAATGATTTCATCTGTCTGTCTGTCCGTCTGTCTGTCCGTCACAGTTTTTGGGACACAATAACTCTCTTCCTAATTGAGATAGAATGTTCAAACTTGGTGTATGTGTTTTTTAGGTCAATGACTTGATGGAGTTCGAAGATGAGCATTTTCCGCTTAGGGTAAGCAGAGATAAGCAACTTGATTGGTTGATGCTTTGGGACACGATAACTTTAGTCCTAATTAAGTGAGATTGATGAAACTTGGTGTATAGTTTCATTACAGTAATACCTTGACTAAGTTCGATAATGAGCATTTTCTGCTCAGGGTAAGCAGAGCGAAACGCAATTTGATTGGTCGAGACATTGAAACACAATAACTCTCCTTCTAATTGAGTTAAAATGTTCAAACTTGGGGTATATGCTTATTAGGTCAATGCCTTGATGGAGTTCGAAGATGAGCATTTTCCGCTTAGGGTAAGCAGAGATAAGCAACTTGATTGGTTGATGCTTTGGGACACGATAACTTTAGTCCTAATTAAGTGAGATTGATGAAACTTGGTGTATAGTTTCATTACAGTAATACCTTGACTAAGTTCGATAATGAGCATTTTCTGCTCAGGTTAAGGGGAGCGAAACGCAATTTGATTGGTCGAGACATTGAAACACAATAACTCTCCTTCGAATTGAGTTAAAATGTTCAAACTTGGTGTATGTGCTTATTAGGTCAATGCCTTGATGGAGTTCGAAGATGAGCATTTTCCGCTTAGGGTAAGCAGAGATAAAGCAATTTGATTGGTTGATGCTTTGGCACACGATAACTTTAGTTCTAATTAAGTGAGAGTGATGAAACTTGGTGTATAGTTTCATTACAGTAATACCTTGACTAAGGTCGATGATGAGCATTTTCTGCTCCGGGTAAGCAGAGCGATAAGCAATTTGATTTGTCGAGACTTTGGAACACAATAACTCTCCTTCGAATTGAGTTAAAATGTTCAAAATTGGTGTGTATGCTTATTAGGTCAATGCCTTGATGGAGTTCGAAAATGAGCATTTTTTTTCTTAGGGTAGGCAGAGATAAGCAATTTGATTGGTTGATACTTTGGGACAAGATAACTTAGGTTCATCTTGATTGATGTTTTTTATGACACTTTTGGATGACACTTCGTGTACAGTTTGATTGCTCGAAACGTTTGAAAAAAATATATGTGCGATTAATTAATATGTGTCATCTATTTATTTTGGGATTTCGGCAGGGGACATCAGCCTCACTGTTGGCTTGTCAAGGTTTTTGGTTTATAAAAGTGTCAATTATTATTCAATTTTCATAAAAATTTGCAACATTTGATGCCTTATGCCATTTATGAATCCTATGAACTAATTTAACATTTTCAATATCACCGGAAGTAATGTCATTTTTGCAAAAAACGTATTTTTAGCCTTCAAAACACACATTTATTTGAAGTGATTTATATTTGTTATTCGTTTAACTTTATAGTGTCTGATTCTAATGGGCAGTAAGGTCGAATCAATAAAATGATATTGATGCCAAGAAAAGGCTTCTAGCATATTCCCTTGTCGAGAAATAGCCAATTTTCCCAGGGTCACTTTTTAAGTTTTTTACCTTAATTTCAGATTATGGGTTATAGGTTAAAGGGACAATAACACTCTTGCTGGCTTGGCAACTCCAGAAAATAAATAATAGCCTTATTCTAAGTACTAGATGTTTAAGTGTCCTACCTGTTGTGTAAATTATCCATTACGACCTATTTTACTTGTCCAGAGGGTTCGAAAATATCTTAAATCAAAGTCACATTTGAAAAGGTTTACGTTAGACTTTTCAAATCAATAAGTTGAATTTTTCCAATTTTTTAAATTAGGTGTGTTAAGATGAAATTTATATCATCAATTAATTGGAATATTGTAAAATAATACAATGTGTTGACCAGAATGAAGATTGGGGCATATTATTCAGTTACAACAAGAGTGTTATTGGGGCTTTAATTATTTATTGTCCGATATGTATAAATCAAAATTTGTATTTTGTATGTTGCGAATTTTCGACTTATTTTTCACCTATAAAAATTTCTTTAGGCACCGGAAGTGACGTAATTTTTTCCATAATTTACAATTTTAACCGATCTTTTGGTCAGCAAAATATTACGTTTACAAATGATAGAAGGTGTCACTGAAGCAAAACAACCAAAGTTGGTATTATAAACTTCCTGTATGATTCCTGAAAGCCGGTTCAGTGCTGCTTGCAGGTCTAGTTAAGCTTTCATATTTCATATGAAAGCTTATTGTTTCTGTTAAGATTATTATTATTTTTTTTTTTGTGTTTTTCCTGCAAATCGGATTTCACAGAATCTAACCATAGGATGTTTCTGAAACTTTGACCTACCCCCCCAAAATTGGGTGGTGGCTGTTGATTAAATATATTTTGAAAACGTTTTGCGAATTCGAAATCACCGAATTTTACGAACGAAAAAACTGACAATGCATAGTCGTAACTTTGCTATTTTTTGACCGATTTTACTAATGCTTTTTTCTTTGAATACCTTGAAAAAACCCAATTTCATCTGCAGTTTCACATTTTCGAATTTCGAAAATTCGTCGCTGTGATTTCGAACCCGAAGTTTAGACCAATATGACAACTTCTTTAATAGTTGTACGATTTTCATGAAATTTAGTATATAAGTAGATCTTACCCATGTGACTTCAAATATAATTAGAAATTTTCTAAATTATCTCCCCTTGGTGAAATTAAGGATCAAAGTTTTAAAAAAAATCGTTGAAATATAGGTCAGAATGACGTAAAAATTTTTTTCGATACTCAACAAGTAATTACTGATTCCTACACAAAATATGGAGTTTGTCGATCGAACCGGAAGTGCCACCATCTTGAAACATGAAAAATCCCTAAGGCTTTTTTGCTATTTTACTTACAGACACGGGAGTTATATTTTCTAAATCCTTGAAGGATGGCCCAAAAATCGCTGGGAGCAGAATTTTGAATTAGGTCAACTGATGGTTGCCATTTTGAAGTGAATATGAAAAGTAGTAGCAATTTGAAGGGCCGAGACTTTGAAACACAATAACTCTCCTTCTAATTGAGCTAGAATGTTCAATCTTGGTGTAGGCGTTCACTAGGTCAATGTCATGATTGAGTGCAAAGATGAGCATTTTCTGCCTAGGGTAAGCAGAGATAAGCATGCTGATTTGTTGATTCTTTAGGGCACAATAACTTCGGTTATAATGAAGGGAGGGTGGTGAAACTCTTGTCAATTGAGAGTCTAATAGCTAGCCTGTTGTGTGAAATGATTGTATCGAAAAAGAGATCGAAAATCCAAAAAGTCGTATTTTTACGATTTTTAAAGGTCCTTTTCTCTTAAAGTCAACATAATATTTTTGGGGAACTTCTTCTACAAAGAGTCTTATCGGTAGTCTTTTATATGAAACCATCGATCAACAGACCAAAATATCAGGAGTAGAAGAATAAAAGGATCGAAAATTGAAAACGGCACCCTTTCATTGTTAAGCAAAACATGCAGTGTGAGTCGCTACAATCTGCACATTTAGTCATCGTATAGAGCTTTTCAGTCTGGCATTATTAAATCTTAATTTTATTGGTCTTTTTTAAAATTATACTTTCATTTAACTATGAACAACCCTTAACGCGTCTCTTTAAAACAATTAAATACTCTAAAACAAAAAACAAATCAATAAGCGGGTCAATTCAGGTAAGTATAACTACGGGTTCTGTCCACCTTCTCTCTTCTAAGGCCATACCACGTTGAAAACACCAGTTCTCGTCCGATCACTGAAGTTAAGCAACGTTGGGCCCGGTTAGTACTTGGACGGGTGACCGCCTGGGAACACCGGGTGCTGTAGACGCCTTTTTGCCCTGATTCTTCGTGAAAAAATCAATTTTCTGCCAATCAGACCACAGCGCGCACTCTTTTGCACCACTACAGCTCTCTGCTCGGCCCGTCTCCCCAGGGAAAAAGACACAAAAAGAATTTGAGTAAGCACAAGTATAGGTTCTGTCCACCTTCTCTCGTCTACGGCCACACCACGTTGAAAACAACAGTTCTCGTCCGATCACTTAAGTTAAGCAACGTCGGGCCCGGTCAGTACTTGGATGGGTGACCGCCTGGGAACACCGGATGCTGTAGACGCCTTTTTAAAACCAACAAAAAACAAAAAAAAATCAATAAGTGGGTCAATTCAGGTAAATATAACTACGGGTTCTGTCCACCTTCTCTCGTCTACGGCCACACCACGTTGAAAACACCAGTTCTCGTCCGATCACTGAAGTTAAGCAACGTCGGGCCCGGTCAGTACTTGGATGGGTGACCGCCTGGGAACACCATGTGCTGTAGACGCGTTTTTAAAACAGACAACCCCCCCCCCCAAAAAGTATAACTACCGGTTCTGTCCACCTTCTCTCGTCTACGGCCATACCATGTTGAAAACACCAGTTAAGCAACGTCGGGCCCGGTTATTACTTGGATGGGTGACCGCCTGGGAACACCGGGTACTGTAGACGCCTTTTTGCCATAAACTCATTAATTTACTATTTTGTTGTGAGCGGCTTGTTATTCTTCCTAGCTGAATGGTTAGCAGGCGCGCCTGTAATTGAGTTAACTAGCGTGCTTTCGAATGCCCGGTTGTACGTGACAAGGAGTAAGGTCGCCTGTCCAACTTGCCATTTTTAATTTTTTTCCGGCTATTTACATTTCATTTTCTCATCCGTCTCATTACAGTAATACAAGCTTCGGTTATTTCCCTTTAGTTTTCAGATTATTGTTATGCCTGGGTGCAATGTTTCATACTATATTTAGACTTGTAATTTTGCGAGTTTTTGACCAATTTTGATAATTTTTTCTTCTTATCCTTTTAGTTAGGATACTTGATACAATCAATGACACGTGACGATGAATATGAAAGCTTTCATATCTGCATGGGACAGTAGCAGATCTAGTTATTATTATTATTCTTCTTCTTTTGTTTTGAGTAGATCTCAGCAACTGCTTGTCGCATCGTTACGATTTCTTCGGTTTTATTAGGGTGTGACTTAGAGGATAAAGCTTGAACGTTCTGCGACAATGCGAAATGTCCGAAATCACCGAAGTTGTCGTTTTTAAAAATATTGCAGTAATTTTAACAATAATCATTGGATTTTAACTTTCGATACATTTTGGCATAGCCGGAGACAGGGCACATAGCTACGCTACTTTCGATTTTTTATTTTCGGCAAATCTTCGAAGATATTAGGCGCCAAATTTCGAAAATTTAAAATTTTACAAAAAACTTTTTTATTTATGAATATTTTTTAGTCGTGTTGTGCACAGAAGTAAAGAGTCATCTGACTAGCGCAAAAATGTTAAAAAATTTTGTTTCAGCATTGGCTAATTCAGTTTTCCTAGAATAATTTTTTATTGTTCGATTTGTATAAAACAAAGTTCATATGCTTCGTTGTCTCAATTGTCATTTTTTTATTACCGAAAGTAATTTCGGATTTCATAAAACTAATTGAACATTATTTTCCGTAAGGCCTTCAGCTTTCACATGTATTCACATAGCATATGACATCCAGTTGTATGTAAGAGACACTACTTTAAAGTCAACTAAAAAAGTCACATGTTGACCCTTGACCCCTTTCCCAGTCCGTGCGCACTGGTATGCCCAAAACTCATCATTATTCATTCAGCGTTCGTAAGAGACGGTCGACAGGTTTGTCCCCTACCGTGATCTTTTGGTTTCTAAGCTGGCTGTTTAGCCGCACTGTTTAATTTGTACAAGATAAACTTTTATTGTTTTCTTCTTTCGCTTTGTTTTTTACTGTGTGTTTGGGTTTGGACCGATGGTTCAGACTGTTCTGTTTATATTATGACTACGGAAAAGGACGACGTCCTTTCTTTGAGTGACCACTCCGGGACAGAATTTCTCGGTTTTGATTTTTCTGAAGTTGAGAGGGGACAAACTGATTTACTTAATCCGAGTTTGGATGCTAATAAAGGATCATTACATAGTAAAAGTAAAGGCAATGCCACTAAACGGGGGAGTAAATTTAATAAAAGGACCCTCCGTAAGAGAGCTTCCATTAAGGGAGGTAATCGTTCAAACTGTGAGCCACAGAGCACGTGCTCTCATAAACAGACGGTTGCCGATGGCACCTCATCAGTGAAGAATAATCCCATTTTATTTAATGATGCTACATGTCAGTCTCAGAACTCGAATATAATTAATTTAGACAAACTTACTGAAAGTGATATTCTTCAGTTACGACAAAAACTTGGAGTGCAGTTTCCAGTTAAAAAACATGTAGAGTTTAAACCGCCACCAGAATGGTTTCCGGACAGTGATTTTAGTGATTATGCAAATGGCGTTCCTTTCGACGATTTTGAGAATACCAAACAAGATGATACATGGCCAACCCCGGCGCAAGCTAATTTTACGAAGGACATTTCTGGTGCCCTATTTGATTTTGATAATGACTTTAATTATGGCAGTCAGGCTCAAGGTACTGCAGAGGAATGTAGGCCTAATCCTAATAATGATAATACTAATACTCAGCAGAATACTATATCAAACGATTTTGTATGGGATTTACCCAAGTTGAAGGCGGCAGAACTTGGTTCGCCTATTTCAGACTCGCTTGCTTCTTTAATTAATACTGCTTGTACCTCAATGTGTTTGACAGACACTATTGTATCCAAATATAAAATTCCATCGAACTGTGATAAAATGGGGCCTCCCCGTGTGAATCCAGAAATTTGGAGTGAAACTGACAGAAAAGCGCACAATACTGATCAGAGATTGAGAGATATCCAGGAGCTTGTGGCTATTGGAATTATTACTTTTGTTAAATTAGCAGCCTTATTAAAGGATCATTTTTCTAACAATCCAGAGGTTAGAAGCCTTATTTCCGATTCAATCACTTTATTGGGTCAGGTTCAGTATAATATTTCCTTAAGAAGAAGATATTTATTACGACCAATGTTACATCCAAAGTACTTTAATTTGTGTAACCTGAATACACCAATCACTACTTTCCTTTTTGGGGATGATGTTGGCAAAGAAATCAGAAAATGTGAAACTTCACTACGTTTAAGACGTGAAAAACCTCTATTTTATGCTGCAACCCCAAGGAGAGCTGGGCGTCCAAATAGATTTTATCAGTATCCAGGCCGTGGCAATGCCCCTAGTCAGCTTGCCTACAACAGATCACGCCCTTATTCGGCATACAACAGGCCACACCCTTATAACTACAGAGGTCGGACAAGACCAGGTAGAGGTGCCTTTCAGTTTCAAGGTTCAAACACAAAAACCAGTTCCACCTAATACGAACACGGTAGGTGATATTTCTAAATGTTTGGGTGAATGGAAATTGTTAACCTCTGATAATTGGATTTTAGAAACTGTTCAAGGCTGTAAGATTGATTTTATTCAAGACCCTATTCAACATAAAATCCCAAAAGAAATTTCTTTTTCTAGTGAAAAAGCAGCTATTATTGATAATGAAATTTCGGTCTTGTTAGCTAAAGGTGTCATTGTAAAATCTGTATTGCATAAGGGTGACTTCATATCCAATATTTTTATAGTTCCAAAACCAAATAACAAGTTTAGACCAGTGATTAATTTGCGGAAATTAAATTCCTTCATTGTTTATGAACACTTCAAACAAGAAACTTTTGATTTTGTTCTGGATCTTATTCAAAAGAACGATTTTTTAACATCCTTAGATTTGCAGGATGCTTACTTTAGTGTCAAAATAAATGGTGACTTTTTTAAATACCTTAAGTTTTTTTGGAGAAATCAACTTTATCATTTTGTAGCCCTTCCCTTTGGAATTGCCTCAGCACCTCGAGTGTTTACTAAACTTTTAAAGCCGGTCTATACTTTATTCAGACACCAGGGCATACGGTGTACTTATTATATTGACGATTCGCTTATTATGAACAAGGATAAGGACATATGTGCTAACCACACCAAGTTAATGGCAGATAAATTACAGTCACTTGGTTATCTAGTTAATTACAAAAAGTCAGTTTTTCAGCCTGCACAAAAGATATTGTTTTTTGGCTTTATTATTGATACAGTTACTTTTAAAGTTTACTTAACAGACGAAAAGATTAATAAATTATCAAATTTTGCATCTAATTTACTTAAAAAGCATCACATAACTGCACGTCAGCTAGCGTCTTTTATAGGTTTAATTGTTAATGCATTTTATGCAATTTTAGAAGCACCTCTCCATTATCGAGCCTTAGAACGAGATAAAATTTTGGGGTTAGGTTCCAATATGACGATTCGCTTATTATGAACAAGGATAAGGACATATGTGCTAACCACACCAAGTTAATGGCAGATAAATTACAGTCACTTGGTTATCTAGTTAATTACAAAAAGTCAGTTTTTCAGCCTGCACAAAAGATATTGTTTTTTGGCTTTATTATTGATACAGTTACTTTTAAAGTTTACTTAACAGACGAAAAGATTAATAAATTATCAAATTTTGCATCTAATTTACTTAAAAAGCATCACATAACTGCACGCCAGCTAGCGTCTTTTATAGGTTTAATTGTTAATGCATTTTATGCAATTTTAGAAGCACCTCTCCATTATCGAGCCTTAGAACGAGATAAAATTTTGGGGTTAGGTTCCAATATGGACTATGATTCGGTTTCTTAATTTATAAAAAGACAGCTTGGTGGAGATACAATTGTGGCTTAATAATGTCTCTGAGAAAAATGGTAAACTGATCAGACCTTGTCCAGTCCAGTTATGGATCCAGACTGATTCTAGTCTTTCTGGATGGGGTGTTTTTTGCCCAGACCTTGATTTGTTATGTAATGGGCGATGGTCTATTCTAGAATCCAACTATCACATTAACTATTTAGAATTATTAGCTATTTTTATGTCCTTAAAATTTATAGGTTCACTTTATGAGAATGTTCACATTGGGATTCAGTCCGATAGCATCAGCTGTTGCCTATGTGAACAACATGGGAGGTATGGTGTCTAAACCTATGGATGACTTAGCAAAGACTCTGTGGGAATGGTGTATAGATAGAAATATATTTTTATCCGCCTCCTTTATACCAGAGGTTTTGAATGTGTCTGCAGATTTTGCATCAAGAAATTTCTCTGATTCAACAGAGTGGATGCTTAAAAGCTCTATTTTTGATAGAATTTGTTCAGCTTACTTTACACCAGACATTGATCTCTTTGCCTCAAGTCTCAATTGTCAACTTGATAATTTTGCAACCTGGTTTCCCCAACCCGGGGCCCTTTTTACCAATGCCTTTTCGGTATCATGGACCGATATGGAGCCATATATATTTCCTCCTTTTCGGATTATCAGTCGGGTTATTAATAAGATTTTGGAGGATAATGTTCAGAGAGCCATTTTAATTATTCCACACTGGCCATCACAGGCCTGGTTTCCTCAACTAATGTCTTGTATTGTTTCTCATCCTATCAGGTTACCACATCATACAGATCTGCTGACATTGAGTCACAGTGGTCAGCTTCACCCCCTGGCGAAATCTATGGATCTTGTCGCAACGATGATATCAGCCAATTCTTGCGCAGTAGAGGACTACCACAGCAAGCTATCACCACAATCATTGAATCCTGGCGACCCGGTAGTCGCAAACAATATGATTTCAACCTTTGGTGTTCTTTATGGACGATTAATCCCATTCAAACAACTGAAGTAAACGTAGTATCGTATCTTAATTTTCTAAAAAACATTCTAAAATCATACAGTGTTATTAATACGCATAGGTCAATGCTGTTAGAGACACTAAAATTGGTTGGGCAGCAGGAATGGTGTCATAAGTCAGTGTTAGTTTCTAGATTTATGAAAGGACTCTCAAATAAGTGTCCACCTCGGCCACGTTATGAATTTACATGGAATGTATCTGTGGTTGTAGATTTTTTGTATGAACTCTTTCCTTTGGAAACACTTAATCTTAAAATGTTAACTTGGCTTTGTTGTCACTATCCACTGCCCACAGGGTACAATCCTTAAAACTGATGAATTTGAATAATATGGTGGTACACAAGGACAAGATAGTCTTCGCGTTTACCGATTTTTTGAAAACTACAAAACCAGGAAAGCCTACAGTGTTGGAAGTAAAACACTTTAACAAAGAGGAACTTTGTGCCATGCATACGTTACTTTTTTACTTGGAAAAGACTAAATTGTTAAGGAAAAGTAATCAGGTGTTCATTTCATACTGTTCATTTAATCTTGTTTCAGCTGACACTTTGTCGTGTTGGCTAAAGGAAAGTCTAAAACTTTCAGGAATAGACACTAATATTTTTAAGGGACATTCCTTTCGTTCAGCCTCAACTTCAGCAGCCTGGAAGGCTGGCTGTCCTGTTACAGAGATATTAAAGACTGCAGATTGGTCCTCAGTCAAGAATTTCAAAAAATTCTATTTACGCGGGTCTACACCATTACCTACTCCTAAAAGGAACTTTGTTGATGCAGTATTTAGCTCACATCTGAAGACATGACATGTACATATGTAGCATTATTAAATAAAATGGGATTCTTCATTGTTGTTCTTTTTTAAATATGCTATGTGAATACATGTGAAAGCTGAAGGCCTTACGGAAAATAATGGACCCCTCATCCGAGTGTTGTTATGATGGATGAGGGGCATTATTGGAGTATGGCCGGAGGCCGAGCATGTATTTACACCCAGACCCTGATTTTGCAATAAACTTTATGAAGTTTTTTACTTGAAATGTTTGGTATGAATCCACTGTATATATTTTTTGCCCACCCATTTGATTTACATTGAACAACAAAACTTTATGGCTTTAAAATATGATGAGTTTTGGGCATACCAGTGCGCACGGACTGGGAAAGGGGTCAAGGGTCAACATGTGACTTTTTTAGTTGACTTTAAAGTAGCGTCTCTTACATACAACTGGATGTCATATGCTATGTGAATACATGCTCGGCCTCCGACCATACTCCAATAATGCCCCTCATCCATCATAACAACACTCGGATGAGGGGTCCATTTTCATTAACACCGGAAGTATTGTAATTTTGTCAAGATCATTTACAAGTAACAAATGTATAAAATGAATTGATATTGCTGGATTTGGTTGATTCTGCGTCCATTTTATTTGTGTGCAATGTTAATTTGGAGACCTGTTTAGTGGTTTCGTTGGCACCGGAAGTGACATGTTCAAGGGCAACTTGGCACCAGTGAAACCCGTCATTCCTGCATGCAGGTCTAGTTATTATTATTCTTATTATTAGGCTTTCAGACTTTCATCTGAAAGACTATTGTTTTTAACAAAATTATTATTATTATTAGGCTTTCAGACTTTTGTCTGAACGACTATTGTTTTTACTAAAATTATTATCATTATTTTTTTCCACGGGAGCCTATTTCTCCATGATCGAAAACAAATATCGATCTGGAACCAACTTTTCTATCAGGAAAACATGTGGTGGCTACTTGATAAACTATTTTTCAAACTTCTGCGCATACCGGAAGTGGCCGAACTTTGTACGTAGTCTAAAAATTGAAAATAGGCCACAGTTCCGTCAATTCTTTACCCATTTTAAAACAAATGACATTTTCGGGAACCCTGAATCTTTTCGGAGATAATGGCTATCTCACATTTTTCAATTTCGAAAATTCGTCTGGGACTTCTATTGATCTAAAATTGAAAACACGTTGTTTATGACACAATTTTTGTTATTTTTCAAAATTTTCAAATTTGACCTACATTTTTGGATTCCTGTAGTCTATGCGATTCAAGTAATATAAGTTTCATTCAGAGTTATCTCCCTTTATTTTTCGAATTTTTTCAAATTTTCTGCCCATTTTGTAACCCTTACATTTTTTGGAAAGGATAAAACAATATTTCTGAAACCCCTGAAACATAAAGCCATATTGCCAGAAAATTGCATAAAGCAATTTCAACAACGATTCGTAAACCGGAAGTAGTCTAAATAATGTCTGATATTTTGAAAAAACTCAAAAAATGGGGGCTTTGGGAAAAACCTGATTTCTTCGTCCCATATCAACCGATCAAATGGATTAAGGTATCGTTGGTTTACATCGGAATTGGGAATATGGTATGATACCCAATACATACACATATAACGGTCCGGAAGTAAAATATGACACGCTGAAAATCAAGCATCTACTATTTTTTTTATTTTAAAGAGATTTTCAAAAAAAAGATATATATTTGAAAAGCTTACCTACTTACGATTCTAATGATGTATAATATGTATGCAGTTATTGAAATTTAATTTTTAATATTTTGACATTTTGACATTTTGAACACTTTTGAACATAGGATTTTTTTCAGAAGTATTTTATTTGATTGTATAGTGTAATATATGATTAGAATTAGAGAGCCCTGTTCCCATGCAAACTTCAAAACTGGATGTGAAAACTACTCGACAATGATTCGTATACCGGAAGTAGTTCAAAAATAGGTTGCCAGGCAACGAAACATAGGCCCAAACAGCAGCCAAATCGTCCGGGCAGTCAACAAGAGTTGTCACATATTAAGGAATTATCAGAAAATCATTAGAATTTGTTTGGTTTTTATAATCAACATTTTTTTTTTACATCAGATAATAATTGTGACCTCCAGAGGGACCACAAGCTAAACAGGGTGATTTTTCCTACAATTAGAAGACATAATTCAGTAAGTAATGACCCGATGGGCGCAAATATCGAAACGAACGAAGATCTTTGGGTTATAAACATATATGTCAAGTTTCATCAAAATTGATTCAAAATTGTGACCTCTATAGGGTCTACAACCTTGATTTAACATATTTTCACACTATTCGTGTACAAACGGCGGCCATTTTGTTCGTCAATTTTGGTCCGATTTTCACAAAATTCGAACTCAACCTTCATAACCATGGAATGGTGATATAATCAAACGTTTTTTTAAATCTGATAACAATTTTGACCTCCAGAGGGACCACAAGCTAAAAAGGGTTATTTTTTGGACAATCAGGGGCCATAATTCAGGAAGTTACGATCCGATGGGCGCAAATATCGAAAGGTACCAAGATCTTTGGGTTATAAACATACATGTCAAGTTTCATCAAAATTGGTTCAAAATTGTGACCTCTAAAAGGTCCACAACCTTGATATAACATATTTTCACACTATTCGCGTACAAACGGCGGCCATTTTGTCCGTCAATTTTGGTCCGATTTTCACGAAATTCAAACTCAACCTTCATAACCATGGAACGGTGATATAATCAAACGTTTTTTTAAATCTGATAACAATTTTGACCTCCAGAGGGACCACAAGTTAAATAGGGCAATTTTTCGGACAATCAGGGGCCATAATTCAGGAAGTTACGATCCGATGGGCGCAAATATCGCAAGGTACCAAGATCTTTGGGTTATAAACATACATGTCAAGTTTCATCAAAATCGGTTCAAAATTGTGACCTCTATAAGGTCCACAACCTTGATATAACATATTTTCACACTATTCGCGTACAAACGGCGGCCATTTTGTCCGTCAATTTTGGTCAGATTTTCACGAAATTCGAACACAACCTTCATAACCATGAAACGGTGATATAATCACAGGTTTTTTTAAATCGGATAACAATTTTGACCTCCAGAGGGACCACAAGCTAAAAAGGGTGATTTTTCGGGGCCATAATTCAGGAAGTTACGATCCGATGGGCGCAAATATCGCAAGGAACCAAGATCTTTGGGTTATAAATATACATGTCAAGTTTCATCAAAATCGGTTCAAAATTGTGACCTCTAAAAGGTCCACAACCTTGATATAACATATTTTCACACTATTCGTGAACAAACGGCGGCCATTTTGTATGTCAATTTTGGTCCGATTTTCAGGAAAATTGAACTCTACCTTCATTACCATGTAACAGTGATATAATCAAACGTTTTTTTAAATCGGATAATAATTTTAACCTCCAGAGGGACCACAAGCTAAAAAGGGTGATTTTTTGAACATTCAGGGGCCATAATTCAGGAAGTTACGATCCCCTTGGCGCAAATATCGAAAGGAACCAAGATCTTTGGGTTATAAACATGCATTTCAAGTTTCATCCAAATCGGTTCAAAATTGTGACCTCTACACTGTTCACAAGCTAAAAAACATGATTTTTCATACAATCAGGGGCCATAACCCATGAAGTTACAGTCCGATACATGCAAATATCGAAAGGAAGCGAGATCTTAGGGTGATAAACCTATATTTTAAGTTTCATTGAAATCGGATAAAAATTGTGACCTGTAGACTGTTCACAAAAAATAGACGGACGGACGAACAGGGGCGACGACAATATACGTCCACATGAAAATGTGGGCGTATAAAAAACGAAGAAAAATGTAAAAACGATAAAAAAACATAACGCTAACGCTACAATATACGTCCACATTCCTGCTTTGATTGATATGGTACTTTGTCAAGAAGGCTAGGCGTTTGGTTTGTTTAGCGTTGAGGGTCGTGCACCAACATTAATAGTTGCCGTCCTTAGAGTATAAGAAATAACTATACCAAGATAATCCATTCAGAATTGTGCCTTCCTAACACTAAAGGCAAAAAAGTGGGCGTGGCTCTGCCATTGGGGGTCGGGACATTCATCAAAATCAATAGTGGACGCCCTCAGGCTATAAGGAATACATAAACCAAGTACCAAGCTTTCATTCAGAATTGCGGCCTGTAAACGACAAACACAAAAATTGGTCGTGTCTTGCCTGTGTGAGTCGGGACATGCAGTTGACATCCTTAGGCTATATGGAATACATATCCCAAGTTTAAAGACGATCCATTAGGAATCGTGGCCTGTAGACAACACACATAGACACGAAGTAAAAATGGGCATGGATCTGCCCCTGGGGGTTAGGAAATCACCAAAACAATAGGGGTCATCTTTAAGGTATAAGGAATAGGTTTGTAAAGTTTTAAAAGGATCTGTTAAGAATTGCATCCTGTAGGCGAACACAGGACACAAAAGCATTGGGCGTGGCTCTGTCCCAGGGGGTCCGTCATGCACCAAAAATAATAGTGGTAAGCCTTAGGGTATAAGGAATAAGTATAAAAAAAGTTTTCAAGACGATCGATTAAGAATTGTGGGCTGTAGGTGACACATGGTTGGGCATGCACCAAAAACAATAGGGATCTTCCTTAAGGTACCAAGAATAAGTATTCAAAGTTTCAAGATGATACATTAAGAAATGCAGCCTGTAGACGACAGACAAACAAATACAAGAAATGGGTGTTGCTGTCCCACGGGGGTCAGGCATGCACCCAAAACAAAAGGGGTCATCCTTAGGGTATAAGGAATAAGTATTTTAAGTTTCAAGATGGCCGATTAAGAATTGTGACCTGTAGGCGACACACAAAAAGAAATTGGGCGTGACTCTGCCCCTGGGGGTTGGGCATGCACCCCAAATGATAGAAATGTTCCTTAGGGTACAAAGAATAATCATTCAAAGTTTCAAGATGATACGTTAAGAAATGTGGCTTATAGACGACAAACAAATAAATACAAGGAATAGGCGTGGCTCTGCCATTGGGGGTCGGGCATGCACCAAAAAACAATACGGATCATCCTTAGGGTAAGTATACAAAGTTTTAAGAAAATCCAGTTAGAATTGCGGCTTCTAGGCGACACAGAGACACACAAAAAGAAAATGGGCGTGGCTCTGCCCCTGGGGGTTGGGCATGCACCCCAAACGATAGGGATCATCCTTAGAGTATAAAGAGTAAGTATACAAAGTTTTAAAGAAAATCCAATAAGAATTGCGGCCTGTAGGCGACACAAAGACACACGATAAGAAAATGGGTGTGGCTCTGCCCCAGGGGGTTGGGCATGCACCCCAAATGATAGGGATGTTCCTTAGGGTACAAAGAATGTGTATGCTAAGTTTCAAGATTATAGGTTAAGAAATGTATCCTGTAGACGACAAACAAATACATACTAGAAATGGGCGTGGCTCTGTCCCTGGGGGTCAGGCATGCACCAAAAACAATAGAGATCTTCCTTAGGGTATAAGGAATACGTATACCAAGTTTGAAGAAAATCCAGTAAGAATTGCGCCCTGTAGGC
This sequence comes from Patella caerulea, assembly GCA_036850965.1. NCBI lineage: Eukaryota > Metazoa > Mollusca > Gastropoda > Patellidae > Patella > Patella caerulea. The sequence continues at coordinate 14,832,194 of JAZGQO010000015.1, read as the reverse complement.
GACACAAAGACACACGAAAAGAAAATGGGCGTGGCTCTGCCCCTGGGGGTGGGGCATACACCCCAAACGATATGGATCTTCCTTAGGATACAAAGAATGTGTATGCAAAGTTTCAAGATTATAAGTTAAGATATGTGGCCTGTAGACGACAAACAAACAAATACTAGAAATGGGAGTGGCTCGGCCCCTGGGGGTCGGGCATGCCCCAAAAACAATAGGGATCTTCCTTGGGGTATAAGGAATAAGTATACCAAGTTTGAAGAAAATCCATGAAGAATTGCGCCCTGTAGGCGAACCACAGACACACACACACACACACACAGACAGGGGCGACGGCATAATACGTTCACATTATGAATGTGGACGTATAAAAAATTGGAGCTCTTGCCAAAAGTTCGAATTCTCTGTTAGATATTAGCGGACCAAAACAATTAAAGTGTCGTTGGATAGTTCCATTAATAGACGATCGTATAACATCTAAATAACACGAATTTGATTCTTAGGAAATAAATTATGGTACGCCGAAAACTAAGTATTTTCCATTTTGGAGCATTCTGAGACGCCTCTTTCTCGAAAATGACACCTATGATTTTTCATAAACATTTTTTACTCAGAGTCCTATCGGTGGCCTATTGTGTGCATTTAATAATAACAGCGTTGCAATATTATAGGTGGTCCAAAAAGTTGAAAAATCATTAAATTATTGAAAATGCTCTTTTATTTATCTTTTTTTCGAAAATTACTCAATGAATGTTTCTGACATTTCTGATACAGGAAGTTAGGTATCTAACCAACTTGTTAAAGCTATTCCGATAATGATCGAAAAAAACGGAAGTAGTCGAAAAAATCTCCGATATTTTGAATTTTTTTCACATTTTTACAGAAAACTTTTTTATTTATGAATACTTTTTGATGGTAGTTTACACAGAGTTAAAGTATAACCCTACTTGAGCAGAAGTGAGAAAGAATTTTGTCTCAGTAATTTTCTTTAGTCGCCATTGGCTAATTTAGTTTTTCGTACCTAGATTAATTATTTATTGTTCGATTTGTATAAAACAAAGTGCATATGGTCTGTGGTCTCAATTGTAATTTTTTTTGTTACCGTGAAATTTTGCTGCACGCAACAGAAGTGGCGTAATATTAACAAAAAACTACAATTTTGTCAGTTCAGTACAACTTTTTGAAAGCAAATATTATTTTTTTTCGAAATCTGATATAGCAAATAGGATGAGCGCTGTAAAGGGGCACAAATCGTTAGCTGAGATTTTTTATCAATTTCAATTTCATTTTCGGGCAATTTCGAATAACTGTAAAAAAAAAGTGTAACAATCAGTTAATTACAACCTATTCAACGTCTTCATATTTTGAACTATTTATTCGTAACTTTCATAAACTCGTAGTAATAATCCAGACGAGGAGAATGTATGCAAAAAATAGTTCGTAATATGAACAATTGCCGAGAAATATGCAATTTTGCATGCATCACTTTTCACGTTATTTTGCCTATTATCCGATTTTCAATATTTTTTTTTTTCATTTGATGCCTAATGCCAATTTGGACTAGGTTAAGCCAATTTTACAGTTTCACTGTTACCGGAAATGAGGTCATTTTTTCAAAAACTCGATTTTTAACCTAAAAACAAATTTTTTATTCAAATGAGTCATTTTTATAATATTTTTAAAATTATGATATTTGAATCCCATCAACGAATAACATGAACCCATACGATCATACAGATACCACAAAAAAGTTTCTAAGTTGTACGGTTGCCGAGAAATAGACGATTTTCTACAAGTCACTTTTCAAGCTTTTTGGTCTATAAAAGTGTCAATTATTATTCAATTTTCATACAATTTTCGCCATGTGATGCCTTATGCCATTTATGATGCAATGATCTGATTTAACATTTCCATTATCACGGGAAGTAATGTCATATTTGCAAAAACCGTATTTTTAGACTTCAAAACAAATATTTTTTTTAAGTCAGTTATATTTATTATTCGTTTAACGTTATAACGTTTGATTCTAATGGCCATTTAGATTGGATTAATATAATCATACTGATATCAAAAAATTGCTTCTAGCATATTCCCTTGTCGGGAAATAACCAATTTTCTAAGGATCACTTTTTAAGTTTTTTACCTTTTTAATTTCAGTTTATGGGTTCTAAGTTTATTATTTATTGCCTGATATGTATAAAACAATTCTCAATTGCGAATTCTCAACTTATTTGTTACCGATAATGATTTCTTTTGGCACTGGAATTGAAGTAATTTTGCCAGATTTTACAATTTTGACCGGTGTATTCGCAAGCAAATATTACTTACAAATCTGATAGAGGGTGTCACTGAATCATAACAACTACAGTATCGTTTGGTAGCTCGATGGATCGGCTATTGTATGACGCACTTCCTGCCTAATTCCTGCCAAATAGATCTAAGCAACTACGTGTCGCACCCTTACGATTTCTTCGATTTCACCGAAGTTATCGTTTTTGAAAATATTGCAGTAATTTTAACAATAATCATTGGATTTTAACTTTCGATACATTTTGGCATAGCAGGAGACAGGGCACATAGTTACGCTACTTTTGATTTTTGATTTTCGGCAAATCTTCAAAGATATTAGGCACCAAATTTCGAAAATTTAAAATTTTACAAAAAACTTTTTTATTTATGATCATGATGTGCACAGAATTAAAGACTAATCTGACATGCTCAAATATGTTAAAAAATTTTGTCTCAGTAATTTTCCGTGGCCGCCATTGGCTAATTCAGTTTTTCAGTCCTAGATTAATTTTTTATTGTTCGATTTGTATAAAACAAAGTTCATATGCTTCGTTGTCTCATTTTTTTTATTACCAAAAGTGTTATCTGTCGGCACCGGAAGTGGCATAATTTTACCAAAAACTACGATTTTGACAGGTAGGTACCATTTTCGAAGACAAATATTATTTTTTTGAAAAATTATATGACTCAAAGAGTGTGTCCTTTAAAGGCACAAAAAATGTCGGAAGCAGTTTTTTTAATTTCTATTTCATTTTCTAGCAAATTGGATTAAGAGGTGAAAAAAGGCATAAAATTGACCTATTTACAACCCATTCAGGCTTTCCAGCTTTTAAAATATTTTTACATAACTTTTATAAACTTGTAGCTATAATCCATACGAAGAGAATGTATGTGAAAATTAGTTTGTAATATAAGCAGTTGCCGAGAAATGGGGAATTTTGCATAAGTCACTGTTTTCGTAATTTGCCTGTAAAATAGTTAATTATTAATGGATATTCAGAAAAGTGACACCATTTGATTCAAAACGCAAGTATGCGTCATATCAAGTCGATTACAATTTAAAATTGAAACCGGAAGTGACGCCATTTGGTCAAAAATTGCATTTTAACTTTTGAAATAAATATTTTTTTCAACCAATAATTATTTAATATTTAATAATAAAATTAACTTTTGGATTAAATTCACATATCAACAAAACTCTTATGGTCATAAGATGTCATAAAATTGTTTCCAACTTGTTCGGTTGCCGAGATATAGGCGGTTTTCTTAAAGTCACATTTGAAGGTTTTTGGCCCATAAAAGTGTCAATTACTTTTCTATTTTCATAAAATTTTCACCCTTTGATGCCTAATGTCATAGTGGGTGTTATTAAACTAATTTAACGTTTTTGGTATCACCGGAAGTAATGTTATTTGGCAAAGATAGGTTGCCAGGCAACAAAACATACGCCCACAGCAGCTAAATCGTCCGGGCAGTCAACAAGGCTTGTCGCATATTTTTACTTTTTTCGCTAATGAAACATTTGTAATACACTAAAAACTGATTAAGAGTAACAACTCATTATGTAATTATCAGAAAATCATTAGAATTTTATTGCTTTTTATAAAGTGTTACCCCACGCTAACAATTAGTATATACATGAAACATTTAATATCATGGATTTAGCTGTTCAGTAATGAAAATTCATTGAAAATCAAAATACTTGTTCGTTTCAACACCTTAAACTCTGTGTATCATTCTAAAGTCAATCGGATGATAAGTTTGGCCTCTATAGCGTCACAAGATTTTTTGATGTTACCAAGGGAGATAACTCTGGCAGTAATTATTTGAAATCTCTGAAAATCAATAGGCTTCTTCGTCTCATGACCTTAAACACTGTGTGTTAATTTAAAGTCGATCGGATATTAACTTTGGCCTCTAGAACTTCCACAGGATTTTTTAGAAGTGATCAAGGGCCTTAACTCTGGCAGCAATTATTGAAAATCACTATGTATAAATTTGAAGTCAATCGGATATTAACTTTGGCCTCTGCTAGAGCATCCACATGATTTTTTGAAGTGATCAAGGGCCATAACTCTGGCAGTAATTATCGGAAATCGCTGAAAATCAAAAGGCTTCTTCGTCTCATGACCTTAGACACTGTGTATAAATTTAAAGTCAATCGGATGTTAACTTTGGCCTCTAGAGCATCCACATGATTTTTTGAAGTGATCAAGGGCCATAACTCTGGCAGTAATTATCGGTAATCGCTGAAAATCAAAAGGCTTCTTCGTCTCATGACCTTAAACACTGTGTATAAATTTAAAGTCAATTGGATATTAACTTTGGCCTCTGGAGCGTCCACAAGATTTGTTTAAGTGATCAAGGGCCATAACTCTGGCACTAATTATCGGAAATCGCTGAAAATCAATAGTCTTCTTCGTCTCAAAACCTTTAACACTGTGTCAATTGGATATTAACTTTGGCCTATAGAGCGTCACAAAATTTTTTGAAGTGATCAAGGGCCATAACTCTGGTAGTTATTATCGGAAATCGCTGAAAAACAATAGGCTTCTTCGTCTCGTGACCTTAAACACTGTGTATAAATTTAAAGTCAATCGGATATTAACTTTAGCCTGTAGAGCGTCCACAAGCAATTGTGGATGCCGGACGGACGGACGGATGGGGGCGACGACAATATACGACCACATTTCAATGTGGGCGTAAAAAAACTGTATTTTTATTCTTCAAAACATATATTTTATTCATATGCGTCTGATTTGTAATGTACTTAAAATTATGATATTTGATTCCAATCAACAAATAGACTAAACCCATACGATCATATAGATATCCCAAAATAGTTTCTAACTTGTACTGTTGCCGAGAAATTGAAGATTTTCTACCACAGGTACATGAGGACAGGAACGCCCTTATTAGACTAGGCCTACTACTGTGTGAATTTTCAAATTTTTTGAGTTTCTGTTTTTTTCTGAACATTTTTTAAAATTTTTGATCTTATTTTATCCATTATTTTTTATTTGATGCTATATGATATAATATTTACTATCAAACATGAAATTTATATTTTAAAAAAAATACCTTTTGGTGTATTTATAAAAGAGAAAGGTAAGACACTTTTCTGTTAGCGTTTCGTTTCCGTGAGGTACCTCTGTCGCTATTTACTTCAAAATAGTGAATAAAATTGGTTTACAATACAAATCAACCACCCAGTTCCTTTCCATATATATTTCTTTCGATAAAAACACACGTTTCAGATTTTTAAAAAAATGTAAAGTCAATTTATTTGCCATAAATCACTCAAGATTTTTTACATTTTATCGACATTAGAGTAGGAATGACGGAACTGGTAATAATGGAGACAGTCTTTTAACCAGTTTGTTTTAGATTCAAAATCTACCTGTTTAACTTTTATTTCGTTCACATCTATCTCAAGATTACCCACTTTGGTTGAAAGGTTAGAAACTATCGAGTGCACCTCATCTATCTTTTTTATATTTCCCTCCATCATTTCTATTCTATTATCCAATTTGGTAACAAGTTGTTCCAATCTATGTACTTCTAGCATAGGGAAGTCTTCTTTTTTTGACGTTGTAATGCGATGAATTTAAAATTGACAGTATAATCTCGTCACACTTCACTGCACTCTGGAGCGACCAAAAACAGGTCTTATCTGTTCAACTACACGACAAACCACGAACACGTAGATTAAGTTTATTATCACTGTTATTGTATCGATACATATCCCGACAAAGGAGAAGCAATGATTTTTGTTCAGGATTGGATTGATGAATTGTCCGATAAAGGATTAAGGCAGATTAACTAGTTAATCAAGGTAGGTGTTAGGTTGTATAACACAATACATAAGTTGATCACTAATTACCCTATCAATCCAGCCTATTATCAACGATAATCAGGTTGTGTGGTAGTAATACACTCAATAAACTATATTAATTTTGGAATTTTGATATTATTCACCATGTCTTGATATCCGAATGGGCATATTTCCGGTCAGACAATTTTGAGCATTTGGTAAATAGCGTCTGACAAGTTCGGAATATACAGGTGAAATCCGATTCTATACTTGTCTCACAAGGGCAAGTCTATATTTGAGTGAGTAGTTATCTATGTGCCACCAATTTGAGTGTGACAAGCCATGACAAACAAACTATCATGAGTTAATGGACACATGTCCAGACAAACTGATGAACATATTATAAAAGACGAAACAACCTAAATTTGAGAAAAGTTTATTAGCAGATTTTTTTTTTCTTTTTTCGACATAGGCGTTTAACCTTAATGGGATTGCTTGATTATGCATCGGGTTGATGTATTGGCGAAACTTTCGTTCGTACTAATGCTCCTAGTGGTGTTACAATAATATAGACCAGTGACTTTAGGTCAAAATTAGGTCATACCTGACAAAAATCGCAACAGAATTTTTGAAGTGGTATATTGAAAGCACAATGGGTCTGGAATAATTTGTTAAAAATGTAGAAGTGTACTACGTTCGGAATTTGATTTTTTTCAAGGTTATTAAAGGACATGTATCGAAAAGTGTACGTACGATTACCACACCGTGGTTTTCAAAATGTTAATAAATATTTTAGCATTTTTTTTATCATATGGACTAAAAAAACAAAATACAAAACACAGAAAGAATATAGTTAGATGTTGTATTTCATTTCAAGGTCACAAATTGTCTAAATTTACGTTAATGTGTATAAGATCAACCTTAAAGTAGGATCACGTGGCTAAGGCACTGGCTTGCTAGCCTGCAGGTTGGGTGTTCGATCCAGGCATTGTCCGATAAGTTCATTTAGATTTTTACCGCGTGGTTTCCCTTGTAAGTGATGCACAACGAAGGTCCTGACAAGGACAGCTGTCTAATCATTCCGATGGGACGAAAATTGGCGTGCACGTAACAGATCCCTTGGCAGTTGGTAATCGATATAAGAGAGTGGGCCGTAGCACCGCTGCCATGGGCAAAATTACCCTCATAGCCCAGGTTAGGTGCGGAAGAGTAGGACGTTAAACCCCATTTCATTCATTTAAAGTAGGAAATAAACTTCATATAATAGAGTTTACTGTTACAGTTATCAGTGCGGTAAGTTGCTGCAACAGAAATGCCAACCACGGTGTATCATGCCAACCACGGTGTTGATTATCTTCGCCCAAAAAAGGTCCCATTGCTAAATCTGTGTCCAAATGGGTAAAATTGGCCAAAATCCAAAATGGCCACCGGTTTCAAATATGGCTTGAAAATTCAAACCAATTATCATAATATGATCGAGATTGGTATCAAAATATACATATTCGGCGTTCCGGAATCCATTCCAATGTGAACACCTGAGTCAATATCTAGGTGGGGGGCATGCTTCCAGTTTGGGACTAACAATTCAGATTTTACATAAGGATCAAATTTGGTGTAAAAATAAACATTTTCAAGGTAGCTGAATAAACTTTCATAAATATTGTGGCAATAAATGGATAAATGGCTCCCTTAAGTGATATCCAATTTGGGATAGGGGTTTCAGAGTGGGATTGTGAATTAATGATACTCCTGTTTAAGAAAAATAAAGGGATTTGGAGGCTTTATAAAGGTCGCTAAGCTGAGAAATGAAGGATGTGAGTTCGATTAAAAACAACACTGGAATGTCGCAAAATTTCATTGCCACTCAAATTATACTGCAAAATGTTGCAAAGCTATTGAAGTGGAGGAGCCTGCACCGAAGTCTAGACGGTCTGTTGTGCCAAGTTTCGAAATGTTAATAATGCAAATGGAAAACCTAAAACAATATAGTTGGCCCGGGCTCTACAGTTACAACGGTCACTGATTTCTGTGATCTTACCGACTGGCTGCTTCTCTTTCCTTTCAGACAATGTAAAAAAATCCATTTTGAAATGAACCGGCCAAGGGTAAGCCTAACGGATAGTCGTATTTTCAACAACAGACATGTTGGTTTATGCATACTTTATTCACGTTAATAATTGCATAACGTATTCCGTATAATAATGGCTTAAACTTCAAATAAACAAAACTTTTGTTGTAATTGCATACCTGTATTCATACATCGATAATAATATCCAAATTTATAGTCAAATTTCAGCAACTTGCATAATGCATATTCCTACTTTCGCTTTCATCCAACCAAACGGAAGTTATAATTTAGTAAAAAGAAAAACTACCAGTAAATATGAATATGTTTTTTTTACAATTGTATTATTGTGATCACTTGTCAATATATAAAAATAAAAAGAATGTAATATCAATATTAACAAATTAGCAAAAATTAGTTCTGTGTATAGTCGGAACTCGGAAATATGCCGAGGTTTGCCGAGTGATGCCATACATGCGAAAAGTCACGTGGCCAATTGTCATGGTAGGCTATTACTTGACATAATAATTATATACGGTTCAGTAGGTTATTACCAGATTTACTCACGGCTAACATAATAATAAAAATTATTAATATACGAGATCAGTAGGTTATTACGTGACTTAAAAAAGAAGACTAAATTTATAACTTACGAGACAAAACATTTTTTGTGAAATTTTGTCAAACGAAAGCCATTTGAAAGTAGTTAACCATTCGAAATTAAAATATCTCCCGGATTTCGACCTATATTGGCCGTGGGAGTTTCTCTGACTTTTGGAACTTCCAATGACGACGTGCATGCTTGAAGTTCAAGGTCAATGCCGCCATCACTATCGTCGGCTAAAACTCGTTTACGTTTTCTATTGTCATTCTGCGAGGTGTTCAAGTACTTCAACATTGTGTTAGATATAAATGAATGAACCGACATTGGATTATATATACATTCTTTTACTTGATTGACTTAACTAATTAAGTTGTTTATTTAGGAAATGAGCCGATACGGATTGAAGCCGAAGGTATTCATATTGTATTGACTGACTCTTTGATGGGTTTCTTAATCGACGAGTAATAATTAACTCTTTGTTATCGGCCGAAAGTTGATTGATTAATGATACCATAGTGGCCGGTTCATTGTTTTACAAACCGGCTAGATTAAAGATCAATCGGCTAAAGCCGACAAAAAACAGCCGATTAAGATCCTTGGTCCTCAAGAACAAACTTTGGCACCATAAACCTTCTACAACTGCGTACGGGTCCTTCCACTTACATAGCTTTACATTTACAACAATTTGCAATGTTAGATTGTTCGGGATCTTCTTGTCTGCCCTGTTGAACTTGTGGCGGTATTTCTCTCGTAAGGAATCTACTTGGAATTTGCTTGTCTGTTCTAAAATGTACACTACACAATTGATGATACGCAGCATCAGCACTATGCAGGTCACTAATCTGGCCATTACACTTGGAGACCACTCATCCCTTTTGCCTCTTTCTTCACATTTTTTTTCTATGTGTCCTTAAATCCAACTGTTCTAATAGCAGAGGCATTGTGCAATTTGCTGTTCTTGTTTTCTAAGACAACACAATGGATACAAAAAAAAACCCAATGTTCTTTAAAAGAAAATTTTGTGGGGATCTGTGTTCTATTTCCCGTCAATGCTCTTGATTGGTTTTTTGAGGAGTTACATTTCTTTGTCTCAATTTAATTCAAAGACAGATTTACTATTACTTGTTCATTCCGTTGATCAGCTTTTGTCCAAATACTTGTTCACCCTTTTTCAGCTGTCCACCATTACTTAAAACATGCTAACAGAAGGGACATTAACCATTTTAACTTGCAGTTGGCCCAAACGATCCTAAAAATAAAAAAAAATCTTTAAAAATCTGATAACTGGGAACACAATTTTCGAATACACATACACCTTATTTTACTGTTATGTGTAGAATTTTTAAAATTATTGTTATCTAGGCATACAGGTTAATAATATTATATAAAATCATATATTAAAAAAACTTAAAGAATATATACACATTTAATTAATCTATATACATGTAGATTCTGGCTTATGGGGCAGATGTGGAACAATTTACTAAATTTGACAATAAAGGATATGGCTGTTGTGCACTTCAATACTTTCAAAAATCGAACAGCGTTTTACTTTCAATTCTGCTTTGATAATTGTAACTGCTGTATATAGCTATTATTAAGATTTTGGAACACTACTAGTAACCAAATTTCCATCAAAATATTAAAAAGTAACGTTTTTTTTTTATGAAAACATAGCAAAAACAACAGGTTATTGTATTCGTAATCGAGTGTGTAGGCTAAAGAGTAAAAAATACTTAATAATTAATAGCGTGAAGTAAGACGCTATGCTATGTATATCTTTTAAAGCGTATTGTTTTTACAACACATATCAAAGCATTAAAAATATAAATATATTCATAGATTAATAACTTACCAAATCAATAGTGAATCATGGATAATGTGTTCTTCATTTTATCTAAATTGAGCCTCCTTGTAAACTTTTTTGTTTATACCGGATATACATTTCTTACCTCCCTTACATGGTATGGTGGCCCAATGCTAGTCAGCGCCTTTGTCGGTAATCAAACACCGCACGGCATAAAATAAAAGCAAAAATAACTACCTTTCCCGTGCGTACATTTTCTACATTTTTAACATAACATTTAGATGTTATTGTAGAGCATTTCTGTGCAAACAGAAATTCTGTTGCAATTTTTGACAGGTGATATTCTATATTCCCTAGACTATAAGGTGTAAAGACGTGTTTTCTGTGCTCTCTGATTTAATCATGTATAACATTGAATATATCTGATTTTGAACATTACCGTACCTTTAATGATAGTAACTTACTATCTTGGATTAAGTACTAGGAGAAATCGATGTGTTTAATGAAGTATTTGTGTGTATTTTTGAAATACTTCAAAAGGGTAATCGCTGCCTATTGAATTTTAAAGGTCTAAAAGTGACTACTGAGGCGGAAAAAATTTATCATTCACACTCATGCCTAAAGGTGGACGATACAGTAAAGAAAAGGTCACACGTTGAGGCCTCGCTCACATCATCAGATATTATGGGCAGTAATAGCAATGGTGAGATATCTTCAGTATTTGCGTCTGCAATGAATACCCGGTACAGAGATGATAACAACGACGTGCCTTCAACAAGTACTCCTATAAATCCACCAAAAAAAGTACCAAAGACTACAAACTCATCAAACCCAATAGAAAGACAACTACAAATTATGACTTCAACTCTTGAAACTATCAACAAAAGACTTTCTTAACTGGACATAATAGAAAATAAATAGACAAACGTAGTAAAAGAAATATTGTCGGTGAAACTAGAGGTATCCACAAACAGCGAAAAAATAAGATCTATGGAACATAAATTGAATCTCGTAGAGACAAGAATAGAATTTCAATCTGTGACAACTGATCAACTCATAGCAGAAAAATCTGATACTTCTGAGAGGCTAAGAGAAATGGAAAAGCTAATTATCCTATTAAAGCAAGAAGTAGTGGACTTAAAATGTCGCAGCATGCGAGACAACCTCCTGTTTTTTTGGAATAACAGAAAAGAATGATGAAAATTGTACAGACATAATTCATGACTTCATAGTAGAGCACTTACAGATCAGTGATAGCAGGGAGAGAATCAAAATCGACAGAGCCCATCGGATCGGGAAACCAATAAGTCAACATGGTGACAGTGTGCCAAATGTGAGACCTAGGCCCAGGGCTTCCACTTCAAAATTTTTCCAACCGGTCATTTTTCTCATGGAGAAAGTGGTACTATTTTAAGCACATAATAAGAAGCTAAAAACTACATGCTATCGGAATGTCGATCGACTTTAATTGGGTCAAGGACAGTCACACAAAAAATCAACCTCGCATCGACATTTATATACCCACCCACCTATCCCCCTAATAAATAAAAGAACACATGTAATCAATTATTATCATTTAGTTATTTATACATTCATAAAGTATAACAATAACAAGATGCATCATTTATCGAAAGTACAGTATTTTCTTAATTTGTTTACGACATCACCCGTATATACTAGTCAGTTTCTACAGGATTTCCATTTCTGTAAAGCACTTGCCGGTTGAAATTCTCATTAATTCGTCAAGATTTTTCATGCTCAAGGAAAATCGTAACTTTGTTTTAATTATGTTTTGGTGCTAGAATCCGGGGTCTCAGTGGCGTACGTGACATTATTCGGCGGTTGACTATTTTCTCCATACACGGGGAAAAAGTAGTTCCGAATGATTAGCACACGTAAATAATTCAAAGTGATACACATGTACAATAATTAACATAATTCTTAAACTTATCAATTTATTAACTCGTATTGATAATTTGAGAGCTCAAATAATATCGTGCTCGTATTTTAACTCTATAACATGTAAAGATATTTGCATATATTTCAAAATGGCGGCGATCGTAAAAGCTCATTGTTTTAACCAAATGACATCTACCGATTGTTATATAAACGGAATAAATGGATTAAAAACACACCTGGGAATACATATTTTTGTGTGGGAATATCATATCTTAACCACGGGGATATTTGTAACCATTTAGTAGAGAATTTACGGCTGACTTTGTTTTTCGGGGCGGAACTGTCATCCTCGTGGTTCGATGTTGAAGAAGGGGAATCGGATTCATTGACAGCAATATCATCATCTCGCTTTCTTTTGTTATTCTGGGAGGTGAGGAATTTCAACATTTTGAAATGATATATAGAATGCTAACATTCTTGTATATATATATCATTTGCAAGATTGACATGATTAACTCTTGAGATCAAGTGAAGACATCAAAGAAAAGTTTTTAATTTGTTTGATGTTCAAACAGTGAATTGCCGCACGAATGATGAAAGTCGGTAAATATGCTGTAACAACAACTCAAGAATGATCACGCTCACAGTATTACTAATTATAAAACAAAACAAAACTAAGTAAATTGATTAAATGTTGAGCTTTTAATCTGTTTGATGTAGCCCCTTTGTTAATTGTGATTAGAGCAATATACACAAGGATAATTGATTGGCAGTGGTTTCCATTCGTGGGCTACTGAACACTGTTAATTTTATTATTCCACGATAGTTTACATCACGCCACGCAGGGAGTTTCGTCGTCTCCCGGATTTTATGATTTAGCACAAAATATGCTATTTTTTCGGCGTGCAAAATGACCTACGGGTCTGATCCAGATTCGGTCATTTTCCAAAGCCGTAGGTCCCGACCGGCATATACGGCCGAAATGGAACCCATGCCTAGGCCTATTGTAGTGAAATTTAACTACTATCAAGATAGAAAGGAGATAAAATCTAAATCTAAACTATTAACAGATTCAAACTTTGGAATTTCGGAACAACTACCAAGGGATATTGTCATGAAACGAAAAATGTTAATGCCAACCTTCAGGAAAGAGAAAGACAGGGGTCACAAAGTCTACTTTATCAAAGATAAACTATTCATTAATGATATGGAATACAGAGATTGTGGAGTTAGTCAACAATAGGACATAAAGGGAAGTAATCTTTCATTTATTTGCTGGAACATAAATAACGGTCTAACACGCAAGTTAAATGATGACGATTTTGTTAACTTTATAAGTAATTATGATGTTATCGCCCTCCTACATGTTGGTCAACATACCACTCAAGCCAAACATCGAGGCTTTTATAAACATGTCATAGAACGAAAAAGACACAAGAACAGCGGCGGTATCGTGATTTTCATAAAGAAAGAACTCTATGAAGAAATTACCATTGTAGATTCAAAGGAATATGGTTTAGCTGTCGTGAAAATTGATAAAACACTCGTTAGTAACAACCAAGACGTTTTCTTCATCTGTTTTGTATACCTACCACATGAAAGATCTAAATTCTATAATACCTATGATATAAACTTTTTCGAATCAATCGAAACATTTCATTCCTTATATTCGGATCAGGGAAATTTCATAGTATGTGGTGACTTCAACTCCAGAAAAGGTTCGTTCGAGGATTACCTAGTCAGTGATGATATCGTTCATAATTATCTTAGCTCCAAGTATCACCATACTGAACGGAAAACATGCGACCAAGTGGTAAATAACTATGGTAAAAGGTTAATACAGACATGTAAAAACACAGAGTTGTGTATCCTAAATGGCCGTTTAGAACCTGGCAATCTTACTTGTTGTACCGCTAATGGTTCTAGTGTCATAAATTATCTACTGATTAATTGGAAGGATATTCGTGTTATCAGTGAGTTCAAAAATGGTCATTTCGATGTTTTTTCGGATCACGCACCAGTGTGCTTTGGTATTCACTCGGTCAAACAGCAGGGAGTTTTAATTACAACTATTTCTAAACAGATAACTCACCCTCAAACATGCATAAGAAAGTTACGATGGGATGGATTGAAAATTGACGACCTAAACAGAGCCCTCTCAAACATTAAGAGTACAGCTGTACTCAAGAATGTTAAAGCTGATAGTGTTGACCAGCGTGTCATACACAAATTAAATGACGACGTTTGTCATGAAATAATTGACGATACCTACAAGAATACAGGGGTGAAAAATCAAACAGTAAATCGCAATACCAATCGTAATAAAAAACAAACTAATGGAAATGTATGGTTCGATTACAAATGTCAAAATGCTCGCGAAATGTTTATCATTATAGAAACTTATTCCATAAGCTTAAAAGCAAAACAAATCATACAAATTTTGTGCATTACAGAGCAGTATACAATAATGTTATAAAATATATAAAGACAGAATACAAATCACGTAAGGGGAAGGAACTCTGTGATAAAGTAAAAAAACAACCTAAACAGTTCTGGTCCCACATCAAATCCCTAAAAAACACAGCGATTAATCAATGTGCAAACATATCTTTAGGAGAATTTCATGACCACTTCAGAAGCATGTTTCGCAGTTTGCTATGAAACAAAAAATGAGTCTACAACTACAAGTGAAAATTATACAAAGTCATATCAGTCGCAAACTAACGAATCTGATCTAGATAAAGTTATTACTACGCAGGAGACTACACAAGCTATTTCAAAACTGAAAACTGGTAAAAGCCCTGGGAAGGACGGTATTATCTCAGAAATAGTGAAAAATTGTAATTGTTTAATTTTTCCTTTATGTAGTTTTTATAATTCATTGTTTAACTCAAGTTTATATCCATCAGACTGGTCACATTGTGTAGTAGTTCTGGTACCTAAAAAAGGTGATGTAAATAACGTAAATAATTATCGTGGCATAACTTTAATGAATGTATTTAGTAAACTTTTTTCAATTATCGTTTATAAACGTTTAATGTCTTGGGCTATCAATAACAATATCCTTATACAAAACCAATTTCTCTTTCAAGCAAAAAAGATAGGCTGGCACTGCCACACAGGATACGCCCACATTTTCGAGAGATGGATAGAGAACAAGCAATACCGAAAGTGATTTTTCCTACATCATTAAGTTAGAATTTGATATGTGCAAATATCGAAATGAATTAAGATCTTTGGGTTATAAAGGTGCATTTCAGTAGGCTTCAAATTCGACTGGGGATCATGTTGCTAGGGTGTAACGGTGATAGAGTCAAACGTTTTTTTTAAATCGGATAATAATTGTGACCTCCAGAGGAATCATAGGTGATTTTTCGGAAAATCAGGGGCCATAATTCAGGAAGTTACGATCCGATATGCGCAAATAACGAAAGGAAACAAGATCTTTGGGTTATAACCATGCATTTCAAGTTTCATCAAAATCCAATTAAAATTGTGACCTATACAGGGTCCACAACCATGATATACCATTTTTTAGCAGTATTCGCGTACAAACGGCGGCCATTTTGTATGGCAATTTTGGTCTGATTTTCCCGAAATTCGAACTCAACCTTCCTTAGGGTGTAACGGTGATATAATCAAACGTTTTTTTAAATCGGATAATAATTGTGACTTCCAGAGGAACCACAAGCTAAAAAAAAAAATCGATTTTGCGTATAATCAGGGGCCATAATTCGGGAAGTTACGATCCGATATCCGCAAATATCGAAAGGAACCAAGATCTTTGGGTTATAACCATGAATTTCAAGTTTCATCAAAATCGAATTAAAATTGTGACCTCCACAGGGTCCACAACCTTGATATACCATTTTTTAACAGTATTCGCGTACCAACGTCGGCCATTTTGTATGGCAATTTCGGTCCGTTTTTCCTGAAATTCGAACTCAACCTTCCTTAGGGTGTAACGATGATATAATCAAACGTTTTTTTAAATCGGATAATAATTGTGACCTCCAGAGGGACCACAAGCTAAAAAAGTGATTTTTCGGACAATCAGGGGCCATAATTCAGGAAGTTACGATCCGATGGGCGCAAATATCGAAAGGAACCAAGATGTTTGGGTTACAAACATGCATGTCAAATTTCATCAAAATCGGTTCAAAATTGTGACCTCTATGGGGTCCACAAGCTAAAAACGTGATTTTTTGTACAATCAGGGGCCCTAATCCATGAAGTTTTGATCCGATACATGCCAATATCAAAAGCAGCCGAGATCTTTTGGTGATAAACCTATATTTCAAGTTTCGTCAAAATCGGATAAGAATTGTGACCTGTAGAGAGTCCACAAACAAATTGTGGACGGACGGACGTCTGGACGGACGGACGGACAGGGGCGACGACATAATACGTCCACATGAAAATGTGGGCGTATAAAAACTGATTAAGAGTAACAACTCATTATGTAATTATCAGAAAATCGTAAGAATTTGATTGCTTTTTATAAAGTTTTACCCCACGCTAACAATTAGTATATACATGAAACATTTAATATCATGGATTTAGCTGTTCAGTTATCAAAATTCATTGAAAATCAAAATACTTGTTCATTTCAACACCTTAAACTCTGTGTATCAATCTGAGGTCAATCGGATGATAAGTTTGGCCTCTATAACGTCACAACATTTTTTGAAGTGATCAAGGGAGATAACTCTGGCAGTAATTATTTGAAATCTCGGAAAATCAATAGGCTGCTTCGTCTCATGACCTTAAACACTGTGTGTAAATTTCAAGTCGATCGGATATTAACTTTGACCTCTAGAGCTTCCACAGGATTTTTTCGATGTGATCAAGGGCCATAACTCTGGCAGTAATTATTGAAAATCACTGAAAATTGGTAGACGTCTTAGTCTCATGGCTGTAAACACTATGTATAAATTTGAAGTCAATCGGATATTAACTTTGGCCTTTAGAGCATCCACAATATTTTTTGAAGTGATCAAGGGCCATAACTCTGGCAGTAATTATCGAAAATCGCTGAAAATCAAAAGGCTTCTTCGTCTCATGACCTTAGACACTGCGTATAAATTTAAAGTCAATCAGATATTAACTTTGGCCTTTAGAGCGTCCACAGGATTTTTTTAAGTGATCAAGGGCCGTAACTCTGGCACTAATTATCGGAAATTGCTGAAAATCAATAGGATTCTTCGTCTCATGACCTTAAACACTGTGTATAAATTTAAAGTCAATCGGATATTAACTTTGGCCTCTAGAGCTTCCACAAGATATTTTTAAGTGATTATGGGCCATAACTCTGGCACTAATTATCGGAAATCACTGAAAATCAATAGACTTCTTCGTCTCATGACCTTAAACACTGTGTATAAAATTAAAGTCAATCGGATATTAACTTTGGCCTCTTGAGCGTCCACAAGAGTTTTTGAAGTGATCAAGGGCCATAACTCTGGTAGTTATTATCGGAAATTGCTGAAAAACAATAGGCTTCTTCGTCTCACGACCTTAAACACTGTGTATAAATTTAAAGTCAATCGGATATTGACTTTGGCCTCTAGAGCGTCCACAAGAGTTTTTGAAGTGATCAAGGGCCATAACTCTGGTAGTTATTATCAGAAATCGCTGAAAAACAATAGGCTTCTTCGTCTCATGACCTCAAACACTGTGTATAAATCTAAAGTCAATCGGATATTAACTTTAGCCTCTAGAGCGTCCACAAGCAATTGTGGACGCCGGACAGGGCCGACGACAACTACACCTCCAGTTCTGTAAGCAGGTATTACTTTTAAAATCCTCTACGCATAGTGCTACAGTGTATGGAGAGCTTGGAAGAACAACTCAATATTACTCCAGACTGAATTGTATATTAAAATACTGGATAAATGTTTTATCAGATAAAGATAGTTTAAAATATGTTGTTTACAACCACTCACGGAATTCGGCTTTTGACAGGAAATACAGTAATAAAACGTGGGTGTTCAATGTTAAAAGTTTACTGGATAACCTTGGCTGTTCCTTTTACTGGACGAATCAAGATTTTAATCTTCCTTCTTTTAATATCTTAAAAGCTAAACTGTTTGATCAATCTATCCAAGAATGGAATTCTTCACGTTTTGCTTCATTCGTTCACAGATTTACCTCTATTTAAATTTTATAAACTGAAGTTTAGAGTAGCCCTCAGTAGATTTAGATGCTCTTCGCATTCGCTTTGCATAGAAACTGACAGATATTTAAATATACCCAGGGAAGAGATATTATGTATATATTGTACATTGAAGACGTTGGAAGATGAATACCATTTTTTGTTAATTTGTCCTGAATATGATACCTTAAGAGAATTGTATTTACCATCTAAGTATTATACTAGTCCAAATATCTATAAATTTGTCCCTTTGATGTCATCAACTGATCAAAAACTTATTATATCTACAGCTAAATTTATATATTTCGCTTTTGCTCAACGTACATTAATACCTTCCTTAACTTGAACATTTTTGTTTTTTTTGTTTTTTTTTTGTATATATAGTATTTATTGTTTGTGAATAACTATTTTTGATCTTTGTCTTTCTTTTTCCTTTTAATTACACGTCTTTTCACTTTGATTGTATTATTGTATAATTTAAAGCTATAAGTTGTATAACTTAATGCTATATGTAATAAAGTAAAGGTATTCGAGAAAAAAAAAGGTAAAGGAGTTATTTACTAGGTTCCAGGAGTCCTTGTATAGAAGTCTACATCATAATGTATTCTTTTTTTTTTTTTTGGCTTGAAGAACATTTACGGCAACAATGTTGTGAACTTTATTAGAAACATTCGTTGACTACACGCTCAGTTTCAAATCTTAAACCACAAATGTTTATTTTCCAGGAGTTTTAAGATGTAATCTTGTTTTTCCAGTATTTTCCAGTAATGGAAATCATATTTTCATTTTTCCAGTATTTCCAAGGAGCTTCAATTAATGTGCGAACCTTGCAATATACATACACATGAAAATGTGACTATAAAGTCCTGATACATGCATGTGAGGTTTTATTTACTTTAACATAAGTGCATATCATAAAGAAGTAACAAGAAAGATTCGATCATAAATATTCGTGCCCTCGGGCTAAATGTACATATAATTCTTCTCACCCATCGCACCCTTTCGACAATTGGCATGGTTGAGAAATGAATTTTCTACAGTGTGCCGACTTCAAGATCTTTAGAAGTATAGTACATAGCAGCCTTTGTTTTCTTCGGCTTTTCAATATCTTAAGAAATTTGAAACGTAAATCTATCTGAAAAGTAAGTCATGCAAAAGGATTAGTAGTAGCTGGGCTTACCTCTTTAATAAAGTCTACCATATCGCCAAGTTGTAATTCAAGTTCAT
This sequence comes from Patella caerulea, assembly GCA_036850965.1. Lineage (NCBI taxonomy): Eukaryota > Metazoa > Mollusca > Gastropoda > Patellidae > Patella > Patella caerulea. The sequence goes on along the minus strand of JAZGQO010000015.1, from coordinate 14,812,335 downwards.
CTTCATTTTCTGGTTTATATTCATATATTACTTTACATTTCTTCTTCTCAACTATAATAAAACAAGCCAACAGTGAGGCTGATGTCCGCGCCAAAATCCCAAAATAAATAGATGACACATATTAATTAATCGCACATTTATTTTTTTCAAACGCATCGAGCAATCAAACTGTACACGAAGTGTCATCCAAAAGCGTTTTATGAAGAAAAATGCTATAATCGACGAGAAAAATGAAAATGTACCCTAGTTAGGGAGACCCCTAAAAGGCAGACAAAAGGGCCCCCATGCTTGACAAAAGGGCCCTTGTGTCCGAATCAATCGTTTCTATACACTGTTACTGTGGAATCCATTACTGAATGAGAATGCAGTCATTGTATTGGCATAAAAATCATCAATCCAGATGAAGCTAAGTTATCTTGATCCAAAGTATCAACCAATCAAATTGCTTATCTCTGCCTACCCTAAGCAGAAAATGCTCATCTTCGAACTCCATCAAGGCATTGACCTAATAAGCATACACATCAATTTTCAACATTTTAATTCAATTAGGAGAGATATTGTGTTCCAAAGTCTCGACCAATCAAATTGCGTATCGCTCTGATAAGCCCATACACCAAGTTTGAACATTTTAACTCAATAAGAAGGAGAGTTATTGTGTTCCAAAGTCTCGACCAATCAAATTGCGTATCGCTCTGCTTACCCTGAGCAGAAAATGCTCATTATCGATCTTAGTCAAGGCATTACTGTAATGAAACTATACACCAAGTTTCATCACTCTCACTCAATTAGAACTAAAGTTATCGTGTCCCAAAGCATCAACCAATCAAATTGCTTATCTCTGCTTACCCTAAGCGGAAAATGCTCATCTTCGAACTCCATCAAGGCATTGACCTAATAAGCATATACACCAAGTTTGAACATTTTAACTCAATAAGAAGGAGAGTTATTGTGTTCCAAAGTCTTGACCAATCAAATTGCGTATCGCTCTGCTTACCCTGAGCAGAGAATGCTCATTATCGAACTTAGTCAAGGTATTACTGTAACGAAACTATACACCAAGTTTCATCACTCTCACTTAATTAGAACTAAAGTTATCGTGTCCCAAACCATCAACCAATCTAATTGCTTATCTCTGCTTACCCTAAGCAGAAAATGCTCATCTTCGAACTCCATCAAGGCATTGACCTAATAAGCATACACACCAAGTGTGAACATTTTAACTCAATTAGAAGGAGAGTTTTTGTGTTCCAAAGTCTCGACCAATCAAATTGTGTATCGCTCTGCTTACCCTTAGCAGAAAATGCTCATTATCGAACTTAGTCAAGGTATTACTGTAATGAAACTATACACAAAGTTTCATCACTCTCACTTAATTAGAACTAAAGTTATCGTGTCCCAAGTATCAACCATTCAAATTCGCGTATTAGCGGCAGTCATTTTGTCCGGCAGTTTTGGTCCGATTTTTACTAAATTCGACCTCAACCTTCATTACAAAGAAACGGTGATATATCAAACGTTTTTTAAAATCGGATAATAGCCTACCTGTGACCTCAAGAGGGACCACAAGCTAAAAAGGCGATTTTTAGTACAATCAGGGGCCATAATCCAGGAAGTGACAATTTGATATCTGCAAATATCGAAAGTAAACAAGATCTTTAGATTATAAACATGCATTTGAAGTTTCATCAAAATCAGATTAAAATTGTGACCTCTACAGGGTTCACAACCTTGATATACCATATTTTTACACCCTTCGCGTATAAGCGGCGGCCATTTTTTCAGTCAATTTTGGTCAGATTTTCACGAAATTTTACCTCAATCTTCATTACCATGTAACGGTGATATAATCAAACGTTTTTTTAAATCGGATAATAAATTTGACCTCCAGTGGGACCACAAGCTAAAAAGGGTGATTTTTCGTACAATCAGGGCCCATAAATCAGGAAGTTACGAATCAATGGGCGCAAATATCGAAGCAACCAAGATCTTCAGGTTATAAACATGCATGTCAAGTTTCATCAAAATCGGTTCAAAATTGTGACCTCTATAGAGTCCACAACCTTGATATAACATTTTTTCACACTAATCGCGTACAAACAGGGGCCATTCTGTCTGCCAATTTGGGTCTGATTTTCACAAAATTTTAACTCATTCTTCATTACCATGTAACAGTGATACAATCAAATGGTTTTTTAAATCGGATGATAATTTTGACCTCCAAAGGGACCATTAGCTAAAAAGGGTGATTTTTCGGACAAGCAGGAGTTACGATCCGATAGCCGCAAATAACGAAAGGAACCAAGATCTTTGGGTTATAAACATGCATGTCAAGTTTCATCAAAATCGGTTCAAAATTGTGACCTCTATAGGGTCCACAACTTTGATATAACATATTTTCACACTATTCGTGAACAAACGGCGGCCATTTTGTATGTCAATTTTGGTCCGATTTTCAGGAAAATTGAACTCTACCTTCATTACCATGTAACAGTGATATAATCAAACGTTTTTTTAAATCGGATAATAATTTTAACCTCCAGAGGGACCACAAGCTAAAAAGGGTGATTTTTTGAACAATCAGGGGCCATAATTCCGGAAGTTCTGATCCGATGGGCGTAAATATCGAAAGGATCCAAGATCTTTGGGTTATAAACATACATGTCAAGTTTCATCAAAATCGGTTCAAAATTGTGACCTCTATAGGGTCCACAAGCTAAAAACATGATATTTCGTACAACCAGGGGCCATAATCCATGAAGTTCTGATCCGATACATGCCAATATCGAAAGGAACCGAGATCTTAGGGGGATAAACCTATTTCGTCAAAATCGGATAAGAATTGTGACCTGTAGAGAGTCCTAAATAGAGTGGTTCAGACTAAAAATGTTTTATAACAAACAGACACTATTTCGGGACAGTAAAGACATTATATGATAAGACGTACTATAAAAACTTCATTGATCAACAATGGAAGTCTGGCCACTTCTGATTTTTTAGGATATATAACCATTTGGACATATGTTATAAATGGCTCAAAATCTTCCCGGCTTCCATAATCAAAGGAGTTATCTCTTAGTGAGAATAAGAGCTATGTCCCTTGGTTGTACTAAAAAAAATATGCTCCAAGCTATGCACGTCCCGGAAACGAAATAACTTTAATCGCAGTCGTAAAATATCGTTTATTTCCTTACTGCTAAGTAACAGAATACACTCTATGAGACGATTGGATTTGACATATGTACGCATGCGCGAACGCTTAGTTGTTTTAACAGTAAACCCGCGCCTTCAAATGTCTTTATATTAACTGTGTTTATAATGCTACAGTAGAAATTAAAATACATGTTAAGCTGGAAATGAAAAGATCGCCATTTGACATGAATTATTTCAAGATTAGCCTAATACATACATTAAAATGAACAGTGCGTTTACTTATTTATACCCAAACACTGGCCTATTTATAACGGCATGTTATACAGAGGGAGTGAGGAAAAGAGAAGGGTCTATAAATCTAATAATGTAACACTTTAATGTTAATCTCAAAGATAACTAGACCTGCATGCAGGAATGACGGGTTTCACTGGTGCCATGTTACCCTTAAACACGTCACTTCCGGTGCCAAGTTACCCTTCAACATATGTCACTTCCGGTACCAGCGAAACCACTAAACAGGTTTCCAAATTAACATTGCACACAAATAAAATGGACGCAGAATCAACAAAATCCAACAATATCAATTCATTTTATACATTTGTTACTTGTAAATGATCTTGACAAAATTAGATTACTTCCTGTGTTAATGAAAATGTTCAATTAGTCTTATGAAATCAGAAATGGCATACGATATCATATAGTGAAAATTTTATGTAAAATTTTAAGACCAAAAAACTTGAAAAGTGACTTGTAGAAAATCTGCTATTTCTCTGCAACTGTACAAGTTACAAACCATTTTGTGGTATCTGTGTGATCGTATGGGTTCATTCTATTTGTTGATTAGCATCAAATACCATAATTTGAAAAAGATTTCAAAACAGACTCATTTGAATAAAATATCTGTTTTGAAGGCTAAAAATACAGTTTTTGCCAAAATGACGTTACTTCCGGTGATAATGAAAATCTTAAATTACTTGAATGAAATCCCAAATGGCAGTAGGTATAACACGGTGTAACGTTTATGAAAATCGAATAATAATTGACACTTTTATGGCCCCGAAACCTTCAAAAGTGACCTGTAGAAAACCGTCTATTTCTCGGCAACCGAACAAGTTAGAAACAATTTTATGATATCTATATGACCATATGAGTTTTGTTTATATGTGAATTTAAACACAAAGTTAAAATTATTAATACATATTAAGTTATTCTTGGTTGAATAAAACATTGATTTAAAAAGTTTAAAATGCAGTTTTTGACCAAATGATGTCACTTCCGGTGTCAATTTTAAATTGTAATCAACTTGATATGACGCTACATGCTTTTTGAATCAAATGATGTCACTTTTATAAAAATCCAATAATAATTGACTATTTTACAGGCAAAATAACGAAAACAGTGACTTGTACAGAACTGCCCATTTCTTGGTAACTGCTTATATTACAAACGAATTTTAACATACATTTTCTTCGTATGGATTATAGCTACAAGTTTATAAAAGTTACGAAGAAATATTTTAAAATCTGAAAAGCCTGAATAGGTTGTAAATTATTAAATTTTACACCATTTTTAGCCTCTTAATCGAATTTGCTCGAAAGTGAAATCGAAATTAAAAAAACTGCTTCCTACATTTTTTGCGCCTTGAAAGGGCACACTCTGTGAGTCAAATAATTTTTCCAAAAAATAATATTTGTTTTCGAAGTAGGAAAATAACTGTCAAAATTGTAGTTTTTGGTAAAATTATGCCACTTCCGGTGCCGACAGATAAAACTTTTGGTAATAAAAAAAATGACAATTGATACAACGAAGCATATGAATTTTGTTTTATACAAATCGGACAATAAAAAATTAATCTAGGACTGAAAAACTGAATTAGCCAATGGCGGCCAAGGAAAATTACTGAGACAATTTTTTTTAACATTTTTGCACTAGTCAGATGACTCTTTAATTCTGTGCACAATACGACTAAAAAATATTCATAAATAAAAAAATTTTTTGTAAAATTTTGAATTTTCGAAATTTGGCGCCTAATATCTTCGAAGATTTGCCGAAAATCAAAAATCGAAAGTAGCGTAGCTATGTGCCCTGTCTCAGGCTATGCCAAAATGTATCGAAAGTTAAAATCAAATGATTATTGTTAAAATTACTGCAATATTTTCAAAAACGATAACTTCGGTGATTTCGGACATTTTGCATTGTCGCAGAACGTTCAAAATAGCTTTATCCTCTAAGTCACACCCACTTTCCCAGTAAAACCGAAGAGATCGTAACGATGCGACACGTAGTTGCTGAGATCTATTCAAATTGGAATCTGAATAATAATAATAATAATAATAATAAGAATAATAATTTTAACAAAAACAATAGTGTTTCACACAAGCTACGCAGTGTGAAACCCTAACTAAATATTATATTGTGAAGTACAATGTTTGTTATGAAAAATAAATTGCCGGGTAAAGTACGAGGAAAATATAATGACATGTAAGGGATAAACACAACAATAAAACTATTAATTTAAGACTTTATTTTTTGTCCCTCAGATAAATAAATATATTGTACTGCATGATGTTTGTTATGAAAAACGAACACATTGCTGGATAAGTGGCGTATGTGCTGAGTCAGCGATTATTGTGTATGTACCGAATTTAGAGCCAAATTTTGTAGTCTCGTCTGTATAAAGGGTGGTATTTTTCGCCGACTTCAAGGTTTCCTAAACATGTGGACACCGAGGCGCTCACATGATATTCTTTGAACTGTAGATTTTGATGGAGTGTAATTAGATTTAGTCCCGCGAGAGCCAAACATGCGGCTATAACCACTGCTACGTTACCATTGGAAACGTTTAGATTTTTAAGTTTCATGACCAAATTATGGCATTCTGCTGTGTATCTTTGATTTTTGATATCATACAAAATTCCTTCGTTCATCTTAAAAGGTTTGGACTTGCAACCATTCTTTTTACCTGCCAATTGTTTTTTATTTTCATTATTAACCTTCATGCGAATCATTTCTTTTTTAGTCTTCCGAAGTTGATTTTGATTATAAACTTGGCGATTGTGCTTTTATGACAATCGCCGCAAATACTTTTTTTTCTATCTAAATCAGTTAAGGTCGCATCGGCAGATGTCCAAGTCTCTCTGTTTATTAATTAAATTAATTTCGCTTGTGTCTGCCGATGGAGTAACGTAAACTATCCCGGAAAAGATAGGTTGCCAGGCAACGAAACATACGCCCACAACAGCTAAGTCGTCCGGGCAGTCAACAAGGGTTGTCGCATATTGTTTCTTTTATCAGTAAGGAGAACATTAAGTAATTATCAGAATTGATTAGAATAGTTTTGATGGTTTGTCTGAAGGCCTTTGTCCACAAGATATTTCAAAGTGATCAAGCGTCAGAAATTATCAGATATCACTGAAAATCAAATAGGATTCTTCGTCTCATGACCCTAACCAAGTGTACAAATTTAAAGTCAATCGGATATTAACTTTAGCCTTTAGAGCATTCATAGGGTTTTTCAAAGTGATCAAGGGTCATAACTCTGGTAGTAATTATCGGATATTGCTGAAAATAAATAGGCTATTTTTATCATGACCGTAAATAGTGTGTATAAATTTAAAGTCAATTGGATATTAACTTTAGATTTTTCAAAGTGATCAAGGGTCATAACTCTGGCAGTAATTATCTGATATTGCTGAAAATCAATCATGACTTTAAACACCGTGTATAAATTTAAATTCAATCGGATATTAACTTTAGCCTCTAGAGCGTTCACAAGATTTTTCAAAGTGATCAAGGGTCATAACTCGGGCAGGAATTATCCGATATTGCTGACAATCAACAGGCTTCTTCGTATCATGACCTTAAACACTGTGTATAAATCTAAAGTCAATCGGATATTAACTTTAGCCTCTAGAGCGTTCACAAGATTTTTCAAAGTGATCAAGGGTCATAACTCTGGTAGTAATTATCGGATATTGCTGAAAATCAATAGGCTTCTTCGTCTCATGACCTTAAACACTGTGTATAAATTTAAAGTCAATCGGATATTAACTTTAGCCTTTAAAGCGTTCACAAGATTTTTCAAAGTGATCAAGGGTCATAACTCTGGTAGTAATTATCGGATATCACTGAAAATCAATAGGCTTCTTTGCATCATGACTTTAAACACCGTGTATAAATTTAAATTCAATCGGATATTAACTTTAGCCTCTAGAGCGTTCACAAGATTTTTCAAAGTGATCAAGGGTCATAACTCGGGCAGGAATTATTGGATATTGCTGAAAATCAACAGGCTTCTTTGTATCATGACCTTACACACTGCGTATAAATTTAAAGTCAATTGGATATTAACTTTAGCCTCTAGAGCGATCACAAGATTTTTCAAAGTGATCAAGGGTCATAACTCTGGCAGTAATTATCAGATATCACCGAAAATCAATAGGCTTCTTCGTCTCATGACCTTAAACACTGTGTATAAATTTAAAGTCAATCGGATATTAACTATAGCCTCTAGAGCGTTCACAAGATTTTTCAAAGTGATCAAGGGTCATAACTCTGGTAGTAATTATCGGATATCGCTGAAAATCAATAGGCTTCTTTGCATCATGACTTTAAACACCATGTATAAATTTAAATTCAATCGGATATTAACTTTAGCCTCTAGAGCGTTCACAAGATTTTTCAAAGTGATCAAGGGTCATAACTCGGGCAGGAATTATTGGATATTGCTGAAAATCAACAGGCTTCTTCGTATCATGACCTTACACACTGTGTATAAATTTAAAGTCAATTGGATATTAACTTTAGCCTCTAAGAGATCACAAGATTTTTCAAAGTGATCAAGGGTCATAACTCTGGTAGTAATTATCGGATATCACCGAAAATCAATAGGATTCTTCGTCTCATGACCTTAAACACTGTGTATAAATTTAAAGTCAATCGGATATTAACTTTAGCCTCTAAAGTGTTCACAAGATTTATCAAAGCGATCAAGGGTCATAACTCTGGCAGTAATTATCAGATATCACCGAAAATCAATAGGATTCTTCGTCTCATGACCTTAAACACTGTGTATAAATTTAAAGTCAATCGGATATTAACTATAGCCTCTAGAGCGTTCACAAGATTTTTCAAAGTGATCAAGGGTCATAACTCTGGTACTAATCATCGGATATCGCTGAAAATCAATAGGCTTCTTCGTCTCATGCCCTTAAACACTGTGTATAAATTTAAAGTCAATCGGATATTAACTTTAGCCTCTAGAGCGTTCACAAGATTTTTCAAAGTGATCAAGGGTCACTGAAAATCAATAGGCTTCTTCGTCTCATGACCTTAAACACTGTGTATAAATTTAAAGTCAAAAGTGAGTTGAGTTTAGACTTGCTATTAAAAAGAGACCAGCTTAAAGATGTACTATTAAAGGGACAGTACAACAAACACCAAATATACTATAAATAACAATTATATTAAAGAGACAATAATACAACAAATACTCAATATACAATAAATACAAATATACACTACTACACGTACAATGAAGGGCCATAATTCAGGAAGTTATGGTCCAATGTGCCTGAATGTTCGATCTTTGGTTTGTAAACTATAATCAAACTTCTTTTTAAATCGGATAATAATTTTGACCTCCAGAGGGACCACAAGCTAAAAAGGACTATTTTTCGGACAATCAGGGGCCACAATTCAGGAAGTTACCATCGGATGGGTGTAAATATCGAAAGGATCCAAGATCTTTGGGTTATAAACATACATGTCAAGTTTCATCAACATCGGTTCAAAATTGTGACCTCTATAGGGTCCACAACCTTGATATAACATATTTTCACAGTATCTGCATACAAACGGCGGCCATTTTGTCCATCAATTTTGGTTCAATTTTCAAGAAATTAGAACCCAGCCTTCATTACCATGTAACGGTGATATAATCAAACCTTTTTTCGAAATCAGATAATAATTTTGACCTCCAGAGGGACCACAAGCTAAAAAGGGCAATTTTTCAGACAATCAGGGGCCATAATTCAGGAAGTAACGAACCGATGGGTTATAAACATACATGTCAAGTTTCATCAAGATCGGTTCAAAATTGTGACCTCTATAGGGTCCACAACCTTGATATAACATATTTTCACACATACAAACGGCGGCCATTTTGTTTGTCAATTTTGGTCCGTTTTTCACGAAATTCAAACGTTATTCTAAATCCGTTAATAATTGTGACCTCCAAAGGTACCACAAGCTAAACAAGCCAACAGTGAGGCTGATGTCCCCCGCCGAAATCCCAAAATAAATAGATGGACACATTAATTAATTGCACATTTATTTTTTTCAAACGTATCAAGCAATCAAACTGTACACGAAGTGAACAGAACACGAAGTGTCATCCAAAAGTGTTTTATAAAGAAAAATGTTAAAACCGACGAGAAAAATGAAAATGTACCCTAGTTAGGGTGACCCTAAAGGCAGACAAAAGGGCCCCCACGGTTGACAAAAGGGCCCCTCTGGCCATGGGAAAGGGCCCTCGTGTCCGAGTCAATCGTTTCTATACACTGTTACTGTCGAATCCATGACTGAATGAGAATGCAGTCATTGTATTGGCATAAAAACCATCAATCAAGATGAACCTAAGTTATTTTGTTCCAAAGTATCAACCAATCAAATTGTTTATCTCTGCCTACCCTAAGCAGAAAATGCTCATCTTCGAACTCCATCAAGGCATTGCCCTATTAAGCATACACACCACTTTTTAACATTTTAACTCAATTAGAAGTTATTGTGTTCCAAAGTCTCGACCAATCAAATTGCGTATCGCTCTGCTTACCCTGAGCAGAAAATGCTCATTATCGAACTTAGTCAAGGTATTACTGTAATGAAACTATACACCAAGTTTCATCCCTCTCACTTAATTAGAACTAAAGTTATCGTGTCACAAAGTATCAACCAATCAAATTGCTTATCTGTGCTTACCCTAAACGGAAAATGGTCATCTTCGAAATTCATCAAGGCATTGACCTAATAAGCATATACACCAAGTTTGAACATTTTAACTCAATTAAAAGGAGAGTTATTGTGTTCCAAAGTCTCGACCAATCAAATTGCGTATCGCTATGCTTACCCTGAGCATACACCAAGTTTCATCCCTCTCACTTAATTAGAACTAAAGTTATTGTGTCACAAAGCATCAACCAATCAAATTGCTTATATCTGCTTACCCTAAGCGGAAAATGCTCATCTTCGAACTCCATCAAGGCATTGACCTAATATTCACAAACACCAAGTTTTAACATTCTAGCTCAATTAGGAAGAGAGTTATTGTGTCCCAAAAAGTGTGACGGACAGACAAACCCATTTTAATAGTCCCCAAACTTACTTTGAAAGGCGGGGGACAATAAATAAAGATATCCTTGTTGCAAGTCATTTAAATTTAAACATATTGGATTTAATTTCAGAGGTAAACCTTTTCCCCTTTCAATTTTAGATGTGGTATCTTTGCAAAAGCAGATGACTGACGTCAGGATATGTGTTTATCAAAATTTTAGCACCAAATCCTGGGTGCCCTTTCATAAATAAATATATGATAACTAGCCAACAGTGAGGCTGATGTCCCCTGCCGAAATCCCAAATAAATAGACGACACATATTAATTAATCGCACATTTATTTTTTTCAAACGTATCGAGCAATCAAACTGTACACGAAGTGTCATCCCAAAGTGTTTTATTATAAAGAAAGATAGGCTGGCACTGCCAGGCAGGATACGCCTACATTTTCGAGAGGTGGATAGAGAACAAGCAATACCGAAAGTGATTTTTCCTACATCATTATGTTAGAATTTGATATGTGCGAATTTCGAAACGAATTAAGATCTTTGGGTTATAAAGGTTCATTTCAGTAGGCTTCAAATTCGACTGGGGATCATGTTGCTAAGTGGGTAAGATGCTGGCTCGGTAGCCTTGAGTTTGGGTGTTTCATCCCTGCATTGGGTGACAAAGTTCATCTAGATTTTCAGGCGTGGTTTCGACCTCAACCTTCATTACAATGTAACGGTGATATAATCAAACGGTTTTTTAAATGGGATAATAGTTCTGACCCCAGAGGGACCACAAGCTAAAAAAAAAGGTCATTTTTCGTACAATCAGGGGCCATAATTCAGGAAGTTACAATCAGATACGCACAAATATCGAAAGGAACTAAGATTGTTAAGTTGTATAGGGTCCACAACCTTGATATAACATATTTTCACACTAATCGCTTACAAATGGCGGCCATTTTGTCTGTCAATTTTGGTACGATTTTCACGAATTTTTTACCTCAATCTTAATTACCATGTAACGGTGTTATAATCGAACGTTTTTTTAAATCGGATAATAATTTTGACCTCCACAAGCTAAAAAGGGTGATTTTTCGTACAATATTAAGAAAGTTACGAATCAATGAGCGAAAATATCGAAACAAACCAAGATCTTTGGGTTATAAACATACATGTCAAGTTTCATCAAAATCGGTTCAAAATTGTGACCTCTATACAGGGGCGGATTCAGGAATTTTTGCAGGAGGGGGTTTGTCAGGTTTCTGTTACGGAAATCTGCCATCATCGTCTCTAAATTACATAGGCATACTATACAAATTGAGCTTTTTATACGCCCACATTTTTATGTGGACGTATATTGTCGTCGCCCCTGTCCGTCCGGACGTCCGTCCACAATTTGTTTGTGGACTCTCTACAGGTCACAATTCTTATCCGATTTTGACGAAACTTGAAATATAGGTTTATCCCCAAAAGATCTCGGTTCCTTTCGATATTGGCATGTATCGGATGAAAACTTCATGGATTATGGCCCCTGATTGTACGAAAAATCACGTTTTTAGCTTGTGGACCCTATAGAGGTCACAATTTTGAACCGATTTTGATGAAACTTGACATGCATGTTTATAACCCAAAGATCTTGGTTCCTTTCGATATTTGCACCTATCGGAATGTAATTTCCTGAATTATGGCCCCTGATTGTCCGAAAAATCACCCTTTTTTAGCTTGTGGTCCCTCTGGAGGTCACAGTTATTATCCGATTTAAAAAAACGTTTGATTATATCACCGTTACACCCTAAGGAAGGTTGAGTTCGAATTTCGGGAAAATCGGACGAAAATTGCCATACAAAATGGCTGCCGTTTGTACGCGAATACTGTTAAAAAATTGTATATCATGGGTTGTGGACCTTGTAAAAGTCACATTTTTAAATCGAATTTGATGAAACTTGAAATTCATGGTTATAACCCAATGATCTTGATTCCTTTCGATATTTGCGCATATTGGAACGTAACTTCCTGAATTATGGCCCCTGATTATATGCAAAATCGCCTTATTATCCGATTTAATAAAACGGTTGATAATATTACCGTTACACCGTAAGGAAGGTTGAGTTCGAATTTCGGGAAAATCGGACCAAAATTGCCATACAAAATGGCCGCCGTTTGTATATCATGGTTGTGGACCCTGTAGAGGTCACAATTTTAATTCGATTTTGATGAAACTTGAAATACATGGTTATAACCCAAAGATCTTGGTTCCTTTCGTTATTTGCGCATATCGGATCGTAACTTCCTGAATTATGGCCCCTGATTGTCCGAAAAATCGACTATGGTCCCTCTGGAGGTCACAATTATTATCCAATTTAAAAAAACATTTGACTCTATCACCGTTACACCCTACGGAAGGTTCAGTTCGAATTTCGAGAAAATTGGACTATAATTGCCAGAAAAAATGGCCGCCGTTTGTACGCGAACAGTGTAAAACAAGCCAACAGTGAGGCTGATGTCCCCCGCCGAAATCCCAAAATAAATAGAAGACACATATTAATTAATCGCACATTTATTTTTTTCAATGTATCGAGCAATCAAACTGTACACGAAGTGTCATCCTATAGTGTTTTATAAAGAAAAATGCTAAAACCGACGAGAAAAATGAAAATGTACCCTAGTTAGGGCGACCCTAAATGCAGACAAAAGGGTCCCTCTGGCCAAGGGAAAGGGCCATAGTGTCCAAGTCAATCGTTTCTATACACTGTTACTGTCGAATCGATTACTAAATGAGAATGCAGTCATTGTATTGGCATAAAAATCATCAATCAAGATGAACCTAAGTTATCTTGTCCCAAAGTATCAACCAATCAAATTGCTTATCTCTGCTTACCCTAAGCGGAAAATGCTCATCTTCGAACTCCATCAAGGCATTGACCTAATAAGCATATACACCAAGTTTGAACATTTTAACTCAATTAGAAGAAGAGTTATTGTGTTCCAAAGTCTCGACCAATCAAATTGCGTATCGCTCTGCTTACCTTGAGCAGAAAATGCTCATTATCGAACTTAGTCAAGGTATTACTGTAATGAAACTATACACCAAGTTTCATCACTCTCACTTAATTAGAACTAAAGTTATCGTGTCCCAAAGCATCAACCAATCAAATTGCTTATCTCTGCTTACCCTAAGTGGAAAATGCTCATCTTCGAACTCCATCAAGGCATTGGCCTTATAAGCATAAACACCAAGTTTGAACATTTTTACTCAATTAGAAGAAGAGATATTGTGTTCCAAAGTCTCGACCAATCAAATTGTGTATCGCTCTGCTTACCCTAAGCGGAAAATGCTCATCTCCTAACTCCATAAAGGCATTGACCTAATAAGCATATACACCAAGTTTGAACATTTTAACTCAATTAGAAGGAGAGTTATTGTGTTCCAAAGTCTCGACCAATCAAATTGCTCTGCTTACCCTGAGCGGAAAATGCTCATTATCGAACTTAGTCAAGGTATTACTGTAATGAAACTATACACTAAGTTTCATCACTCTCACTTAATTAGAACTAAAGTTATCGTGTCCCAAAGCATCAACCAATCAAATTGCTTATCTCTGCTTACCCTAAGCGGAAAATGCTCATCTTTGAACTCCATCAAGGCATTGACCTAATAAACACATACACCAAGTTTGAACATTCTAGCTCAATTAGGAAGAGAGTTATTGTGTCCCAAAAAGTGTGACGGACAGACGGACAGACGGACAGACAGACAGACAGACAGACGGACGGACGAACCCATTTTAAGGCGGGGGACAAATATGGCATATCAAAGTTGTGGTGTAGAGGTGACAATTTTAATTCGATTTTGATGAAACCTGAAATGCTTGTTTATAACCTAAAGATCTTTATTCTTTTTGATATTTGCGCATATCAAATTGTAACTTAATGAATTATGGCCTTTGATTGTTGGAAAAATCACTTTCGGTATTGCTTGTTCTCTGTCTATCTCTCGAACAATTATTATCTGATTTAAAAAAAAACCTCTAATTATATTACTGTTGCTCCGTAAGGAAGGTTGAGTTCGATTTTTGTGAAAATCGTACCAAAATTGCCGGACGAAATGGTCACCGTTTGTACGCGTATAGTGTAAAAATATGGTATATCATGGTTGTGGACTCTCTACAGGTCACAATTCTTATCCAATTTTGACGAAAAGTAACATTTCTACGTTGTGTCGGCTTCGAATTTCATGAATATCAGACTGGAACTGACCAACAAAATGGCTGCTCCCAATACAGTATGAAATACAGGACTTAATGATGTAGGAAAAATCACTTTCGGTATTGCTTGTTCTCTATCCATCTCCCAAAAATGTGGGCGTATCCTGCCTGGCAGTGCCAGCCTATCTTTAAACAGAGAAATCATTTTTATACTGATGTAGGATCACTTTGTGATGTAATTTCGCATTATTTTTTTTTATGTAGCTGAGCAGGGGGGGGGGGGGGGGGTAGACCCCCCAACACCCCCCCCTCCTCTGGATCCGCGCCTGCTATAGGGTCCACAACCTTGATATAACATATTTTCACACTATTCGAGTACAAACGGCGGCCATTTTGTCCGTCAATTTTAGAACTCAACCTTCATTACCATGTAACGGTGATATAATCAAACGTTTTTATACGCCCACATTTTCATGTGGACGTATTATCTCGTCGCCCCTGTTCGTCCGGACGTCCGTCCACAATTTGTTTGTATATTGTCGTCACCCCTGTCCGTCCGTCCACAATTTGTTTGTGGACTCTCTACAGGTCACAATTCTTATCCGATTTTGACGAAAATTGAAATATAGGTTTATCCCCATAAGATCTCGGCTGCTTTCGATATTGGCATGTATCGGATGGAAACTTCATGGATTATGGCCCCTGATTGTACGAAATATCATGTTTTTAGCTTGTGGACCCTATAGAGGTCACAATTTTGAACCGATTGTGATGAAACTTGACATGCATATTTATAACCCCAAGATCTTGGTACCTTTCGATATTTGCAACCATTGAATCGTAACTTCCTGAATTATGGCCCCTGATTGTCCGAAAAATCGCCCTTTTTAGCTTGTGGTCCGTCTGGAGGTCACAATTATTATTTGATTTAAAAAACCGTTTAATTATATCACCGTTACGTGGTATTGAAGGCTGAGTTCAAATTTCGTGAAAATCAGACCAAAATTGACATACAAAATGGCCGCCGTTTGTACGCGAATGGTGTGAAAATATGTTATTTCAAGGTTGTGGACCCTATAGAGGTCACAATTTTGAACTGATTGTGATGAAACTTGACATGCATGTTTATAACCCCAAGATCTTGGTCCCTTTCGATATTTGCGTCCATCGGATCGTAACTTCCTGAATTATGGCCCCTGATTGTCCGAAAAATCGCCCTTTTTAGCTTGTGGTCCCTCTGGAGGTCAAAATTATTATCCGATTTAAAAAAACCTTTAATTATATCACCGTTACATGGTAATGAAGGTTGATATCGAATTTCCTGAAAATCGGACCAAAATTGACATACACAATGGCCGCCGTTTATACGCGAATAGTGTGAAAATATGTTATTTCAAGGTTGTGGACCCTATAGAGGTCACAATTTTGAACCGATTTTGATGAAACTTGACATGAATGTTTATAACCTGAAGATCTTGGTTCCTTTCGATATTTGCACCCATTGATTCGTAACTTCCTGAATTTTGGCCCCTGATTGTACGAAAAATCACCCTTTTTAGCTTGTGGTCCCACGGGAGGTCAAAATTATTATCCGATTTAAAACAATTACATGGTAATGAAGATTGAGTTCAAATTTTGTGAAAATCGGACCAAAATTGAAAGACAAAATGGCCGCCGTTTGTGCGCGATAAGTGTGAAAATATGTTATATCAAGGTTGTGGACCCTATAGAGGCCAGCATCTTACCCACTTAGCAACATGATCCCCAGTCGAATTTGAAGCCTACTGAAATGCATCTTTATAACCCAAAGATCTTAATTCATTTCGATATTTGCACATATCAAATTCTAACTTAATGATGTAGGAAAAATCACTTTCGGTATTGCTTGTTCTCTATCCATCTCTCGAAAATGTGGGCGTATCCTGCCTGGCTTTTTCCCCCCAAAAATGTTGAAATAAATTCGCCCTCATTTCATTAGAAACAATAATCGCCATATCATGGAATTCGCTAAATTGGATATACCCGAATGTGTAAATAACCCTGAGTTTTTCCCCTTTCAGAATTCGTCTGCTCATTATAAATGACTGATAGATGACAAAAACGTTTGTATTTCTTCATTCGGAATCAATGCTACATTATTTTAATAATAATAAACAATTTACCAATTTGTGATAACAAGCTATTTAGGCTATTAAATTTTTTCTTTAATTTTTGCACGTGAATTGACAGCGAATTGTCCCCATGTTGGTATTGGTCGCGCTCACGTATGCAATGTTTTGAATCGACTTGTGCTCATTTTATTTTGGTTCCTCAACATATATCGGCCTATCAATGGTAATTCATCATTCAGAGCCAAGGCTACATCATTTAAAAATTAAGTACAATTTATACGTAATATGAGACGCTTTATTATTAATTAGACAAACAAAAAACATCTATCGCAACATCGTATATAGACTGGTGGCCAGTCTTCTCCACACACCAAAAATTGGCCAGTCCTCTCAAAAAAACAAAACAAAAAAACCCTGTAAACTGGGCAAATAGAGCTTCATTCTCATCTAGTAGGTCAATCTGCATTATGTAGGTCGTGTGACGTCGTGCACGTGATTACTGTATTTGCACTGGCAAACTGGTGTAGGTGCGAGATGTTTGTTGTGGATAACAGTTATTGTTATTTAGTGATACTTTAACGATCTAAGAATTTTGTTGACGGACAATATCTGTCGAATGAACGGATACAACGTATGGGATGAGGTGAATGAACATAAATAATTACACACGACATCATTATAACAACATAACGAAGCCAGTTCATGCGTATCGGGACGAAGCCGAATGGCGAATGGAAACAAAAACGTGACATCAGCCCGCAGACGGTTTCAGCATGACTGCTTTGCACTCCTTTCGAGACGCATGATTCATGAAGGTAAATATCGAACTTAATTTATCTTAGACATTACATTTACAAATTCGTGTCACGTGACTCGGGGCTTGCTTGACAACTGTCAATCATTCCTAATAAGGAACAACGTAAAACACGACAAGGAACGCCCATTTTATTGTGAAGCTCGCAAATTGTCCAGTCTCTGGTGCTGGTTACAGGTTTACTCAAATTTTTTTTTTATACAAATGGAAACGAAAGTGTTGGTTTACTAAAAATTAATACTTTTATATAAATCGAAATGTAAAATAAATAGAAGAGACTGGGCCAGTCTACATCGTATATGGTTTTGACTTTCTTATACGTAACCCATTCTTGGTTTCGACCGTGAAAATAAGATTGTTTCGATACTATCAATCGACATTTCAGTGCTGATTATCGATAGTAAAAATAACTATTGATACCCAACACAAATCGGCGACCATACATGGATAGATAAAAAAATCGGCCACGAATCTGAGGCCAAATTCTAAAATACGAGAATTTTACTAAAAGGTCGGGGATATTTTAAAAACAGAACCATGAGTTAGCCTTCTGTACGAGGAGCGTTATTTATAAAATTCAGGTGCGTCTAAAAATATGTACCTGGGTTTCACTTTAGGTGCGTGGTAGGTGCGCGAGCGCTTTCGCGCACCTTTCGTTTCGAGCCCTGATTTGGTTTTTCCTGTGAAGAGTTTAAATCGAACCCTATAAAGTACCCCAACTTCATGGCCCGATATCTCCACTGCCGTGGGGTCCCATGATTTTTTATACGCCCACATTTTTATGTGGACGTATATTGTTGTCGCCCCTGTCCGTCCGGATGTGATTTTGACGAAACTTGAAATATAGGTTCATCCCCAAAAGATCTCGGCTGCTTTCGATATTGGCATGTATCGGATGAAAACTTCATGGATTATGGCCCCTGATTGTACGAAAAATCACGTTTTTAGCCTGTGGACCCTATAGAGGTTACAATTTTGAACCGATTTTCATGAAACTTGACATACATGTTTATAACCCAAAGATCTTGGTTCCTTTTGATATTTGCGCCTATCGGAACGTAATTTCCTGAATTATGGCCCCTGATTGTCCGAAAATCATCCTTTTTATCTTGTGGTCCCTCTGGAGGTCACAATTATTATTTGATTTAAAAAGATAGGCTGGCACTGCCAGGCAGGATACGCCCACATTTTCGAGAGATGGACAGAACAAGCAATACCGAAAGTGATTTTTCCTACATCTTTAAGTCCTGTATTTCATACTGTATTGGGAGCAGCCATTTAGTTGGTCAGTTCCAGTCTGATATTAATGAAATTCGAAACCGACAATGATTATGGTGTGACGGTACACAACCTAGAAATGTGACTTTTCATCAAAATCGGATAAGAATTGTGACCTGTAGAGAGTCCACAACCATGATAGACCATATTTTTACACTATTCGCGTACAAACGGCGACCATTTCGTCCGGCAATTTTGGTACGATTTTCACGAAATTAGAACTCAACCTTCCTCATCAAAATCAAATTAAAATTGTGACCTATACAGGGTCCACAACCATGATTTATCATTTTTTTAACAATATTCGCGTACAAACGGCGGCCATTTTGGCAGTCAATTTTGGTCCGATTTTCCCGAAATTCAAACTCAACCTTCCTTACAGTGTAACGGGGATATAATCAAACGTTCTTTTAAATTGGATAATAATTGTGACCTCCAGAGGGACCACAAGCTAAAGAAAGGGGGATTTTGCGTATAACCAGGGGCCATAATTCAGGAAGTTACGATCCGATATGCGCAAATATCGAAAAGAACCAAGTTTCATCAAAATCGAATTAAAATTGTGACCTTTACAGGGTCCACAACCTTGATATACCATTTTTTAAGAGTATTAGCGTACAAACGGCGGCCATTTTGTATGGCAATTTTGGTCTGATTTTCCCGAAATTCGAACTCAACCTTCCATACGGTGTAACGGTAATATAATCAAACGTTTTTTTAAATCAGATAATAATTGTGACCTCCAAGCTAAAAAAAAGGCGATTTTGCGTATAATCAGGGACCATAATTCAGGAAGTTACGATCCGATATGCGCAAATATCGAAAGGAAGCAAGATCTGTGGGTTATAACCATGAATTTCAAGTTTCATCAAAATCGAATCAAAATTGTGACCTCCACAGGGTCCACAACCTTGATATACCATTTTTTAACAGTATTCGCGTACAAACGGCGGCCATTTTGTATGGCAATTTTCGTCCTATTTTCCCGAAATTCGAACTCAACCTTCCTTAGGGTATAACGGTGATATAATCAAACGGTTTTTTAAATCGAATAATTATTGTGACCTCCAAGCTAAAAAAAAGGCGATTTTGCGTATAATCAGGGTCCATAATTCAGGAAGTTACGATCCGATATGCGCAAATATCGAAAGGAAGCAAGATCTTTGGGTTATAACCATGAATTTCAAGTTTCATCAAAATCGAATCAAAACTGTGACCTCCACAGGGTCCACAACCTTGATATACCATTTTTTAACAGTATTCGCGTACAAACGGCGGCCATTTTGTATGGCAATTTTCGTCCGATTTTCCCGAAATTCGAACTCAACCTTCCTTAGGGTGTAACGGTGATATAATCAAACGGTTTTTTAAATCGAATAATAATTGTGACCTCCAGAGGGACCACAAGCTAAAAAGGGTGATTTTTCGGACAATCAGGGGCCATAAATCAGGAAATTACATTCCGATAGGCGCAAATATCGAAAGGAACCAAGATCTTTGGGTTACAAACATGCATGTCAAGTTTCATCAAAATCGGTTCAAAATTGTGACCTCTATAGGGTCCACAAGCTAAAAACGTGATTTTTCGTACAATCAGGGGCCATAATCCATGAAGTTTTGATCCGATACATGCCAATATCGAAAGCAGCCGAGATCTTTTGGGGATAAACCTATATTTCAAGTTTCGTCAAAATCGGATAAGAATTGTGACCTGTAGAGAGTCCACAAACAAATTGTGGACGGACGGACGTCCGGACGGACGTCCAGACGGACGGACGGACGTCCGGACGGACAGGGGCGACGACATAATACGTCCACATGAAAATGTGGGCGTATAAAAACGTTTGATTATATCACTGTTACACCCTAAGGAAGGTTGAGTTCGAATTTCGGGAAAATCAGACCAAAATTGCCATACAAAATGGCCGCCGTTTGTACGCGAATACTGTTAAAAAATTGTATATCATGGTTGTGGACCCTGTAGAGGTTACAATTTTAATTCGATTTTGATTAAACTTGAAATGCATGGTAATAACCCAAAGATCTTAGTTCCTTTCGATATTTGCTCATATCAGAACGTAATTACCTGAATTATGTCCCCTGATTATATGCAAAATCGCCATATTTTAGCTTGTGGTCCCTCTGGTGGTCACAATTATTATCCAATTTAATAAAACGGTTGATAGTATTACCGTTACACCGTAAGGAAGGTTGAGTTCAAATTTCGGGAAAATCGGACCAAAATTGACAGACAAAATGGCTGCCGTTTGTACGCGAATACTGTTAAAAAATTGTATATCATGGTTGTGGACCCTGTAGAGGTTACAATTTTAATTTGATTTTGATGAAACTTGAAATGCATGGTTATAACCCAAAGATCTTGGTTCCTTTCCTTATTTGCACATATCCGATCGTAACTTCCTGAATTATGGCCTCTGATTGTCCGAAAAATCGCCTCTGGAGGTCACAATTATTATCCGATTTAAAAAAACGTTTGACTCTATCACCGTTACATGAAATTCGAAGCCGACAATGATTATGGTGTGACGGTACACAACCTAGAAATGTTACTTTTCGTCAAAATCGGATAAGAATTGTGACCTGTAGAGAGTCCACAACCATGATATACCATATTTTTACACTATTCGCGTACAAACGGTGACCATTTCGTCCGGCAATTTTGGTACGATTTTCACGAAATTCGAACTCAATCTTCCTTACGGTGCAACAGTAATATAATCAGAGTTTTTTTTTAAATCAGATAATAATTGTTCGAGAGATAGACAGAACAAGCAATACCGAAAGTGATTTTTCATACAATCAAAGGCCATAATTCATTAAGTTACAATTTGATATGCGCAAATATCGAAAAGAATAAAGATCTTTAGGTTATAAACAAGCAGTTCAGGTTTCATCAAAATCGAATTAAAATTGTGACCTCTACAGGGTCCACAACTTTGATATACCATATTTTTACACTGTTTGCATACAAACGGCGGACATTTTTTCTGGCAATTATGGTCCGATTTTCTCGAAATTCGAACTCAACCTTCCATAGGGTGTAACGGTGATTTTTTTCAAATCGGATAATAATTGTGACCTCCAGAGGGACCATAGGCGATTTTTCGGAAAATCAGCGGCCATAATTCAGGAAGTTACGATCCGATATGCGCAAATAATGAAAGGAACCAAGATCTTTGGGTTATAACCATGCATTTCAAGTTTCATCAAAATCGAATTAAAATTGTGACCTATACAGGGTCCACAACCATGATATACAATTTTTTAACAGTATTCGTGTACAAACGGCGGCCATTTTGTATGACAATTTTGGTCCGATTTTCCCGAAATTTGAACTCAACCTTCCTTACAGTGTAATGGTAATATAATCAACCGTTTTATTAAATCGGATAATAATTGTGACCACCAGAGGGACCACAAGCTAAAATAAGGCTATTTTGCGTATAATCAGGGGCCATAATTCAGGAAGTTACGTTCCGATATGTGCAAATATCAAAAGGAACCAAGATCTTTGGGTTATAACCATGAATTTCAAGTTTCATCAAAATCGAATAAAAAATGTGACTTCTACAGGGTCCACAACCTTGATATACCATTTTTTAACAGTATTGGCGTACAAACGGCGGCCATTTTGTATGGCAATTTTCGTCCGATTTTCCCGAAATTCAAACTCGACCTTCCTTAGGGTGTAACGGTGATATAATCAAACGGTTTTTTAAATCGGATAATAATTGTGACCTCCAGAGGGACCACAAGCTAAAAAGGGTGATTTTTTGGACAATCAGGGGCCATAATTCAGGAAATTACATTCCATTACATATTGAAAGGAACCAAGATCTTTGGGTTATAAACATGAATTTCAAGTTTCATCAAAATTGGTTCAAAATTGTGACCTCTATAGGGTCCACAAGCTAAAAATGTGATTTTTCGTACAATCAGGGGCCATAATCCATGAAGTTTTCATCCGATACATGCCAATATCGAAAGCAGCCAAGATCTTTTGGGGATAAACCTATATTTCAAGTTTCGTCAAAATCGGATAAGAATTGTGACCTGTAGAGAGTCCACAAACAAATTGTGGACGGACGGATGTTCGGACGGACAGGGGCGACGACAATATACGTCCACATAAAAATGTGGGCGTATAAAAATTGTTATGAGTTAAACCAACATGTATAAAACTCCTCTACTACTAGTACCAATTGTTGCTGTTCGATATTCTAATATATACGTACACCTAATATAATATATTGCTACATTAAGCCAATTGAAAAAATAGGTTGCCAGGCAACGAAACATACGCCCACACAGCAGCTAAATCGTCCGCGCAGTCAATAAGAGTTGTCGCATCTTAAGCAATTATCAGAAAATCATTAGAATTTGTTTGGTTTTTATAAAGTTCTGCCCCATGCTAAGGTTAAGCATACGAAACATTTAATAATATGGATTTAGCTGTTCAATTATCGATTTTCAAAAAATTCACACTCAACCATCATTAATGTATAACGGGGATATAGTCAAAGGTTTTTTTAATTTGGAATAAAATTGTGACCTCCATAGGGTCCACAAGGTAATAAAACATGATTTTCGTACAATCAGGAGCCATAATTCAGGAAGTTATGGTCCAACATGCCTGAATATCGAAAGGAACCGCATCTTTGGGTTATAAACTTAATTTCAAATTTCATCAAAATCCGATTAAAATTGTGACCTCTACAGGGTCCACAACCTTGATATATCGTATTTTTACACTATTCGCGTATTAGCGTCAGCCATTATGTCGGACAGTTTGATACCATATTTTCGAAATTCGACCTCAGCCTTCATTACAGTGAAACAGTGATATAATCAAACGTTTTTTTTTTAAATCGGATAATAGTTGTGACCTCCAGAGGGACCACAAGCTATAAAGGCAATTTTTCGTAAATCAGGGGCCATAATTCAGAAAGTTACAATCCGATATGTGCAAATAAGCAATGGAACCAAGATCTTTAGGTTATAAACATATATTTCAAGTTTCAACAAAATCGGTTCAAAATTGTGACCTCTATAGGGTCCACAACCTTGATATAACATATTTTCACACTGTTCGCATACAAACGGCGGCCATTCTGTCTGTGAATTTTGGTCCGATTTTCACGAAATTCAAACTCATTCATTATTACCATGTAACGGTGATATAATCAAACGTTTTTTTAAATCTGATAAAAATTTTGACCTCCAGGGGGACCACAAGCTAAAAAGATAGGCTGGCACTGCGAGGCAGGATACGTCCACATTTTTGAGAGATGGATAGAGAACAAGCAATACCGAAAGTGATTTTTCCTACATCCTTAAGACCTACATTTCATACTGTATTGGGAGCAGCCATTTTGTTGGTCCACAAACATATGATATACCATATTTTTACACTATGGTCCGATTTTCTCGAAATTGGAACTCAACCTTCCGTAGGGTGTAACGGTGATAGAGTCAAACATTTTTTTAAATCGGATAATAATTGTGACCTCATGAGGGACCATAGGCAATTTTTCGGACAATCAGGGGCCATAATTCAGGAAGTTACAATTCGATATGCGCAAATAACGAAAGGAACCAAGATCTTTGGGTTATAACCATGCATTTCATGTTTCATCAAAAACGAATTAAAATTGTGACCTATACAGGGTCCATAACCATGATATACCATTTTTTTTACAATATTTGCGCACAAATGGCGGCAATTTTTTCTGTCAATTTTGGTCCGATTTTCCCAAAATTAGAACTCAAACCTTTCTTAAGGTGTAACGGTGATATAATCAAACGTTTTTTTAAATCGGAAAATAATTGTGACCTCCAGAAGGATCACAAGCTAAAACAAGCAATACCGAAAGAGATTTTTCCTACAATCAAAGGCCATAATTCATTAAGTTACAATTTAGTATGCGCAAATATCGAAAAGAATAAAGATCCTTAGGTTATAAACAAGCATTTCAGGTTTCATCAAAATCGAATTAAAATTGTGACCTCTACAGGGTCCACAACCTTGATATACCATTTTTTAACAGTATTTGCGTACAAACGGCGGACATTTTGTCTGTCAATTTTGGCCCGATTTTCCCGAAATTCAAACTCAACCTTCCTTAGGGTGTAACATTTCAATGTGGGCGTATAAAAATGTGGCTGCAAAAAAGTTTTTTAAAGCAAATGTGCCTGCGCACACCGTGCGCATGTGCGCGGAAATATTGATGCCTGTTGCCAAGCAACGAAGCATACACCCACAGCAGCTAAATCGTCCGGGCAGTCAACAAGGGTTGTCGCATATTTCAAAATTCACTGAAAATCAAAAGACCTGTTTGTTTCATCAATACCATAAACTCTGTGTATCAATCTGAAGTCAATCGAATTATAAGTTTGGCCTCTATAGCGTCACAAGGTTTTTTGAAATGATCAAGGGAGATAACTCTGGAAGTAATTATTTGAAATCGCTCAAAATCAAAAGTAGGTTTTTACTTACGAAACGTTAGATACTTTAAAAGATGGTTTGATGATACCTTTGACTTTGTTTTTAACCACATTTCAATGTGGGCGTATAAAAATGAAATCATCTAAATTTTGCATACTGTATTAACAATAGAAAAAACTTTTTAATGATACTAAACATGTCTACTTGTTTTTTATTGATGACACGGAATACCCTTGGAAACTTGAGCCGTTTTGTTTAGTGAAAATCCCACTGATCTATATAAATAACTGGATAGCGCATTGGCTGAGAAGTGTGAAGTCACCGGAAGTACCAATTCCACCATGTCAGAACTCTCAAAACATTGGTTTGTACCGTTGACGTAATGGTATTTACCTCAAGTAAACTTCGATAATATTAACACCGTTATAAGTTTTTACTATAATCATAATTATTATTATTATTTATTATTATTTATTACATTTATATAGCGCATCTTTCACCGAAGTGTTCAGATGTGCTTAACAATAACAAAGTAAAAATACAATTTATCATAAGAAAGAAGTTCATAAAAAACAGTTCCTAAAAATACAATTTATAATAAAAAAGAAGTTCATAAAACAGCTCCTAATGTGAAAAAGATAAAGATAGGTTGCCAGGCAATGAAACATACGCCCACAGCAGCTAAATCGTCCGGGCAGTCAACAAGGGTTGTCGCATATTTTTACTTTTTTTCGGTAATGAAACATTTGTAATACACTAAAAACTGATTAAGAGTAACAAATCATTATGTAATTATCAGAAAATCATTAGAATTTGATTGCTTTTTATAAAGTTTTACCCCACACTAACAATTAAATATACATGAAACATTTAATATCAAGGATTTAGCTGTTCAGTTATCTAAATTCATTGAAAATCAAAATACTTGTTCGTTTCAACACCTTAAACTCTATGTATCAATCTGAAGTCAATCGGAAGGTAACTTTGGCCTCTATAGCGTCACAAGAATTTTTGAAGTTATCAAGGGAGATAACTCTGGCAGTAATTATTTGAAATCGCTGAAAATCAATAGGCTTCTTCGTCTCATTACCTTAAACACTGTGTATAAATCTAAAGTCAATCGGATATTAACTTTGGCCTCCAGAGCATCCACAAGATTTTTTGAGGTGATCAAGGGCCATAACTCTGGCACTAATTATTGGAAATCGCTGAAAATCAATAGGCGTCTTTGTCTTGTGACCTTAAACACTGTGTATAAATCTAAAGTCAATCGGATATTAACTTTGGCCTCTAGAGCATCCACAAGATTTTTTGAAGTGATCAAGGGCCATAACTCTGGCACTAATAATCGGAAATCGCTGAAAATCAATAGGCATCTTCGTCTTATGACCTTAAACACTGTGTATAAATTTAAAGTCAATCGGATATTAACTTTGACCTTTAGAGGGTCCACATGATTTTTTAAAGAGATCAAGGGCCATAACTCTGGCACTAATTATATCCGTACCTTGGCCTTGAGAAATCGTGACATCACAGCAAATCAGATCAGCGCTCGTCTTCAAACAGACACTGGTGTGAGAGTGAGTGGCCAGACGATTAGGAATCGACTGCATAGGGGTCACCTTCGCGCCCGACGTCCTCGCATGATCCCTTGTTTGAGAGATCATCAAATTCAGGCATGACGTCGTTGGTGTAGGGATCGTCAACACTGGGATAATCGACGCTGGAGCAATGTGATGTTTTCAGGTGAGTCAAGGTTCACTGTTGATTTTTTGGACAGACGTAGGAGGGTGTGGCATCGTCGAAACGAGCGCTTCCAAGACGTTAACGTCATCAGACATGATCGATTTGGGGGTGGTTCTGTTATGGTGTGGGGAGGCATCACTGTTGCTGGAAGAACGGCTTAACATGTTGTTGCAGGGCGTGTTACAGGCCAGTACTACCGGGACAACATCTTGGCAGTCCATGTTGTGCCGTTCGCACGACGTCATGGCCGCCGTTTCATCTTCCAGGGTGACAAAGCAAGATGTCACAGGGCCAGGATCGTTACAGGTTACCTCCAACAACAGAACATCACCACATTACCTTGGCCAGCACTGAGTCCCGACCTCTCCCCCATCGAGCATGTCTGGGATATGCTTGGACAGAGGTTACGTCAACGTCAACAACGTCCTGCCAATGTCCAAGAACTTGCTGCTGCGTTGCAACAGGAATGGGACAATCTGGACCAAAATGACCTTAGACGTCTCATTAGGAGTATGCCACGTCGGATCAATGCTTGTTTGGCAAACAGAGGAGTATTTGCCCGTTACTGACTTTGTTGTGATGCTGTGGTAACTTTGCTGTTTGACCCCGGGTATCATTTTACCATTGAAAAACAACAGGAGAATGTGATATAGGCCTATAATATATATAAGTAGTTAGTTTTTTAAAAAAAAATAGGATATAGGTCAAAACTCTTAGTATTTAAAAAAAAAAATGATATAGCCTTATAATATCTAAAAAAACCCACAGACTCTAAAATTACAGATTAAAGTGACCACAAGATGAGAAAAAAAAAATAACTGGACAATACATGAGTTTGTTGCCCTCTAAAATTAACAGTGAAAAAATTAACAGTGAAATTGCAGTAAGATAAAAGAAGAAAATGGTGTAAGGACTATATATTTCGAAAGAATAAATTTGGACAGTTTTGTATTCAAAATTTAATTAACATTGAAAGACAGAATTTTTAATTGTATAGAAGAATATGGGATACAAGCTTGTAAAAAATAATTATGTAATGTAATCCATTATTTTATTTTTTTTTTTTAAAAAAAAACAATGGGTGGCATCTTACATTTTCCTCAGATGATTTTATTTTTTCCAAACAATGTCTGATAGAAGCCCATGCCTTACTCTATCATTTAGTATTATTTTCAATCGTATATAGAAATAATTGATAAATACAATGTTATGTTATAATCTGATTTATGGCAAATGTATGGTCACGTTTTAAAACATTTTATGGCGTCTGCTGATATATACTATTCAAAAAAAGTAGGGGATATTTGATTTTGGGGGCATAATACTAAAATATGAAAATGACTACGAAAAAAGTCACTATAGAACCTAACAGAAGAAACATTTCCAGTTACATGTGACGCCCAAACGCACCAATAGCTACCTCATGGAATGCAGGTGATGCTTGGGATCATCATGGGGGTCCAACCCAAGATTTGCACGACTCTGACTTTGAATGTTACAGTCATTGTGGCATTGAATTCCAGGGTGGAAACATCAGTTTAATTGTTTTAGTGACCAGAAAACAAATTTTGATATGCGTCGGCTTACCTAAAATGAAAAGTTACGTGCCCTTGGCATGCTACAGATCGGCACAACACAGGCGGTTGTGGCGCGGACGATGAATGTTTCTCAGTCTGTCATAAGCAGGCTATGGTCCAGATACCGTGATACACAATCTGTACAGGACAGACCACGCTCAGGTCGACCAAGGGCGACAACTCAAGCCCAGGATCGATTTATCCGTACCTTGGCCTTGAGAAATCGTGTCATCACAGCAAATCAGATCAGCGCTCGTCTTCAAACAGACACTGGTGTGAGAGTGAGTGGCCAGACGATTCGGAATCGACTGCATAGGGTCACCTTCGCGCCCGACCGTGGTCCCTTGTTTGAGAGATCATCATATTCAGGCAAGACGTCGTTGGTGTAGGGATCGTCAACACTGGGAGAATCGACGCTGGAGCAATGTGATGTTTTCAGATGAGTTAAGGTTCACTGTTGATTTTTTGGACAGACGTAGGAGGGTGTGGCGTCGTCGAAACGAGCGCTTCCAAGACGTTAACGTCATCAGACATGATCGATTTGGGGGTGGTTCTGTTATGGTGTGGGGAGGCATCACTGTTGCTGGAAGAACGGCTTTACATGTTGTTGCAGGGCGTGTTACAGGCCAGTACTACCGGGACAACATCTTGGCAGTCCATGTTGTGCCGTTCGCACAACGTCATGGCCGCCGTTTCATCTTCCAGGATGACAACACAAGATGTCACAGGGCCAGGATCGTTACAGGTTACCTCCAACAACAGAACATCCCCACATTACCTTGGCCAGCACTGAGTCCCGACCTCTCCCCCATCGAGCATATCTGGGACATGCTTGGACAGAGGTTACGTCAACGTCACAACGTCCTGCCAATGTCCAAGAACTTGCTGCTGACCTTAGACGTCTCATTAGGAGTATGCCACGTCGGATCAATGCTTGTTTGGCAAACAGAGGAGGATTTACCCGTTACTGACTTTGTTGTGATGCTGTGGTAACTTTGCTGTTTGACCCCGGGTATCATTTTACCATTATAATGGTCAGTCTGTGCCTTACTTAGTCTAACGATCATTTGGAATAAATCGATGAATGTGAACTTCATTTCATTTTGTCATTTGTTTCTTCGTCAGTTTCATTAGGTGACTTTAATAACACTTAAAAATCAAATATCCCCTACTTTTTTTGAATAGTATATGAAGTGGACTCTGTCACATCCGAACTCTGATCACTGTATTTACAGAATGATCTATCTAACTATCTTTGGCGCTTTTTTGCAAACTACGGTGGTAAGCGAAGTTGCCGACAAATAGTCCCTTTACTCATTGCCACCAATTATGGTTTAAAAAATCTCCTCCAATTCGAGAATATTAATAAATAATTAAAACAAGCCAACAGTGAGGCTGATGTCCCCCGCCGAAATCCCAAAATAAATAGACGACACATATTAATTAATCGCACATTTATTTTTTTCAAACATATCGAGCAATGAAACTGTACACGAAGTGTCATCCCAAAGTGTTTTTATAACGAAAAATGCTAAAACCAACGAAAATATGAAAATGTACCGTAGATTGACTTGGCCCCTCTGGCCAAGGGAAAGGGCCCTTGTGTCCAAGTCAATTGTTTCTATACACTGTTACTGTCGAATCGATTACTAAATGAGAATGCAGTCATTGTATTGGCATAAAAATCATCAATCAAGATGAACCTAAGTTATCTTGTCCCAAAGTATCAACCAATCAAAATGCTTATCTCTGCTTACCCTAAGCGGAAAATGCTCATCTTCGAACTCCATCAAGGCATTGACCTAATAAGCATATACACCAAGTTTGAACATTTTAACTCAATTAGAAGGAGAGTTATTGTGTTCCAAAGTCTCGACTACTCTCGACCAATCAAATTGCGTATCGCTCTGCCTACCTTGAGCAGAAAATGCTCATTATCGAACTTAGTCAAGGTATTACTGTAATGAAACTATACACCAAGTTTCATCACTCTCACTTAATTAGAACTAAAGTTATCGTGTCCCAAAGCATCAACCAATCAAATTGCTCATCTCTGCTTACCCTAAGTGGAAAATGCTCATCTTCGAACTCCATCAAGGCATTGACCTTATAAGCATATACACCAATATGAACATTTTTACTGAATTAGAAGAAGAGTTATTGTGTTCCAAAGTCTCGACCAATCAAATTGCGTATCGCTCTGCTTACCCTAAGCGGAAAATGCTCATCTCCGAACTCCATCAAGGCATTGACCTAATAAGCATATACACCAAGTTTGAACATTTTAACTCAATTAGAAGGAGAGTTATTGTGTTCCAAAGTCTCGACCAATCAAATTGCTCTGCTTACCCTGAGCAGAAAATGCTCATTATCGAACTTAGTCAAGGTATTACTGTAATGAAACTATACACCAAGTTTCATCACTCTCACTTAATTAGAACTAAAGTTATCGTGTCCCAAAGCATCAACCAATCAAATTGCTCATCTCTGCTTACCCTAAGTGGAAAATGCTCATCTTCGAACTCCATCAAGGCATTGACCTTATAAGCATATACACCAATATGAACATTTTTACTGAATTAGAAGAAGAGTTATTGTGTTCCAAAGTCTCGACCAATCAAATTGCGTATCGCTCTGCTTACCCTAAGCGGAAAATGCTCATCTCCGAACTCCATCAAGGCATTGACCTAATAAGCATATACACCAAGTTTGAACATTTTAACTCAATTAGAAGGAGAGTTATTGTGTTCCAAAGTCTCGACCAATCAAATTGCTCTGCTTACCCTGAGCGGAAAATGCTCATTATCGAACTTAGTCAAGGTATTACTGTAATGAAACTATACACTAAGTTTCATCACTCTCACTTAATTAGAACTAAAGTTATCGTGTCCCAAAGCATCAACCAATCAAATTGCTTATCTCTGCTTACCCTAAGCGGAAAATGCTCATCTTTGAACTCCTTCAAGGCATTGACCTAATAAACACATACACCAAGTTTGAACATTCTAGCTCAATTAGGAAGAGAGTTATTGTGTCCCAAAAAGTGTGACTGACAGACGGACAGACAGACAGACAGACGGACGGACAAACCCATTTTAATAGTCCCCCAACTTTCTTCGAAAGGCGGGGGACAATAATTTTTTAATTATTTATCAATATTCTCGAATCGGAGGAGATATTCAGGTTAGTAATAGAAATATTATGATCACTTAATCTCTATATTTTTTGAAAATGTCGCGATATCTGTTTCTAGGGATATCGCCCAGCTCTACTTTTGGGTGTAGCAAGATGCCGGACGGTGGCTTCAAGCAACGTCATTTGTAGATTGCGTCATGAGCTATCCAGTTATTTATATCTATAGATCAGTGGAAAATACCATAACGTTAAATTACATACCGTCTTTCCGGTAAGCAGTCATCTAAAAATAGCTCGGGTTTGCTCATTTTACGTCAGAATGAGATCACATTTGGCAGCCAATGGGACGAGGATTCAAGCAACACAACGCAACTTCCTGTGTGGAAATTGATTCTATAGCAGACGACACATTGAAGAGTCAAAGTTTTCGAAGCGACATTTTACACGGTTTTAGTGCTGCGGGTCGAATTTTTTTGTAGAGGTTTGTATTTTAAAATGTCTTTTTAATTTATATACACTGAATTAATAAATAAATAACGTTTAAGTCAGTATAAAACTCTAAATAGAACAGTGAGCGTGAAAACGGTACTAGTTCTAATTTGTCACGTGACGCGCTGTCAATTGTTTTAATAGTTTTATTGAGCAGCCCGCTTTCTTCCGAGTTAGGCCCCATTGTTTGTTAATATCTTATTCACTTTCATTTTCTGGAAATATTTATAACTGTAGCCGATATTGTAACTTAATAAGAACATTGATGATCATTGAATTAGGAATTTTAAGAATATTATATTATCAAAAAGTGGCAAATATACGTTAGGCGACCTTAGGCTAGGCTGTTACTAAAGGCAGACTAGTTGACGTTGTTGGGGTCACTTTTATAAAAAAAAAAAGAAAAAAGTTAAAAAATTTTCCCCAAACTTTAACTGGGCCATGCATTCATTTAACAGAAAATTGTTTTACTACGATAATTTGTTTATTCTAAAAAATATAATTATTTAACTAAGTTAATCAATATTTTTCATTTTCTTTACACAGATGGTGAAATTGAAAAGGAAAAAAAAAAACAAATTACATAGGCAATTTTTGCTGATGCTGTGAGCATTACTTCATTAAATTTAGAAAGTTGCAAGTTTCCTACAGTTCTAAATCTTATTAATGGTGTAGTTTTAGACCTGTATAGGGAGGTTCTTGAGAAAGAAAGGATAAACAAATCATACAACTTTGGACTGGATGGATAAAAAATTTAGGCAACATTGAACATACCCAGCAATATACACCCATATGAAATTCAGAAATTTATTCAAGATCTGCACAGAAAGCGAGATGATTTGAGACGAAGGCAAAAAGATGAAAGGATTAACCTAGGTAACTCTAAATTTTGTTTTACTTCATTAAATTATTCAAATTTGGTAACTGAAGATATTGGAAATGGTGCAGAAGAAAATACTAATGACAGAAATGTAAATGACGGGGAAGAAAGACCTTAGACAGTGAAATTACGAAAAAGAAAAAACACATAACAAGACTTCATAACCAAACAGTAAAACTGAAGAAATCTTTTGTCGACCTAAAAATCAATTAAAGACCAAGAAATGTAAATGACAAGGAAGAAAAAAAAAATTACAAACTTAAGAAACTCAAGAAACAAGTATTGAATTTACAAAAAGAAATAAGATCTTTACAAGTCAATAACAGAAAAATTACAAACCAAATACCTGTTTTGGAGGAGAAAATACAAAAGAATTATATCTAACGAAAACCGAGAGAAGAGGTTAAACAAGCTTGAACAAGAAATTACATCAATCAACACACATTATGCTTCGAAGAAGAATGAAGTACAAGTACCTCCATGTACATTGACTGAACAGGGGATATTTACAAATGATTCCCGACGATGCATGCTTGAGCTCTTGTCCTATGAAGTGGCTACAGATAAAATTCCCTTAGTTATTGCTAGTGTCCTGAAACATATTGCCCACAGACCAGTAGAAAAAAAATAATTTACCTCAAAGACAAAGTGTTCTTAATGTTTCTGATGAAGGCCAGCTGTACTTGGTGAAAAAGATGTATGCTGATTTAATAAATTCATCTGAACATTTTGGTAATCACAAAGATGGAACATTGAGAAAAAAAAAAGATTCTGGGAAATTCACTTACACTGTCAAATTCAGATGTGCTGCCCCTTGGCTTTCGACATGTTGCCACTGTTTGAACTGTGCGCGAGTTATAACGAGCACAGTTCAAACAGTATTATCAGAAGTTTCATCATGTGGAAAGCTGTCTTATGTTATGTCTGAGAGAGCTGCCAATGAAAAATTGTCTAATCACCAAATTACAGAATGGAAAGATGACTTGTTAAAAGAGTTTGATGGCGAGGAAGACAGGACTACAATCTATTCATTTTATTGTATGGTTCTTGTTCTTCTGGGCTACCATTCCTATGCATCTAAACCGTATTCAGAAAGAGTTAGAAGATAGGGGAACTAAGCTTTGGAGAGACCAGACAGTTTTATACAGGATAGAAATTGAAGGAGTGCGGACTGTTCAATTTATTTCAGATTTATTGGGGCCTGTTCCTGATGAGAAGAATACTTAACTTCTTCAGTAGTCTTCAAACAACAAACTTAAAGGTGAAGTCTGCAAATCTCGATCTGATGGATGGTAAAATAGTTGCTATAATAACTTTGGTGGCTTCAGTTTATTTCTAGATTAGTGGTCCATACTGGGATGCCATGACTAGTGGACACTGCAACTACCTCTCAGTAACGATACAACAACGGACTATACAAGTACAACCAATACAATAATAAAGGATACAATAGTTACAACGGCCCCTACAATTACAACAACGGTTACAACAATGGCCACAATAACAACGAATATGGGAAGGGATATAACAACTACAATAACAACGGATACGGTAACGGATACAACAACTACAACCGTTATCCTTCTTACAATAACTATCAAGGTTGCGGTTACAACAAATATTAAGACAATACGGCTATTTGATAGCATAATATTACCATAGCTTTAATACTTATAAATACTAGTATATAGTTTCTATTGTTCATGCATAATGTATATACGTAAATCAGGGAGTTAAGATATATATAAATTTAATAAAATAATATACATATAAACTCTTGTTATTTATCCGTTTATAGCTTACTACTAGTCCGGTCTATAGCTTGATAACCTCAATGTGCATATATACATCACATCATGTCTTCATTACGTTTGGTCAAAGGTCACGAGATGTAAATAGGGATATCGCTAATCCTAATCCTAACCTTAGCGCTTACCCTAACCCTAACCTACAACAATCTCGCCTGTCCAATCTCATGGGTTTATCCCGGGACCTGCGGTTTCCTCCCACTGTCAATATGCGCAAGCAGATTATTGAAATAAAATTAAACCATATGTTAGTCCCAAAATGACCTAGTTTGCGTCGAGTGGACGTTAAACACTCTCTCTCTCTCTCTCCTCTCTCTCTCTCTCTCTCTCCGTGTCATGGTTATTCAGTGCATATAACTGTAATTTCGATATGTCAATTACTTCACGCAAACCTTAAAGTAATGTACGATTATTCCACCCTCGCATATTGTTTAGGGATTTTCCCACTAACAGGTCTCATCTTACCGCTCCTATGGAAGACAGCGAATAGAATGTAGCATACCTGGAATGACGAATGATTCTTGAAGAAACGAGTGAGTTACCATTACTGGAAAAAACGGTATTATGTCAATAGTACTGTTAGTTCAAGAGCGTTTTATAGCTGAGGCGCTGGAGGCGCCAGCCTCCCCGCGAAAAAAATCAAAGCAGTTGAAAAAATAAAACGGGAGAAAAATGCTAAAACCGATGTGAAAAATGAAAATGTGCCCTAGTTAGGGAGGGCTCTAAAGACAGACAAATGGGTCCGACGAATGACAAAAGGGTCCCTAGTGCCAAGGGAAAGGGCCCCTGAGTCCAACTCAATCGTTTTCTATACACTGTTACTGTCGAATCCACTACTGAATGAGAATGCAGCCATTGCATTGGGGTGACAATCATCAATCAAGAACCTCCCCTCGCGACAGAGGGCCCTTAAAATAGTACAGCCTCCGCCATGATAAACCTTAAAACGCCCCTATGCTAGTTCTGTAACTGAAAGTCAAAATGGTGAAAGATGTTATTTGGTCAACATTTATCTACACTAACACAGACATTTTCAGATGAGGCGTGTAATAAAGTGGCTTAAATATATGAAAATCTTGAAAGAACTGATCGCAACCTATACCCTGCATTTGTTAGGTGTGTGGTTGCGAATGGGATATAGCGTCTTGTGACACCACCCCTACCCCATCACACACACATATACCACCCCGATTCTTCAATCCAAACTGATTAGAACCTAAATCACAATCGATCTAGTAGCAATCATACACAGTCGATATCAAAAATTGATTTCCAATCTCAAAGACGGCTTATCTCCCCTGAAACTGTTGAGTAATACGCGATTCCCAATTCACACAACTTTCATAGATTTAAGGAAATGGAATGAACTGAACAGAAATGGTTTTAACGACCTATCTTTTTGCGCCGACTGAATTAACTAAAGTTTGATCGGACAGCGTCGTTACGGTCTTTTCTTTCGAATTCCAACTGTTAAGTAGTCTTTTACGGGCATGTAGATATTGTTCCTAGCCGGGCCATTTAGGTTTCAAATTTCACAGTGTATTGATAGCCTTCTGGTTTCTGCTATGATTCGTTCATTGTTTCGCTGTTTTTTCTACTATGAACTCGTCTACTATTAATTCGTTCATTGTTCCACTCTTATTTCGGCTATGATTTCTTTGAACGTTTCATTGTTATTTCTGCTACGAATTCGTTAATTGTTTCATCGTTATTTCTGCTACGAATTCGTTAATTGTTGAAGTGTTATTACTGCTATAAATTCGTTGATCGTTTCATTGCTATTTATGGGAATCACGGTGGCTAAGTGGGCAAGGCGCTGGCTCGTTAGAATGGAGGTCGGGTGTTCGATCCTTGCATTGGCCGAGAAAGCTCATCTCGATTTTCCGGCGTGGTTTCCTCTTGTCAGTGATGCAGAAGGAGGGCCTGATAAGGACAGCTGCCTAGTCGTTCGGATGGGACGAAAACCGAGGTCC
The DNA here is from genome assembly GCA_036850965.1 of Patella caerulea. Classification (NCBI taxonomy): domain Eukaryota; kingdom Metazoa; phylum Mollusca; class Gastropoda; family Patellidae; genus Patella; species Patella caerulea. Next base: position 14,775,383 of record JAZGQO010000015.1, on the reverse strand, counting down.
CGTGTACACATTGGAGTGCACGTAAAAGATCCCTTGCCCGGGCAAAAATTCCCTCATAGCACACTGTGTGGCGTATGGCCGTCTTCCATTAGCCCAGGTCAGGTGCAGAAGAGTAGGACGTAAAACCCCATTTCATTTCTGCTATGAATTCGTTAAGTTTTGCACTGTTATTTCTGCTATGAGTTCGTTGATCGTTTCACTGTTATTTCTGCTGTGAACTCGATCAAGTTTGAACATTCTAGCTGACCTACAGCGAGAAACATTTCAACCGGGCCAAATTTTCTATTTTAACAGTTTAATTTGCACGGTACCTTTAGTTATCAACCGAATATTACAAAACTTTTAAAAATAAGCTCCCCCTGAACAGCTTAATCGTTCGCAATAAACGGGGTTGGACATCATATTCCATGTCACGTGCAACCTGGCGATCGAAACGACGCCCGTTGACTCAATGACAGACGTTACGATACAGCGCGCACATGCTAACCATTCAGCCATTCAGCCTCCCTGAATTGCTGACTTATAGCAAGAAACATTTGAACCGGGCGAAATTTTCTGTTTTAACAGTTTAATGTGCATGGTACTTTAATTACCAACCGATTATTACAAAACTTTTGAAAATAAGCTCTAACTGACCTGCGTAATCGTATGCAATAAAAGTTTGGCTTGAATTGAAAGTTCTGCACGGAGAAAGTTCATCTCGATTTCCCGGCGTGGTTCCCCCTTGTCAGTGAGGCAGAACGGCTGTCTAGTTCGGATGGGACGAAAACCACGGTCCCGTGTACACATTGGAGTGCACGTAAAATATCCCTGAGCAGTTGGAATTCGATACTGTTGAATAAGCTCTATACGATGACTAAATGTGTAGATTGTAGTCACCCACACTGCATGTTTCGCTTAACAATGAAAGGGTGCCGTTTTCAATGTTCGATCCTTTTGTTCTTCTACTCCTGATATGTTGGACTGTTGATCGATGGTTTCATATAAAAGACTACCAATAAGACTCTTTGTAGAAGAAGTTCCTAACAAATATTATGTTGACTTTACGAGAAAGACCTCTAAACATACTCCAAGTTGTAAAAATACGACTTTTTGGATTTTCAATCTCCTTTTTTCGGCTATCCCTGATATTTAAAAAAAATGATACAATGATTTCACACAACAGGCTAGCTATTAGACTCTCTATTGACAAAAGTTCCACCGTCCTCCCTTCATTATAACCGAAGTTATCGTACCCTAAAGAATCAACAAATCAATATGCTTATCTCTGCTTACCCTAAGCAGAAAATGCTCATCTTTGAACTTCATCATAACATTGACCTAGCAAAAAAGCCTTATTGATTTTTCATGTTTCAAGATGGTGGCACTTCCGGTTCGATCGACAAACTCCATATTTTGTGTACGAATCAGTAATTCCTTGTCTAGTATCGAAAAAAAAAATTAGGTCATTCTGACCTATATTTCGACAATTTTTTTGAAAACTTTGATCCTTAATTTCACCAAGGGGAGATAATTTAGAAAATTTCTAATTATATTTTTGAAGTCACATCGGTAGGATCTACTTTTATACTAAATTGAATGAAAATCGCACAACTATTAAAGAAGTTGTCAAATTGGTCTAAACTTCCGGTTCGAAATCACAGCGACGAATTTTCGAAATTCGAAAATGTGAAACTGCTGATGAAAATGATTTTTTTCAAGGTATTCAAAGAAAAAAGATTTAGTAAAATCGGTCAAAAAACAATAAAGTTACGACTATGCATTGTCCATTTTGTCGTTCGTAAATTTCGGATTCGTAAAACGTTCTGAAAATATATTTAATCAACAGCTACCACCCATTTTTGGGGGGGTAGGTAAAAGTTTCATAAAGATACTGTGGTTAGATTCTGAGAAATCCGATTTGTGGATAAAACACAAAAAAAAAAATAACAATAATAATCTTAACAGAAACAATAAGCTTTCATATGTAATATGAAAGCTTAATAATTTTAGTAATCACAATAGGCTTTCAGACGAAAGTTACAGTTACAGTTATCGCACGACAAATGTTGACATCTGAATGTCGGAATAGTTAAAATATACGTCATGAAATACGTGGAAATAGCAGACATATTTACGATAATTTAAACTAAACAGCTATAGGCCCATATTGTTAGCACTGTCGTTTATGACTAACGGTATACTGAATTGCCGTCTGTAAAATGGCCGCCATCTTTACTGCACGGGAAAGACCGACATCATCAACTTCAGACGCAAATGTTGACACAGGGAAAAGCCAAGATTTGCTTATACTATGTACCGGTATACTATGTGTACACCCCCACACACATTTACGCCTCTGGGCCTACACATAGCTTGCGTGCAAAAGATTCCTTGTCAGTTGGAATTCAATATAAGAGAAAGCTGTAGCTCCGCAGTCCTGTCAAAATTTCCTTCAAATATTATTATTGAGCCATATGTATGTATTTGCCAGGGCAAATAAGTAAAGGCCATAATGATTAATGGGAGATTTCAAAACAAATGAGTAATGGAATTAATTACTCCCAAAAATCATGAAATGGTCAATTACATTTCAATTACATTGTAGGCCCTTGACTCATAAATATTTTGAATATGATAAGCCACAAATTTTTATAGCACCAAAGAATTAATTGAATAAGTGTATCTAGCATAAATCCAATTCCTTATAATTTTAAGAAAAAGATTAAAACCAGTTTAGCAAAGTATATTAAGAAGGTTTAAATATTCTTTTATATTAATACTTTTGATGAAGGATCCTTTTGAGAATATTTAGACATAGGCCTACTACTACTTATTAATAATTTACCTACGGCAACGATCGGATATTTACCGTTGCACACGTTTACTCATTCGAACGTATACCTAAACCTCCTTGGAAATACATTTTACATTAGTCCAAATATCACATTTAACCATAAAACATACGTACTATGCCGAAAGGTATCCATTTATTGACAAGGAGAGAATTTTTTCGGTTCACATACTCACATAGTGTGACACAGATAGTGCCAACAACGTTTCTGACCTTTCTATCGGAAGCCGGGAACGTGTTTTCTATTGGTGCTCTCATAGTTGACAATACTTATACTTCTGCTGTTAAAATGTATTTCAATCAGATAATCAGTAAAGATGCATAGAAATTGAACAGAAGCGGAGCGGGATAGTTCTTACGCAATCAGTCGAGTCTGGTGGAAAAGTCAGCGAGAAGTTACGTGATATAAACAAGCTCGATCTTTCACGACGTAAACCTATCAGTGGTTTATATAACAAGCATAAAATATCGTATATATAGGCCTGAGATAAAATGATTTTTTTCCCCAATAGTTATGTTAAATATCACATAGATTCCATAGAGGAGGTTAGTAATACTAGGAGTAGGAGAAACATCAAACCCGCATTGCCGATACAGTAGAAGTTCATCGCCCCCGGCTCCGGGCTCTTGCAATACCGATTAGCTTGGCCGAATTCAGGAGTTGTGCAACATGAACCGCAGGCCTAGACTTGGATGACATTTTTCAAACTATTATGTTTGTTATCAATGCGAAATGGCGAAATTTTCATTCGTTAAACTATTGAGAAAAAGATGAATTTGACAGATTTGCACAGGTCAACAAATCTGTTGTGTATGCTCTTGTTACACTCTAAGCGCGTGCCAGAACTTTAATTAAGCCAATGAAATCGCGTATTATTATCGGGAGGTCGGCCATTGGTGGCAACGTGAAGGCCTATGGTCTTTCTTGTTAAACTGATTCTGATTCGTTACTGACAAACAATTCTTCCTTGATTACTCCAAATATGAAAAGTTAAGTTCACGACCGTTCCAATGATGTATGGAGATTAACATCAAGTATGGCTATTTTCACATCGTAACACACGTTTCAATACCCATATTTGGAAACTAGGTCATCGATTACTGGCAATTACGGCACCCGTAAAATTCATGTACAGTAAATATTTTACGATCGACTAATAATATAATCATGTCTAGAAATCAACCTCCTTTATTGTGAAACTTGAGAATAATTTTAACCCTCATAAATTTAAGTTTGGAAGTCAATGTCCGTTAGCGTATGTATCCCGATGACAGATTCCATGAGTGTAGAGTTACATAGTTTTTGAAAATTTTTGGAATGGAAAAACAAACGAAGAAATTTTTAATACTATAGTGGTTGTAAATATGCATGTTTCATCGATAAACTGATAAACTGGTGCTGATATTTTATACAATTAACGGGCAAGTTAGGGTACCTTCTTTTCGCCATTTTTCGTAAGGGTTCCGTAAACTTGAAATTACTGCAAAAAGGATGCCTGAGTTTGGGATAATATAGTGGAGGCTTTACACATATTTTCTGGATTATATGACCCCAAAACAGCTATCATGGAATGGTTTGTTGGATATGTTTCGGAGTAGTTAGTGATAAAAATGGAGATACTGATATGGCGTATTTGCAAAGCAGCCATCGTGAGTACAGTTCAGTTGCTAAAATTCTAACCTATTCAAATTGGTGGTAGTAATTTTCGTCATTCAAATTATGTGCGACCTGGCTATGTTTAGTTTTAAAGATAGGTTGCCAGGCAACGAAACATATGCCCACAGCAGCTAAATTGTCCGGGCTGTCAACAAGGGTTGTCGCAAATTTTTACTTTTTTTGGTAATGAAACATTTGTAATACACTAAAATCTGATTTAGAGTAACAACTCGTGTAATTATGAGAATAAAGTTTTACCCCACGCTAACAATTAGTATATACATGAAACATTTAATATCATGGATTTAGTTGTTCAATTATCTCTAGAGCATCCACAATATTTTTTGAAGTGATCAAGGGCCATAACTCTGGTAGTTATTATGGGAAATCGCTGAAAAACAATAGGCTTCTTCGTCTCATGACCTTAAACACTGTGTAGGCCTATAAATTTAAAGTCAATCGGATATTAACTTTGGTCTCTAGGGCGTCCACAAGATTTTATTTTAATTGATCAAGGGCCATAACTCTAGCACTAATTATCGGAAATTGCTGAAAATCAATAGGCTTCTTCGTCTTATGACCTTAAACACTGTGTATAAATTTAAAGTCAATCGGATATTAACTTTGGCCGCTAGAGCGTCCATAAGATTTGTTTAAGTGATCAAGGGCCATAACTCTGGCACTAATTATCGGAAATCGCTGAAAATCAATAGGCTTATTTGTCTCAGGACCTTAAACACTGTGTATAAATTTAAAGTCAATCGGATATTAACTTTGGCCTCCAGAGCGTCCACAAGACTTTTTGAAGTGATCAAGGGCCATAACTCTGGTAGTAATTACGGGAAATCGCTGAAAAACAATAGGCTTCTTCGTCTCATGACCTTAAACACTGTGTAGAGCTGGGCGATATACCTAGAAACAGATATCACGATATTTTCAAAAAATATCGCGATATAATCACTATATCGCGATATTTTATAAAAGGTCAATACTTTCAGTTTATCACTTTTTAAATGTATATAAACATGCATAAAAAGTTGGAAATACCCCTCAATATTATATTTTATAAAAAGCCAATACTTTCAGTTTATAACTTTTTTAATGTAAATATACATGCATAAAAAGTTGGAAATAACCCTCAATATTATTGTTTCTAATCAATATTATTTTTAGCATACAATACCAATTTCAAATTAACAAAACATTAATTCGAGCTGGTTCAAACACAGATCTAGATAGCCATGAAAACTTGCTAAAGTTGTTGTTTATTACAATTTTGATATTCAAAATATCAATTATATTTTATTAAAATTAAAAATATTTCGAATGAAGGAGGCCCAAACATTAACAACATAAAACAAAGTTTGTGTTCTTTCGGCCGTGCATATTTTTATAGTTGTTACGGGTACGATTGGACTTTGTTTACCCGTACAAACTCTTTCTTTCCCATTCAAGAGTATACCTTCTTGAAAATGCATAATTAAACAATACAAGGATACTAAATTAAACTATAAAAACATAAGTACTATGCCAAAAAGTGACCATTGATTTCGTCAAATATTTTTTCCCGGATCACGACCTCCATTGGCATGACACTGAATGATAATCAGTCTACCGGAACTCTCAATGTAATTGGCATTATTTATATTTCTGCTTTATTAAAATTTAATTCAATCTTAAAATCAGTGATCTCTTTCGAAAATCAAAGTATCGGTCTACACAATTCGTCAAGGTGTATAGAAATTGATCAGAAACGGGGATAATTCTAACGGGTGGAAAGGTGAGCGAGAAGTCACGTGACGTAAACAAGCTCCGTATCGGCATTTGCAAACTTTGTGGAATGAATACTCGGGAGTATATAGCAGTATTTTTTCATGATTAAGCAATAAAATATAGCAAATAACATAAAAATGAAAACATTTTGTTCAATATTTATGTTAAATATTATCCAGGAAAATCAAAACCGCGATATATCGCGATATGTTCGGTTTTTCGATATTTTTCTGAAGACGGTATTTTTCACGGTTTTTATTTCTGTGACGGTTTTATATCGAAATACCGAAATATCGCCCAGCTCTAACACTGTGTATAAATTTAAAGTCAATCGGATTTTAACTTTAGCCTCTAGAGCGTCCACAAGCAATTGTGGACGCTGGACCGACGGACGGACGGAGGCGACGACAATATACGACCACATTTCAATGTGAAACAGTTCTGTCTAGGTTACAGATCCACTTATAATAAATCGAAAGATATTTTAAGAGTAAATAATCACTAAAATCAATGTTGCAAATGTACATTTATCCCTGGTTTCCAAAATGTATATTTGACTTTGTATTTGACAGGATAATTTGGAAACTTATGAATTCCCTAATAGCACATTGCATGGCACATGCCTATCTTTATTTAATATTATTTTGATTGTGTAATTTCAGGCCTTATATTTTTAATATGGAAGAAGAAAAGGGCAACACTAGGAGAAAAATTTGAGGGATAATCAATAATATAGTAATATTGTAATTGTTTGAAGTTTCTTTTCATAATGCATGTTAATAAAGACTTTTAAATGCATGTAGTAAGAGATTTAATTAAAATATCCGTGAGATTTCAGCAAAATTTCAAGAGGATTTCAGTAAAATCTCACCGAAATTTCAGTGACACATTTAGTCAAAATATTATTGAAAATTTAGTGAGATTTCACTGAAATTTTTGTGAGATTTCACTTAAATTTCAGTGAGAGATTTGCTCAAAATATTATTGAAATTTCAGTGAGATTTTATTGAAATTTCAGTGAGATTTTATTGAAATTTCAGTGAGATTTAATTGAAATTTCAGTGAGATTTTACCGAAATTTCAGTGGGAAATTTGGTCAAAATTTTATTGAAAATTCACTGAGCTCTCACTGAAATTTCATTGAAATCTCACTGAAATTTCAGTGTTTATTTTCACAGGGGTTACATTATCTTAACAATAAAGATGGCTGTCATGTGCCACGCCCCCTTTTACGAATTGATTTATCAGAAATCAGGAATATGAATTTTTTAATTAATATTCTTCCATCAGGAACCTTAGTTATGCCTTCAATATCAATTTTATTGAAAAATAAAAACATTTGTACACAGCTTTGTTTATTAAATGCTTGTTATTAATGTTAATTAAGTGATCGCCGAAATCACGCCCCTTTTTACACATCGGCATATGGAATCAATAATTAAAAAATTGTTTTGGGCGTTGGTCACATCTGATGTTCTTAAGTTGTGAATCTTATGATCACCTACTTTTTACACCTTGGTTTTTGTTTGATTGGGCCTTGATTGATGTCTGCAATAACATGACATAGATCACTATTAGTATCAGAGATCAAGAGGAAACCCGGCCATATTTTACTGATTGTCACTGAATTTTGGGGGCATATTTTTGCTCCTAGCAGTATAAAAGATGTCCATGCAGTTTTGTGTTACATACCTGATATAAATCACGAGATAACGAAAAAATAGTTGAGAGTAATATCAAAAAATTGCAAATTGGTGACCTTTGATCTCTTTGTAAGTGACCTTTCTGTCACCACGGTCTGTCACTTTAACAATGATATGACATCTTAGAGCATAGTCCTCTTAATTAGCAGTCTATAAGAATAAGACTTAAGGGAATAATGTGTACTAATGGTAACATGTATATATTTAATACTATAAGCTTATTGTATTAATTATATACATGTTACCATTTAATGTCATAAATGTTTATATTTCACAGGTTTCAACATATAAAATATTCCTCAATCTTAAGTCATCTTACATTTTATGTTCATTAATTCCAATAAGATAGTAGTCTACATGGATAAACTGTCAATATACAAAAACATAATTATTGAATATATAGTAATTTAGTTTAGAATTATCTATCACAATGTTGTGGATGTCTCGTACAACACGTATGGAATCGCCCTTATAAAGTTTTATTTTGGTGCAACAACTATTTTGATAGAAATTACGGTTCGGTTTTTAACGACCAGTTAATCGGTTCCAGAATTTTGAACCGTTACATCCTTACTTGATATACCATATTTTTACACTACTTGCGAACGAGGGGTGGCCATTTTGTTTGGCAGTTTTGGTCTGGTTAGAGTGCCCACAAGCTAAAAACGTGATTTTTCGTGGGCCATAATCCATGAAATTATAGTCCAATACATGCCAATATCGAAAGGCATCGAGATCTTGGGGAGATAGACCTATATTTCAAGTTACGTTAATATCAGATAAAAATTGTGACCTGTAGACTCTCCACAAACAAATTGTGGATGGGCAGACATCCGGACAGACAGCACAATATGTCCACATGAAATTAGGTTTCCACTACATATATTATATTATATACTTATAAAATTTACAATATAAATCATGATTGCTCATCTTACCCTTCCTCTTTGGAGGTGGTCCAGCTAAACCCATTGGAGCAAAGTCTCGGAAATTACTGGCCAACTCTCGCACAGACTTTCTCTGTGGTGCTTCTCTCTTTGATAAACCACCTTTATCAAGAATAATCTGGCCTTTATCAGAACTTTGTAATATCTACACACGAAAAGAATTGGTTTCAAACGTCATACAAATAATGGCTACTACCAACCAACAATTAAATCTACATAAGATAGCCATGTCAAGCGTGGAATACACCCACACAGCAACTCTCTCAAATGCAGCGTATCCGAAAGGAAAAACTGGATGTTGATCAAATTTAATGAATTTGAAACAGCAACTCGCAAAACTCTTAGGGTAATATCAGTAGGTATCATTCTCTCGTAACCCCAATGCTTCCCTCCAAATTTAAAAAAAATCCATTAAAAATCAATAGCCTGTATCGCTTTCACATGAAAGATATGCCCCCATTTTGCAAGAGATGGACAAGGAACGTGGCAAATCAAAAAGGCTCATATACTCATCGTCTCAATGCTTCACATCGAATTTGAAAAGGAAATCACTGAAAAAAATATTCAAGATTTACCATTAGAATTTAGTATATCTTACACATGCTGACAAAGGATCTGTTTTAACCAGTGGCTGGCAGGCAGGATATGCCCACATTTTACAAGAAATGGATAGAGAACAAGCAAAAAACAAAACGATTTTTGTACAATCAGGGGCATAAATCCAGAAAGTTAAGGTCTGAAATACACAAATATCAAATGGGACAGGAATTTTTGGAATATAAAGATATGTTTTAAGTTTCAACAAAATTGGATAACAATTGTGCCTCAAGAAGGTCCAAATTACAAATTTGCATACAAAGAGCGGCCATTTTGTCAGGCTGTTTCATTTCAATTTTCCCGAAATTCTAATTCAACCTTCAGTATGGTGGAATGGTGATACATCTAAATGGTTTTTAAAATCGGAAAAAATAATGCAATTTTTCGACCAATCAAGGGCCATAATCCAGGAAGTTAAAATCCAAAATGTGTGAATATCAAAAGGAACCAAGATCTTTAGGTTATAAACATGTATTTCAAGTTTCATCAAAATCTAAACAAAATTGTGACCTTTAGATTGTCGAAACGCTAATCAGAGTCCATAATTCAGGAAGTTATGATCCGATATGCGAAAAAGCAACCAAGATCTTTGGGTTATTAACATGCATTTCAAGTTTCATCAAAATCTGATCAAAATTGTGACCTCTATAGGGTCCAGAGGCTAATAACACGATTTTCGTATAATCAGGGGCCATAATCCACGAAGGAACGATCCGATAGAGGCCAATAGTGAGATAAACCTATATTTCAAGTTTCAAGAAAATGTGGACGTATAAAAAGGAAATTTTTCCTACAATTAGGGGCCATAGGCATAATTCAGGAATTTACTATCCCATATGGGCAAATATGGAGAAGAACTAATATCTTTTGCTTATAAACGTGCATTTCAAGTTTCATCAAAATTGGTTCAAAATTATGAATTCTAAAGGGTCCACAAGCTAATAACGTGATTTCTTCGAACAATAAGGGGCCATAATCCATGCAGTTTCAATCCAATACATGCCAATGTCGAAAGCAGCCAAGATCTTATGGGGACAGACCTGTAATTAAAGATTCGTCAAAATCGGATAAGAATTGTGATCTGTGGAGAATCCACAAACAATTGTGTACGGATGGACGGACAGGGGCGACGGCATAATACGTCCACATGAAATTCCTGGTGTACAAAAAAAGTGTCCTTATTCAAGAAGGTAGAAAAGGCGATTTTGAGATTATGATTATACATTCGATTTTATTGGTTTTTATACGCCCACATGGAAATGTGGTGGTATATTGCCGTTGCCCACATAAGTCTGTCAATAATTTATTGTGAACGCTCGATTGACTTTAAATTTGTACACAGTGTTTAAGGTCATGAGACGAAGAAGCCCATTGATTTTCGGCGATATCTGATAATTACTGCCCTGATCACTTTGGAAAATCTTGTGACCGCTCTAGCGGCTAAGGTTAATATCTGATTGACTTTAAATTTATACATAGTGTTTAAGGTCATGAGACGAAAAAGCCTATTGATTTTTAGCGATATCCGATAATTAGTGCCAGAGTTATGACCCTTATCACTTTGAAATATCTTGTGAATGCTCTAGCGGCTAAAGTTCATATCCGATTGACTTTAAATTTATACACAGTGTTTAAGGTCATGGGACTATGAAGTAGGGCCGAAAGGATTCACCGGTGAACCGGTGTACCGCGATTTTTTCCATGAAAACGATGAACGATATTTTTTTTAAGAATATCGATAATCGCGATTTTTTTTTCAATTTAAAGTTCACGATTAATTTCATACTATATCGCGATATTTGTTCAATAAATGAGACATGTAGGACCCTTAGAAATTACCTATCAGTTCAGTACGTACGTACACAAGGCCTAAATAGGCCCGGGCATCCAGACTTCACAATCATTGCAAAACTGACCTACTAATCGCGTGCAAAATACGACTCGGAAACTGGATAAGACAATTTTTTCCATTGGACAAAATACCGGAAGCCATGCATTTTACACCAATGAAATCGCATTTTATTTAACAGTCATTTCTTTCTCACCATGCCGGTGACTCTTATTCGAATGAATGAAAAGCGTGTTGAAATTTTGGTTAACAGTCTCTCTTAGTCTTTCGACTATTATGTTCACGTCCAGTACTGGTGGTAGCAGTGTTACACTTGGTGAAGTTGAAAAAGAAAAGCCACCCGCCTGTTCGATCGAAGCAAACTGATCCCGCAGTGAATATTCGCTTGGCCGCTACAATCACTGATAATATAAGCATGACATCGACGAGGCTTAATGAGTTCGGCATATTAACTTTTTTACTCCGACAAATTAAACTCTCAAACATTTTTTTGAGGTATAAGAAAAATAACTAAAGACGCTTGAAGTATTTGTAGTTAAAAAATATTTCCTATTAAGTGTAAATGGGTATTAAAATGAGTAAAATGCATCATTTTTCCCGAAGCAGTTAGGTGTTAAGTAAACATTGCACGAGCCGTTGAGCCAATGACTGACGCTGCCTGCAGTCAACGCACATGTTGTGGACAGTCATCTGTTACAGAGTTAATTCGTAAGCAATTCTCTGTGAAACAGATTGCAATCGAAGGTGTGGGAGAAGATTTGTTTTCCTGTTTCGTACTTCCTGTTTGAGTGTTTCGCACAAAATGAAAAATCTGCCAAAAATATTGGTTAAAAGTTAAATATAAATTTTAATTATCTAATAATAAACAATATAAATTTAAAACATTGTGTATTTTTTCTTTATTTCAAGAAAACTTTAGTCAATTTCACATTAAGGGCGTATGTATCGTGATGCACTCGTATCGTTGGGCTACGACATCATGTTGTATCATATCGTGGCACAGCTTATCGTTTCGGCCCTACTATGAAGCCTATTCATTTTCAGCGATATCCAATAATTACTGTCAGAGTTATGACCCTTGATGACTTTGAAATATCTTGTGAACGCTCTAGTGGCTCAAGTTAATATCCGATTGACTTTAAATTTATACACAGTGTTTAAGGTCATGAGATCATTACTGCCACAGTTATGACCCTTGATCACTTGAAAAAACTTGTGTACGCTCTAGCGGCTAAAGTTAATAACAGATTGACTTTTAATTTATACACAGTGTCAAGGTCATGAGACGAAGAAGCCTATTGATTTTCAGCGATTTTCAATAATTACTGCCAGAGTTATGGTCCTTTATCACTTCAAAAAGTCATGTGGATGCTTTAGGTGCCAAAATTAATATCTGATTGACCTTGAATTTATACACAGTGTTTAAGGTTATGAGACGAAGAAGCCTATTGATTTTCTGCGATTTCCGATCATTGCTGCCAGAGTTATGGCCCTTGATCACTTCAAAAAATCTTCTGGATGCTCTTGAGACCAAAGTTAATATCCGATTGACTTCGAATTGATACAGGTAGTGAGATGAAAAAGCCAATGCTTTAGAGGCCAAAGTTAATATCCGATTGACTTTGAATTTATACACAGTGTTTAAGGTCATGAAGCCTATTGATTTTCAACGATTTCCGATAATTACTGCTAAAGTAAAGCCCATTGATCATTTTGATAAATCTTGTGACGCTCTAGAGGCCAAACTTATCATCTGATTGACTTCATATTGATAAACAGGGTTTAAGGTCATCAGACGAAAAAGTGCATGTATAGTTGTTTTCGATGAATTTTGATAACTAAACAGCTAAATATGTTATATTAAATGTTTCCTATACTTTAGCATTGGGGCAGAACTTTATAAAAATCAATCAAATTTTAATGATTTTCTGATTATTACTTAATGAATTGTTACTCTTAATCAGCTTTTAGTGTATTATAAATGTTTCATTTCTGAAAAAAGTAAAAATATGTGACAACTCTTGTTGACTGCCCGTACGATTTAGCTGCTGTGGGCGTATTATCGTTGCCTGGCAACCTATCTTTCAAGTAGATCTCATTAATCTCATTGACATTCTGCTCACAAAACTTTTTACAGATTCAAAATCGGATGAAAAGTAATTTTTTTTTTTTTTATGGAGACTCGAAGTTGTGATTTTTGACTTTTCGCAGAAGGAAGGTTTTTTAACGCGTTGAAAAGGTCAATTTTGGTGATTTTTGTGATGCCATATTTCATTTCATAGCAAAACTATCAAAAATGTAGACGTAATTCATGAAATACTACTTTAAGGCTAATTATGTTTTAATTTTCATATTTTTATATCAACTTCTGCGATTTCCCCAGCAACTCCAAAATACATGGGTTTTCTCAAAAATTGCATTTTGCCAAAGTGATTTTGGTCAATTTTTTCATCATTGAAATATTGAACCTGGTTGTTATGCATTTTAAAATCAGTAACTATAAAGTAAGATTAGAATAAAAATATCTATATGCTTTCTCTTAAGAGCATGATATATGTTCATTTTTTAACAATTTTCCACGGCACACAATTGCTTAATTTGGGGGCATTTTGGGGTTATTAATAAAATAAGAAGGAATGGAGGTATACAAGTGAAATTATGTGAACATGTCAAAAAGTTTGTGAATTTTTACAATTACATATTTTTAATCTGCTATATGTTATCAATTTTGGTTACCATAGCAAACAAAACAGGAAAATATGCCTTTTTCGACTATTTTCAATTATATTTACCACAAGGATGCAGCGATACCCTAGGGATTGTGATTAATCCCGATTATTGGGTCAGGCAAGTTTCCTTTCTCAATAATCGTTATATCTTGATATATCATGATTTTTTTAAAAATAATCACAATTATGGTTTGAGAGAATCAAATTTATAAAATTTGGAAAGTATATCGTATTACTTTTCGTAAAAATGACAGAAGGATGATGAAACATCTCGTGTAAACAGTTTCTAGTTACCCCACTCCTGCACTCTGAGCTGAGTAGAGAGTTGTTGTCACAGAAACCATTGCAGATTGTTGATGATTGATTATCCAGTCAGCAACACTTGTATGCTATAGTACAAACTATGCATCTGGATAATATTTCTTTTATTAACTAAATGATGGAAGGGAAAATGGTTTTACAAGTTTCGATAGCTTTGATAATTTAGGCTATAATCCAACAAAACTCTATGAATTTGAAACCTATCACAAAACATATCAGAACCAGATTAATTGACACTGGATATCATTGTACGAGTCGTTTGTCAATCTACGAATGAATAAAAAGTTTGCCCGTTTCGTGAAAGACAATTTTTTATTACAACTATGAACTGGGGAATTTTCAGATTTTTAGTGACGTAGTAAAACAATCATAATTTCAAGCACTGTTCCACTTTACTAATTAATCATGCAACAAATAATTAAATTCTCAATAGATTGTTTGTACCAGTATTTTTAACTCCTCAGGAAGCCGTACCCAATTATACAGGTATAAATATTAAAATTTTTACTATGATTGGGGTCGTTGATATAAAAAAATTTGATTAGTCTATCTGTGAGAGAGAGAGAAATGGGGTTTAACGTCCACTCAACACAAACTAGGTCATTTTGGGACTAACATATGGTTTTTAATCTTATTTCAATAAATCGCTTGCGCGTAGGGGTCTTTAGCAGTGGGAGGAAACCGGAGTGCCCGGAGGAAACCCACGAGGTTGAGAAGGCGCCCCTATCTCCATGCCACATACGCTCACACCAGGGCTCGAAACCACAGCCGCAAGCCAGAGGTGACCAGCCAGCTAGAGGTCGAAGCGCGGCACTCTAGTCCACTAGGCCATCCCAACCCCCCACCTCCAGAGGGACCACAAGCTAAAAAGGTCGATTTTTTGAACCATCAGGGGGTCATAATTCAGGAAGTTACAATCCGATTGGCGCAAATATCGAAAGGCACCAAGATCTTTGGGTTATAAACATGCATTTCAAGTTTCATCCAAATCGGTTCAAAATTGTGACCTCTACACTGTTCACAAGCTAAAAACATGATTTTTCGTACAATCAGGGGCCATAACCCATGAAGTTACAGTACGATACATGCCAATATCGAAAGGAACTGAGATCTTTGGCTGATAAACCTATATTTTAAGTTTCATTGAAATCGGATAAAAATTTGTGACTGTTCACAAACAATTATGGACGGACGGACGAACAGGGGCGACCACAAGTATAATTGGTGCATGTACAGAGGTAGTTGTGCTATGATTCATTATTAATATTCTGTTGTATCAGTAAGCTCAGATCGTATTATTATTTTTTGTCTTTTTCTCAACATTATATATAATTATTATACCAAACCAGTATTTCATGGCAATAACGTTTTCATCTGCATATTAAATTTATATTTCTTTTGGATATTGTTTAATTGAAATAAAATTGAATAAATAGGTTGCCAGGCAACGAAACATACGCCCACAGCAGCTAAATCATCCGGCCACTCAACAAGGGTTGTCGCATATTTTTACTGTTTTCGGTAATGAAACATTTGTAATACACTAAAATCTGATTAAGAGTAACAACTCATTATGTAATTATCAGAAAATCATTAGAATTTGTTTGCTTTTTATAAAATTTTGCATCCAGCTAACAATTAGTATACGAAACATTTATTACCATGGATTTAACTGTTCAATTATCAAAATTCATTGAAAATCAAAATACTTGTTCGTTTCAACACCTTAAACTCTGTGTATCAATCATGACCTTAAACACTGTGTGTAAATTTATGCACCGGTGAATAGGAATCTTGAACTCCCTTCCCCCCCTCAACTATCAACGGCCATGTCGGGGTCAAATCTTGACATCAAAATAGACAGCAAAATGTGAAAGAGTTGTGAATCTTTGGTGAGAAAAAATTTTGCAATTTGAATCAAGGTGAATCTTGAACAAAATAAAATATTGCTGAACACAAATAGTCAACCAACACATTTTTCAGTAAACATTTTATTTTTAAAATGTGTTTTTTTTTCTGAAAACGGACAAACTTCCGTCTGTTATCGTAGTCTGTCATACAGGACATTCCACCTGTATAATTGTAGATGCGATTGTCTTTATGATGTTTTCGTGGTAATCTGGATAATCGTAACTACAAAATTGTGTATGATTTGGCGGTAAACTCTAGTAGCGGTAAGCGTTTTTTTCCATCCACTGGAGCCAGGTGTTATGACGTCATATATGGATTGTGGATTAGGATAAAAGCTGTGGCCTGCAGATTTCGTCCGTCTCGAGATGTAGACAGGGCTAGCCCTAACCCTAACCTAACCCTTATCCTAACCCACAATCCACATATGACGTCATAGCACCAGGGACCGATTCCTAGAAAATTCTTCAAAGTAAGCACAAAGTTATGCTTCACTTTTGCTTACGTAAGAAACATTATTGAAATACCGTCTCTAGAAAATTCTCAAGACCATTCTTACGTAAGAACAAGCCAAGTACGAGTCTAAGCACATTGTGACTGGTAAAATGAGACTAAGATGCTCTCTAACCTTCTAAAAACAGTTTTGGTATGCAAATTACACCGTAAATTCGTCTGCATAAAGAGTTATAAATAGATCAATGACATAACTTCAAATAGTCGATTTAGATGTATTTGACAAATGACATGAAATAGGTTTTAACGTCCTACTGTTTTGCTGCTAAACTGACTGAACTAATGAAGACAGGCATATGCCATAAAGTCTACTACGAGGGAAATTTTGCCCAAGCAGCGGTGCTACGGCCTATACTCTTATATCGAAATACAACGGCCAAGGAATCTTTGACGTGCACGCCAATTTTTACACGGGACCATATTTTTCCGTCCCATCCAAACGACTAGACAGCTGTCCCTGTCGGGTCCTCAGCCTGCATCACTGACAAGGGGATGAAACATCTCGGCCAATGCAGGGATAGAACACCCTACCTCGGCCCGATTCCTAAAAAATTCTTAAGCACGTTCATGCGCTTACATGTAGATTTTAAAACAGACCTTGCAAATAAGTAAATTTATCTTATTTTGTGTTAACAGAAAATTCTTAAGAACGTCCTTGTGCTTAGATTTTAAGTAGACTTCAGTGTAAGCACAAGCCCGTTATTATGTGTTCCAAGAAAAAACTTAAGCACAACTTCGTTCTTAAAATTGTCAATCTAAGCACAAGTCCCAAGCAAGGTATAGGGCTTGCTTACCAACCTTAAGCCTGTTTCTGCTTCAAGCAATATGGCTGACCGTAGAGTTATTCGACGGCATTTGCTACATCTTTTGATACCTAAGAGTCAATTGAAAGACAGAAAATTCTTTAGAAACATATTCTCGAGAAGAATGCTATAGAAAATTTCGCTTCTATCCTAAACACAATTTATTTATTTCCAAATTGGTAAGCAACACACACGCAGGCTACTTAAAGATCAGTCGCTCTCACAATTATTCGGTCTGTTTGCATGTGCTTGCATTTTGTTTTTTTTTTAGTTTGTGGTACATTTTATATGTGTAGGCCTATGGGGACACGTCAAAGGCATCAGTGGATCATGTGGCTAAGTGGGTATGACGCTGGTTCGCTAGCCTGGAGGTCGGGTGTTCCAGCCCTGCATTGGCCGAGACGGTTCATAAAAATTTTTCGACGTGGTTTCTCCTTGTCAGTGATGCAGGACGGAGGACAACTGACGTGCACGTAGTAAAAGATCCCTTGGCAGTTGGAATTTGATAGTGTGGGCCGTAGCGCCGTTGCCCGGGCAAAATTTCCCTCATAGCACACTGTACGACGTATGCCCATCTTCATTAGCCCAGTTTAGTAGCAAAACAGTAGGACGTTAAACCGTATTTCATTTCATTTCATTTATCAAATACATCTAAATCGACTATTTGCCGGGAAGTTAATGTCATTGGTCTATTTTTAACTCTATTTTTAACCCATTGAGCTATATATAGAAACTCTGTGATGCAGACGAATTTACGATGGAATTCACATATCAAAAATGTTTTAGAGAGCATCGTACTCTCAATATACCAGTCACAATGTGCTTAGACTCATACTTAACTTGTGCTTACATAAGAATTTTCTAGAGACGGTATTTTATAAAGTTTCTTAGGTAAGCAAAAGTGAAGCAAATATATCTTTAATTATTCACTTTAATAAATGGTTGCATCTCTAGCAGCCAGTTTCCGACTGCATTCAAAACGGCCCATGTCAGACCATTACTAAAGAAGTTAAACCTTGATCCAGACTGTCTTAGAAACTACCGACCAGTATCAAATTTATCGTTTCTCTCGAAAGTCATCGAGAAAGTTATTGCTGAACAACTCCAAGAACATCTAACTCATGAGAATCTATCAGAACCATTTCATTCCGTATATCGACACAATCATAGTTGTGAAACTGCACTAGTCAGAGTGAGTAATGATTTATTGCGTGGTATGGACAAAAAGTGTGTCATATTGTTTGTTTTGCTCGATCTATCTGCAGAATTCGACACTATTGACCATCATATTTTACATCACAGACTCAAATATAGGTTAAAATTATCTGACTCTGCCATAAAGCTTATTCAGTCATACTTATCTAATCGTAATCAGATTGTATGCATAGACAATGCTAAATCAAAACCAGCCCAAGTAAAATTCGGTGTTCCCCAAGGATCTGTCTTGGGACCAATTTTATTTACCATCTATACCTCTCCCCTTGGCAAAATCATCTGCAAACACTGTGTAGACTACCATCTTTTTGCAGATGACACTCAACTCTATCTAATAGGACCACCATGTGATATTCGAGACAAACAACAACAATTGGAACGCTGCATTGAGAGCATCAGAGTATGGATGACTGCAAACTTTCTTAAACTGAACTCTGACAAAACAGAGTACATGACCATTGGCTCAAAATCATATGTTTCATCATTAGATAGTCACCCCATTCAAGTTGGAATTGATCACATCAGCCCTGTTCAATCTGCCCGAAATTTTGGTGTTATGTTTAACTCTACTATGGATATGTCCAAACAAATTGCCGCAGTATCAAAGGTATACGTAACTTCCAACTGTATAACATTGGTCGCGTACGAAAATACTTAAACACAGATTCAACTAAACTGTAAGTGAACTCATTAATCGCATCTAGACTGGACTATTGTAATTCGTTACTTTATGGTCTTCCAGCTTCTTCTCTTCGCTCCCTACAAAAAATACAAAACACTGCCGCATGTCTGATCACCAGAACAAGACTACGTGACCACATTACACCTGTGCTCAGATCCCTCCACTGGCTCCCAATTAACAGGCGTATTCAGTAGTACAAGATAATCCTTCTAACTTACAAGTGTATCCATGGTTCAGCTCCTAATTACCTGAGTGATCTTATAAATATCAAAAGTGGAGATAGAACAACTCAATCAACATCAAAACACGACCGAGTTGTTCCAAAAACTTTTAAAGTGTTGTGTGGTGATAGGGCTTTGACATGTCCCCCATAGGTCTATAAGCAAAAAAAACCCCACCAAAAACGCAAGCAACGAAATTTTCTATAGCATTCTTGTCGAGAATATATTTCTTAAGGATTTTTGTGTGCCTTTGACATGTCCCCCATAGGTCTATAGGCAAAAAAAACCCCACCAAAAACGCAAGCAACGAAATCTTCTATAGCATTCTTGTCGAAAATATATTTCTTAAGGATTTTTGTCTTCCAAATGTCTCTTAGGTATCAAAATATGTAGCAAATGCCGTCAAATATCTCTACGGTCAGCCATATTGTTTGAAGCAGAAACAAGCTAAAGGTTGGTAAGCAAGCCCTATACCTTGCTTGGGACTTAAATTGACAATTGTAAGCACAGAGTTGTGCTTAAGTTTTTTCTTGGAACACATAATAAAGTGCTTGTGCTTACACTCAAGTCTACTTAAAATCTAAGCACAAGAACGTTCTTAAGAATTTTCTGGGAACACAAAATAAGATAAGTTTACTTAATTGCAAAGTCTACTTAAAATCTAAGCACAAGAACGTGCTTAAGAATTTTCTAGGAATCGGCCCTGGCTCCAGTGGATGGAAAAAAACGCTTACCCTTATTTGTACATAAATTTGCTGGATGTGTTTGATTGTGTGTCCGGTTGATATAGACTCCATTGTCCAGGTCTGAGCTTGCACGTATGTCTAGTAATACTAGTATAATGAATGACAAGATAATCTGGTCTCAACATACGGACCATGCTCAATGTAAGTTAGTTCAAGCCATCTCTTTAACTTATCTCCCACAATGTAACTTTAATGATCTTTCTGTTTAAAATAAACACATGTAAATTTTACGTCGTTAAAAGCAGAATTGGATTTTTTAAAATATTTATTAAAGTTATGCATTACAAAACTATACAATACAGTACATACAATACAATACAACACACACACTACAGCGTAGACAATTCATTATGGAAAAATCCGCGGTGGAAGGGGTGTCGTTTAGACCCCTTAAGGTAGTGCTTTATGGATCCTCATATGTCAAGCGTTTGAGGCAGTTCATGGAGCATAAAGAAAATTACGCAAATTTAGGCTTAGATGCTCGGAGCTGCCATGTTGTATGTTGGGGGAACGGAGGTTTGCTGGTCAGTCACGATCCGTTCCATCGGCTGGGACATAATTCTTATCGGTTTAGAAACGCAGATATCATTATTATTCATGTCGGATCTAATGATTTATCGAATGGGTTGAGGACTCCTGCAAGGGTAGCATCTGATATTTTAGATTATGCCCAGTGCTTATTAGAAGATTTTCATCCGCAATTTGTGGTAATTAGCCAATTGCTGCCCAGAAACATTGAGCCGTGTCATAACTTTAATAGTAAAATTCGAGAGACAAATTTGATACTCAGTGCTCGCTGTGTAAATTTCACTAACATTAATTTTTGGAGACATCGATCAGGGCTGTGGAATCCAGTGGTACATATCTATGGTGACGATGGTATTCATTTGTCTGACCAAAGAGGCAATTTCTTATTTCTTAAAAGTTTGAGAGATGCTGTGCTACGTCATGTTCGCTGGTTCCACCAAAGGGTATGTTTACTTTATTCAAGCTAATTCACTGCTACCCCAGTGAGTGAGATTAGCAGTGTTTTAAAGGTGGGGTAATTATTCTAGAGTTGGGTTGTTTGTCTGTCCTGCATTATCACAAAATCTGCTGCTCACATGCTAAGATAGACCAACTTGCATTGGTCACTTGTTAATTAGACCTGTTTGGTTTCTAGTTACACACCACACAGGGTAAAGTGTAATCCGACCTGCTTGGTCAATAGTTATTTTTAGACCTGCTTGGTCAGTAGTTAATTGTAGACCTGCTTGGTCAGTACTTGTTCTCGACCTGCTTGGTCACTTGTTAATTTAAACTTGCTTGGTCACTTGTTATTTTTAGACTTGCTTGGTCACTTGTTATTTTAGACTTGCTGGGTCACCTGCTTTTTAGACCTGCTTGGTCAATTTTTTTTCTAGACCTGCTTGGTCATTTGCTATGTCAATCATTTTCTTTTTCAGTTTCATCATGTCTAAGAGGAGAAGGCCTGTTGATATTGCCACCAGCGAGGAAGAAGACAACACAACAACGGGTTGTATTGATGACGGCGCATCAACTTCAACAAAAGTAACCTGTATGACATCAGCGGAGGACAGGTTATCAGACATTATATTGCAAAAGATGTTGGAGAGAGGATTGATAGTTCCCCAACCCCCAACAACGCTTTCGACAGGATCTACCACGCTGCCAACTGCCTCATCTACTGCAGCGCCCACATCTGAGTCTATGCCCCAGGATGATTCAGGACCCAGTACCTCAATCTTCGAAGTTAATGCAGCTGACTTGTTTGCTAGTACCAGTAATCCAGTCAATCCACAACAGTTGCCAGGTATTGAAGCTGCTTCATCAACGCCGTCTATATCTTGTCATGTTTCAGACAAGATTAAATCAAACATATGGTCAAATATATTTATTGAATTGGCATCTTTATTACCAGAGTCTGGGTCCACTCAGTTAGCGCTGAATATTGTGGAGGGAGAGGATGAACCATTGCTAAAAATTTCATCCGCCCAAAAGTCCAAGACGTTGAATTTTGCTCAGTGGCAGAGGGCCTTCGCAATATTTATGGATATCATTATTAAAAAAGAACCGCAAACGGCCTCTGCCCTACTGAGCTACTCAGCGCTAATGACCGAGTTGGCACAGACTTATGGAATCCAAAGCTTTAATTTTTACGATTCTCAATTTCGGCGTCTACGTCAGCTACAGCTTTGGCCTTGGGACCAAATAAATGCAGATATTTGGTTACGGGCTACAACCTTACATGGCTTAAAGCTTCCAGGCCCTTGGCACTCCAGGACAAAGGTGCGAAACGATCGTCTGGGAGACAGGGGGTTTGCTGGGAATTCAATGGTCCAAAGGTTGTAGACGGCACCACTGCATCTTCCCTCACATTTGTGGGAATTGCGGATACGACCATCCACAGTCACGATGTTTTGCCCGGGGTTCACGAAGTCTGACTGATTACCCTCAGCTTAGACAGCAAATACGCCCCCAGTCTACCTCAATGCCAAACCGTACATACTTGCATCCAAGAATGACTGTACCCCAAAGGAGTTCCCAAAATTTGCCTCGCATGGCTGCGCAGATACCTCAACCACTCACTGTTGCCCCTCCTGGAAAGTCAAATCCACCTGTACTTGCCAACCCTGAAATTGTACCCCCCAAAAATTATTCCTTTCGTAAAACTGGTCCAACCACCAGAAAGAGTACCAACTCCAGTTCTAGTTAACAATCTTCGCAATTTATTATCAGGATATGATTCCGAAGAGACCGAATTTTTGTGTTAGGGTTTTGCTCAAGGCTTTCGTATTCCTTTCTCAGGTGTTAGATCATTTTATGTTTCCAGGAATCATTCATCCTGCACTAAAAACCTTGATATTTTAATTAAAAAACTAAACGATGAGCTAACAGAAGGCAGAATTATGGGCCCCTTCTTGGATCCACCTTTTAAAAATTTACGGTGCTCGCCATTGGGGGTTATCCCCAAGCAGGAAAAAGGAACATTTCGGTTAATCCATGACCTCTCATTCCCTCTAGGAGATTCTATTAATGCAGGCATCGATGAATCATTTACTTTAGTTTCTTTTGATTCAATTGATAACCTTGTTCAATTAGTCAAGAAAATGGGGAGAGGGGCTTTGATGGCAAAAGCAGATATCGAAAATGCATACCGCTTACTTCCCATTCATCCTAATGACTATGAGCTTTTAGGTTTTACGGTTCAAATTGGGGGATCAACGTATTATTTTGCTGATATGTGCCTTCCGATGGGTTTGAGTATGAGCTGTCAGACGTTTGAAAGGTTTAGTTCAGCCTTGCAATGGGTCATGGAGTTTCATTACAATGCTCACCTTAGCCACATGATAGATGACTTCTTTTTTATAGGTCCAAAAAATACGAAAAAATGCTCTGAATCCTTACAAACTTTTCTGGATATTGCTAGCCATTTGGCAGTTCCAATTAAATCTTCAAAAACTGTCCTTCCAACTAATAAAATTACCATTTACGGGATAGAGGTTGATTCTCAGGATATGATCTTTCGTTTACCGGAAGATAAAGTGGTAAAAATTCGCCAGGCGCTTCAAGATAGTCTAAATCGAAATAAGATATCATTGAAACAGTTACAATCGTTGCTGGGCCTTCTAAATTTTGCAACCCTGGTAGTAGTGCCAGGCCGTGCTTTTTTACGACGATTGTATGACCTAACGATAGGTGTTAAGAAAAATTATTACATGATTCGTTTAACAAATGCAGCTAAGGCAGACTTGAAAGTTTGGTATCGATTCATGCAAAGTTTTAATGGTCGATGCATGTTTTTAAACGATGCCTGGGTGGGCTCGGATCACATTAAACTTTTTTCGGATGCGGCACAATCTAAAGGCTATGCGGCAGTGTTAGGTTCGCAATGGTTTTATGGATCCTGGCCCTCTGGCATGGAAAGTCTGAATATTAGTGTTTTAGAGCTGTTTCCCATTGTTTTGGCTATTGAGCATTGGGGCCACTTACTAAAAAATCATAAGGTTCTGCTAATAACAGATAATGAAGCAATTGTGTTTGTAATTAATAAATCTTCGTCAAAATGACCCCTACTTATGTCCTTGTTACGACGATTGGTTGCAATAGCTATTAAATTTAACATTTTGATCAGAGCTAAACACATTTCTGGAAAGTCGAATCTAGTGGCTGATTGTTTGTCACATTTTCAATTTCAGTTGGCCAGAGCCTGGGCGCCCTGGTTGGATGCAATCCCACAACAACTGGACCCAACCTCTTTGAAGATCTGACACCTACGGCGGTACGCTTGATAGGTGCGTGTCTGGCTCCTTCATCTAGATCGTCGTAAGCGAGGGCTTGGGAAAAGTTTATTGCATTTTGCTCTCTAAGAAACTTAAATCCTTCATTTCCATTACCAAATATTCTAATCATTAATTATCTACCACATTTATTTGAGACAGGTTTTTCACCCAGTACCATTGCTACTCAAGCTTCAGTGTTGGCATTTGTACAAAAATCCCTCGGTTACTCAGATTCAATTAACTCCTTTTTGTTAAAAAATCTGCTCAAAGGCGCCCGAAAAAGCCACATTTCGTCTCCATCACGTCTTGCCTATTACTAGCACTATTCTAAATCAGTTATTATCTGCAATCCCCATTGTCATTTCCATAAGAGCCCACCAAATTTTGTTAAAAGCAATTTTCTCACTAGCCTTTGCTGGTTTTTTCCGGATGGGGGAATTAGTTTTCAAATCGGAGGGGGGGGTCGCACAATGTTGTCCACACTAGGAATGTAAAATTTTTATTTACGGCAAAACAATTGTCCCATATGGAGATTTTGATGGAAAATTTCAAACATAAATCCGATAAAATGCCACTCACACTCATTCTTCGCTGCCATTGTCATTCTGTTATATCAATATCTTGTGCACCTTGCCTTTTATTAGCCTACATGCGAGGTTGTCCACACACAGTGGGCCCGTTATTTCAGTTTTCCGACAAATCTCCGGTATCGTATACTTTTGACAATTCTCGACTAAACAGAATAATTGCTTTCTTGGGTCTGGAGTCCAGACTCTGGACACAACCAGGTTTAAACTCCATTCTTTTCGGATAGGTGCCGCCACCTCAGCTTTCATGAAAGGTTATTCGGAAGATGTTATTAAGGTGATGGGGCGTTGGAAAAGTAATGTTGTGCAGTCATATATAAGATTACCTGAGTTAACTTTGTAAGTGTTCTCGCTAAATATTAGGCGAACTTAATGGGTAGAGTCGATTGCAAACACAATTTAGGGTCGGTTAGCAAGACAAATTTTGATAAGCACAGTGTTTAGACTGGCTTACTCTTCACGTATTTCTCAAAGTTATACTTGGCCCTTATTGGTACTTGGTTGGTGGGATATCATTTCAGGGTTGTGACACATTCAAATTGGTGTTCTAGGTACATGTACCTGCGATTATTGTTTATTATTAGGGTTTCACACTACGTAGCTTGTGTGAAACACTATTGTTTTTGTTAAAATTCTTCTTATTAAGCTTTCATATTACATATGAAAGCTTATTGTTTCTGTTAAAGTTATTATTATTATTATTATTTTTTTTTTTTGTGTATTTTCTGCAAATCGGATTTCTCAGAATCTAACCATAGGATCTTTCTGAAACTTTGACCTACCCCACTATAAATGGGGTGCGAACCTTGATTAAATATATTTTCAAAACGTTTTACGAATCCGAAATCACCGAATTTTACGAACGAATGCATTTGACCTACAATGCTGTAACTTTGTGACTATTTGACCTATTTAATTAATTCTTTTTTCTATGAGTACCTTGAGACATTTACTTCAAATCTGCAATTTCGGATTTTCGAATTTCGAAAATTTGTCGCTGTGATTTCGAACCGGAAGTTTAGACCAACTCGACAACTTCTTTAGTAGTTGTACGATTTTCATGAAATTTAATATGTAAGTAAACCTTAATGATGCGACTTGAAAAATGACTTTAGAAATTTTCTAAATTATCTCCCCTTGGAGAAATTGAAGATCGAAATTTTCAAAAAAATCAACGAAATATAGGTCAAATCATCTTGATTTTTTTTTTGGTTACTAGCTGCGAGACCACTGATTCGTACACAAAAAATGGAGTTTGTAGCTCAACCAGGAAGTGCCACCATCTTGAAATGTAAAAACCTCAAACGCCATTTTGCTATTTTACTTACAGACACGGGAATTATATTTTCTGAATCCTTGGAGGAAGGCCTAAAAAACATTGGGAGTAGAATTTTCATTTAGGTCAACTGGAAGTCACCATTTTGAATTGAAAATGAAAAATGGAAGCAATTTAAAGGGCCGAGTTTTTGGAACACAATAACTCTCCTTCTAATTAAGCTAGAATGTTTAAACTTGGGGTAGACATTCACTAGGTCAATGTCATGATTGAGTGTAAAGATGAGCATTTTCTGCCTGGGGTAAGCAGAGATACGCATGCTGATTTGTTGATTCTTTAGGGCACAATAACTTCGGTTATAATGAAGGGAGGGTGGTGAAACTCTTATCAATCTAGAGTCTCATAGCTAGCCTGTTGTGTGAAATCATTGTATCATTTTTTTTAAATATCAGGGATAGCAGAAAAAAGAGAGTCGTATTTTTACGATTTAGAGCATTTTTAAAGGTCCTTTTCTCTTAAAGTCAACATAATATTTTTGGGGAACTTCTTGTACAAAGAGTCTTATCGGTAGTCTTTTATATGAAACCATCGATCAACAGTCCAAAATATCAGGAGTAGAAGAATAAAAGGATCGAAAATTGAAAACGGCACCCTTTCATTGTTAAGCAAAACATGCAGTGTGGGTGGCTACAATTTGCACATTTAGTCATCGTATAGAGCTTATTCAACATTATCGAATTCCAACTGCTAAGGAATCTTTTACGTGCACTCCAATGTGTACACGCCGGTGGGAGGACACGCCAAAAAATCGAGATGAACTTTCTCGGCCAATGCAGGGATCGAACACCCGACCTCCTGGCTAGCAGGTCAACGCCTTCGCCACATAGTGTGTACACCCATCGTACATTTCATCTGTCAAATCAAAGCATTTCATTGCATTAGACCAATAATTAATTATTCTTAATTTGAAACTTTATTTTAGTATTATTAAATCCTCATTTTATTGGTAGACGTTCTTCTTATTTAAAGTTAAACTTTCATCCCTATGAACATCCCTTAACGTGTCTCTTTAAAACAATTAAATACTCTAAAACAGTAGCTCAACCTTTTGACCTAAGCTCATTAATTTACCATTTTGTATGTGAGCGACTTGTTATTCTTCTTATATGACATATTGCACGTGTCCGATTTCAAAGGGGAGTTTGGTGGCTGAATGGTTAGCACGCGCGCGCTGTATCATAAAGCCTGTCATTGAGTCAGCTAGCGTGTTTTCGAATCTCCGGTCGTACCTGACAAGGAGTAAGGTCGCCTGTCCATCTTGGTGGGTTTTCTTCATTTCCTCCGGTTTCCTTCCACTGCTAAAGACCTCTACGCACAAGCGAAACATTGAAATAAAATCGAACTATATGTTAGTCCCGAAATGATCTAGTTTGGGACACAATAACTCTCTTTCTAATTCAGCTAGACTTGGTGTAGGTGTTTATTAGGCCAATACCTTGATGACTCTGGAACACAATAACTCTTTTTCTAATTGGGGTACAATGTTCAAACTTGGTATAGGCATTCACTAAGTCAATGTCTTGATGAAGTTCGAAGTAGAATTTTGATTTAGGTCAACTGGTAGTCACCATTTTGAAGTGAATATGAAACATAGTGAAAAGTCGACATTTACGGACTTGTAAACAAACACAATAGAGCATAGTATGTTCAATGCGTCTCCTATGTCTGAAATTATTACATTTCAGGATAGTCGGGATACGGTATTTGAATATTTCAAAAATTCGATTTTTGCCTTTGATGTTTTTCGTGCTGACAAAATTCTTTACGAGTGAAAAATCACATTAACTTCACTAGATTGTAACCGATTTTAATGATTTTTTTTCCTTGTTCGGATTATTCATACGACCCATGACATGTGACAGGAAGTGACTGTGAATATGAAAGCTTTCATATCTGCATGGGACAGTAGCAGATCTAGTTATTATTCTTATTATTTTTTTTTTTCCAATTTGCTTATATCTCGGGAACTACTTGTCGGATCGATGCAATGTCTTGAGTTTTACTGCGAAAGTGGGTGTGACTTAGAGATTAAAGCTATTTCCGGCATTCTGCGACAATGCGAAATGTCCGAAATCACCGAAGTTGTCGTTTTTTGAAATATTGCCGTAATATTAACAACAATTGTTGGATTTTATCGTTTGATAGTTTTTGACATAGCTAGAGACATGGCACATAGCTAGGGGTCTTTAGATTTTTAAATTTTGCCGAATCTTCGGAAAAATAAGGCACCAAATTTTGAAAATTAAAATTTTGACAAAAAACTTTTTTATTAATGAATATTTTTTAATGACCTTTTACCAAGGGTTAAAGGGCCGTCTGATTTGGGCAAAAATGTGAACATTTTTTTTCTGGATAATTTTCCTTGGTCGCTTTTGGCTAATTCAGTTTATCGGTTCTATATAAATTATTTATTGTCCGATTTGTATAAAACAAAGTTTATATGCTCCATGGTCCAAAATGTCATTTTTTTTGTTACCGGCAAAGTTTCCTGTCGGCACCGTAAGTGATGTAAATTTAGCAAAAACTACAATTTTAACAGTTCGGTACCACTTTTTGAAAGCAAAAATTATTTTTTTCAAATCTAATATGACTGAAAAGATGTGCCATGTAAAGGCGCACAAAACATCGCGCTTAGTTTTTTTAATTTCGATTTCGTTTTCAGGCAATTTGGATTAAAGGGTGAAAAAAGGTGTCAAAATAAGCTATTTACAACCCATCCAGCGTCTTCCTATTAAAAAATATATCTTCGTAACATTAGAGCATCCACAAGATTTTTTGAAGTGATCAAGGGCCATAACTCTGGCACTAATTATCGGAAATCGCTGAAAATCAATAGGCTTCTTCGTCTCATGACCTTAAACACTGTGTATAAATTTAAAGTCAATCGGATATTAACTTTGGCCTCTAGATCGTCCACAAGATATTTTGAAGTGATCAAGGGCCATAACTCTGGTAGTTATTATCGGAAATCGCTGAAAAACAATAGGCTTCTTTGTCTCATGACCTTAAACACTGTGTATAAATTTAAAGTCAATCGGATATTAACTTTGGCCTCTAGAGAGTCCACAAGATATTTTGAAGTGATCAAGGGCCATAACTCTGGTAGTTATTATCGGAAAATGCTGAAAAACAATAGGCTTCTTCGTCTCATGACCTTAAACACTGTGTATAAATTTAAAGTCAATCGGATATTAACTTTAGCCTGTAGAGCGTCCACAAGCAATTGTGGATGCCGGACCGACGGACGGACGGACCGACAGACGGACCGACGGACGGGGGCGACGACAACATATGACCACATTTCAATGTGGGCGTATAAAAAAGGTATGTTACAATTACATCGACAGTTTAGTCACTCAGAAAACCCACATTTGATCAAGTGTATTTGATATTCATGTCCAGGGATCCCATGCAATTTTCGTCCGTACTGCATGGAACCGTACAGGGTATTAAGATTCCCAGCGTTGATTGACTGAGAAATGAGGGTGATCTATTGTTATGCATAGTCTTCTAAAAATTCCATATTCGATGTGAATTTCAAATGGAGTTACAATAAAAGCTGTTCTTTGCGTTTAGGAATGTTTATTACAATTTTTATTATATATATAATATAGCTAATAATGAATATATAGACAAATAACTGGTATTTCTGTAGGTGTGGATATCAAGTATTACTGGGTTATCCAAATTACCGGTAAATACGCTAATCGCATGCTTGAGTCGTCTTCATTTGTCACGCAGCCTATTCAAACAAAGGACACATAAATTGATCTACGGCATGATATGGTATTTTAAATTCACTCTGAAATATTCCAATCACAAATGTCTAATCTATAACAATGCAAGACAATAATTCTGTGATTATGATTAGGCCAGTCACGTGGTAATTGGACCGTCAATAGACGCTTGTCAACTTATGGTGTGCATTGATAGTGCTATACTCTACCAACTGTCATATATTGTATAGATAATGTATATCCTTATGTGTAGTGCCTGTGACGTCACCAGCAAATCAACTGGATTAAGGTCGTTAATGAAAAATTGGAAAGCGTCGGATACTAAAACGTTAACAGCCGACTTAATTTTAATCCGATTGTTGTGAACTTACCTTTAAATGGATATACTAACCAGGGTTCTTAATCCATTTTGAAATGAACCGGCCAAGGGTAAGCCCAACGGATAGTCGTATTTTCAACAACAGACATGTTGGTTTATGCATACTTTATTCACGTTAATAATTGCATAACGTATTCCGAATAATAATAGCTTAAACTTCGAATAAATAAAACCTTTGTTGTAATTGCATACCTGTATTCATACATCGGTAATAATATCTTAAAATTTATAGTCAACTCAAGTTTAAGCAACTTGCATAATGCATATTCCTACTTTCGCTTTCATCCAACCAAACGGAAGTTATAATTTAGTAAAAAGAAAAACTACCAGTAAATATAAAAATGATTTTTTACAATTGTATTATTGTGATCACTTGTCAATGTATAAAAATAAAAAGAATGTAAGAACATATCAATAATAACAAATTAGTTTCTGTGTATAGTCGGAACTCGGAAATTTGCCGACGTGCGAAGAGTCACGTGGCCAATTGTCATAATAGGCTATTACATATACTTGACATAATAATTATATACGGGTCAGTAGGTTATTACCAGATTTACTCAACGCTAACATAATAATAATAATTATTAATATACGAGATCAGTAGGTTATTACGTGACTTAAAAAAGAAGACTAAATTAATAACTTACGAGACAAAACATTTTTTGTGAAATTTTGTCAAACGAAAGCCATTTGAAAGAAGTTAACCATTCGGAATTAAAATATCTCCCAGACTTCGACTTTGGTTGACCTATATTGGACGTGGGAGTTTCTCCGACTTTTGGAACTTCCAATGACGACGTGCATGCTTGAAGTTCAAGGTCAGTGCCGCTATCACTATCGTCGGCTAAAACTCGTTTACGTTTTCTATAGCGAGTTCCCGTGCCTCATCACACCAGACTCATGTTTATTCATACTAGTGTCCGATTTAGATTTCACCGTTATTTTTTCCATTTTTCTTAAAAAAAAAAATATGCCTCGTCCACGTGCTTCCTATTGACAACAGTGCTATCATACACGCGTGGCTTGTATGACATACGGGCACTTGAACTTTGACCTTCCTGCAATTTACAGGAGGGGTTCTATTTTTAGCTCAACCGAACAGCGCTATTGTCATTCTGTGAGGTGTTCAAGTACTTCAACATTGTCTTAGATAGAAATGAATGAACCGACATTGGATTATATACATTCTTTAACTTGATTGACTCAACTAATTAAGTTGTTTATTTAGGAAATGAGCCGATAAGGATTGAAGTTGAAGGTATTCATATTATATTGTATTGACTGATTCTTTGATGGGTTTCTTAATCGACGAGTAATAATTAACTCTTTGTTATCGGCCTAAAGTTGATTGATTAATGATACCATAGTGGCCGGTTCATTGTTTTACAAACCGGCTAGATTAAAGATCAATCGGCTAAAGCCGACAAAAAACAGCCGATTAAGATCCCTGATACTAACCATTGTCTATGCGTATATGGAATTTCGATAAATCGTTTTACGTGGTCTTTAAAAACTGTGTATAAATTGGTAGTCAATCGGATATTAATTTTGGCCTCTTGTGTAGCCACAAGATTTTTTGAAGTGATCAAGGGCCATAACTCTGGCACTAATTATCGGAAATGGCTAAAAATTGATTGGCTTCTTTGTCTCATGACCTTAAACAATGTGGACGCCGGACCGACAGACATACGGGGGCGACGACAATATACGACCACATTTCAATGTGGGCGTATAAAAATGCTGTTTTTGTTTGGCACTGGATTAAACTGTCAAGGCCCATAACTAGATTTTTACAGCACTCCTGAGAATAGTTCTCACCCCCACGTTGCTCTGAAAATGTCCCTCTTTTGTGTGACCCCAACTCAAACATACATGTACTTGGATTTTTTCTTGTAAATTACACAGATCTATGATAAAACTGACTTCTTTAACTCTGATGTGATTTCTTTGGTGAGGTCAATGAAGGAGTAGGTGGTGAATGAGACACACTTCTAATTTCTAAAGTTGATGACATAAGGGCCCTAAACCAAAACCGCAAAGGTATTTGGTCATAAAGTCCAAAAAACCATGGACATTTATACTTAATGTTCTGCATATCATACATAATTTGCAAAGACATCTATTAAATATGAGGTGGAAGGGGGGGGGATGGTTTAACATGTACACATGAAGTCATAAAGCGACGGAAACACGAGCGTAAAAATTCGCCTAGTGTGTTCACTATTATTTGGCCGATTGATTCGTCCAAATCAAACAGGTTTGATATATTCGGCCAAATATTTAATCGGCTGAATTATATTCGCCTGGTGTGTCTGCTTTGCCGCAGCATTCGGCCGAATGTAGAATTCATTAGCCAATCGTCACTCATATCGAGAAGTCACGTGATAGTTTGAAGACATTGATGCCGCCATGTTTTAATCATGTGACTTGAAAGGTGACGTAATCGACTGGTGAATCAGGCGAAGCATTCGGCTGGTTGGTCCACCTATTCGGCGCCGATCGATTAGGCTGAATGATTCGGCTAATGTGTCCACTGCTTAAGGTCTCATATTGAGTCAAGTGATGTGGTTTTGACTCTCTGGCTGTATGTTACAAAGAGTAGGGTCACTTGTTCAACCTTGTGGGTTTCCTCTGGGTCCTCCAGTTTCCTCCCTCAGCTAGAAACCCTTTCCCCGCAAGCAAATTATTTCACAAATGGTAATTAGGGATTTTAATAATCCTTGAAGGGATAATGACAGCCATCTTGATTTTCCCACTTGTGCATCTGAACACAACAATGTGGTATTTAATATTTCTTAGTGGGAAACACTGTATTTATCACCGACACCCTTCTCGGGGGCTATTCTTTTATTCTTGTTTCTCATAAAGTATTATGCAATATTTCATAAATATGGATGAGCTAGGATTGGGGGTGTAGCATAGCTCATTACTGGAGAAGCACTCTGGTGAAGGCGATCACTGTTTAATGGGGGTAATCCCACTGTGCCAGTTTTTAATCCCCGGATTATCCTGGATTATCGAATTTTAATTAACAGCCTTAATTGGCTTAATCAAGTGGGCCAATTTTATGGTGTAGAGAACTGTGTTCAACAGATTATTTGTTCAGGATAAGGCATGTATTGTAAACTGTGTTCATCTTATTTTATCATGATGATAAGCAATTTTTTTGTTAAAACTTACTTAAGTGGTGAACTCCGTTCAGAGGACACTATATATATATGGAACCACTGCCATTTTTCAACAACATTGATCTGACAGATATCACAAAATGGCAAACGTTCAAGTAGATGTTAGTTCCTTACCAGCTTGCTGCTGGTGCCTCTAGCAAACCCAGAACATAACGCTAACGCTAAAATATACGTCCACATTCCTGCTTTGATTCATATGGTACTTTGTCAAGAAGGCTAGGCGTTTGGTTTGTTTAGCGTTGAGGGTCGTGCACCAACATTAATAGTTGCCGTCCTTAGAGTATAAGGAATAACTATACCAAGATAATCCATTCAGAATTGTGCCTTCCTAACACTAAAGGCAAAAAGTGGGCGCGGCTCTGCCCCTTGGGGTCGGGACATTCATCAAAATCAATAGTGGACGCCCTCAGGCTATAAGGAATACATAAACCAAGTACCAAGCTGATTCATTCAGAATTGCGGCCTGTAAACGACAAACACAAAAATTGGTCGTGTCTTGCCTGTGTGAGTCGGGACATGCTGTTGACGTCCTTAGGCTATATGGAATACATATCCCAAGTTTAAAGACGATCCATTAAGAATCGTGGCCTGTAGACAACACACATAGACACGAAGTAAAAATGGGCATGACTCTGCCCCTGGGGGTTAGGAAATCACCAAAAACAATAGGGGTCATCTTTATGCAGCCGGTAGGCGACAGACAAACAAATACACGAAATGGGTGTTGCTGTCCCATGGGGGTCGGGCATGCACCCAAAACAAAAGGGGTCATCCTTAGGGTATAAGGAATAAGTATTTTAAGTTTCAAGATGACCGATTAAGAATTATGGCCTGTAGGCGACACACAAAAAGAAAATGGGCGTGACTCTGCCCCTGGGGATTGGGCTTGGGCATGCACCCCAAATGATAGAAATGTTCCTTAGGGTACAAAGAATAATCATTCAAAGTTTCAAGATGATACGTTAAGAAATGTGGCTTGTAGACGACAAACAAATAAATACAAGGAATGGGCGTGGCTCTGCCATTGGGGGTCGGGCATGCACCAAAAAACAATACGGATCATCCTTAGGGTAAGTATACAAAGTTTTAAGAAAATACAGTTAGAATTGCGGCTTCTAGGCGACACAGAGACACACAAAAAGAAAAATGGGCGTGGCTCTGCCCCTGGGGGGTTGGGCATGCACCCCAAACGATAGGGATCATCCTTAGAGTATAAAGAGTAAGTATACAAAGTTTTAAAGAAAATCCAATAAGAATTGTGGCCTGTAGGCGACACAAAGACACACGATAAGAAAATGGGTGTGGCTCTACCCCAGGGGGGTTGGGCATGCACCCCAAATGATAGGGATGTTCCTTAGGGTACAAAGAATGTGTATGCTAAGTTTCAAAATTATAAGTTCAGAAATGTGGCCTGTAGACGACAAACAAATACATACTAGAAATGGGCGTGGCTCTGTCCCTGGGGGTCGGGCATGCACCAAAAACAATGGAGATCTTCCTTAGGGTATAAGGAATACGTATACCAAGTTTGAAGAAAATCCAGTAAGAATTGCCCCCTGTAGGCCACACAAAGACACACGAAAAGAAAATGGGCGTGGCTCTGCCCCTGGGGGTGGGGCATACACCCCAAACGATAGGGATGTTCCTTAGGGTACAAAGAATGTGTATGCAAAGTTTCAAGATTATAAGTTAAGAAATGTGGCCTGTAGACGACAAACAAAGAAATTCTAGAAATGGGCGTGGCTCGGCCCCTGGGGGTCGGGCATGCCCCAAAAACAATAGGGATCTTCCTTGGGGTATAAGCATGGATGTCATTAGAAGCCGGCAACCGGCAAATTTCGCCGTTTACATTAGGTCAAATGCCGGCTACTTTTTAGCCCCAAATAAACGATCCATAAATTTAATTTTAAAAAAATAATTTGCCTAATATCAATTTATACTAATTTAATTCCCAAACGCCAATAATACCTTGGGCACAATTATATGGGGCCGGCAAATCTTATAATAACTATTGATAACGGTAAACCATAGTATACCCGATAATTAGGACTCTGTCCGTCTGTATTCATTTTTGATGTCGTGACAATCGAAACTGACAAAATGGCTGCCACGCGAGTTGTCTGCGCTTGCATTTCACGCGGGACTTGTGTGGAAAATGA
This sequence comes from Patella caerulea, assembly GCA_036850965.1. Taxonomy (NCBI): domain Eukaryota; kingdom Metazoa; phylum Mollusca; class Gastropoda; family Patellidae; genus Patella; species Patella caerulea. Next base: position 14,739,214 of record JAZGQO010000015.1, on the reverse strand, counting down.
ACACGACAAAGCGAAAGCAGGGCAATTTAGACGGCTTTTTTAAAAAAGCAGAAAAATAATAATGGTTTGGAAAATATTATTTAGAAATAGCATGCGTTATACTATAGGCGTGAGTTATACTATAGGCGTTATTGGCTACAAGAACTGCATGTACACATGTATATCTACCGTCACCGCGAGTACCCACACGGCGACACTACGTCGATGACCCAGCTACACGGCTACTCCACTAAACGTGCATTTTCTTTCAGTTTCATTCTTAATAATGTCAAGTCTAATTTGAATTGAATACAATATTGCATACGGGCATTCTAGTCTTTACTGTATGTTGTGAATGCACTGCGAAGGCCGACTACAGAACAGACACGAGTATGACGAGAACAATTTCTAATTGACCTAGTAGTTATGAAGGACGACATACCACAGTGGATTTCTTGCGTATTACACCAGCCTTCATTGTTGAAAAGTGATATTGTTTCGTTATCTATTTTATGTGAAGCTTTTATTGTGTAATATTTTTTTTTTTTTTTTTTTTTAAACTACGGCTTCGGCTTCAGTTTATAATTATGGTAAATATTTGTCCTTTTTATTTTAGTATTTTATTCAGTTTTTGTCATATCAGAAAATAATCTATTATTTATAATAGTATTAGTATGCTACATGTACATTATATTTCATATTGAATAATTTATTAAATGTATATGTATATAAAGGTTCTGCATATACCACAAGTTTTATTTTAGGCCTAATTTTCTGAAATAAACCCTTTAAGGCCTTCGTCCATAACGCAGTCGCAGCCGTTCGGGTTGCTCGCAGATTCAGGCCTGCGGCCCTAAACATTTTCTGCCTCCTACTTTTGCAAAATTTCCTGTTACTTGAAAAGTTAGTGACATCCCTGGGTATAAGGAATAAGTATACCAAGTTTGAAGAAAATCCATGAAGAATTGCGCCCTGTAGGCGAACCACAGACACACACACACACATACATACATACACACACACACACACACACAGACAGGGGCGACGGCATAATACGTTCACATTATGAATGTGGACGTATAAAAAAGGAAGTACCGGCAGTTGGAAGACAGTCTGGTAACAGAAAAGCGGCACCTCCATGAAGTGCATTACACCGTCATTGAGTACGGGGATGCTGTCTCCCATTTTGTTGGATTGTAAGATGCATTTTGTTGAAGATGTATTATTAATAGGAAAATGTTTGATTAAATAAAATGTTTAAATGATAACTTGTACATTATATGCTAAAAATTTTAAATTTTGTATTTAAGTATAATAATGTGTACAAAAAGGTAGATTTAAAATGGAATCAAATAATCCTTAACCCTTAATCCTAACTAATCCCCATTGTTGTATCGTTAATTATTTGATTCATCCCTAAACAATAAAACTGGCACAGTGGGAGTAAACCGTTTAATGTGCTCATTAAAAGTCCAAGTCCAAATCCATTTCAATATTGCTTTACATATACAGTTTAAAAATACATTATTAACAAATTCTATACAGGGCATCTGATCTCCCTGTCTCTCTCTGCTCCAATTTGTTTGTGTATGGGTCTTTTAAAGACACTAATTTGCATACACACAAAGGAACAATTTCGACAAATCAGATGAAAGATAAAATTATTGTTACACATCAAATGAAATGAAGTTAAATAAATATATAAATTTCATTGGTTGAAAGTTTCATAGTGAAATATAATTTATAGGATCTAATAAGCTTTAAGCCATAACAATTAAAAAGCACTGACACTTGATTGGCATTGATCAGACTGCATTGTTAACTGTATAAATCTTTGCTCAAGGTTTCTCTTAATAAGCCTACTGGCATTCAAAGAATATATAAAACCGTCAACACCAATCATGCTTTTAGGCAATTACTTTAAATCAAAATATTGACATTAAAAGTAACGAAAGACCAACTGATAACCTTAATATTAGCTATATTGTCTATATACTTTAAGAAATAAATTCTGTATATTTTTAAAATAAAATTTGAAAAAGAAGTAGAATTTAGTATCACTATTTGGTTATAAATCCCCCGTCCTGAAAAATTCATGCGTCCTCGCATGATATATATATTTTTGATGAAATTATTAATAATTATATAAAAGAAAAACATATGCTTATAATTAAATATTTGTATTTGTATAAAAGTTTTGTATCACAATATCTTGAGTGAATTATGTCGTTATATGATTATACAGGCTAAAGTCACTTAGGTAATCCTTTGTTGTCACCTTATGTATAATACATTCTTGTCACATACATAAATATCACTTGCATAAATATCACTTTTTTTTTAAGGAATGTAAAATTCCAATTATATGTTTTTCGGTCAGTTATTGAACTGAATGAAGATAATGAAATATAAAAAGTCAATGGTAATTAAGAGTCACATAATAAAACATTAGCACTATGATGAAGGAAGTTTTGATATCTTCACTTTTTGAAGTCTGTGTCACCGGAATATTTATAATTTGTGGAGAAAATTGAACACATTATTTCTTGCAGTAGTTGTTGATTGATTGCGGAACACATACACATTAGATATTTACATGGTAACACACAACTTTTATAATTATACTGCACTTATATACACACAAATTTAATCAGGAGCACACTTTAAATCTTTAGCAATTTCTGGAACATTACCATTTACTGGATCAGGGATTATGACTAAGGTCCACCACATTCATCTTATTGGTCTAGCACATTTTGTTATCTGGTTACCTTGCAGTCTGTCTGGTGATGAACCATGCGCTAGTACTTCTTCATCTTGACATGGAGAAATCTCACTTGGTTTGACAAAGTCAACCTTGCCCAGAATAGAAGATATCAGCTTCAAACTTCTTTGGTCCAGTCTGTTATCAGAGATGTTGCTCAGCAAGATTAAACCTGAAATATTTCTTAACTACCTCATATAATAACATTCTATGTGTGACAATAAATCAATTATATTAAATAATTTTGAATCAAAAGCATGTGGTCATTCCCTGTACTCAACCTGACTAAATGTAATACCATTCTCACTTTCCTTCCAAATATAATCATGCATGTCTTCATCACTGTCAAATTGTCAAGACTGTGCAAAGGCTCAGAAGATACTCTATTCTTTTATTCCTTTTCTCATATAGTATTATTCAATATTTTAGTTATTACCATGATCATTTCTTATTCTTACATGTATATGATCATTTCTTATTCTTACATGTATATGATCATTTCTTATTATGGTCTAATTCATTATATTATTTATTCTCTTATTTATTTGCATGTTATAATTATTAAACCGAAAGAAATCGGGGTGTATATTTCACTAAATGTGAAAAAGAAAACTACATATATATTAATAATCATATTGAGAACTTTTATTTTATTTCATAAAAAACATAGTAGGTTTGCTATTATCTTATGTTTAAAATTAAAAGAACTAGGTGTATGTGGTCTAATCAAACTTTGTTAATGTTTGTAAAATGATTATACAGTGCTTTACACATTGATTGTCACCAATATGACACAGAGCTGGCGTGTCAGTCAAAAATGGATGGCCAGTCCACCTTGCCTGACAAACCTGATTGTAGCTATATAACAATAATTTGAAAAATAATTTAGACACACACACATTTTTCTTCCTTTTTTTTTTTTTTGTATGAAAGTAATTTTTAAAAAAATTTTTTATAATAATTTGTGGAAACTTAAAAGGGTGTCAAATTTTAGTCGCTTTTTACGACACACAATTTAACTAAACGTTGGGCCTACTCTTGTCCCCGGTCCTACAGGGGAAACAAAGTCACTATGTCTATTTGTCGTAATTACACAAGTTTTCTGTATATATGTTAATAACATTCAAATATTTTTTTTTTCTCTTTTTAAAATTTCTGCCCATGAACCTATATACAATTATTGTCTTGTTTTTGATAAACATAAAATATAGTGCAAAGAATATCTCTTTGAATTTCCTAATGTGAAACATGGAGAAAAATAGCAGTGTTGAAATATTTACATATTTTTGATCAGTGGTTAAGAATTGACTTACAGAAGCCTTTAAATTATTATTTATATACATATTATCATTTATAGTTATAACATTAAAACAAATTGGCATACAAAATGAGTGTAAGAACTCCCTATACCTTACATCATTAATTATTATGTTTTTATTTACAATGAAATTTTTAGGATTTCTGACTTTTGAGGAATCTTTGGAAACTACTGGTACCGAGTCTTGTCCAATACATTTTAATTGATTGACTTTCTTAATTGACAAATCATTACCAATTATTATGTCATAATTACTTGAAGTAGACCTTATGAGATAAAATTTATGTAATATGATTGTGTCTGAAACTTCTAAATCAAGTAAAACAGATCCTAAAATTTTGACAACTTGACCTTCACAACTAATGCTAACACCAGGGGTTATGTCAGATGGCAAAATTTGGTAGTTGGTCTGATTTGATCTAACAGTGTCTCAGAGATAAAAGATATGCGTGTTCCTTTGTCAAAAAGGCTATTAACAATACATGTATTATAGTGATAGTCACAAAATCTTTGTTCAGGAAGACAATAGCATTTTTATCGGTTTTCAAAGACTTGGTATTACAATTTAGGTCTTTTGAGTGAGAATAACCCATCTTAATGATTCTGACTTAGGTTGAAATCAACTAGTAAATAAGTCTATTTTCAAAAAGAATGATAATTATTGTCACACACTAAATGTAAATTTTCGAGAATGGTACAAGAAATAGTTGATTTAACTTACCAAACTAATTCTCTGATCTCATATGAACCAAATCTAGGAATCCACTAGTATCTCTGTTTCTTGAATGTCTTTGTTCAAACCATTAAATCTTCAGTTGTCCTCACTTGGCATGTTAGAGGTTCCGAGTCTTGAATTCATCTTCCAACATTATATCACTGACACGCTTCTCGGGGGCTATTCTTTTATTCTTTTTTCTCATAAAGTATTATGCAATATTTCATAAATATGGATGAGCTAGGATTGGGGGTGTAGCATAGCTCATTACTGGAGAAGCACTCTGGTGAAGTGGGTCACTGTTCAATGTGCTCATTAAAAGTCCAAGTCCAAATCCATTTCAATATTGCTTTATATACAGTTTAAAAATACATTATTAACAAATTCTATACAGGGCATCTGATCTCCCTGTCTCTCTCTCCTCCAATTTGTTTGTGTATGGGTCTTTTAAAGACACTAATTTGCATACACACAAAGGAACAATTTCGACAAATCAGATGAAAGATAAAATTATTGTTACACATCAAATGAAACGAAGTTAAATAAATATATAAATTTCATTGGTTGAAAGTTTCATAGTGAAATATAATTTATAGGATCTAATAAGCTTTAAGCCATAACAATTAAAAAGCACTGACACTTGATTGGCATTGATCAGACTGCATTGTTAACTGTATAAATCTTTGCTCAAGGTTTCTCTTAATAAGCCTACTGGCATTCAAAGAATATATAAAACAGTCAACACCAATCATGCTTTTAGGCAATTACTTTAAATCAAAATATGGACATTAAAAGTAACGAAAGACCAACTGATAACCTTAATATTAGCTATATTGTCTATATACTTTATGAAATAAATTCTGTATATTTTTAAAATAAAATTTGAAAAAGAAGTAGAATTTAGTATCACTATTTGGTGATATATTTCCAAGCGGTAACGAATACAGTATTCGGTGCAATGGTGACATAAATTCAAATTATCTAGTAAACAATTGACACATTTTTTTAACTGCCCAGCGATACTGCATACTCAAATTTAAATTAGTTTATACTTACACGAACAAAGTTTTCTGGAAACACACCTTTTTTACCATCTAATTCTCCTTTCATCCAACCATCTTCTGCTTGACTGATATTTTTAACAACATTCCCTACTTTTAGGGAGAGTTCGTCGTCTTGAACAGATTCATATTCATATTCCACTAAAGCTTCTGAAATTAAATTAAACATAAATATATTTCAGTCACAGATTTAGACCAGCGGCTGCCAGGCTGGATACGCCCACATTTTCGCGAGATGGATAGAGAACAAGCTATAAAGAAAGTTACTTTTCCTACAATCAAGGGTCATAACTAATGAAGTTACAATTCAAAATGTGCAAATATCAGAAGGAACCAAGATCTTTGGGTTATAAACATGCATTTCAAATTTCATCAAAATCAGATTTAAATTGTGACCTCTACAGGGTCCACAAACTTGATGTACCATATTTTTATTTCATTTGCATGTAAGCAGCGGCCATTTTGTTTGGCAATTTTGGTCTGATGTTCATGAAATTAGAACTGAACCTTCATTGCAGTGTAACAGTGATATAATCAAACATTTTTTTTAAAACCTGGTAATAATTATGACCTCAAAAAGGCAATTTTTCGTAAAATCAGGGGCCATAATTCAGGCAGTTACATGAAAATGTGGGTGTATAAAAAGGTGATTTTTCGGACAATCAGGGGCCATAATTCAGGAAGTTACTATCCGATATGCGCAAATATCGAAAGGAACCAAGATCTTTAGGTTATAAAGATGTATTTCAAGTTTCATCAAAATTCAGGAAGTTATGATCCAATGTGCCCGAATATCGAAAGCAACCGCGATCTTTAGGTTATAAACTTACAGTTCAAATGTAATCAAAATTCATGTTTTTTCCGTCAATAATCCATGAAGTTTCGGTCCGATACATGCCAATATCGAAAGCAGCCGATATCTTACGGGGATAAACCTATATTTCAAGTTTTGTCAAAATCGGATGGACAAATGGCGGCCATTTTGTCCATCAATTGTGGTCCGATTTTCACGAAATTCGAACTCAACCTTTATTACCTTGTAACGATGATATAATCAAATGTTTTTTTAAATCGGATAATAATTTTGACCTCCAGACGGACCACAAGCTAAAAAGTGTGATTTTTCGGAAAATCAACGGCATAATTCAGGAAGTTGCGATCCGATGGGCAAAAATATTGACAGGAACCAAGATCATTGGGTTATTAACATACATGTCAAGTTTCATCAAAATTGGTTCAAAATTGTAACCTCTATAGGTCCACAAGCTAAAACATGATTTTTCGTACAATCAGGGGCCATAATCCATGAAGTTTCGGTCCGATGCATGCCAATATCGAAGGCAGTCTAGACCGCATGGGGATAGACCTATATTTCAAGTTTTGTCAAAATCGGATAAGAATTGTGACCTGTAGAGAGTCCACAACCCTGATGTAACATATTTTCACACTATTTGCGTACAAACGGCGGCCATTTTGTTCGTTAATTTTGGTCTGATTTTCACTAAATTGAAACTTGAACTTCATTACCATGAAACGATGATATAATCAAACGGTTTTTTAAATCGGATAATAATTTTGACCTCCAGAGGGACCACACACTAAAAAGGGTGATTTTTCGGAAAATTAAGGGCCATAATTCAGGAAGTTACGATCCAATGGGCGCAAATATTGAAAGGAACCAAAATCTTGGTGTTATTAACATACATGTCCAGTTTCATCAAAACTGGTTCAAAATTGTGACCTCTACAAGCTGCAAACAGGCTTTTTTGTAAACAATCAGGGGCCATAATCCACGAAGTTTCGATCCAATATATGCCAATATCGAAAGCAGCCAAGATCTTATGAGGATAAACCAATATTTCAAGTTTCGTCAAAATCGAATAAGAATTGTGACCTGTAGAGAGTCCACAAAGAAATTGTTGACCGATGGACAGGTGCGACGACAATATACGTCCACATGAAAATGTGGGCGTATAAAAAACACTTTAAGATCATGTGTTCTCACAATTATTCGGTCTATTTGCACATGCTTACACTGACATTTATTGCTTTAAATCTTCCTAGAGGTATAACGGACAATTTGACCTTTTGGCATCCAGTATCATTAAGAACAAAGATGAATTTACCAACTTTACATTTTTATTGACAGAGTGATTACTTTCGATCATTTTCAGCATATTTTCATGATACAAGAATGGCTGCGCATTCACTTTCAGTGCAAATGAACTCATTTGACGTTTGAATATCTCGAAAACGCCCCAGCGGCGGACAGATTACCACTCGGCATCGTATTCCATCAAATGGGTCTGGTTTTATGCCCATTTGATGGACACCCTTTCGCACTGAGCCTTCAGTCTATAAAGTAATTAACAGAAAATCATTAGAATTTTTTGGTTTTTATAAAGTTCTGCCCCATGCTAACACTGCGTATAAATTTAAAGTCAATTGGATATTAACTTTGATCTCTAGAGCACCCACAAGATTTTTTGAAAATCAATAGAATTCTTCCTCTCATGACCTTAAACACTGTGTATAAATTTATGGTCAATCAGATATTAACTATAGCCTCTAGAGCGTCCATACGATTTTTTTAAAGTGATCAAGGGCCATAACTCTGGCAGTAATTATTGGAAATCATTGCAAATCAATTAAAAGTCAATAGGATATTGCAGAGCGTCCACAATTGAAGACGGAAACACGGGGGTGACGACAATACATGTATACGGCCACACTTCAATGTGAGCGAATAAAATGATCTATTCACAACCCATTCAGGCTTTTCATATTTTAAAATATTTCTTCGCAACTTTCATAAACTTGTAGCAATAATCCATATGAAGAGAATTTATGAGGAATTTATTTTGTAATATGAGCAGTTGTCGAGGCAATTTTGCATAAGTCACTTTTTACGTAAAAGAATCAATTGATGCGTAATGTCATAACCTTAAACACTGTGTAAAAGATAGGTTGCCAGGCAACAAAACATACGCACACACCAGCTAAATCGTCCGAGCAGTCAACAAGAGTTGACGCATATTTTTACTATTTTCGGAAATGCAACATTGATAATACACTAAAATCCATCAACTCATTAAAGAGCACATAAAACGAGAAAATTAATTGGATTGAACTTATAGATATTGGTTACTAATATGCATTTTATGGCAGTTCAACACCAATCTGATGAAAATTAATTCAGATATCGTCACTCAAAGTCGCAAATATAGACCTCCCGTAAAAACGACATGGCCAATTATTGAAAACACTCTTAATCCCCTCAGACGTCACAGTGACCGAATGCATATTTGGAATGTTTATTCCTTACTTATATACAGCCGCCGTGTGTATTCATTAACGCCTGACTGATTCCTTAATCCCCCTAATTAAATAAAACAATTGACTATGGAATTTTTTTGTTTTATTTTTTAGGGTTTCACACTGCGTAGCTTGTGTGAAACACTATTGTTTTTGTTCGGATTATTATTCTTATTATTATTATTTTTTTTTTTCCATTTTGATCATATCTCAGAAACTACTTGTCGGATTGATCCAATTTTTTCGGTTTTACTGGGAAAGTGGGTGTGACTTAGAGATTAAAGCTATTTCAAACGTTCTGCGACAATGCGAAATGTCCGAAATCACCGAAGTTGTCGTTTTTTTAAATAATGCCCTAATATTAACAACAATTGTTGGATTGTAACGTTTGATAGATTTTTGCATAGCCAGAGACAAGGCACATGGCCACGGTTCTTTAGAATTTTGAATTTCGACGAATCTTCGGAAATATTAGGCGCCAAAGTTTGGAAATTTAAATTTTGACAAAAAACTTTTTTATTAATGAATATTTTTTGATGGCCTTTTACCCACGGTGAAAGGGTCGTCTGATTTGGGCAAAAATGTTAACATTTTTTGTCCAGATAATTTTCCGTGGCCGCTATTGGCTAATTCTGTTGATCGGTTATAGATAAATTATTTATTACCCGATTTGTATAAAACAAAGTGCATATGCTTCGTGGCCCCAAGTGACATGTTTTTTGTTACCGATGAAGTTTCCTGTCGGCACCGGAAGTGACTTTAATTTAGCAAAAACTACAATTTTGACAGTTCGGTACAACTTTTTGAAAGCAAATATTATTTTTTTCAAATTTTATATGACTGAAAAGATGTGCCATGTAAAGGCGCACAAAACATCGGGCTCAGTTTTTTTAATTTCGATTTCGTTTTCAGGCAATTTGGATTAAAGGGTGAAAAAAGGTGTCAAAATAAGCTATTTACAACCCATCCAGCGTCATCATATTAAAAAATATATCTTCGTAACATTCATAATCTCGTAGTAATAACCCATACGAAGAGAATGTATGTGAAAATTAATTTGTAATATGCGTAGTTGCCGAGAAATGGGCAATTTTGCATTAGTCACTTTTCACGTAATTTTGGCTGTAAAAGAATCAATAATTATTCGATTTTCAATTTTCTTTCGCCATTGGATGCCTAATGCCATAGTGGACTATGTCAAACCATTTTACCTCTTACGCTTCCACCGGAAATGACGTCATTTGCTCAAAACTTAAATTTGAGCCCTCAAAAACAATATTTTATTCAAATGAGTCGTACTTGTTATTTGTTTCAAATTATGATATTTGATTCTATTGATCAAATAGAATGAACCCATACGATCATACAGATACCACAAAATGGTTTCTAACTTGTACGGTTGCAGAGAAATGGGTGATTTTCCTTCAGACACTTTTCAAGGTTTTTGGTCTATAAAAGTGTCAGTTATTATTCGATTTTCATAAAATTTTCACCATATGATATCTTATATCATTTATAATTTCATAGAACTAATTTAACATTTTCAGTATTACCGGAAGTAATGTCATTTTGGCAAAAACTGTATTTTTAGCCTCCAAAACAGACATTTTTTTCAAATGAGTCTGATTTGTAATATATTTAAAATTATGATATTTGATTCCAATCAACAAATAGATTGAACCCATACAATCATATAGATACCAAAAAATAGTGTTTATCATGTGCGGTTGCCGAGAAATAGACGATGTGCTACAAGTCACTTTTCAAGGTTTTTGGTCGACAAAAGTGGCAATTCTTATTCGATTTACATACAATCTTCGCCATATGATGCCTTATGCCATTTCTGATTTCATAAAACTAATTGAATATTTTCATTATTCATTGAAATTTTGCCAGGGTCAATCACAAGTAACATATATATAAAATGAATTGATATTGCTGGATTTGGTTGATTCTTCGTCCATTTTATTTGATGTTTGCAATGCTTATGTGGAAACCTGTTTAATGGTTTAATTGGTATCGGAAGTGACATATGTTCAAGGGCAACATGGCACCGAAAGTAACGTGGCACCAGTGAAACCCGTCATTCCTGCATGCAGGTCTAGTTGTAATTCATTTCAATTTAAGATTCAATTTAGAATTTGTTTCATAATTTACGGTTGTTCTGATTTCTCTCGACAGCGATTTTATTACCGTCTACCATCGTGTGCAGTCCAAACGATTTGAGATACATTTTCGTCAGAAAAGTATTGTGGTTCTAATTTACCCAGAATAAAATAGTATGGGAGTAAAAAGATGTGGTCATGCCAAATGTATCATAAACATCAAACATGATTTGTAAATGACAATCCGTTATCGTCGAATGGCCCCTTTCTTTCTGCATGGGACTTTGACTTCATAGACCGTAAAAATGAATACGAAAAAATATCTCAATATACGTCAGAATTAACAGTGCAAATACATTTTGTTAATAACCATCTTAATGGAATAACAGATTGAGAACGGTCATCTAACTACTTTGTGTATTGATGGCAAGTGTAGCGTCGTTTATACCTGGCATAAATCAATCAGACTAACGTTGCACAGAGATTGAGTCATAAACTAATTACAAATGCTGATTAGGTAATTATCATTTTTTACACCGACCAGATTAATTAGCTTTGTTCACCGATGTTTTTGTAATCTGTTGATTAGTGTTTAAATATCTAAATATAAATCATTGGATGGATATACGTTTGTGATAAGATAAGATTATAATGTCTATAATTGTTTAACTTTTTTTTTAAATAATAAAGGTATGTTACAATTACATCGACAGTTTAATGACCCACCAAACGGCACCAGAAAACCCACATTTGATCAAGTGTATCTAATCCTGTGCAATTTTGGTCCGTAGTGCATGGAACCATATAGGGTAATAAGATTCCCAGCATTGATTGGCTGAGAAATGAGGGCGATCTATGGTTGTGCATAGTCTTCTAAAAATTCCATATTCGCTGTGAATTTCAAATGGAGTAACGATAAAAGTTGTTCTTTGTGTTTAGAAATGGTTATTATTATAATATAGCTAATAATGAATGTATAGACAAATGACTGGCACCATTTGCATTTCTGTAAGGGTGGATATCAAGTATTACTGGGTTATCCAAATTACCGGTAAATACGCTAATCGCATGCATGAGTCGCCTTTATTTATCACACGGCCTATTCAAACAAAGGACACCAAAATGGATCTACTGTATGATACGTTATTTTAAATTCAGTCTAAAATATTCCAATCACAAATGTCTAATCTATAACAATGTAAGACAATAATTTGGCGATTATAATTAGGCAAGTCACGTGGTAATTGGACCGTCAATAGACGCTTGTCAACTTGTGGTGTGTATTGATAGCGCTATATTCTACAGACAGTGATGTATTGTATTGATAATGTATATCCATCCTTATGTGTAGTGCCTGTGACGTCACCAGCCAATCAACCGGATTAAGGTCGTAATTGAAAAATTGAAAAGCGTTTTGGCGTGTCGGTTACTAAAACGTTAACAGTCAACTTAATTTTAATCAGATTGTTGTCAACTTGACGTTAAATTGATATACTGACCATTGGCTATGCGTATATTGAATTTCGATATGTCGTTTTACGTGGTCTTTAAGTGATAATCAGAAAATCATTAGTATTTGTTTGGTTTTTATAAAGTTCTGCCCCATGCTAACGTTAAGTAAACGAAACATTTAATATCATGGATTTAGCTGTTCAATTATCAAAATTTATTGAAAATCAATTTCTTTCGTCTCGTAACCTTTAACACTGTGTATAGATTTGAAGTCAATCAGATATTAACTTTGGCCCCTAGGGCGTCCACAAGATTTTTTTGAAGTTATCAAGGGCCATAACTCTGGCATTAATTATCAGGATTCGCCGAAAATCAATAAGCTTTTCGTCTCATGGCCATAATATTTTTTGATTGATCAAGGGCCATAACTCTGGCATTAATTATTAGAATTTGCTGAAAATCAATAGGCTTCTTCATCTCATGGCCTTAAACACTGTGTATAAATTTAAAGTCAATTGTATATTGACTTTGGCCTGTAGAGTGTCCACAAGATTTTTTGAAGTGATCAAGGGCCATAACTCTAAGAGTAATTATCAGAATTTGCTGAACCTCAATTGGCTTTATCAGTTCAAAAAATCTTGTGGATGATCTGGAGACCAAAGTTAATATCCGATTGACTTTAAATTTATACACAGTGTTAAAGGTCATGAGACAAAGAAGTCTATTGATTTTCAGTGATTTCTGATAATTACTGCCAGAGTTATGTCCCTTGATCATTTCAGAAAATCTTGTGGACACTCAGAGGCCAAAGTTAATATCCGATTGACTTTAAATTTATACAGTGTTTAAGGTCATGAGATGATGTCAAAGGGCCATTATTCTGGCAGTAATTATCTAAAATCGCTGAAAATCAATAGGATTCTTCGTCTCATGGCCTTAAACACTGTGTATAAATTTAAAGTCATTTGGATATCAACGTTGGCCTCTGGAGCATCTAGAAAATTTTTTGAAGCGATCAAGGGCCATAATTCTGGCAGTAATAACAGTTTCCGGTCCTTTCCATTCAGCACTGTCTGGTCTCTTGTACATAGTAAACCTTTTCATCCGTTTGACAATGTTCATTCATTGGACGAATTTGTTTTCGAAGAGCCCTTCAGATATGTTCAAAACATTCTGCTTGAGTGAAAGCTTACCGGGCGGAATGTAATGCCTTGATATGTTCTCCTACTAAATTACTAGTTGTACTCCCTTCTAATGCTGGAGCTTTGTCTGTCACAATACTGGGAAGATTAGGATTTTTCCCATAAAAAAGGTGATATGAGCAATAACCATGAATATTAACAAGGCCATTTTTAGCCATTAATGCCAAAGAAAGAGCTGTGCCCCAGTTACATTTATTTTCCTCTCTAATCTTATTCAGTATTTCAGTGAGTGTAAAATTATGTCGCTCTAATAGTCCGTTACTCCATGGCGAATATCCTGCAGTAGTAAGTACTTCGATGTTGAAGTTTTCACACATATACTACTTCATTGTTAAATTCTCCTCCATTGTCGCTAAATAATTTCCTATGAGCGCCATAATTTTATAAATAACTGTAAAAAAAATAGGTTGCCAGGCAACGAAACATACGCTCACACAGCAGCCAAATCGTCCGGGCAATCAACAAGAGTTGTCGCATATTAAGGAATTATCAGAAAATCATTAGAATTTGTTTGGTTTTTTTAATCAAACGTTTTTTTTTTAAATCAGATAACAATTGTGACCTCCAGAGGGACCACAAGCTAAAAAGGGTGATTTTTCGTACAATCAGGGGCCATAATTCAGGAAGTAATGACCCGATGGGCGCAAATATCGAAAGGAACCAAGATCTTTGGATTATAAACATACATGTCAAGTTTCATCAAAATTGATTCAAAATTGTGACCTCTATAGGGTCCACAACCTTGATATAACATATTTTCACACTATTCGTGTACAAACGGCGGCCATTTTGTCCGTCAAATCTAGTCTTATTTTCACATAATTCACACTCTCTCTTCATTACCATGTAATGGTGATATAGTCAAACGTTTTTTTAAATTGGATAATAATTTTGACCTCCAGAGGGACCAAAAGCTAACAAAGGTGATTTTTCGGACAATCCGGGAACATAATTCAGGAAGTTATGATCCAATGGGCGCAAATATTGAAAGGAACCAAGATCTTTGGATTATAAACATACATGTCAAGTTTCATCAAAATCGATTCAAAATTGTGACCTCTATAGGGTCCACAACCTTGATATAACATATTTTCACACTATTCGTGTACAAACGGCAGCCATTTATATTTGTCCGTCAAATCTAGTCTGATTTTCACATAATTCACACTCTCTCTTCATTACCATGTTATGGTGATATAGTCAAACGTTTTTTTAAATTGGATAATAATTTTGACCTCCAGAGGGACCAAAAGCTAACAAAGGCGATTTTTCGGACAATCCGGGAACATAATTCAGGAAGTTATGATCCAATGGGCGCAAATATTGAAAGGAACCAAGATCTTTGGGTTATAAACATACATGTCAAGTTTCATCAAAATCGGTTCAAAATTGTGACCTCTATAAGGTCCACAACCTTTATATAACATATTTTGACCTCCAGAGGGACCACAAGCTAAAAAAGATGTTTTTTCGGACAATCAGGGTCCATAATTCAGGAAGTTACGATACGATTGGCGCAAATATCGAAAGGAACCAAGATCTTTGGGTTATAACGGCTGTCATTTTGTTTGTCAATTTTGGTCCGATTTTCATGAAATTCAAACTCAACCTAGATTACCCTGTAACGGTGATATAATCAAACGTTTTTTTTTAAATCAGGTAATAATTGTTACCTCCAGAGGGACCACAAGATGATAAAGGCGATTTCAAGTTTCATCAAAATCGGTTCAAAATTGTGACCTCTATAGGGTCCACAACCTTGATATAACATATTTTCACACTATTCGCGTACAAACAGCGGCCATTTTGTCCGTCAATTTTGGTCCAATTTTCAAGAAATTCAACATCATCTTTTATAACAATGTAACGGTGATATAATCAAATGTTTTTTTAAATTGGATAATAATTTTGACCTACAGAGGGGCCAAAAGCTAAAAAAGGCAATTTTTCGGTCAATCACGGGACATAATTCAGGAAATTACGATCAGATGGGCGCAAATATAGAAAGGACCCAAGATCTTTGGGTTATAAACATACATGTCAAGTTTCATCAAAATCGGTTCAAAATTGTGACCTCTATAGCTTGATATAACATTTTTTCACACTATTCGCGTACAAACAGCGGCGATTTTGTCTGCCAATTTTGGTCCGATTTTCACGAAATTCGAACTCAACCTCCATAACCATGTAACGGTGGTATAATCAAACGTTTTTTTAAATCGGATAACAATTTTGACCTCCAGAGGGACCACAAGCTAAAAAGGGTGATTTTTTGGACATTCAGGGGCCATAAGTCAGAAAGTTACGATCCGATGGGCGCAAATATTGAAAGGAACCAAGACCTTTGGGTTATAAACATACATGTCAAGTTTCATGAAAATAGGTTCAAAATTGTGACCTCTATAGGGTCCACAACCTTGATATAACATATTTTCACACTATTCGCGTACAAACGGCGCATTTTGTCCGTCAATTTTGGTCCGATTTTCACGAAATTCGAACTCAACCCCCATAACTATGTAACGGTGACATAATCAAACAGTTTTTAAAATCGGATAACAATTTTGACCTCCAGAAGGAACACAAGCTGAAAAGGGTGATTTTTCGGACAATCAGGGGCCATAATTCAGGAAGTTACGATCCGATATGCGCAAATATCGAAAGGAACCAAGATCTTTGGGTTATAAACATGCATTTCAAGTTTCATCGAAATCGGATCAAAATTGTGACCTCTACACTGTTCACAAGCTAAAAACGTGATTTTTCGTACAATCAGGGGCCATAACCCATGAAGTTACAGTCCGATAGATGCCAATATCGAAAGGAACCGAGATCTTAGGGTGATAAACCTATATTTTAAGTTTCATTGAAATCGGATAAAAATTGTGACCTGTAGACTGTTCACAAACAATTGTGGACGGACGGACGTCCAGACAGACGGACAACAAGAGTTGTCTTGTCTTGTCAATTTTATCAAGCACAACGATAAGAGGATACTTGTCGAAACGTTGTGCTTTTAGAATAAAACTAGTGATTGTAACCCATAAAAACTGTGTTCTGTTAACTGTATAAATGTAGATGGACGTTTATTAGTCAATATTTCTACAGCACTAAATCTTGAAAATTCATCAATTATATGAAGATACCATAAATTTCTATCTAACTGATGCAGGTCAACAGCAACAGTTTCACTGAACACTGATGCGAGCGGAAAACCAACCGCTGGTTTTGACACAGGTCTTTTGATTTTTCACAAATACTACAAGATTTTTGTCAGGTCATCAAGAAGTTCAAATAGTTCATGGTCACAATTTCTATCATTCTTTAAAAGTTTCTCAAGTTTATTACTGTTTGCATGCCCAAATTGTTTGTGCAGCTTTTTCAAAATTTTCAACTTATCAGATCTATTTAAATTAACATCAATAACAAGAGTTTCTTCAAAATCTGGACTTTTATGACCATATTTTCTCGCAGATTGATACAATAATGACCACTTGACGTGAATTGTAATTGAACTGGCTTGTCAAACATTATTGCCTTGTCACGTGATAAGTCTAATTTTGTCTTGGCATGGCTTGTCAAACATTATTGCCTTGTCAAATGATAAGTCCAAGTTTGTCTCGGCACGCTTCAAAGAACTTTTACTTAGCAAAACGGTATATCAGCTTCAACGACTTCAGTTTCTATTATCCCATATACAACAGCTATACAGACACACACTTCAAAGAGTTTACATTGACACCATCTCCAAATTGAAATTCTTTCCTACTTGATTTTGAAGTCACTTTTGGTTTCCAAGCATCCTTTAAGGAATTAGTATAATTTTGTAGCCATATTATTGCCACAAACAGTTCGTGAACATGCAGTGTCCAAAACACTGAGCCATAAAAACATTCAGCCATAAAAACCTCATTTTTAGATAGCTCATCACTTTTAGTAAATAAAATAAAGTTGCATGTCTCTTTTTCGTCATCAATGAAATGTGTGGTAACCTGATATCTCGGAAACTGCTAACTGGAAGTGGCCAAAACTTTGCCTACTCCGTGATATTATTAATGTAATTATATTCTGTAAGTTTCGTGGATATCGGTTGATAATTGTGGTCTGTAGGCGTGCCGCATGAAATGTGTAGTAACCTGATATCTCGGAAATTGCTCACTGGAAGTGGTCGAAATTTTGGCTACTCCGAGATATTATTATTGTTATTATATCCTGTAAGTTTCATGGATATCAGTTGATAATTGTGGTCTGTAGGTGTGCCACATGAAATGTGTGGTAACCCGATATCTCAGAAACCGCTAACCGGATGTGGCCGAAACTTTGCCTATTCCGAGATATTATTAGTGTAATTATATTCTGTAAGTTTCGTGGATATCGATTGATAATTGTGGTGTGTAGTTGTGGCACATGAAATGTGTGGTAACCTGATATCTCGGAAACTGCTAACCGGAAGTGACGAAACTTTGCCTACTCCGAGATATTATTAATGTAATTATATTCTGTAAGTGTCGTGGATATCGGTTGATAATTGTGGTCTATAGGCGTGCCACATGAAATGTGTGGTAACCTGATATCTCGGAAACTACTAACCGGAAGTGGACGAAATTTTGGCTACTCCAAGCTATTATTAATGTTATCATATTCTGTGCGTTTCGTGGATATTGGTTGATAATTGCTGTGCGGAGAAGTTCATGTGGCAAATAGCCCCGAATTGTCTTACCACATGTGGCAAATAGCCCCAGCCCTACAAAATCCAGACAATATACAATTGCACCAAATTTTTGTCAGTTTTCATGGCCAAGTAGCATGCGAACCCTACAACTCACCTGTAATCTGATTGCAGGTTCATAATCTACACAAAAAGTTCTCAAAGACTACAAAATTTGAGTGGTATATCTTCACTATAAAGGTTAAATCAAGATATCTGAAACTCGAGTAAATTAGTGATATATATTTTGTTTCAAAAACTTATTAATAACTCATGAACCTTAAAGATACATTATTGGAGAGCAAAAACTGACTTCTGTCATAAAAATTATAAATTAGATCTTTATTTAAACAACAAGCCAAAAACTCAACTCTGTATACCCACGGATGGCTTGGATTGGGCTCTGATTTAAACAGGATTTCGTTGATTGATTTAATCACAAAGGCGTCGTGGGCGGAGATTCTTCGTGACATTGACGTCATAATACTTCCGAAAATTAGCAGCTCATCACGCTGCCTTCCCAATAATACACACTGTCGAAATTATACACGCTTCTGTCACTTGCGTTTCAGTAAAATTATGGAAATTGATAAACATCGCAGCTAACATCACCCCAGTTGAATTGCAACCCCATCGGAACACTGTTTTCTATTCGTCTGCTTAGGGAGCCACTTAGGCCTGCCTGAAGTACAAAGGAGTACATGCAGGCAACGCAAGAAGTCGGCTATTATTATAATTTATTTACAATACTGCCTCCTTGACTTGGTTCATTCCTTTTAAACTTTAAAATCCTGTCGCAGACTTTGTCTTCTTATCTATATATTTAAAATCTTAAGACTTAATTATAATTTATAGTAAATAATAAATTTAATATGAATTGAATTGCAGTCCCGTCTCAAACCGAATATCCTAACGGTACCACAGTCATTGTAAACATTACTTGATAATCGAAACTATGCAGGAGGAGTTAACGCCTGTCAATCAACGATCGGCCATAATCGAAAAAGGGTGTCGATGCCATTTCTAGTAAAAACTTTGTTCAGAATAAAATAATTTGACTGAAATTTTCAATATATTCTTGTTTCATCATCTATTTTTGAACTGTTATAGCAAGAATGGCTAACTCCTCATAAAAATCTCCCATAATGTAACTTTAAATGCCCGTATTTCCGTCAATTTTCATGCTACAGATCACATATTTTGCACAGTTTCTAGATTTTAGATGTACAATAACATATATTTTTTCCAGATTTTTTCGAGGGGGGGTCAATTCCCCACCCCTGGCCCACTTGACATGGATGACCGTTTGTCATTTGACACGTTGTATTTAAAGTTTTACATTTAACTTTGGTCTTAGAGGTATTTTGACTTTATTACCGGTATTAAGACTTTGTACATTGTACTTTTTACACGTACTCAGTGGAAAATACATTTCATCAGAACATTAAGGCAGCGATACCCTTCCATACGACGCCCCTCGTAATACGTCTTCGGTGTAAAACACTTCAGTGGGCCTTGGTCAATGACCTGACAGGTGGGCCTTCGACCCATCAGTCCGGCACTGTCCAGGGGAATTAACTCCAAATAATAAGGATAACTCTTGACAAGTCCAAACACAATCAGAAAGAGAGAGAGAGAGAAATGGGATTTAACGTCAACTCGACAAAAACTAGGTCCTTTTTGGACTAACATATGGTTTCATTTTATTTCAATAATGCGCTTGCACGTAGGGATCTTTAGGAGTGGGAGGAAACCGGAGTGCCTGGAGGAAACCCACAAGGTTGAGAAGGCGCCCCTATCTCCATGCCAAATACTCTCACACCAGGGCTCGAAAACACAGCCGCAAGCCAGAGGTAGAGGTCGAAGCGCGACACTCTAGACCACTAGGCCATCCCAACCCCCCAAAACACAATCAGACCACTAATGAATTGTCCTAACACACAAAACTAGATGTTATCAGCTATATGAGCGGTTGCAACAGACGCATGATCGGCATAATCCTGATAGTATATAACACCTCAAATCAACATAAATTGTATCCGATAACTTGTCTAGGATATATTTTTCAGTGGAAGCCAAAGTTAAATAAAGATATTTCACACACACGGACGGCACTTACAGTTCAGTAATTAAAATGAAAGCAGAAATCTCGCGAGACACGAGAAATTAAGAGATGTTTACGTGTCGATTGTTATGTTCCTGATGTCAGGGAGAAGGTTCTTATTTTGATGGCACATGGTCGGATTTATGATCATATTTTGAATTGGGTTTATGTCTTTAAATAATAAATAAACACGCTAAAAAAATGTCAATCTAATTAAAATATAGATCTATATTTCGTTTCGTTTTTTTATACTTTCGATGGCCTACACTCATGTAGATCTAACAAGTTATAGTGGGAGCTCACGTTCTATGACGTCAGGTATCAAGCACGAGACATTGGACCCGATAACGTTAGTCATTCGATTAACCAATTGGCGACCGCCATGCTTTTTAAAATCTACTTTTGTTTTGTTATGATTTATATCCTCTGGTGTTAGTATAGACCTCATTGGCTGGTAATATCCAAAGCCGTATATAGATAATCTACCCACAGTTCCACACATGAAAAGGTCAATCGGTCGATTCGACAGACCATTTGATTGGCTGACCCCTCATTTCAGGCACATCACAAGATAAATAACAAGTCTTCCAGATCCAAGAGTAGTGAAGACAAGTAAAAACCAAATTTTGAACTATAAAAAACAAAATGAAATTGGATCTGTGTTTTAATCAGATTGAAAAAATGTTGACGAACATTTCGATTGGAATGACGTAAGTAGTTAATTGTTTTAGACTATAGCACGTGCTAGATTAAAATGCAATTATTTAGCAGTTGGTGTCACTCGCTCGTTTTATTAGAGCCACGTTTAATAGGTTTACTGTCAAATTAATTTCGGAATGTCATTTTTTTTAAATTACGTATATAAATCGAAATGAAGTATAAGACGAATGCCGGTCTTTGCTAAAAAGAATGTATTGACTTTTAACCCCAAAAATACAGTAATTTTGGGGGAGTTTGAAACAGATACGGATCAGCAGCAGTCGGCACAGTTTCATTCTATTCTATGGTATTACGATGTCATGTAATTTTGAAGGAATATTATTGACATAAATTTGAATACCGTACGGAAATCAAACATGAAAAATAATGAGGTGCACCTATTTTTTTTTTTTTTACATATTAATTTGAATATTTTGTTGACACATGATTCTTCATTGTGGTTTGAAAACGTCTGCTTAAATTATGATAGATTGAATTCTAAATCCTATGTATTTTGTGTTATTGTGTGATAAAAATACCCAGCTACATTACACTCAAATACATAAATTGTACACAAACATTATGATATTATATTATACCTAATCAAAATAAAATATTAACTGTTTTTGTTCTTTATAATGTTATAAGCAAGGTGAACTTTAGCAGGCATATTTGACCTATATTGGAAGTATCTATTATGGTGTTGATACTACAGTGGTGACAGGCATAACTGTCTTTGTGCCTAACATTTTGTCAGGCACCCTATTTTAGGTTATTTCCAGGCCTGCAGTCCATGATATTAACTGGAGAGGAGACATATCTTCTCATATTGAAGGAGCAAATACTAATTTTCATACAAAAAGTTTTTTATTTTCGTTCAGACAAAAGGAGTGAAAAATCTGTATATGGCATAGTTTGTCTCAAGAAACTCCTGACATCTAGAGGGGGGTTAGGTGGTTGAATGGTAAGCGTGTGTGCGCCTGCCATTGAGTAAACTGGCGTGGTTTCGAATTCATGGTTGTACGTGGCAAGGAGTAGGATCGCCTGTCCAACCTCGTGGGTTTTCTTCAGATACTTCGGTTTCCTCCCACTGCTAAAGACCCCTACGTGCAAGCGAATTATTGAAATAAAATTAAACCATATGTTAGTCCAGAAATGGCCTAGTTTGTGTCAAGTGGACGTTAAACCCCATTTCTCTCTCTCACACATCTAGAGTAGGTTTCCTAGCCCTGATTTTTCACACATTCAGTGGGTGTGATAGCACATCCAGAATCCATAACATTGACCAGAAATTGTTGTTTCAAAAGCTTATTAAAGGAGATCCTGAAACAGTAACAGAATGTGCAATATAGACCTTTTATTACGTCACGTCTTTCTGTGGTCGCCATCTTATTGATGGGAGTGTTAATACAAGCACCTTCCTCTTGTCCCCAAATTAACTGTGTTCATGAACTATCATGATCAATGATAGTATTTCTAGGGCAGTTTACAATAGCTAAAAGATGACAACCACATAAAGACAAGGCATGGCAGTACACCATAAACTCTCCATGTTGTGTCATTGTTATGTCAGGTGTATTGTTTTTTGGTCTAAAGACATTTCAGTGTTCTGGTGACTCGTATATAGATTTATCAGGAATAAAACAATGAAACCAAAAGTTTAAACGTTTTAGTACGTAGTGTATTAAATGTGATTAATAAGACGAATGATGATGGCTTTTATAAGCTTTAATCAACTTGAAGGAAGCATGGCAAAATCATAAGTAAAAGACGGCCGAAGGTCAAGGACGCAAATAGTGCCACCAGAAGTACTTCCGTCAATAACAAGACGAAAGTAGAAATAGAAAAACAACGATCAATAATTATCACACGTAGATGTACCGGTCGTCATAGTATGTCATTACATGGCTATATGACGTCATATAACTTTTAATGGGGTCATTTGACATTTTTTATATCTTCTTATATGTTTATTATATACATACAGCTTCTTAAACCAACCATTTAGGATTTTCTTGAACATTGAGTAGTCCATACTCACGCAGTGTTTCGTTTGATTAGAGGTAATCCTACTACACACTGCTATTATGAGTGGATATTGTTGTTTTAAATTTTGATTGGTCAGTAGTCCATCTACCAACCAATCACTAGCTGCCCTACAAAAGCTTTACATTTAAAACGAGTGCCAATATTGGACAAAATATGTTTACATAACGTTATGTCATGGCTCACGATTTTATTATGCCTAATTAAGCCGTGCATAGCAGAATACTGCAGTAAAACTAATTGCGTGATAAACGGGGCTATCAAGTTGAATGAAATGTAACAATACTGTTTGGAAACGAACATACTTTCACCGTTTTTAATACCTTAAATCACTGTCCAAAGTTTTAGGGAAGACCCTGATTAAATGAAGGACTGTCATATGTTGCTGTACTTAAGTGATAGCTTTCATTGAACGTAAAGAATAGGCACACTCACGCATAAGTTCAAGAAACAGACGCTATTCCAGCAATGGCCAGAGAGGGATTTCTCAGGCCCTTACTTTAGGAATTTGCGAGTAGTCCAATGTTGGCCATTTTGGATTTTACCAATTTTTACCACTTTCTGGTATGCAAAATTTGGTAAACTTTTGGAATATCATAAAGTACACCTAAATAGATGCAAAAATGTATTAAAACCTTTTCTCGCAATTTGTTGGGGTAAAATCATAAATTGACTGGACTAATGAACGACTATTTGGCATTGACAATTTGGATTGCCGTTTACTTATGGGAATTTTGGGTTCATGGTCGAAGTCAAGGTCATAGTGTATTACTGTCTGGGCAAAATTTCCCCCAAAACACACTGTATAGCGTGTGCCCATCTTAATTAGCCGAGTCTGAACAGAACTGTAGGTTATTATACCCCATGTCATTTCATTTATTCAGATTGCGACAAAAATAATGTGTGTGTTTCATGTGCTAGCCTTGTAAAAATTTAAGAAAATAGGTTGCCAGGCAACGAAACATACGCCCACACAGCAGCCACATCGTCCTAGCAGTCAACAAGAGTTGTTGCATTTTAAGTAATCATCAGAAAATCATAATTCAAACTCACCCATAACTACGGTGTAACTGTGATATAATCCGTGTAACTGTGATATAATCAACTGTGATATAATAATTGTGACCACAAGCTAAAAAGGGTGATTTTTCAGACAATCAGGGGCCATAATTCAGGAAGTTACGATCCGTTATGGGCAAAATGCAATGGAACCAAGATCATTAGGTTGGTTATAAACATGTATTTCAAGTTTCATCAAAATCAGTTCAAAATTTTGACCTCTCTAGGGTCCACAACCTTGATATAACATATTTTCACACAATTCGCGTACAGACGGCGGCCATTTTATCCGTCAATTCTGGTCCGATTTTCACGATATTCAAATTGCCTCTTCATTACCGTGAGATAATCAAACGGTTTTTGAAATCGGATAATAATTTTGACCTCAAGAGGAACCACAAGCTAACAAAAGCGATTTTTCGGACAATCAGGGGACATAATTCAGGAAGTTATGATCCGAGGGCGCAAATATCGAAAGGAACCAAGATCTTTGGGTTATAAGCATACATGTCAAGTTTCATCAAAATCACTTCAAAATTGTGACCTCCATAGAGTCCACAACCTTGATATAACATATTTTCACACTATTCGTGTACAAACGGCGGTCATTTTGTCCGTCAATTCTAGTCTGATTTTCAAACTCTCACTTCATTACCATGTAACGGTGAGATAATCAAACGTTTTTTTAAATCAGATAATAATTTTGACCTCCAGAGGGCCCAAAAGCTAACAAAAGCGATTTTTTGGACAATCCGGGGATATAATTCAGGAAGTTATGATCCGATGGGTGCAAATATCGACAGGAACCAAAAACTTTGGGTTATAAACATACATGTCAAGTTTCATCAAAATCGGTTCAAAATTGTGATCTCTATTAGGTCCACAACCTTGATTTAACATATTTTCACACTATTTGCGTACAAACGGCGGCCATTTTGACCGTCAATTTTGGTCCAATTTTCAGGAAATTCGAGCTCAACCTTCATAACCATGGAACGGTGATATAATCAAACGTTTTTTTAAATCGGATAACAATTTTGACCTCCAGAGGGACCAAAAGCTAAAAAGGGCGATTTTTCGGATAATCAGGGGCCATAATTCAGGAAGTTACGATCCGATGGCCGCAAATATCGAAAAGAACCAAGATCTTTGGGTTATAAACATACAAGTCAAGTTTCATCAAAATCGGTTCAAAATTGTGACCTCTATAAGGTCCACAACCATAATTCAATCGAAAGGAACCAAGATCTTTGGGTTATAAACATACATGTCAAGTTTCATCAAAATCAGTTCAAAATTGTGACCTCCATAGGGTCCACAACCTTGATATAACATATTTTCACACTATTCGTGTACAAACAGCGGTCATTTTGTCCGTCAATTCTAGTCCGATTTTCACAAAATTCAAACTCTCACTTCATTACCATGTAACGGTGAGATAATCAAACGTTTTTTTAAATCAGATAATAATTTTGACCTCCAGAGGACTCAAAAGCTAACAAAAGCGATTTTTTGGACAATCCGGGGACATAATTCAGGAAGTTATGATCCGATGGGTGCAAATATCGACAGGAACCAAAATCTTTGGGTTATAAACATACATGTCAAGTTTCATCAAAATCGGTTCAAAATTGTGATCTCTATTAGGTCCACAACCTTGATATAACATATTTTCACACTATTTGTGTACAAACGGCGGCCATTTTGTCCGTCAATTTTGGTCCAATTTTCAGGAAATTCGAACTCAACCTTCATAACCATGGAACGGTGATATAATCAAACGTATTTTTAAATCGGATAACAATTTTGACCTCCAGAGGGACCACAAGCTAAAAAGGGCGATTTTTCGGACAATCAGGGGCCATAATTCAGGAAGTTACGATCCGATGGCTGCAAATATCGAAAAGAGCCAAGATCTTTGAGTTATAAACATACAAGTCAAGTTTCATCAAAATCGGTTCAAAATTGTGACCTCTATAGGGTCCACAACCTTGATATAACATATTTTCACACTATTCACGTACAAACGGCGGCCATTTTGTCTGTCAATTTTGGTCCGATTTTCACGCAATTTGAACTCAACCCCCATAACTATGTAACGGTGATATAACCAAATGGCTTTTTAAATCGGATAACAATTTTGACCTCCAGAGAGGCCACAAGCTAAGAAGGAAGATTTTTCGGACAATCAGGGGCCATAATTCAGGAAGTTACAATCCAATATGCGCAAATATCGAAAGGAACCAAGATCTTTGGGTTATAAACATGCATTTCAAATTTCATCGAAATCGGATCAAAATTGTGACCTCTACACTGTTCACAAGCTAAAAACGTGATTTTTCGTACAATCAGGGGCCATAACCCATGAAGTTACAGTCCGATACATGCCAATATCGAAAGGAACCGAGATCTTAGGGTGATAAACCTATATTTTACGTTTCATTGAAATCGGATAAAAATTGTGACCTGTAGACTGTTCACAAACAATTGTGGACGGACGGCCGGACGGACGGACAGGGGCGACGACAATATGCGTCCACATAAAAATGTGGGCGTATAATAAAAATTTTGACCTCCAGAGGGATCACAAGCTAAAAAGGGCGATTTTTCGGACAATCAGGGGCCATAATTCAGGAAGTTACAATCCGATTGGCGCAAATATCTAAGGAACCAAGATCTTTGGGTTATAAACATGCATTTCAAGTTTCATCCAATTCGGTTCAAAATTGTAACCTCTACACTGTTCACAAGCTAAAAAATAGGTTGCCAGGCAACAAAACATACGCCCACATAGCAGCCAAATCGTCCGGGCAGTCAACAAGAGTTGTTGCATTTTAAGTAGTCATCAGAAAATCATAATTCAAACTCCAGAGGGACCACAAGCTAAAAAGAGTGATTTTTCGTACAATCAGGGGACATAATTCAGGAAGTAATGATCCGATGGGCGCAAATATCGAAAGGAACCAAGATCTTTGGGTTATAAACATACATGTCAAGTTTCATCAAAATCGATTCAAAATTGTGACGTCTATGGGGTCCACAACCTTGATATAACATATTTTCACACTATTCGTGTACAAATGGCGGCCATTTTGTCTGTCAATTTTGGTCCGATTTTCACGAAATTCGAACTCAACCTTCATAGCCATGGAACGGTGACATAATCAAACGTTTTTTAAATCCGATAACAATTTTGACCTCCAGAGGGACCACAAGCTAAAAAGGGCGATATTTCGGACAATCAGGGGCCATAATTCAGGAAGTTACGATCCGATTGGTGCAAATATCGAAAGGAACCAAGATTTTTAAGTTATAAACATGCATTTCAAGTTTCATCCAAATCGGTTCAAAATTGTGACCTCTACACTGTTCACAAGCTAAAAGATAGGCTGGCACTGCCAGGCAGGATACGCCCACATTTTTGAGAGATGGATAGAGAACAAGCAATACCGAAAGTGATTTTTCCTACATCATTAAGTCCTGTATTTCATACTGTATTTGGAGCAGCCATTTCGTTGGTCAGTTCCAGTCTGATATTCATGAAATTCGAAGCCGACAATGATTATGGTGTGACGGTACACAACCTAGAAATGTTACTTTTCGTCAAAATCGGATAAGAATTGTGACCTGTAGAGAGTGCACAACCATGATATACCATATTTTTACACTATTCGCGTACAAACGGTGACCATTTCGTGTGGCAATTTTGGTACGATTTTCACGAAATTCGAACTCAACCTTCCTTACGTATGTACGGTGGAACAGTAATATAATCAGAGTTTTTTTTATAAATCAGATAATAATTGTTCGAGAGATAGACAGAGAACAAGCAATACCGAAAGTGATTTTTCCTACAATCAAAGGCCATAATTTATTAAGTTATAATTTAATATGTGCAAATATCGAAAAGAATAAAGCATTTCAGGTTTCATCAAAATCGAATTAAAAATTGTGACCTCTACAGGGTCCACAACTTTGATATAGCATATTTTCACACTGTTCGCGTACAAACGGCAGCCATTTTTTCTGGCAATTATGGTCCGATTTTCTCGAAATTCGAACTCAACCTCCCGTTGGATGTAACGGTGATAGAGTCAAACGTATTTTTAAATCGGATAATAATTGTGACCTCCAGAGGGACCATAGGTGATTTTTCCGACAATCAGGGGCCATAATTCAGGAAGTTACGATCCGATATGGGCAAATAACGAAAGGAACCAAGATCTTTGGGTTATAACCATGCATTTCAAGTTTCATCAAAATCAAATTAACATTGTGACCTCTACAGGGTCCACAACCATGATATACAATTTTTTAACAGTATTTGCGTACAAACGGCGGCCATTTTGTATGGCAATTTTGGTCCGATTTTCCCGAAATTCGAACTCAACCTTCCTTACGGTGTAACGGTAATATTATCAACCGTTTTATTAAATCGGAGGATAATAATTGTGACCACCAGAGGGACCACAAGCTAAAATAAGGCGATTTTGCGTATAATCAGGGGCCATAATTCAGGAAGTTACGTTCCGATATGCGCAAATATCGAAAGGAACCAAGATCTTTGGGTTATAACCATGAATTTCAAGTTTCATCAAAATCGATTTAAAAATGTGACTTTTACAAGGTCCACAAACCATGATATACAATTTTTTAACAGTATTCGCGTACAAACGGCGGCCATTTTGTATGGCAATTTTGGTCCGATTATCCAGAAATTCGAACTCAACCTTCCTTAGAGTGTAACGGTGAAATAATCAAACGGTTTTTTAAATCGGATAATAATTGTGACCTCCAGAGGGACCACAAGCTAAAAAGGGTGATTTTTCGGACAATCAGGGGCCATAATTCAGGAAATTATATTCCGATAGGTGCAAATATCGAAAGGAACCAAGATCTTTGGGTTATAAACATACATGTCAAGTTTCATCAAAATCGGTTCAAAATTGTGACCTCTATAGGGTCCACAAGCTAAAAACGTGATTTTTCGTACAATCAGGGGCCATAATCCATGAAGTTTTCATCCGATACATGTCAATATCAAAAGGAACCGAGATCTTTTGGGGATAAACCTATATTTCAAGTTTCGTCAAAATCGGATAAGAATTGTGACCTGTAGAGAGTCCACAAACAAATTGTGGACGGACGGACGGACGTCCGGACGGACAGGGGCGACGACAATATACGTCCACATAAAAATGTGGGCGTATAAAAACGTGATTTTTCGTACAATCAGGGGCCATAACCCATGAAGTTACAGTCCGATACATGCCAAAATCGAAAGGAACCGAGATCTTAGGGTGATAAACCTACATTTTAAGTTTCATTGAAATCGGATAAAAATTGTGACCTGTAGACTGTTCACAAACAATTGTGGACGGACGGACGTCCGGATGCACAGGGGCGACGACAATATACGTCCACATGAAAATGTGGGCGTATAAAAACGTGATATTTCGTACAATCAGGGGCCATAACCCATGAAATTACAGTCCGATACATGCCAATATCGAAAGGAACCAAGATCATAGGGTGATAACCCTATATTTTAAGTTTCATTGAAATCGGATAAAAATTGTGACCTGTAGACTGTTCACAAACAATTGTGGACGGACGGACGAACGAACAGGGGCGACGACAATATACGTCCACTTGAAAATGTGGGCGTATAAAAATAGTTATTGGATCACCATAGAAAAAGCCCTCTATAGGCAATTTCGTTTTTTCATATTTTTGATGCCTAATAGGTGTACATGTAACACCGTTCGACTTTCAGGGAATGTAGCTTGTCGACGTGTGTTCTTTAAGTGTCAGAATCAGAAATGACTACAGATTTTTGGAATGGATCTTCAACACTTTATTTAAGGAGCAAAATATTAACAGCAACAATTTAACAACTTATAATTTCCTATATCGGACCTCCAACTAGTATGTTCCCTAAGCTGGTCTCTCCAATTAATGACTATCTACATTGTAGCATACATTTGTCTATTTATACAAATCAGTTACTTAGAAAGTGTTGACATAAACATATAATTATCGAAGGATTAAGACTTAAGACATTTAAAACAATAGTTAGAAGAGATTTAACAGATCAACCACTTTAGTTGCCAGTCTGTTATAATTTGACTAACAGGTTAATTGCTGTCTGCCTCTAATGACTAACCAAGCATTAATGAAAATTAAAATATAAATTTGCAATTTAAAACAGAATTGAAAATAATAAAATAACATATTAAAACAGAATTGAAAATAATAAAATTTCAAAATAACATATGACCTAGACATCGGTCATACCAGGGGCTTAAAAATCCACTAGCCCGACGCCCGGGACTACCAAAAATAACCTACGGGCTAGTGACCTATTTAGCCATACTAGTCCTGGGCTAGTGCCCTTTCATTGCTCAATTTTTCTGTGATTTAAACTAGATAAATGAGATATGAAATACTGCACTTTTATTTCTCCAAACCAAATGAACTATATAACAATAGTTTTTCTGTAGTGAACACGGGAAGGTTGTTGTTGTTCTTGGTGTTTAACGTCCGCTTCCACCGAAGGTGATATCGCAGACAAGTCTTATTTTTTCCATTTTCATTATCTTAGCACGCGCAGGGGTCTTTGCTGTGGGAGGAAACCGGAGTGCCCGGAGGAAACCCACGAGGTTGAGAAGGAGCCCCTATCTCCATGCCACATACGCTCACACCAGGGCTCGAAACCACAGCCGCAAGCCAGAGGTGACCGGCCAGCTAGAGGTCGAAGCGCGGCACTGTAGACCACTAGGCCATCCCAACAACACAGGAAGGTTGTACCTCTTCTATTTATAGTGGGGCTAAATATAGATCTCAGTCAATACAATCTAAAGTCATGTGATAATCTATACAATGCATGATGGGGGATGTAAGAAGCATTTCCCATCTCTCGCAATTTAAAGTCATGTGATAATCTAGACTACGATGCATGATGGGAGATGTCTACTTTAGTTTTTAGTTATATCGTAGAAATACATAAGGACCTGCGTTGTCTGCTATTTATCGGATATATTGTAATGAAAACTAGTTCAAATAACCAAGAACAAAACTTGGAATATTAATCAAATTGGTCCTTCATTTATATCCCGAGGCCACTTTCTGTTGGCATACGTCGACACAGTATTAGATCGAGAACAGTATCCCGTGCGGTAATTTGATATGCGGTGGAGTTGAAAAACAGTCGTCATATGGATTGAGGCCCGGAAAAATTGTATACTCCACATCGATTTATATACTCCGTATAATATGGAATACAGTTCAGTTAGAAAGAATACATTTAATGTGGTCAAATGGGTGACAATCTGCAGTGTACATTATTGTCATTATTGACGATTAAAGTTTGTAACTTGTCCAACTACGGACTAGTGGAACTGGATGCCGGGCTAGTGTCTGACAGTAGACTACTAGCCCGGGGCTAGTGGATTAAAAAATATTTTAACGCCCCTGGGACATACATGTACTTTCCCTAAATAATGTTCAATACCCGTGTACTTTTTTTACACCCTGTCGGCAACTCGACTAGGGATGTGATTAGCCAGCCCTAAATAGATATGTAGCAGTTTACCTTCCCCATGCTTACAACTGAATCTTTAACCCCCTTTACATTACAAATTTTAAGCGTACCAGAAATGGCACGTTTCTTTTTTTGTAAAGTAAACAGGTCAAAGGGAAGCGTGCCGGGCCTGGTACGGTTCCAATCTGGCCCACTGAAGTGAGGTACGGTACAGTACCAGGAATGGCATGCTTTAAATTTTTGTAGAGTAAAGGCTACCCGGTCTGAGCACAGATTACTGTGCAGTGCGCATGCCCCAAATGAACCTTGACCTTTTTGCAGTGAACTTTGACAGCTCTGTCATCAGTTCAATCAAAATGGCTAATACAAGCTATGCTATGAGTAATACATGTACAAGCAGTATTTATAAAGGCGACGAAAGCATTTATAATAAATAGCTGGTAGCCTGATATCATTCAAAATAGGCATCAAGTCGTTAAAAATTGACCATTGCTTCTTGATTCCTTTCGTACTTTCAATAACAGAAAAAAACAAAAGAGATAGTGCCAAATGCACCAAAATCAACAGCCATAATTCTTTTCATCTGGGAAACTTACTTAGGGACTGAAATTAACTTTTCTGTGTGGAGTTCCACATTTGGCTTGTTTGGCACGGTTCAGAGACAGGTAATGTAAACAGGTACATTTCTTGAAATTTATCGCGACCTGGAACCATGCCTAGCACGGCACGCTTATCGTGGCCAAGTATAAACGGGGCTATTAACCAGTAGCCTCTCACATTATTCAAAATTATTGTAGTTAGGTTAGGTTGTCACTATCTTACACATTTCAAAATAATTACAATATTATGCTATAAAATACATGTATCTACTTAATATATCTGTTAGAAGTGCATAATTGCAGTAGCACCCATAAACATACATGATAAAGATAAAGTAATAAAGTATCATAAAGGCCCGGAGCGGGGGAGCTCGCCGAAATCAAACTGGCCCTCAGTAGCTCCAGCCTTCACTTGGAGATAACACCCTTCACTAACTGCGAATCAAGCCAGCCCTCAGTCCCAAATTCGCTGGATGATCAAGACTTCAGTAAAATCACATGATCGATATGGGCTAATCTGAGCCTTCGATAAATAAAATGAACTGAAAGTAGTCTATTTTTAGTAATCCATTTCTTGGTTAAAAATAAAAATGCTTTTATCTCTTCTAAAGTATGTAATCATGAATGTGCCAGAAAATAACAAGTAGACTTAGAGAGCCATAGAAACTTACTTTCCGGTGATGTATGGAGCAATAACTGGAATTTCGTATTAAGACACGTATTTTGACATAAAACACTCGCCCCACCCCACCACTCTCTTTAATTCAGCTAGTGTAGGCAACCAAACATGTATCAATTTTAATTTAAAAAGTATATATGCATTCCGCTGAAAATTCCAGCCATTATTTCACATATCATTGAAAAGCTTGTTTATTGCTCTCTTGAAATATATAAATAATTTTCTGGCACATTCATATTTACTTACCTTAATAACCGACCAAAGTTGAGTGGTATTTAACTTTATTACTATGATTATGAAGGGGGGGGGTTATTAGATGCCAAAATACGGTTCTTAGTACGAAATTCCAGCCATTATGTCACATATCATTGCAAAGCCTGTGTATTGCTCTCTTCAAATATATAAATAATTTTCTGGCACATTCATATTTACTTACCTTAATAAGCGATCAAAGTTGGGTGGTAAAAAACTCTATTATGAAGAGGGGCAGGGTGGGTGTTCAATGCTAAAATACGGTTCTTAGTACGAAATTCCAGCCATTATGTTACATATCATTGAAAAGCCTGTTTATTGCTCTCTTCAAATATATAAATAATTTTCTGGCACATTCATATTTACTTACCTTAATAAGCGATCAAAGTTGGATAGTACGTAACTATGATTATAAAGGGGGGGGGTATTCAATGTCAAAATACGGTTCTTAGTACGAAATTCCAGCCATTTTGTTACATATCATTGAAAAGCTTGTTTATTGTTCTTTTGAAATGTATAAATAATTTTCTGGCACATTCATATTTACTTACCTTAATGACCGACCAAAGTTGGGTGGTATTTAACTTTATTACTATGATTATGAGGGGGGGGGGTATTAAATGCCAAAATACGGTTCTTAGTACGAAATTCCAGCCATTATGTTACATATAATTAAAAAGCTTGTTTATTGCTCGTTTGAAATATATCAATAATTTTCTGGCACATTCATATTTACTTACCTTAATAACCGACCAAATTTGGGTGGTATTTAACTTTATTACTATGATTATGAAGGGGGGGGGGTGTATTAAATGCCAAAATACGGTTCTTAGTACGAAATTCCAGCCATTATGTTACATATTGAAAAGTCTGTTTATTGCTCTCTTCAAATATATAAATAATTTTCTGGCACATTCAAATTTACTTACCTTAATAAGCGATCAAAGTTGGGTAGTACTTAACTTTATTATTGTGATTATGAAGGGGGCGGGGCTATTCAATGTTAAAATACAGTTCTTAGTACGAAATTCCAGCCATGATGTTACATACCACTGAAAAGCTAGTAGATTGCTCTATTCAATTATGTAAATAAATATCTGGCACATTCATATTTACTTATTTTGATAGATGATCAAAGTCGAGTGAAACAAAATTCTTTTAGATGGTGGGGATATTCAAAGTAAAAATACGAGTCTTAATACGAAATTCCAGATATCGTGTTTCATATCACTGAAAAGCACATTAATTTCTCTTTACAAATATATAAAAGAATTTCTGACACATTTATATTTACTTAATTTAAAAAAAAAAAAGATTAATGGTAAAGTGAAGGGTGGGGTGGGGGGAACTGAATGCAAAATTTCGTGTTTCTATACCTAAAAGTAAAGTTAATCCTCTATTGAAATGAATTTGTTTTATTTTTGGCTGAATGCATCTATACTTTTTAAATCAAAATTGATACATGTTTGATTGCCTTCACTAGCTGAATTAAAGGGAGTGGTGGGGTGGGGCGAGTGTTTTATGCCAAAATACGTGTCTTAATACGAAATTCCAGTTATTGCTCCATACTTCACCGGAAAGTAAGTTTCTATGGCTCTCTAAATCTACTTGTTATTTTCTGGCACATTGATGATTACATACTTTAGAAGAGATAAAAGCATTTTTATTTTTAACCAAGAAATGGATTACTAAAAATAGACTACTTTCAATTCATTTTATTTATCGAAGGCTCGGATTAGCCAATATCCAGCACGTGAGTTCACTGAAGTCTTGGTAATCCAGCGAATTTGGGACTGAGGGCTGCCTTGATTCGCAGTTAGTGAAGGGTGTTATCTCCGGAGTGAAGGTTGAGCAAGTGAGGGCCAGCTTGATCTCGGCGGGGAGCTCGATAGTAAATTTTAAGACAAGGTCACGGCAATATTCATATGTAAAGGCCAATCCAACTGGTCAACGCTAAATTGTCGTTTATAGAAATTGGTGGATTGCAACAAAAATTAAGATACGCGAAAATAATTGTTATTATAATAAATTGCTGCGTTAGACAGGAAACGCACCGTCTTAGTGTCTTGTTATTCGAGTCTAAATAGTCAACAAACAAAATGGCGTTAAAAATGGATAAACTTTTCTCCTCGAAGAGTCTAAACTACGGTAAAATAAAAACTTTTTGGCAGATTCAGCTGAAATTTGATATGAGGTCTTGGCTAGTCTACCTGTATATGCCCTGAAAATTTTAAGTCTCTACGATCACGGAAACTGGTAGACATGCGTTACTGAAATAGAACCTCGATGACATCAATCAACAAATTTTCCTCGCTTGACAAATTAGGACTATTATTATTACTCATGGGTAAAGGATTTCTGCTCGACGAAAACCGGAATCTTTTTTGTTACTCACCCATAGCTGAGGTACTAAGACAAAGAATGGTTTTAAATCGACAGAATTAGGATTCCATTATCCCAATCATCAGAAAATATAAAATAGTGGTCAGGAATTCAGCATGAATTTAAGATGGCTGGTGATCACGTGACAAAATACTTTTCCTTCTGGTATCAGACTAGTGATTCAATTCTCATTGCGATTTCTATGCCATTTCTAACAATTTTTCAACCACCCAATGGTTTTAATTTTACATTTCTAGTGAGCGCACATATCGGAGATGGTTGGCTGTTTCGATGTTTTACCTGCACCAGATCAAACGCCCGGCAAACGGGTGGTTTTAATACAGTACAACGTAAAGTAGCCTATAGGATATTATGGTGTTCTATTTCGGCGACGCAAACGTCGCGTCGTGCGTCGCCTTTTTCAATGTTAATTGATAGGGAGAAAAAAGCGACGCGAAGTTTTTAACACGACGTCGCCCTTAAAAAGGCGACGCGTCGCGCGTCGCATCGCCCTTCGCGTCGCCTTTTCTAAGGTGATGAAATGCCCATGTACCAGGAGAATTCATTTACAGTTTATTTGCCGTTTGGTATTTTAATACCTTCAATTCAATAATTTATTTTGGACACAAGGAAGTGATGGATAATGGCCGAAGACTGTCCATTATGTAAATAGAAAGAACACTGAGGAGCGTTAGCCGCGAAGTTTTTCTTTGTATTTACATAATGGACAGTCTGGGGCTATTATCAAACTTAAAACATAGCACCATAGAGATACAAATAATGGATAGTTTTCTAAAAGAACAAGCCACAAAATAATGGACATATTCTTAAAACAATATGCACATGCTCAGGAAAGCATGTGAAAAACACTCACGTCAAACAATGCATGCTTACACAGACAGTCCAAGTCCAAAATGTTCAACATGGAGACGACTAGAAATGGTTCCACTACTGATGCCTTCCGTCATACTTCAGGCAGCTATAGTTATCGTTACATTATAGTAACTAGGAGACGACATGTTTATTTATAAGCCAGTAGAAAACAAATATTAATAATGAGAATAAATGTGATAAGCATGTGGATACTGTTTACTCGATATGGAAGATAATAGCTGTAAAAATTGTGATGATCTTGATATGCGGGATAATAGCAGTCAAAGTTGTGATGGAAAGGATGCCTACAAAAATGATTTAGATATTGTTAATATTTTCAGTACCGTGCTGTGCGGTTAATATGGAGGGAAATAGCCATCCAAACTTTGATTTGAAATTGAATATATACTCTGATAAAAGTGACAGGACACAGGATCAAAGGCAAAAACCAATTCACGAAATTCGAACTCAATATGGTGTAACTGTAACGGTGATATATTTGAACGGTTTTTAAAATTGGATAAAAAAAAATTGTGGCCTGTATAGGTTACACCGACTCAGAACACCTGTTTTTTTTCCAATCAGGGGCAATAACCCAGGAAGTTACGGTCCGATATGCGCCAATATCGCAAGGAAACAAGAACTTGGGTTTATAAATGTTAGGCGCAATCTTCACCCCTCGCGCAGATTGCAATCTGCGCTGTCGTTGTGCGCAGATTGCACTCCGCGCGCGCAGATTACAATCTGCGCTGATGAAGCAGGGGCCAGTTTCACAAAGCAACTTACGATGAAATATTTGCGTAAGTTTAGCGTAACGTAAACTTACGTAAAAATCGCGTTTAACTAAACTTCTTAACTTACGAAATTCGTAACTTTTATCGTAAAGTCTACGGCAACTCTAACCTTGTCGTAAGTTGGAAATTTTTCGTATTTTTGACAACATGAACGCCTTTATATTTTATGCGTATCAGGGGGTAGTTTCACAAAGCATCTTACGATGAAAAATTTATCGTAACGTAAACTTACGAAAAAATTGCGTTTCACTAAAATTCTTAACTTACAAAATTCGTAAATTTGATCGTAAAGTCTACGGCAACTCTCACCCTGTCGTAAGTTGGATTTTTTTACGTATCTTGGACAAAATGTCAGCATTGTTACTTTATGCCAGTGGTTCCCAACCTGTGGTACGCGAGCACTTTCGGGGTCATGAACGTTTTTTAGTTATTTTTTACTTCACAAAAATGTTTACTGCCTAACACAAGATAATACCCATTATTTCCTCAGTTTGTATATGTTACCATTCTTATTATTATTTTGTATAGGCCTACTTACTTATATTTTATCTCTATACTTCTTTATCTATTTCTTGATTGATTAATCTTTTTTTGGGAAAGAAACAGATAGCCCACAGCTCTCGCATTGAGTTGGTTTTTTGTCCCCCGCCTTTCGAAGGAAGTTAGGGGACTATTAATAAAATGGGTTCGTCCGTCTTTCTGTCTGTCTGTCCGTCACACTTTTTGGGACACAATAACTCTCTTCCTAATTCAGCTAGAATGTTCAAACTTGGTGTATGTGTTTCTTAGGTCAATGCCTTGATGGAGTTCAAAGATGAGCATTTTCCGCTTAGGGTAAGCAGAGATAAGCAATTTGATTGGTTGATGCTTTGGGACACGATAACTTTAGTTCTAATTAAGTGAGAGTGATGAAACTTGGTGTATAGTTTCATTACAGTAATACCTTGACTAAGTTCGATAATGAGCATTTTCTGCTTAGGGTTAGCAGAGCGATGCGCAATTTGATTGGTCGAGACTTTGGAACACAATAACTCTTCTTCTAATTGAGTTAAAATGTTCAAACTTGGTGTATATGCCTTAAGGTCAATGCCTTGATGGAGTTCGAAGATGAGCATTTTCCGCTTAGGGTAAGCAGAGATAAGCAATTTGATTGGTCGAGACTTTGAAACACAATAACTCTCCTTCTAATTGAGTTAAAATGTTCAAACTTGGTGTATATCCTTATTAGGTCAATGCCTTGATGGAGTTCGAAGATGAGCATTTTCCGCTTAGGGTAAGCAGAGATAAGCAATTTGATTGGTTGATGCTTTGGGACACGATAACTTTAGTTCTAATTAAGTGAGAGTGATGAAACTTGGTGTATAGTTTCATTACAGTAATACCTTGACTAAGTTCGATAATGAGCATTTTCTGCTCAGGGTAAGCAGAGCGATACGCAATTTGATTGGTCGAAACTTTGTAACACAATAACTCCCCTTCTAATTGAGTTAAAATGTTCAAACTTGGTGTATATGCTTATTAGGTCAATGCCTTGATGGAGTTCAAAGATGAGCATTTTCCGCTTAGGGTAAGCAGAGATAAGCAATTTGATTGGTTGATGCTTTGGGACACGATAACTTTAGTTCTAATTAAGTGAGAGTGATGAAACTTGGTGTATAGTTTCATTACAGTATTACATTGACTAAGATCGATAATGAGCATTTTCTGCTCAGGGTAAGCAGAGCGATAAGCAATTTGATTTGCCGAGACTTTGGAACATAATAACTCTCCTTCGAATTGAGTTAAAATGTTCAAAATTGGTGTGTATGCTTATTAGGTCAATGCCTTGATGGAGTTCGAAGTTGAGCATTTTCTTCTTAGGGTAGGCAGAGATAAGCAATTTGATTGGTTGATACTTTGGGACAAGATAACTTAGGTTCATCTTGATTGATGATTTTTATGCCAATACAATGACTGCATTCTCATTCAGTAATGGATTCGACAGTAACAGTGTATAGAAAGGGCCAGAGGGGCCCTTTTGTCAAGCGTGGGGGCCCTTTTGTCTGGCCCTAACTAGGGTACATTTTCATTTTTCTCGTCGGTTTTAGCATTTTTCTTTATAAAATACTTTTGGATGACACTTCGTGTACAGTTTGATTGCTCGATACGTTTGAAAAAAATAAATGTGCGATTAATTAATGTGTCATCTATTTATTTTGGGATTTCGGCGGGGGACATCAGCCTCACTGTTGGCTTGTTTTTTTAGTTCTTTTGTGTGTTCCACTTGTAAAAGTATTCAGATAAAGTACTGCTATGACGGATGTGGCGCCAGACAGGGTAAGCTTACTCTTCCGGACACCTGTTGCCACTGTTTGTCGTGAATTTTGTACACGGGGAGCAGTCCATTTTCTGATTACACTATTTTGCCTTTTACGTTTTTCTACGACTTCGAATTCTGTCTTATGGTTTGGATTGTTCGTACTTGGTTTTATTTTATTTGATCGAATTGAGTTTTTCTAGAACCAGGTGGTAGCCTACGTGGCGACTGTACGGGACCTCCAAATGGTACTCTATCACAAAACGGTTTGCAACCATTGTTTTATGCGGATCGGCAATTCGGCGAGAGAGAATATTTAGTGACACCCGTACGGACGAGGAGTTAGTTTCACGTAATGAAATGAAATGGGGTTTAACGTCCTACTCTTCTGTGCCTGACTTGGGCTAATGGAAGACGGGCATATGCCATACAGTGTGCTATGAGGGAAATTTTGCCCGGGCAGCGGCGCTACGGCCTACTCTTATATCGAATTCCAACTGCCAAGGGATCTTTTACGAGTACGCCAATGTGTACACGGGGCCTCGGTTTTTCGTACCACCAGAACGACTAGACCGCTGTCCTTGTCAGGCCCTCATTCCGCATCACTGACAAGGGGAAACCACGCCGGAAAATCGAGATGGACTTTCTCGGCCAATGCAGGGATCGAACACCCGACCTCCAGGCTAGCGAGCCAGCGCCTTGCCCACTTAGCCACCGTGATTCCCTAGTTTCACGTAACAAACTTGATTGGACCAGTAGGCAGTAGTTGTTCACTGTATTAATGATGATATCAAAACCGCAACTTGCCAATCGAAATCCTACTGTACAACTTACAAGTCCTGATTGCATTACAGTAGGCCTACTATGCCACACCTAGCTTCCAAAAATTCATCCACATGATCACGGGGTTAGTGTACCATCAGTGTCTAGAGTAATTTATCGTGTTTCACGAGCAATAACAACCCGTGTTAACGAATAATTATCAATAAATTTCCCCTAAAGAGTGGGCCTACGCCTATCGGGGCAAAGACGGACACAAATATTCTCCCAAGCTCAGTCTTTCGATTACCTAGTCAGACTGCTGCTCAATTTTCCTTTCAGAATTCCACAATTCTACGCCCTCAATCGAAACACCGAGAGCTGTTCCAATTTTGTTTTCGATTTTAATTTTCATGCTTTCTATTTCGGCTTTTGACAGACTGACAGTCGACGTATGCTACTGTGTCTCACGCGCTATGACGTAGCAAAGAAAAACAAGTAAACAAAAGGCATGAAAATAGCTTTTTATTCATAAATACACAGCTATGCTTAGCGTATATATATCATTTCATCGTTTATGTTTCAAATGGTTAGGATAAAACCCAACATAACGGTTATAATGCCGAATTTGTCAACATTATGACTGGGGGAATGTTTACAGAAGTTTGAATGAAATGACGTGGCGTATCTACGTAAAAAGATACGAGAAAAAGTTAAGAAAAAACTTACGCCGACCTTTGTGAAACCCGCGTAAATAATTCGTATCTTTTTCGTAATTTTTTTTTAACGTAACGTTTTTTCTTAAATTTACGAACTTTTTTAAAACTGCCCTCAGAAACTTCGTTGGGAGAGAATATTCAGTGATAGATTAAACCCTCCCGACATCCATACAGGCGAGAAGTTAGTTTCGCGGTACAGACTTGATCGGACCA
This sequence comes from Patella caerulea, assembly GCA_036850965.1. Lineage (NCBI taxonomy): Eukaryota > Metazoa > Mollusca > Gastropoda > Patellidae > Patella > Patella caerulea. The sequence continues at coordinate 14,697,578 of JAZGQO010000015.1, read as the reverse complement.
ATATAGTACCGTACATGTTATTAACTGTATTAATTATGATATCGAAACCGCAACTCATCGATCGAAATCCTTGTCATCTGTAGTGTACAAACTACAGTACAAGTGATTGCATTACGATAGGGGTGATCACGTGGCTAAGGCGCTGGCTCGCTAGCCTGCAGGTCGGGTTCGATCCCTGCATTGGTTGAGAAAGTGATGCAGAACGGAGGGGCTGACAAGGACAGCTGTCTAGTCGTTCGGATGGGACGTAAAACCGAATTCCCGTGTACACATTGGCGTGCACGTAAAAGATCGCTTGGCAGTTTGAATTCGTTGTAAAAGAGTAGTCCCCGTCTTCCATTAGCCCAGGTGCAGAAGAGTGGCACGTTAAACCCCATTTCATTTCATACATTACGATAGGCTACTATGCCACAGGTAGCTTCCAAAAACTCATTGCTGATGGCACAAGGGGTTAGCGTACCATCAGTGACTAGACTAATCGCCTTTTAATTTTTGTGGTCAGGATCGGGTATACCTGCTATAGTACCGGAAAGATAGGCTATGCATATATATAATATATATAGCTTATAGACTTGGCAGACTCAGGCTTAAAACTAGGGTCTCGTGGGCCTTTGATTGAAGGCAAGCATTTACACTACAAGTAGGCCTACAGCATAGTATTTAATTTGATTTATCACAAACAGGAACCTAGGAAAAATAATATCAGTAGGCTAGTTTTCATTTTAAACAAGATTATGGCCAACGCTCGGTATTACTATTATTATGCCTAGTATTGCTACTACTAGACCCTGTAGGCCTACATGTATAACTATAGATAGGGCCTTAAGAGTAAGCTTACAAATATTCTCTGACTTTCGATGACTTGGTCAGGCTGCTGCTCAACTGCCTCAATCAAAAAGCGGAGAGCTGCAGGGGTCCAATTTTAGACCCAATTTCGGCATTTGGCAGACTGACAGACGAAGCGCATGCTACCGTGACACGCGCTATGACGTAGCAAACAAAAACAAGTAAACAAAAGGCTTGAAAATATCAGTTTATTAATAAATACACTGCTAAATCTTAGCTTAAATATAAAGAATATATCATTTCGTCGTTTATGTTTCAAAAGGTAATGATACAATCAAACATAGCGGCTATAATGCCGACATTGTCAACATTTAGACCGTGGGAATGTTTGCAGAAGTTTGAATAAAGTGACGCAACATGACGTCATGAATGGTCACGACGTATTTACGAAAAAAGATACGTGAAAAAGTTACGCCGGCCTTTGTGAAACCGACGTAAATTCGTATCTTTTTCGTAAGTTTTTCTTTACGCAGTTTTTTTTCTTAAAGTTACGAACTTTTGTGAAACTGCCCCCTGGGGCGCAGATTGCCCACGTAGCGCTGATTACCCCTCGATGTTTTTCGAGATGTTAGTTGTCTGTCAGACGTATATATATTTGCCCACGTTGCGCTGATTACTCTTCGATGTTTTTCGGGATGTTAGTTGTCTGTCAGACGTAAATATATATATGACCTGCCCCCTATCGGCTTTGTAGTGAATAATTTTTAAAATCACAACATAATTAGCGTGTGTGCATAGAAAATAAGATTTAATTTGAAATTCTGTCAGCAGTATCTCATAATCGGTGCTGACCACGTAACTGAATGTAAAAAATATTTGCTGTTGTTTGACGTAACTACATATGGTTACAATTTATGTGTTAAGGGCGTTGAGCAGTCTAAGATTCGCACTAACTTTTCAACGCCAATCTTATTAAGTCTTTGCAAACTTGTTCCACTTATAAAATAACTCAGAAAACTCTCGAAAGTCGCGTCGTTTTATGTGTAACAATGGAGATACGAGGCGGAGGAATAAAACTATTTATAGCAAACGAGACTGATTCCCTGACCTAGATCAGGTGTTGAATAAATTATGACGTCGTGCACGCCAGTCACGTGGTCAACAAAGACGTGGCCAATCTGTTTCACAGAGAATTACTTAGGAATTAACTCTGTAACAGATGAGTGTCCATAGCACGTGCGTTGACTGCAGTCATTGGCTCAACGGCTCGTGCAATGTTTACTTAACACCTAACTGCTTCGGGCAAAATGACGCATTTTACTCATTTTAATACCCATTTACACTTAATAGGAAATATTTTTTAACTTCAATTACTTCAAACGTCTTTATTTATTTTTCTGTTACCTCAAAAAAATGTTTGAGAATTTAATTTGTCGGAGTAAAAAAGTTAATATACCGTACTAATTAAGCCTCGCCGATGTCATGCTTATCAGTGATTGTAGCGGCCAAGCGAATATTCACTGCGGGATCAGTTTGAGACGTGGCTTCAACAGGAGTGGAAGATGTCACGTGACCAGAAGGAATTCCCTGTATGACGCTATTATCCAGGTCTATTTATCTATCACGAAAGGAACATGACGGATTTTTTTTTTATGGTCAAAGATTACTATTTTTTGAATGCATAACATGATTTAGAGTGCGGTGGAGTAGTGCAGTGAAGTAATTATTTACTTTTACATCCGAATTGTTGTATTTTAATACTTGTTGTCGACGTATTCAAAGAATTAACCCAAAATCGCAAAATCTCGTTTGAAGGTAAATAATTAACAACAATTTTAAAATACTTTGAGTTGGTATTTTTTAACGTTTTTGGTGTCGAAATGTAGCTTATAACCTCCACTTTCGATCTACTGGTGGGATTATCAATAAATCTTTTGAGCTTGTACTAATAGAATTTCCAAGAAAACGCATCGTTTTTTTGCGTTTCCATGGATACAAGACAAACCACAACCTATAGCCAAAAATTGACCAGTGTATTTTTGGGACTTGCTATTAGCATTGTTCATGCGAAATTTGATGAAAATATCTGCAGGCATAACTGAGAAAATTCTACTTTTGTTGTCATCAATACCCCTTTTTATCATGCTTTTGGGCCAAGTTTGGAACATAGTTGGTAAATAAAATTGGTATTTATTTGGTGATTAATATGTAGTTTATCACCCCAAATAACAAAAAATGTTATATCTTATCAACAAAAATTACAGTGCTAGCTTTAAAATTTGCATTTTAGACTACTCAACGCCCTTAACAATTAATAGAAAAAAGAGATTTTGAAAATATTCATTGATTCAACTTGGTCATCGTTTTATTCTTTCTATTATTCATATTCCATCAAGAGGAACTTTCTTTTATAAAAATGGCTGACTAAATTACTACGTGCACCAAACAACGATAATTTTTCATTGGTTAGGGCCGTCTAAACGCGTGTAAATTTAGAGTAGCTATTGGCTAACAACACGCATAAACAACCTTATTTACATATTGCATACATAATAGTTATTGTGTTTTGTGTAGGATGGCATGCAGGCTCATGCAGCCCTAAAGAAGACGATAACATCGCGCGTACTATTAATATATAACATCCGCTTGGTCGTAAAATGCGTAATAAACTTGACCAAAAAAAAAAAAAAAAAAATCTAGTTCCGGTCATGAGCACGGATCACCCATCTACATGTTTTCCTCAAATGCATACGGCCAATTACTGGTCTGGTAATAAACTTGGAGTATCTTTCTTATATGATACTATATCGAGAATATACTATATCGAAGTGTTTGTAAGTATCGATTTCTAGCATCGGTCGGTAAACCTTACTGTTCTTACACGTACATAAAATGGCTTTCGATTCTATTTTATGTAAAAGAAACTTACTGTACGACGGTATTTTCACAAAAAAAACCCAAAACACACAATGGCCTATGATTGGTTCCAGTCTACGAATAAGGCCGCAGTCGCTTGGAATATACAGTAATAAATGTCCATCATTTAGAATATATTCTTTGAATGACTACCACCATATTACAGACGTGTAATTACACCACCGTCGCATGGAATATACAACAGTCATAAATGCCCGTCGATAGATTCTTTGAATGACCGCTATACCTATTGTTTAATTAATCCCCTTATCCAGACACATGTCTGGGTTTCATCCGAAACAACGATTACATGTCATTTGGGACTCACGTCATTTGGGACTCACGTCATTTGGGACTCGGTTGACGACGTTTGGGACTCGATTGACGACGTTTGGGACTCGATTGGGACTCGATTGACGACGTTTGGGACTCGATTGACGACGTTTGGGACTCGGGTATACGCCGTTTGGGACTCAGGTATACGACGTTTGGGACTCGAGAAAAAGTCACAAAATGCCAATTGAATTAAAAATATAATTTATTATAACAAAAAAAATAACATTTATTTTAACAAGATTGTATAGCATCGATTTTAAAAAAAAAAATTACCAACGATTTAAATAACATTTAATCACAGATTGAATAACAATTACAATCTGTTTCTCAGAGAATTACTTACGAATTATCTCTGTAACAGATAAGTGTCCATCCATATCTTCCATCGACGGGACCGAACACTTGAAACATTTCCAATCGAATGCGGTACCATTCCGGTTGAATTCCCGATATTGCTGCTGGGATATTCCCAAAATAATAAGGGTAAACACCATTGATATCATATGTATAATAATATACATTTCATTTATAGATATAATAATATACATCCGAGACCATTCCGTTTTTCTTGACACAAACATTATGCGCATTCACATAGCAAAAAAAAAAAAAACGTTTACGTACCTGAATCACACTTGCGATGTTGCCACAACTGACAACCATCACAAATAAGGGCTTCTTGTCGAGGACGGACAGGATCGGAACACTTGACGCAATTTACACTAGCCATAATTTTTTTTTTTTTTTTTAAACCTTTTATTATATACAATTAATTGAATATATAACAATTACAAATATATAATAAGTACAAGTATATAATAAATATAAATATATAAATATATAATATATATTACATTTGTGCAAACCGGTTTTATACGGCAGTAAAAGTAGGCTATAGTGTTGTCGGTCGCATGTTTCACTGAGAGACTGGATGATGTTGATGAACCGTAACCGGATGTTTTTATATCCCAGGTGACCAGGTAACGGTATTTCTTATGTTATCTATGATATGTAACAGGCCTTGCCCGAGTAGAGCGAAGCTGGTGTGATTGTTGTCAAATATAAAACCTTCATAATAAAGTTTCCACCAGTTGAAAAAAGAACAAAAAAGTGTGAGAATTTTCATTGACGTCAAAAATATGTGACGTCATTCATTCGACGCGTCATAGAAATAGAGACGACCATTGTAGAGATCGGTCGCATTATTTCTGTTGCCTCTTTTTTTTTTTTTTTTTTTTTTCAAATCATTTTTGGTGAAGCCTGTACCAAAACAGGCCCGGGACTGTACAGCGCAGTGGACGCTTACGGCTGGCCCCCGGATCCATTCACTTGATTTGATGTTTTCCGCAGGTTAATCTTATAGGTTTTTTGTTTCTCGTGTAGTGCGGTCCCCCTGCACTTACTACTAGAGACTCGAAATCTTACGGAAGCCCATAAGGGTCAATCAAATGAAAAAAAAATATTCTGACTATCTTGTAATTACAAGATAGCTACAAGATAGCTATCTTGTAGTTACAAGATAGCCTATCTTGTAATTACAAGATAGCCTATCTTGTTATTACAATATAGCCAAAGCCTTCTGACTATCTTGTAGTTACAAGATAGGCTATGTAATTACAAGATAGCCAAATTAGTTTTCTTGTATTTCAAGGTCGTCCCACACTGATTTATCGGATAGTTATAAGCCAAAGTGTGTGTGTGTGGGAGAGAGAGAGAGAGAGAGAGAGAGAGAGAGAGAGAGAGAGGGAGAGGGAGGGAGAGGGGGAATGGGGTTTAACGTCTACTCGACACAAACTAGGTCATTTCGGGACTAACATATGGTTTAATTTAATTCCAATAATTCGTTTGCGCGTAGGGGTCTTTAGTAGTGGGGTGGGGGTTGGATGGCGAATGGTTAGCACGTGCACGCAGTATCACAAAGCCTGTAATTGAGTCAACTGGCGTGGTTTCGAAACCCCTGTTGTACGTGACAAGGAGTAGGGTCGCCTGTCCAACATCGTGGGTTTTCTCCGGGTCCTCCTCTTTCCTCCCGCTGCTAAAGACGCCTACGCGCAAGTGCATTATTGAAATAAAATTAAACCATATGTTAGTCCCGAAATGACCTAGTTTGTGTCGAGTGGACGTTAAACCACATCCCCCTCTCTGTTTAGCAGTTGGAGGAAACCGGAGGACTGACAACCTGATGATGCCGATCCCGTAACATACAATAATACTTCGTTGAGCTGGAGGGTTGGCAGGTCGATTTGTTAGCACATGCGCACTGTATCGTAAAGCCTGTCATTGAGTCAACTGGCGTGATTTCGAATCCCCCGTTGTACGCGACAAGGAGTAGTATCGCCTGTCCAACATCGTGGGGTTTCTCCGGGTCCTCTGCTTTCCTCCCACTGCTAAAGATCCATACGTGCAAGCGATTATTGAAATTAAACTATATGTTAGTCGCGAAATGACCTAGTTTGTGTCGAGTGGACGTTACACCTCCCCTCACTCTCTTTAGCAGTTGGAGGAAACCGGAGGACTGGCGAGGATGGACAGGCGATCCTACTCCTTGTCACGTACAAATGGGGATTCGAAATGACTTATTTTTTGTCGAGTGGACGTTAAACCATATACCCCTCTCTGTTTAGCAGTTGGAGGAACCCGGAGGACTGACAACCTGATGATGCCGATCCCGTAACATACATAATACTTCGTTGAGCTGGAGGGTTGGCAGGTCGATTTGTTAGCACGTGCGTGTTTTATCTTAAAAGCCTGTCATTGAGTCAACTGACGTGGTTTCGAATCCCCCTTTTGTATGTCACGGGATCGGCATCACCAGGCTGTGCCCTCATTAAATACTATTCATACTCTCATTAACTTCATTCCCTCATTAATAGCATTTATGGTACATTGATTTCATGTTCTCCTTAAAGATACCTTCCGCGCGTACAAACTGTGTGATTTGATGATATATTTGGGCTAAAAATATATTCAAGCTAATTAATCTATCAAACGTTTGCTTCAAATCCCTCTCAAAACATTGTATACATCAGGAGATACCGCAAGCTATAAATAATCTGCTTTTAAACGCTATGTCAGTCAGCTCATTTCATTGATGGAGGGTCCGTTTTTCAGAATATCCCTTTCCTTACTTACTTTTCAAAAATCAAAATTTAAAGAAGTTTGAAAAATAGAAATAGCGTTCTGTGGCTTCAAAGAGCGTATTAAAATTGATGAGTCATGATATAAATATGCAGTTGGTGGGTGTATGAAGGCAATGGTATTTATGGGAGCATGGAATCGGTGTATGGTGACCTTTAAATTGGCATCTCGGTATCTTGTAATTACAAGATAGCTATCTTGTAATAACAAGATAGTCTATCTTGTAATTACAAGATAGGTTATCTTAGGCTATCTTGTAATAACAAGATAGCTATCTTGTAATAACAAGATAGCCTATCTTGTAATTACAAGATAGCCTATCTTGTAATTACAAGATAGTCAGAATTTTTTTTTCATTTGATTGACCCTTATGGGCTTCCGTAAAATCTCGCCCAATTTGGTAAGTTGACATGCGCTGACATGCGCATTGCCAGACATGCGCATTGCCAATTTTGCCCAGTGTATCCGGTTCCGGTCTGAATTTTTTCTTAATCAACAGTCTGTGGGCGACATTTTGCTTACGCTCCTGTGTTACCGGAAAAGAGCTTTGCTCAAGCACCGCGCTTCGCGCGATGCTTTAGAGCTTCGCTCTATATTAATGTCTTTATTATTTTGATAGAGTTAGTATATTGTTTTTTTCATAAGATTAATTATGGCCAATAGATTCTTTCATTCGACATGTCCTGTGTCCTATTTATAATTGTTGTAGGCTAGAGATAACATGTGACTTCGATCGTGGTCAGTGGCTGACTCGGTCAGTGTTTCACTACTCTAGTAGGGGGGTTATCTGTGTTTGTTGTTAGATTATACATAGCAATAGTGGCATTTAGTTCTTTGAGAAATTGTTGCGTCAATTCTGTGTTTATTTTGTTGTTTATTTTATTCTTTGGTTTGATTTTACATTTATATATTCCCACAATGTTTTCAGGTAATACAGTGTTCCACAAATTAAAATTGGTGATGTTACATAATGGAACAGCAGTGTGTATTTATTAAATTCAAAGTTTTTATTTATGGAGAATTTTTTTAGGTAGGTTTGGACGTTTTGTTAATAGAGTTTTATTGTCTCACATTGTAGGAAGATATCTGTAAATGTTTCCTCATGTTTCATGCATAGACTGCATTTATTGTTACTACATAGGTTTCTCTCGTATAATAATTGTTTTGTAGGCAGTGCTCGGTGTGTTACGAAAGTGACAAGGTCAAAATCGAAGAGGGTATAAGGCATACTAGCAAGTTGTTGCCATATTTTAAAGAAGTCTATTGTTGGATGTTTGTACATAATACTTGGTTTAATAAAGTCTAATTTATTTATTTCATTGTAGATATGTTTTAATTTTGGTGTTCTGAAAGATTTATTTTATCGCGGTAGTGAAGGTAAGTAGTTTTTTATGTTTTTATAAATTTGTGGTGTACTTACTGTCATAGGCGTAGGAGCTCAAAGTAATTCAGGGGGGCATAAGAGAAAATTGCCCGAAATCAATATAATATAATTAATATATACTATTCAAAAAAGTAGGGGATATTTGATTTTGGGGGCATAATACTAAAATATGCAAATGACTACGAAAAAAGTCACTATAGAACCTAACAGAAGAAACATTTCCAGTTACATGTGACGCCCAAACGCACCAATAGCGACCGCATGGAATGCAGGTGATGCTTGGGATCATCATGGGGTCCAACCCAAGATTTGCACGACTCTGACTTTGAATGTTACAGTCATTGTGGCATTGAATTCCAGGGTGGAAACATCAGTTTAATTGTTTTAGTGACCAGAAAACAAAGTTTGATATGCGTCGGCTTACCCAAAATGAAAGGTTACGTGCCCTTGACATGCTACAGATCGGCACAACACAGGCGGTTGTGGCGCGGACGATGAATGTTTCTCAGTCTGTCATAAGCAGGCTATGGTCCAGATACCGTGATACACAATCTGTACAGGACAGATCACGCTCAGGTCGCCCAAGGGCGACAACTCAAGCCCAGGATCGATGTATCCGTACCTTGGCCTTGCGAAATCGTGTCATCACAGCAAATCAGATCAGCGGAATCGACTGCATAGGGTCACCTTCGCGCCCGACGTCCTCGCGTGATCCCTTGTTTGAGAGATCATCACATTCAGGCAAGACGTCGTTGGTGTAGGGATCGTCAACACTGGGATAATCGACGCTGGAGCAATGTGATGTTTTCAGATGAGTCAAGGTTCACTGTTGATTTTTTGGACAGACGTAGGAGGGTGTGGCGTCGTCGAAACGAGCGCTTCCAAGACGTTAACGTCATCAGACATGATCGATTTGGGGGCGGTTCTGTTATGGTGTGGGGAAGCATCACTGTTGCTGGAAGAACGGCTTTACATGTTGTTGCAGGGCGTTTTACAGGCCAGTACTACCGGGACAACATCTTGGCAGTCCATGTTGTGCCGTTCGCACGACGTCATGGCCGCCGTTTCATCTTCCAGGATGACAACGCAAGATGTCACAGGGCCAGGATCGTTACAGGTTACCTCCAACAACAGAACATCACCACATTACCTTGGCCAGCACTGAGTCCCGACCTCTCCCCCATCGAGCATGTCTGGGACATGCTTGGACAGAGGTTATGTCAACGTCAACAACGTCCTGCCAATGTCCAAGAACTTGCTGCTGCGTTGCAACAGGAATGGGGCAATCTGGACCAAAATGACCCTAGACGTCTCATTAGGAGTATGCCACGTCGGATCAATGCTTGTTTGGCAAACAGGGGAGGATTTACCCGTTACTGACTTTGTTGTGATGCTGTGGTAACTTTGCTGTTTGACCCCGGGTATCATTTTACCCTTATAATTGTCAGTCTGTGCCTTACTTAGTCTAACGATCATTTGGAATAAATCGATGAATGTGAACTTCATTTCATTTTGTCATTTGTTTCTTCGTCAGTTTCATTAGGTGACTTTAATAACACTCAAAAATCAAATATCCCTTACTTTTTTTGAATAGTAGTATATATATCGAAATCAATATGATCAATATATAGTATATTATATTGATTATATATAATCAATATAATATAATATAAATCAATATAATTCTAAAAAATTAAACAATATTTTGATATTCAGAGATCATCGTCTCACCAAATTGATCGTACAAATCAGGACTCGGGAACAAAAGTAAAACATTTTAGAAATATGAGAGGCACGCCCATACGGCAGAATGTTCACAATTTCGTACAGTTTCTCAAGTAGTCCAATACTCTTTTTAGAAAAAGTGAGAGGCACGGCCATGACGTCCAGCAAAAATGACGTCCGAAAACGGGTGAATCCACCCTGGCAATTGGCTGTTTCCAAGCAGTTTTCCATTTGGCTCGTTTCCTCTGCCGTTTTCCGGCCCGATGCCCGTTTTTCGGGCAATACCGTTTTTTCGGGCATACCTATCATAAGAGAGCTTCGGGCATATTTTCGGGCATGCAGTGGACAAGAAAAAGACGAGAAAATACATTTCGGGCAGTGTGGATCTCATAGAAATAAGTTAGTTATATTTTTTCTCTAAACATTAATAGAAAAAAAAGGTCGTCGAATTTTTCATTGCCCGAAAATAAATTTTTTTTTGGGGGGGGGGGGCCCTGCCCCCCCCCGCCTCCTACGCCTATGCTTACTGTATGTGATAGTTTGTTGGATGCTAACCAAGGCAGTAATCCTTTAAGTGTATATCCAAACCAATACGCAAACAGATTAATCCACAGGTTTATATTATTTTTCATGATTATAATTCTTGGAGTGCCATTGCCCTTATTTTATTTTCTATGTTAGGCACATTTAGACCACCCTTATTGACTGGTTGGTGTAGTGACATTCTTTTGATTGTTTCTGGTGTGTCTTGGTAGATAAATCTAAATATTTCTTTATTTATAGTTTTATAATGTGTCTTGGTGGTGTGATAATTCGGCATGTGTACCAGAGTTTACTGAGTATGTAAGTATTTAGTACTAAAAGTTTATCTTTTATTTTTAGTTTGTATTTTATCCATTTATCTATTAGTTTGCTTAGTTTTGCCAGTATGGGTAGCCAGTTTTTTTCAACATTACTGAGACCAAACCATATTCCTAGGTGTTTTATTTGTGTTTTTATATTTATTTGTGGAATATCGTTTCTATGTATAGTAATATTATTTATTTTTATTATTTCAGTTTTTGATGGATTTAGTTCTGATCCAGAGGCAGAACCAAAAGATTCTATGTCTTCCATAAGGTAGGTATATGATGTACTGTTTGTTATAATTGATGATAGATCATCTGCATGTTGAAATAGTTTTATTTCTTCGGAAGTGTTTGGGATATGGATTCCTTTTATGCAGTTGTTCTGATTTATTTGTACCGCAACAGGATTTATGGCAAGACAGTATATTAACATTGATAGACAACACCCTTGCCTTATTCCTCTTGTTACATTAATCTCCCTTGTAAAAAAGCCATTTACCTGCACCCTACTGACAATGTTTGTATAGATTATTGTAATCCATCTTACAATGAACTCTGTGAAGTTGTATTTTTGTAGTAGCTTTATAATGTAGTTATGTTCTAACATGTCAAAGGCTTTCATTTGATCAAAGCTCAGTAGTAATCCTGGTATATTTTTTTCTTCCATGTATGTATTAATACTGTGAATTGACATTAGGTTATTTAGTATAGATTTTCCTTCCCCAGCCCCCGTTTGCAGTGGAGATATTATGCTATTTAGCATTGGTGTTAATCTATTGGCTAAAATTTTTGTTAATATTTTGTAGTCCTGACATAATAGACTTATAGGTCTATAGTTTTTCAAATAGTTTGAGTTGCCTTTTCCTTTATAACTGATTAATTAATTATTGCTTCTTTCATTGTAGGTGTGAGTTCACCCTTCAGATAAATGTTGTTCAACACGCCATAATAGGTTCGTAGAAAAATTGAGAATTATTAGAAATGGAATATGCCTCGTATATATAATAAGTTTGGGCTTGGATTAAGAGTGAATCGTGTCAATAATCAAATACAACAAAAAAAAAGTGATCAGCAGCCGTGTTTTTATTAACGGCTTTAATCATTAAGGGTGTTTTCACTAATTGAATACAACAAAAGACAGGTATCGTTCGTGTTTTTCTTAACGGCTTTAATCAACTCCAGATTAAATACAACAAAAGACAGTGGTCAGCAGTCGTGTTTTTATTTACGGCTTTAATCAACTCCAGATTAAATACAACAAAAGACAGCGACCAGCAGTCGTGTTTTTATTTACGGCTTTAATCTTTAAGGGTGTTTTCACTAGTTCACGAGTTGAATATACCAAAAGACGGGTATCAGCCGTGTTTTTCTTTTCAATTGAATAGTAACAGCTCAATTAAATGATCAATAATGTTTTTTTTAAATAAAAGACAACTAATGTTTTCATTTCTTTATTATTATTCCTAATCTGTGTTCGGCGATCAAAAGACAACTAATAATCTGTGTTCGGCGATCAAAAGACAACTAATAATGTTTTCATTTCTTTATTATTATTCCTAATCTGTCTTCGTTTCTTTATTATTATTCCTAATCTGTCTTGAATTAAATCTGTCTTCGTCCATCATCTAAAACGAAATAAGATAAGTTATTACTATTTCTACATAAATTCTTTTAAATAGTCCCAACTTATAATGTTTTTAAAAGACAGGTATCAGCCGTGTTTTTCTGTCTTCGGACATCATCTAAAACGAAAAAAGAAAAAAGATAAGTTCTTATTATTTCTACTTAAATTCCAAACTGTCGTTTATATTGAGTCCCAAATGTTGTTTGTGTTGAGTCCCAAATGTCGTTTTTGTTGAGTCCCAAACGTCGTATACCCGAGTCACAAACGTCGTCAACCGAGTCACAAACGTCGTCAACCGAGTCCCAAATGTCGTTTATGTTGAGTCCCAAATGACGTGATACCGAAACAACACCGCCCAGGTTAATATGACAAGGTAGTAAATGAAATTATTAGTCACTTATGTGGAAGCGGACATTAAACCACCAGCTTAAGTAATAAATGAAATGATCTGATTGTCGACGATATCACCCTTGGTGGAAGTGGACGTTAATCTTCGATTTCTGTTAGACTATACGTACGCTAGAGTATTATCATTGTGCACGTAATATGGATTAATCTAGCTGGAAATACACCTGTGGACCACAGATAATGTAAGACAATTTTTCACGAATATAATTATTTTAGACTTGTGTACTATGTATTATTACAATTCTGTGCTACCCTACTCGACACTCTGCAAAACACGGTAAGTTGGTCCTTCATATTCCAACCAATAATAATATTAAATAGTATGCAATATGCAAATAAGGTTGTTTATGCGTGCTGTTAGCCAATAACTACTGTAAATTTCCCGGCATTTTTACGACTCTAACCAATGAAACATTATCGCTGTTTGGTGCACGCCATTTTTATTTAAAAAAATTCCTCTTGTTGGAATATGAATAACAGAAAGAATAAAACGATGACCAAGTTGAATAAGTAAATATTTTCAAAATCATTTTTCTATAAATTGTAATTATAACCATATATCGTAATCACATAGACGGCTCTCGAGTCGGTAAAGTGGTAATTTGGCGTAAAGTCTGAACGACTTGTGTTATAAAACACTCGGTTCATTTCTCGCAAATTTAATTAAAATGACTTATAATACTAAGGCAGTGATCCATGGTGATTACCGATTAAGATTAAGCGAATTATTATCATCGCAGTAACTCATTAAATTGCCCAGACAAAGTTCACTTCGCGCGCGCAGATTGCTCATCGAAAATTAGACGGAGATTCACGCATGCGCAGGGGTAATCTGCGCAAGGAGGGCAATCTGCGCCTAACATAGACACACATGTACAGTTTCATCAAAATGACCTGAAAATTGTGACCTCTAGTGTGTACAATCAGGGGTCATAATCGATGAAGTTACTTACGGTCCCATACATGCCAGTATCGAAAGGAACCGAGATATGAAATGGAATGAAGCTTAAAGGGACAATAACATTCTTGCTGGCTTGGTAGCTCCAGAAAATAAATAATACCATTATTCTAACTACTAGATGTTTAAATGGCCTACCTGTTGTGTAAATTATCCACTACAACCTATTTTATTTGTCCAGAGGGTTCGAAAATATTTTAAGATCCAAGTCACATTTGAAAAGGTTTACGTTAGACTTTTCAAATCAATTGGTTGAATTTTTCCAATTTTTTAAATTAGGTGTGTTAAGATGAAATTTATATCACCATTTAATTGGAATATTCTAAAATAATACGATTTGTTGACCAGAATGAAGATTGGGGCATATTTTTCAGTTACAACAAGAGTGTTATTGGGGCTTTAACATTCTACTGTTTTGCCTCTAAGGGCTTATGAAGACGGACATGCCATACAGTGTACTCTCATACGGCCTAGTCTTATATCGAGTTCCAACTGCCAAGGGATCTTTTACGTGCCATACCAAAGCGTACAGGGAACCTCGTTTTTTCGTCCCATCCAAAAGACTAAACAGCTGTCCTTGCCAGACCCTCCGTCCGACATCAATGACAAAGGGGAAACCACACCGGAATGTCTGAATGAACTTTCTTGGCCAATGTCAAGGACCGAAAATACCCGACATCCAGACTAGAGAGCCAGTGTCTTAACCACTAAGCTACGTACAGTATTCCCAAAGGAACCAAGATCTTTCAGATAATACCTATACACACGTATTTCAAGTTATAATTTGCAGAGTGTCCAAAAAGAAGGTGGCCGTATAAAACGTATGATCTAGTGCCGAATGTACTATTAAACTCACAAGTGACATAACGGACGGATTTAAGTGGAATTCTTTATGTAGACAAATATGTAAAATCAATATTCGGTCATGTGACATTTCGGTAACCAAGAGTTTTTTTAAAGTAATTTCATGTACTGTAATTTAATTTGTTCAGAGAATAAATTCTCCCCAAAATAAATGTTCATTTTTCAGATAAGTGTCTATTATTAATAAAACTGTCCATTATTTTCAATAAATAATGGACAGTTTTATAAATAATGGACGATTGTTTAAGAAAAGCGTACATTCTCCTATATACTGGATAAAAACATCAAAGGGTGACGTCATAACTATGTTTTAACTGCCATTACTATCCCTTTTGTATTTCTATAAACCCACATTATGTGTTATATACTATTCAAAAAAAGTAGGGGATATTTGATTTTGGGGGCATAATTCTAAAATATGCAAATGACTACGAAAAAAGTCACTATAGAACCTAACAGAAGAAACATTTCCAGTTACATGTGACGCCCAAACGCACCAATAGCTACCGCATTGAATGCAGGTGATGCTTGGGATCATCATGGGGACCCAACCTAAGATTTGCACGACTCTGACTTTGAATGTTACAGTCACTGTAGCATTGAATTCCAGGGTGGAAACATCAGTTTAATTGTTTTAGTGACCAGAAAGCAAATTTTGATATGCGTCGGCTTACCCAAAATGAAAGGTTACGTGCCCTTGGCATGCTACAGATCGGCACAACACAGGCGGTTGTGGCGCGGACGATGAATGTTTCTCAGTCTGTCATAAGCAGGCTATGGTCCAGATACCGTGATACACAATCTGCACAGGACAGACCACGCTCAGTTCGACCAAGGGCGGCAACTCAAGCCCAGGATCGATTTATCCGTACCTTGGCCTTGAGAAATCGTGTCATCACAGCAAATCAGATCAGCGCTTGTCTTCAAACAGAGACTGGTGTGAGAGTGAGTGGCCAGACGATTCGGAATCGACTGCATAGGGGTCACCTTCGCGCCCGACGTCCTCGCATGATCCCTTGTTTGAGAGATCATCACATTCAGGCAAGACGTCGTTGGTGTAGGGATCATCAACCCTGGGATAATCGACGCTGGAGCAATGTGATGTTTTCAGATGAGTCAAGGTTCACTGTTGATTTTTTGGACAGACGTAGGAGGGTGTGGCGTCGCCGAAACGAGCGCTTCCAAGACGTTAACGTCATCAGACATGATCGATTTGGGGGTGGTTCTGTTATGGTGTGGGGAGGCATCACTGTTGCTGGAAGAACGGCTTTACATGTTGTTGCAGGGCATGTTACAGGCCTGGGGCCAGTTTCACAAAGCAACTTACGATGAAAAATTTGCGTAAGTTTATCGTAAAGTAAACTTACGTAAAAATCGCGTTTCACTAAACTTCTTAACTTACGAAATTCGTAACTTTTATCGTACAGTTTACGGCAACTCTTACCTTGTCGTAAGTTGGAAATTTTTCGTATCTTTGACGAAATGGTCGCCTTTATACTTTATGCGTATCAGGGGGTAGTTTCACAAAGCAACTTACGATGAAAAATTTATCGTAACGTAAACTTACGAAAAAATTGCGTTTCACTAAAATTTTTAACTTAAAAAATTCGTAAATTTGATCGTAAAGTCTACGGCAACTCTCACCCTGTCGTAAGTTGTATTTTTTTACGTATCTTAGACAAAATGGCAGCCTTGTTACTTTATGCCAGTGGTCCCCAACCTGTGGTACGCGTACCACGAGAGGTACGAGCGGGCCTTCCAGGTGGTACGCGAGCACTTTCGGGGTAATGAACGTTTTTAGTTATTTTTTACTTCACAAAAATGTTTACTGCCTTACACAAGATACTACCCATTATTTCCTCAGTTTGTATATGTTACTATTCTTATTGTTATTTTGTATAGGCCTACTTACTTATATTTTATCTCTATACTTCTTTATCTATTTCTTGATTGATTAATCTTTTTATACGCCCACATTTTCATGTGGACGTATTATGTCGTCGCCCCTGTCCGTCCGGACGTCCGTCCGTCCGTCCACAATTTGTTTGTGGACTCTCTACAGGTCACAATTCTTATCCCATTTTGACGAAACTTGAAATATAGGTTTATCCCCAAAAGATCTCGGCTGCTTTCGATATTGGCATGTATCGGATCAAAACTTCATGGATTATGGCCCCTGATTGTACGAAAAATCACGTTTTTAGTTTGTGGACCCTATAGAGGTCACAATTTTGAACCGATTTTGATGAAACTTGACATGCATGTTTGTAACCCAAAGATCTTGGTTGCTTTCGATATTTGCGGCTATCGGAATGTAATTTCCTGAATTATGGCCCCTGATTGTCCGAAAAATCACCCTTTTTAGCTTGTGGTCCCTCTGGAGGTCACAATTATTATTCGATTTAAAAAACCGTTGGAATATATCACCGTTACACCCTAAGGAGGTTGAGTTCGAATTTCGGGAAAATCGGACGAAAATTGCCATACAAAATGGCCGCCGTTTGTACGCGAATACTGTTAAAAAATGGTATATCAAGGTTGTGGACCCTGTGGAGGTCACAATTTTGATTCGATTTTGATGAAACTTGAAATTCATGCTTATAACCCAAAGATCTTGCTTCCTTTCGATATTTGCGCATATCGGATCGTAACTTCCTGAATTATGGCCCCTGATTATACGCAAAATCGCCTTTTTTTTAGCTTGGAGGTCACAATTATTATTCGATTTAAAAAAACGTTTGATTATATTACCGTCACACCCTAAGGAAGGTTGAGTTGAAATTTCGGGAAAATTGGACGAAAATTGCCACACAAAATGGCCGCCGTTTGTACTTGAATACTGTTAAAAAATGGTATATCAAGGTTGTGGACCCTGTGGAGGTCTCGATTTTGATGAAATTTGAAATTCATGGTTATAACCCAAAGATCTTGCTTCCTTTCAATATTTGCGCATATCGGATCGTAACTTCCTGAATTATGGCCCCTGATTATACGCAAAATCGCCTTTTTTTTAGCTTGGAGGTCACAATTATTATCCGATTTAAAAAAACGTTTGATTATATTACCGTTACACCGTAAGGAAGGTTGAGTTCGAATTTCGGGAAAATCAGACCAAAATTGCCGTACAAAATGGCCGCCGTTTGTACGCGAATACTGTTAAAAAATGGTATATCAAGGTTGTGGACCCTGTAAAGGTCACAATTTTAATTCGATTTTGATGAAACTTGAAATTCATCGTTATAACCCAAAGATCTTGGTTCTTTTTAATATTTGCGCATATCGGATCGTAACTTCCTGAATTATGGCCCCTGGTTATACGCAAAATCCCCCTTTCTTTAGCTTGTGGTCCCTCTGGAGGTCACAATTTAAAAAAAACGTTTGATTATATCACCGTTACACTGTAAGGAAGGTTGAGTTTGAATTTCGGGAAAATCGGACCAAAATTGACAGACAAAATGGCCGCCGTTTGTACGCGAATACTGTTAAAAAAATGATATATCATGGTTGTGGACCCTGTTTCGGTCACAATTTTAATTCGATTTTGATGAGGAAGGTTGAGTTCTAATTTTATGAAAATCGTACCAAAATTGCCGGACGAAATGGTCACCGTTTGTACGCGAATAGTGTAAAAATATGGTATATCATGGTTGTGGAGTCGCTACAGGTCACAATTCTTATCCGATTTTGATGAAAAGTCACATTTCTAGGTTGTGTACCGTCACACCATAATCATTGTCGGTTTCGAGTTTCATTAATATCAGACTGGAACTGACCAACTAAATGGCTGCTCCCAATACAGTATGAAATACAGGACTTAAAGATGTAGGAAAAATCACTTTCGATATTGCTTGTTCTCTGTCCATCCCCCCGAAAATTTGGGCGTATCCTGCCTGGCAGTTCCAGCCTATCTTTTTGAGAAAGAAGCAGATAGCCCACAACCCTCGCATTGAGTTGAGGTTTTTTTTTAGTTCATTTGTGTGTTCTACTTGTAAAATTATTCAAATAAAGTGCAGCTATGGCGGGTGTGGCGCCAGACATGGTAAGCTTACTCTTCCGGGCACCTGTTTGTCGTGTAATTTGTACACGGGGAGCAGTCCAATTTCTGATTACACTATTTTGCCTATTACGTTTTTTTAGGACTGCGAATTCTGTCTTATGGTTTGGATTGTTCGTACTTGGTTTTATTTTATTTGATCGAATTCAGTTTCTCTGGAATCAGGTGGTAGCCTACGTGGCGAATGTATGGGACCTCCGGACAAGTGGTACTCTATCACAAAAAGGTTGGCAACCATTGCTTTATCCGGATCGACAACTTCGGCGAGAGAGAATATTTAGGGACACCCATACGGACGAGGAGTTAATTTCACGTAACAAACTTGATTGGACCAGTAGGCCCCGCATATTACATGTTGTTTACTGTATTAAAGCGGGAATTTCATATTTTCCAAGAAAGTCAAAACATATTTATTTCTATGTCTTTTGCTCAATAGGTTTTCCACACTGAAACATCTTTCACATGGAAAATAATAACACCATTACCTCCTTGTTTTCCCATTCCCCCTGTGCAATAGCTATCTTCAAACGTTTGAATTTAATGTTGAAATTGATATTTTTGCCAATTTCTCAACTGGCAATAGTGAATTATAGGATTATTCTTTAACAAGGTTGGACTGTTTATAGATAACATCTATTTTAAGGCTTTATTTTGAATATATTTTAAAAATATAATTTAAAAATATGAAATTGCCGCTTTAATGATGATATCAAAACCGCAACTTACCGATCGAAATCCTACTGTACAACTTAGGCTACAAGTCCTGATTGCATTACGGTAGGCCTACTATGACACACCTAGCTTTCAAAAACTCATCACTGATATACATGATCATGGGGTTAGTGTACCATCAGCGTCTAGAGTAATTTATCGTGTTTCACGAGCAATAACAACCCGTGTTGACGATTAATTATCAATAAATTTCACTTAAAGTGTTGGCCTACGCCTATCGCGGCAAAGACCGACAGGTGGGCCTATTTCGCACAAATATTCTCCCAAGCTCAGTCTTTCGATTACCTAGTCAGACTGCTGCTAAATTTTCTTTTCAGAATTCCATAATTCTGCTCTACGCCCTCAATCGATACACCGAAAGCTGCCCCAGTTTTGTTTTCGATTTTTAATGTTCATGCTTTCTATTAATTTCGGCCTTTGACAGACTGTCAGACGACGTATGCTACTATGTATGTCACGCGCTATGGCGTAGCAAAGAAAAACATGTAAACAAAAGGCATGAAAATAGCCTTTTATTCATAAGTACACACAGCTACATCTTAGCGTATATATAAGGAATATATCATTTCGTCGTTTATGTTTCAAAAGGTTTGGATAAAACCAAACATAACGGTTATAATGCCGAATTTGTCAACATTATGACTGGGAATGTTTACAGAAGTTTGAATGAAGTGACGTAACATGACGTCACGACCATTCGTGGCGTATCTACGTAAAAAGATACGAGAAAAAGTTAAGAAAAAACTTACACCGGCCATTGTGAAACTGGCGTAAATAATTCGTATCTTTTTCATAAGTTTTTTTTAACGTAACTTTTTTTCTAAAATGTTACGAACTTTTTTTAAACTACTCTCAGGAACTTCGTTGGGAGAGAATATTCAGGGATAGATTAAACCCTCCCGACATCCATACAGACGAGTTAGTTTCGCGGTACAAACTTGATCGGACCAAGAAATATATTACATGTTATTAACTGTATTAATTATGATATCGAAACCGCAACTCAACGATCGAAATCCTTGTCATCTGTAGTGTACAAACTACAGCACAAGTCCAGATTGCATTACGATAGGGGGGATCACGTGGCTAAGTGGGTAAGGCGCTGGCTCGCTAGCCTGGAGGTCGGGTTCGATCCCTGCATTGGTCGAGAAAGTTCATCTTGATTTTCCGAAGTTACAGATGTTATGCCAACTCTTGCAAAACACATCTGGAGATTCTGTCCCATTGACTGACATTTCTGGTACACTCGTCCACAGGAATTTCTCCCAGCAATGACCTCAAATGCCAGGATATTGAATCAATTTGTTCAAAAATTTTCTCAAATTACTCAGTGTTATAGGCACCACCATTGATATGACATAAACTATATGTGAATTTAAATAAAACTACTTTCCTACGAGACAACGATCGGCGAACAACTACACAATTATATAATAATATCTATGTTCTACCGGGACGCTTAATGTTATAGCTAGTATTTTGTTTACTTTCATTGTTGGGTGGGATTGTGGATGGCGCCCTACATTTGAAACCGCCCCTACCCCACCTCCATATTCCCTAGAAAACTCGCACTTGGTGCTCGGCTCCTGATTGCGTCACTCGCACTGAGGGGGGGAGGGGGTGTGCATCAGTCGGTCACATTTTGGCTAAACACCCCCCCCCCTCCAAAAGAAATCATTATGTACGCGTCTGTGACCAGTTATCTTCAGTCTTACATCTAAAACCCCATGAAATAATTAAATATGAAGATTTGTGTAAACTCAATGATTTGGAATTGAAAAACTTACTCAGGAGAAATAATTTAGAAGTTATTGGCCAAAGGACCCATCATTTGGCACAAAATCTTAATTATTTGCCATCAACAACACTTTCACAGATTGTAGAATATTTGCTTAATGCTCGTGACATTAAAACATGTTCTTCAAACTTCGAAGAATTCACATCAGAAACACTTAAGCGATATAAAGCTTTACGCAGTTAGGAACTTTGGGCCTCAGGACATATACATTCTGTTCGGTTTAACAATCTTGCAGATAGTTATTCATACTGTGCTTTACGCTGCAAAAGTAACCCATCTTGGGATACATCTGGAACTGTATATGACACATGCATTGTTTTAGATAAATCTAGTGGTAAACCACTTGGTGGTCAGTGTTCATGTGTCGCGGGATTGATCGAGGAATGCTGTCATGTTGCTGGCTTACTGTTTGGCCTAGAAGATATTGTTAGTAAAGGTTTAACAGAATTGCCTGACATTTCGTGCACATCTATTTTATGTTCATGGTCTGCACCAAAGTCAAAAAATAATCAATTGAAACCCCTTAAAGATGTTCCTATTATCAAAAGAGAACTTCTTAAGGTGGTTAAAAAAAGATTTGAAAAGTAGCATCTTTAATCCAGTTAATCCTCTAAAGGCTGGAGTAAAATTTGAAAAGGCACAACAGCTTTTCTTTCCATAAACTTAATATATGTCGTCCAAATTTACCATGGTTAAAATCTGTAGATCTCAATAAGTGGAGACCCGTAAATAATAAATCCTTGCAAACATTTGGACCCTCAGATCTTAAGGATATATATATAACTATGATGCAGCTGAATTAGTACCATCTTTTATTACCGATATATACACAGAATTATTACTCCCGAAATCCATATAAGAAAAATCTAAATATCTTGCTAGCAAGAGAGAAAATACAAATATTCATGACTTTATGACATCACTTTGCTATACTAATTCTGAGATAAGTGCAATTGAATCCTTGGCAAGAAAACAAAGTGAAAATAAAAACTGGTTTCATTATCGAAAATGTGCCATTGCATCCAGCAAAATACACAATATTTACACAAGAGTAAAATCAGGCAAAACATTACTTGATCATGGAAACAATGACTGGCTTAAAGAAGATATAATGGGCAATAGTAAATTAAAAGGAAATATAAATACTGCATATGGGCTTATACATGAAAAAGATGCAGCTTCAGATTATCTAAAAGAAAAACAGAAAACGCACATTGGCTGTAATCTAATAGAGAAAGGGTTAATTTTTCAAATGAGGGTTGGTTTGCAACCAGTGTTGACATAATTTTTTCATGTTCCTGTTGTAAGGATAAAATAATAGTTGAAATTAAATGTCCAAAAACCATTGAAAACAAGCAAACTTCAGATTTTATCAATTCTGTTAATTACTTAAAACCTGACGAGAATGGACAAGCTCATCTAATTCCTTCACATACATATTATACACAAATACAACGTCAAATGGCTATAACTAAAATACATAACTTTGTTGTTTGGTCCAGTAACGGAATTATAAGTAATACAATGTCATTTGATAAAGATTTTTGGAATGATGTGTATGATAAGGCTAATATTTTTTTTACACAACTATAATTGTACCCATGGGCGTCATACATATACTTGCCCCCCCCCCCCAAATTTGGCAAAACACTAATTTTAGGACTGGAATAGCAGTAATACGCGTTTGCGGCCACCAAATATTCCAAAATTTTCGTGGGGAGTCCATACAAGGTCAGCTCCGCTTCTTCGCCCCGTGAAGAAAACTGGCCGCAGCCCGTAAACCTGCTTTGGGCATTTCTAGTTTTGCTTCCCACATCGAGTCCTAATAAAACACTAATTTCACTTTTCTTTTAATTGAATACCACGAATTTGTACTGAGTGGGCTATTGATTAAAACATTTTTGTCTGGGGCCACTCTACTTTGTGAATGCAACTGCAACAGTGTGATTGGATGGAATTCAGAGTGGGATTTCGGTTACAGAACCATTGGATACTTTTGGACTTGCTCACACAGGCTAGAATAGCAGAAAACGCATTTGCGGTGGTTAAATTTTCAAAATTTTCTCCGGGAGGGTGAGGCTCCCATAGCCCGCGACGATTGATTGGTTGTTTGGAATTCTGGGCAGCCATGTAGGCTATATTGGACCGAATTGAAGTTGCTGTGGGTGTATACGATTGATTGGAATTCGAGTCAGCAAGCCACCTTAATTGGGCTATATTAGACAACTCTGAAATTGCTTTTTTCATGGGTCGAAATAGCAGGAAAAAGTGTTTACAGCCGTTCAATATTCCAAAATTTTCTTAGGTGGGGTTAAGCCACGCTTCTTCGCCTCTCGGGGAAGACCGGTGCTGCTGTCTGTAAACATGATAAACGTTGTATTGGTGTGATATTTTAGTTTAACCCCGTAAATTATGCCAAACAATGTTTACAGAAGACTGAGACTTTAAACAAAATTTCTAGGGGTACCCCCAACCCCCAAGTTGCGGACCCCCCCCCCCCCCCAATATATATATTTCACGGCTACGCCCCTGATTGTACCCAAATTAATGTCTAATGAAATGCAATGATGTGTATACGGCTAAATTATTTTATACAAATACAATTGTGAAAATTAATGTCAATTTAGAAATTCTTCAGAACTCCAGCCACTGCATTGTTTTTTATATCCTATTCTATTTCAATAAACAAATCGTTCATTAGTTTTGATTTTTCATGTAAATGTAATTGATAGTCAATAAAATACATGGAAAAACTGTAATGGCCAAAGGCGTCCCCTTGAAATGTAAATGGTAACTTAATTACCGAATTTATACATGGTTTTTGACAAAATATATAAAGAAACTGTAATGACCGAAGGTTTTCATTTAATTGTAAATTAAACATCATAAGTGTTATTACTTATTACTGTTATTAAGTTTGTTTCTTCACAACTTCAAAAATGTTTTCGTAATTTCCTATCATGGCCAACTTGACCTCATTCTCTTGCAAGAGAAACTGTTTAATGCGCCATATTGCCCTTTCTATATGAACACGGGCCTCTGATATTTTTTTTTTACTTCTGAGCACTTCATCTTTAGAAAATTGGGCCTTGTCTTTGGGTTAAAAAGGGGGAATAATTAACTGAACACCAGCAGGTAAATCATCGCAGATTGTAAGGCCTCGGTCTGCCATAATGCTTTCCCCGGATCGAGATAAGATTATAAACTTTCAGAATCATTCGTAATAAATTTGTCGGAAGCCCTACCACCATACATTTGAGACACATTTGTTACCGCTCCTGCTGGACTGATACCAACCATAAATTTCACTGTACTGTGATGCTTATAATTAGAATGATATTGCTTATGAGCAGTTAATGAAGAAGGAGTCTCACTAAACAACTCTGTACAATCTATAATAATAATTGCAATATTATTAAAATCTTTAAAACATGAAGCTTTAGTTTGAACAACAGATTCAATTGAAGGTAATTCACATAAATTTTTAAGTTCTATTGATAACAGTGTTGTCCAAGATCTAAATATGGATGAAAATGAAGATTCAGAAATATTAAATCGCTTTGAACAATCTTTTGAAGGCAAGCCTAATTTCAATCTGACTAATGTAATAAAAAATTCATCTTGCAAAGTTAAAGCTCTTTTCTTGCCTGGCTTGGAAATGTACCGATTACTAAAAAAATTATATTCGTAGGTTTTACTTCCTTTATCATATTTCATATCTTTAACTTTGTCTTCTAAATAATTATATAAGACTAAAAACACTGAATAAGTAGGAAAACCAGTAAAATATCGAAATAAATTGTCATCATCTTTTACATAATATAAAGTCAATATTTGCACTTTCTTGTTGTATTCATCAAATGCTGTAGCGTTCTGAATTGCTGTATCGTAGTCTTGCAAAAATGTAGAAAACTCAGGATGTTGACTTGTCAAATTATCAATAGCCCCGGCCAGGCTACCTGTTCTTATTATACTCAAATAATCATGATCATGGTCTGTTGACTGAAATGAAAAAAAAGAACACATCAGTTATAACTGTAACAAAAGAACACTTGATTGAAACCTGTAACCAATAGGAAAAATTTTATATATTTTCACTTGTGCTGAGTTTCATTTTGAGTGAAGCATGTAGGCCTATGACTGCAGGACTGTTCAGCGCAGTGGACACTAATGTCTTGTCCCTATGGTTTATGTTATGGGTGTTTGTATATGTGCAGCACTATTTATGGTAAAATTGTGTGACAGCAGTAGATCAAACAAGTACATTAGTAATAATTCAATATCAGTACATTTTGAAAAAGAAAACATATTTTACTTACAGATAACTGTTTTTTATTCTATCATTTTCTTGGGGTAAATCCTCGCCTTCCAAAATTTCTACCACAGAATTGTTTTCCTCGCTTTTCTAAAAATAACAAATTTACTATATTAATACCGGTACCATAGGTCATTCGTTCAATTTTCAAAAAATAATTGAGTCTAACTAACTAACTAAGGTTATATTCAATAATTCAAAACTAAGTTCATCATTTAACAGTGTTTTTTTTTAAAGGAGTCACAGGCTAGTGCCTCTTTAAAATTAGGAACATGATGACTCCCACCTCCATTGCACAATTTTAAACCCTGCATGGTGATAGTTTGGGCCACTTGTTAGGAATCAAAAGTTGTTGAATAGGTCTAATATGAATGTTAATTGTAAACAACTGAAGGCAATCTTGACTCGGCCTAGGCTATTTAATAGTATCGACTGTCCATACACTACTTATAGTACTGGTACTAGTTAGTAGTACAAGTAGAAGGCCTAAATATTAATACTTAAATAACCATACAGTCGATTGTGTGTTGTACCGGGTATGGTACTGGGTAATATCATAAATATGACAATATTATCTCAACACCTCGTGGCTTTATTAAATAGGCAAAGGCGTTTTATAGCCGAGGCGCTGGAGGCGTCAGTCTCCTCGCGAAAAAAATCAAAGAAGTTGAACAATTAAAACGGGAGAAAAATGCTAAAACCGATGAGAAAAATGAAATGTACCCTAGTTAGGGAGGGCCCTAAAGGCAGACAAAGGGGCCCCTCGTCTGACAAAAGTCTGGCCAAGGGAAAGGGCCCCCGATGAGTCTGGGTCAATCATTTTCCTTACACTGTTACTGTCGAATCCACTACTGAATGAGAATGCAGTCATTGCACTGGTATGAAAATCATCAATCAAGACAACCTACCTACCCCCCACCCCCCGCGAAGAGGGCCCTCAAAATCGTATAGCCGTCGCTATGATAAACCCTAAAACGCCCCTGTAAATAGGAGTAATCTAACAGGACCAGTACTGGTTATTCGTAGGTTATAATGCCAATTTACAGAAGCTGGGTTGAACAGTTGTAGTTCACGTAATAAGGAATACCCATGTGTAGCCTTGACTTTCGATGAGTGTCTAGGCCTATGTCATATTTTTATTATTATTAGCCTACCTTGTTGACGGTATCTGGAGTTCTTTTCCTTTTCAAGTTCAAGACTGGTGGTTGATCCCTTGAAGTAGATTTGGTAGAAGACCTCGGTGCTGGTTTTTTTCTATATACCAACACTGTTGATACTTACATGTTTATTATTTTTTTGTCTGGATGATGGATTTGGCGGACGCAGAAAATGACAGCTACAAAGCTAAGAGCTATCACTCGGGATTCACGGGTGAAATTTCCCGTCATCTCTCACAACATTTATCTTGACAGCATTCACCCATAACTTATGCCAATGCTCATCAACGGGAAACTCATAAAAATTGCATGTATCGTTCTTACTTCTAGTATGGTTGCACCCAAAAGCGCAACAAAAATCGTGTTTACCCATTTATCGAAAGTAAAAAAAAACAAAAACCCTGTTTGTTTACGTCTGACGTCTGCTGTCAACCCCCCGCAACTAGCGCCTCTAGCGGTGGAGATATCTCCCTTCGAACATTGACGAATTGGAGAATTGTTGAAGGCAGTCAGCTTTGACAGAGATATAAGAACACTTTCGTAATCCTCTATGAAACATATTGGAGCATAGGGTATTGGGCGACTCTAATTTCACGGAAGAAGGAAAGCAGTTCCGCCATATGGTCCTCCCTAATAAACAAACTTCAAAAGTTTATAACACCCGGAACATAAATTCTGTGAGTTCCAAGCAAAATGTCTGGAATAACTCGATTTTTAGGGCCAGATGAAAATTACGATAATTGTCAAGTAAATGCTATATTTATACTCAGGCCCGTATCTAGACACCATTAAGGGGGGGGGGGCATTACCTTTCGGTAGAGGGGCGAACATTTTGAGGACATTTTCGAAAAGGTCATTCTAACAGACTGTTGTAATCATCATGCTATGTAGTTAGCGTCTAATAAGCATTTCAAAATAAGTATTCAAACAAAAAATAGCTTTTTTAGTTTAATATAAGCAACTGTGTATACTTTAATGATTGTTAGCAATTTCTGAGCGGGGGGGAGGGGGGGCGAGCATTTCACCACCAACCCGTATTATGAAGATGAGCATACATCCCCTAAGCTGGTTGGTAGACCTACCGAAACTCGTGTTGGAAATCGTAAATTAGTCCAAACGAGCCGGTTGGTGACTTGATTGTTTGCCCGTCAATCCGCCCACTTCACAGGGCCGGGCTTCACACTTCCAACTGGGGGCAGCACGCCCTCCCTTTCTGAAAATCCTGGATCCGCCCTGTTCATCTATCGTAGCAATCAATGATCTCTGCGTTAAAATTAAATTTGGAATGTGTTTAACCAGATCTATCACATATGTGATAATGACTGACACCGATATTGCTCTTTAACAAGCCAACGATGATGCCGACGGAAAAGGCTTACGACATAATACGCCTACACTTAAATGTGATCTTACAAACATTACATAATTGGGATTTCTTTTCTTATATCACTTTTAAAGGCGTAATAGTATATATTCAATAATAAACAATATTATTATAAAATTTATAAAACGTTATACATTAGTTGTAAGAAATGTTGTAGATGGTAGAATTGCACCACCTACGTCTTCTAAACATTCCACCACGTCACTGTTTCTGACATGAGTTAGTTGATCTTTCGTAATGCGAGAAGCATTATTATCTTGTTTATGCTGAACACAATGCTTGTCGTCATAGGCACACATTTTCGGACGACGTGGTATCCCATCTGCGCTTTCAACAGCTTCGCCATTATCGAGATTAGGAAAATTCGAGGTTTCGCCATTCTGATTTAAATCAATTTTTGTTATAAGCGAATAATCAGACCAATCACTGATGTCACGTGAGGAACGTTTCTCATATTGATCATACAACGCATGGGAATTCGAGGTTCCCTCATCGTTTCGTAAAACTAAAGGAGATTCATGAGGCCCCTTGGTGTCTTTTGGTAAAATCTTAGGGTTAGTGGGTACAGGCGAACCACCACTATCGGTCAATAAAGCGTCATAGTTGATATGGGCCACACAATCGATTAGTGGAGTATCGTTGATGTCGCTTTGAATCCCATCATTACAACTGCTGAAGCATTTACTTGTTGAGGAACTGTTATTCACATCAGTGTGCCCATTCAGAACGATTTGTTCATCGCTTCGACCACATAGATTTGCATCTTCCACTCTTTCATTTTGGTATGAACAAAACACATTGCCGACCGAAGAGTTCTGGGATTCGTTATTCTTGCGAACATGGTTTTCTTTCCTACTTATAAGTCCAATAGACATTCGACTGTCTGCTGTTTTCTCACAGTTTTGAAAATTTTTACCACCGCAATCATCGGAATATGTTGTCTCGTCAAGCCAAAAATATACCCTCCCATCAGTTTGAGAACGTTTAAATACTGGACAAGGCTCATAACGACGAATAGATAGAAGTTTACTTGGTTTTCTGGATTCAACCAGTGAGACTGGTAACTCCTCCGTAGGTTCAGCTTCTAATTTTATCGCATTGGCCTCTTTACCTTTCTTCAACAAGATCTCTCCCTGAGTTAATTTTGTGTTCAAGGCGTTTTGATTCTGCAAATGTTGAAGTATATCAAGAGGTGTAAATCCGATGTCAATCGTCCTCCGACATCGTCGTATATGGAAAGTTCTTTCTTCGCCTAAATTTCTTTCAATGATGCTATGTTTATTACCATTCCTCCAGAAGTCAACTGTCGTTACGCTTTTATGCATAACTGGACCTTTTCTCTTTTCCCCACTCTTTCCAGTAGGACTAATTGGTCGGAGACGTGGTTTGGGAGATCTCCTCTGTAGGATTCTGGCAATATCCAGCTCTTTTCCAGGAAGACTTGTTATATGGTTAATTCTATCATATGCTGGGGCGCTACTGTGTTTTTGTTGTGATTGTCGGTACTTCGACTGCTTCAAGGATGCATGCTGTTTATAGTTAGCCAGCGGATTAAGATACACAAACTGATTAGGCGGGTTTTCCGGCAGGGTAAGGTGACCTCCCTGGAGCTGAAGTTGCTGCTGGCGTCGCACAGTAGCCGAATTAAGGGCCTGCTTTCGACAACTGTAACTCTTTGGATTTTCATCTTGTCTTGACCAGAAAAAAGTGGTCTTTGTCCTATCATCTTTTGTAATGAATCCAGGAACGATTCCGGGTGACTTTGGGTCTACCGGTGCGGTTAGAATGTTACAGATTTTAGGATGTAGTTTGGTCCTCATTCGTTTAAGTCCTTCATCTTTGCATTTATTTGATGATTGCGTGATTTCCGTCAAAACTTCGAGGATGTTCGGAAGACATTCGTGTGAGAGATAGCGCTCTCCCCCAACTTCGCTAGTGTCCGATGATCTGCTATAAAAGTCCACGAAGCTTCTGTCGCGTCTCCAGACATGCGTGCAAAATGGCCGCAACTCCACTACAGGTAATGTGTCGTTGCCAGAGTCCTGCATATTCTACGTGCGTTTTAATCGCGCGTCAGTATGGTGGTTATTTACGCGTCATTCTAATTCTCTGTAAGTTGTTTTGATATGATACAGCATTTATGGCGCTTAATGTCGACCTGTACAAATAAGTAAAGTAAATATATGGTTAAAATGTGTGATATATAACACATTCAGGTCTAAAAGCCAATAACGTTATACCATGCCATGTAAGATAATACCTATGCACGGTTTTAGCTGGATTTAGAGCGTGACATGTAATAGCTATTCAATCACTGACATCAACACACTATTCCCTTCATGTAGATGCATATTATTTCTTTGCCATATCTCTTGTTAAACCCACAGTTAGTTTCTCTGTAATAAAAAAAAAGGTGAAGTACAGTATAATACACGTACTAAGACTATTCGCTGAAATTTGTCATGTGTTTATGGTCTGAATAAAGTGCATCTTCAATCTTGAATGTTGTATCAGAAACCATCGCGAAACCTTGTTCCCCGGACAATGTTCACGGAACTTGGGGTTCTGTCCCGACTAAACATAAAACAACCTCCACCTCAGCCATGAAAACCTATTAAAATATTGTCAATATACAATTCCAACATTTTGATATTGAAAACAGTCAAGCGTAGTAAGTTTACGCAAATATGCTATTGTCTGTCAGCTGGTAAATGATAAACGGATTTCTTCGATTATGAAGAAACTACTTAACTTTGGCTATTATAAACTTACCTGTGTGTTTGAAATAAACTCCGGTTAAATAAAATCCTTTGCACAATTAAATATCCAAACGAATAAAAAAATTCTCTCTTGAAAAATTGGACTCCCACAAACTTTTGACATAGGGCAATACCAAAATGGAGTCTTATTACGTCCCTCTTCGGGAGACATCATTTCTTATAAAGGGGTGACTGCATGCTACATCGAAATATTTTACGGCACATTCAAGACACATAATGGTATTAGCTTCGGCTCCGTATTGAGTTTGGGTGTTCGGCACATATCTCTTTATTTCATTACCATTTTTTTTTAAATTCTAGTAAAATCACTGCAAAGTTTATACATTTTCTTTTGAAATAATATGAATACACAGCTCGTGAAGTGATTATAAATTGTTCCTTGTCTCGTCTTAAATATTAGAGATTTTGGCCGTCAATATAACAACATGAATATTGATTGAAATGGATCAATTGTGAAATATTATTCGCGTTTTTAATTTTAAATTTTATGGAAAAGTTAAACGCCTCCAATAGTAACACAAAACTGATAATATAAAGCATAATTGTACTTACATATTGGCCTTTTCTATACAGACTGTGGAAAGTTTCCCTAATTACGCTGCGATCAAAACTGTCGAACCTTGAAGTAAAGGTACGCTTCTTGCGAGGTTTTATAGTTTTTTTTGCATTATAAACCAACAAAACTACCGCAACACGTTTCTATATGTTGAAAAAACGGTTAACGTTTCCTTTAAAAAATTTACTATGCACTCGGAAACTTCGGTCGTGAGCTTCATTTTGTTTCTTAATTATTTATAATATAAAGTAGATAGGGAATGTTTAGTTTAAATATGACTTTATTTTTACGAGTATCCGTGCAATCGTTGAAATTTTCATTGTGAATAAAATTTGGTTGACTAGCTGGCCATCAATGATTACAATATAAATCTTCTATGTAATTGCATTTAGTTAATATTTTTCGTCGCCCAAACTCAAACGATCGAAACGATCGCCGTTTGTTTTCATAGTAACAAGTGGTTGTCAAACTCCCTGTCAAAACCCCCAATACGGTTTTAATGGTTTCGTCCAATGCGTGACGAAAGCCATGTTGTCTTCCGCTTGGTAGAAAAAATAAGTAAACATGTCAAATTTTTCAAGTGAGAACTTTTTATATTCCTTTGGTTATTTAATTGTGCAATGGATTTTATTTAACCGGAGCTTATTTCAAACACACAGGTAAGTTTATAATAACCAATGTTAAGTAGTTTCTTCATAATCGAAGAAATCCGTTTATTATTTACCATGGGACATACAGTAGTCAAACTTTAGCGCATATACGGGTGGAGGGTTGGGGGAGTTGTTTTACAGTTGTTTATACTAAAATGAAAGCGAGTAAAGGCAGAAAAAAGAATATCTATTAATAATACGGTTCACAATTCGAACACTCCGTGATTTAAACTCCGATTTGATTTTCTATTGTATGATTAATTACATTTTTTAAAAGTCGAGATCTGGTAAAATGTCTGCCCGGTGGGGGAGGGGGCTCCAATATTATTTTGGGTTTATTTATCAAATTTTCATTGAATTGATAAAATAAGTGTTTGGTTCATTAGTAAGTTATTTATTACAAGGGTCACAGATACGCAACATACGCGATTTCAGTGCAATGAAACCTGTAAATTTACTCGAGGTTTCCTACCTAGCGTGGTATAGTACGTAAGGCACTGGTTCACTATCCAAAAGGTTCGGGTTCAATCCTGTTGTTTTCCGTAGCAGTTTCTCGGGATTTCCCAGCCTTGTTCCCCCTTGTCAGTAGTTCAGAGAGGGGGGCCTGGTAAGGAAGGGAGTCTTAGCTTCAAATGGCTTGAAAAATCTAGGTTAGATAGTACCCGTTGGCACACTCGCGGTTGTCATGTTTCTATCTATAATACATTTGTCATGTTTCTATCTATAATTAATTTATTTGGTAACCAGTGGCTGTCAGGCAGTATACGCCCACATTTTACAAGAGATGTTGGAGAACAAGCTAAAAACAAACGCGATATTTTGTACAATTAGGGGCAATTATACAGACATTTATGGCCCGAAATGTGCAAATATCAAAAAGGACTGATATCTTTACGGTACAAAAATATGTTTTAAGTTTATCAAAATCGGATAAAAAATTGTGAACGCTAGAGGGACCACAACCTTCATATTGCACACTTCTACACAATTTTCCTGAGATTCGAAGTCAAACTTCATTGAGGTGGAACGATGATGTTTTTAAAGGTTTTTTTTTCAAAGTGGAAAAGAATTGACCTTTAGATAATCCGCAAGCTAAAAATGCGATTTTTCGATAATTGCGGGACCATAATCCAGGAAGTTAGGTATCCGCGAATATGAAAAGGAACCAAGATCTTAGTGTGTAACAGTGATATATTCACACGTTTTTTTGTTAACTGGATAATTAATTTGCTCAATCAAGGTCCATAATTCATGAAATTACGATCCGATGTGCGCGAATATCGAAAGGAACCAATATCTATTAGTTTTTAACATGTATTTCAAGTTTCATCGAAATTAGTTCCTTTTGGAACTGTCTTTGGGCGAACGATATCCGGTGACAGTTCCTATCTGATCTTATATAGCTACAATATGAAAATACGGTAAAATACTACTATTCCCCACCTCTATTCTCGGGCTGTTTTAGAACCCTTACCGTCTATTTGTCACCACAATTATTTATTTTCCACCAAAAGGGATCGTTTCTCACTATATTTGACACAAATTTATAATAATTCAACTTCATTTTCAAGTAGAATTTAGCGATGAAATAAACATGCGGTTTGTGCATATCTGGGTCTCGTAATGGCCCTTTAGTTTAAACGTATTTGTTATATGTTTTTAATCGCAGAATTCTACTTGAAAATAGTGTTGAATCTTTATAAAATGTGTGTCAGCTGTGACAAGAAATGATAACTTTGGCGAATTAAGTATAATCGAGTTGAAAAATAGTAGGTAAGGATTCCAAAATAGCCTAAGAACAGAGATGGGGAAGAACGGTATTTTCATACTACAGCTATAAAAGGCCGGATAAGAACTGTCAGTGGATATTGTATGCTAAAAGACAGTTCCCGAAGGAACTAAAATTGTTACCTACAGGCATTACAAGTTTCATTAAAATCAGATGTAAATTGTGACCTCCAGAGGGTCAACAACTCTGATACACAAAATTTTGACTATTTGCGAACGAGGGGTTATCATTTTAATCGTCAGTGTCGGTCCGATTTTAACAAAATTCGAACTTAACCATCCTTAAGGTGTAGTGGTAATATGTTTAAACTGTTTTTTAAATCTGATAAAAAATTTTACCTCTATAGGGTCCACAAACTAAAAACGCGATTTTCGTACAATCTGGGGTCATAATTGAAAAAGGTATGGTCCGATATGCGCGAATATCGAAAGGAACATACATTTCATGTTTAAACCAAATCGGATAAAAACTGTGACCTCTACAGTGTTCACAAGCTAAAAACTTGATTTTTTTACAATCAGAAGTTACAGCCCGATACATGCCAATATCTAAAGGAACCGAGAACTTGGGCTGATAAACCTATATTTCAAGTTTCATTGAAATCTGATAAAAATTGTAACTTGTAGAAAGTTCACAAACAATCGTGGCCTTACGGATGGACAGACAGGGGCGACGACAATATTCGTCCACTTGAGAATGTGGGCATATAAAAACTCAATATTAAAGGAGTTATGCAAATTATGCCCTCTCCCCGGCCCGAAAACAGAGAACTTTAGGTATGCTTTAATAAGAGCATGATCCTTCGAACACAATGGTAACAAGAAAACTTCTGTTGCAATTTGTTCTAGGTCGACCTTAATTGAACGTAGTTTGACTGGACTATACGGATATAATTGAAAAAAAGTGTCAATGCCAACGAGTTAAAAATCCATTATTGGGGGTTTACAGCGATCTCTAAACCCCCGTTGGTCTACTCGACTTATTGTCGTTTGGTTTGACGCTTCCCGTGTTAGCTTCTAAATCCACTGGGGTGTCCCTTACCCCGACAGTATTTTGCGTTTGGATTTTAAAACTAAATAAAATAGTATATAAAAACAGCATAGACCAATGAGAACTGATGCATTTAGCAACAACTGTTTCAGAATGAGTAATCACATTTTAACTTGTACATGGCATCTTTCACGACTTGTGACAGGGACAGAAATAAAACATCCAGTAACCTTACCATAGCTGAGGTCCATTATGCCCAGTTATTTAATCCAAAGAATACCGATGTGAAGAACCTTATTTCTCCGATCCAGTCCTTGTTGTGATTAAGTATAAAGCGTTTTACTGCGAATGAGTATAGAGGAAGAAATGGTGTGTTTCGGTTGCCGATTTCGTATGTTAAAATCGTATTAAAAACAAAGGAGTTAACAAGGCAATTAACATGCCTGACTGAACAACTATGTGAAAGATATGTTTAATCTGTCATACAAGAGCCAGATCCTTTTGTATTATTAATAAAATCTACCACGGGTAGATTAGACTCGTAACTAGCATAGCAACCACGTGTAACAATAATCCCACTGTCATAATTCTATTGTTAAAAAATGACCGTGAATCATAAACCTATAATATTTATCAAGGCAGATAATGTAAATGTGTATAATATAGTGTATAATATATATTGGCAGTCATCTAAAGCAAGGATAAAGCAAGACTGACACTTGCACGATTCCGTGGCACGCATTGGCACGACTCGAGTCGGTACGACACCGTCCGATTTGCACAAACTCATCGTGCCAATGCGGGAAGTGCGTACGACTCGAGTCGGCACGACACCGTCCGATTTGCGCAAACTCGTCGTGCCAATGCGGGAATTGCGTAAACAATGCACAAACTATAAGTGAACTCGTCGTGCCAGTTCGTGTCAATGTGGAGACTGATGGGCACGACAAAATCGTGGCCAAAAGTCGTGCAAGTGTCAGCCTGGCTTTACTATCCTCGTGATCGTCATTGTTCTCAAATTAGATCTTACCCTTGAACTTGATTAAAGGCTCAATACTACTTTTGTTGTAACTGAATAATATGTCCCAATCTTTATTCTGGTCAACAAATTGTATTATTTTCAATATTCCAATTAATTGATGATACAAATTTCATCATAACACACCTAATTGAAAAAATTGGAAAAATTTAACTACTTGGTTAACGAAGGGACATGTCAAAGGAAAGTTCTTCTTGGATTGGATTGCCCCATATTTATAAAACTGTTGATGACATTGCTACACTTTTCCGGAATGTTTGTGGAATGTTTGTATAAGGCGCGGATCCATAGGAGGGCGCACCCGGCGCACGCCCCATTTTTTGAGGTGGCGAACAATTTTTAGCTCCATGCATTCTCGAGGAAAAGGAGAACAAAAATAGTTTAGTTTGGAAATCGTAATTTACAGTACTAGTACGAAATTATTCCTTTTGGGCATTGTATCCTCTCAAAAATCACGGGCCGGGCTTCGCACTCCCAAGAAGGTGCAGCAGGTCTCCCCTTTCTGAAATGGGCAATTATGAAAGTGATCTTATTGACATTTTGCCCTTTAATATGACATCCACGTCAGCATCTCGGGAGTGTGACATGGGAGCTTTTGAAGGTGATATAAAATATACATCAACTGTTCGGTCTGTCCAATGTGAATTTCTTGTGTCAAGTTGATTAAGATGCAAAAAAATGTTTAAATTACAGATCAACTCTCCGCAAAAAAAAGCAAAGGAAAAAAAATGGCTGTTGACAAAACATTAAATGTTTCCTCCAGAAAAACACATCCAGATATGTCAAAATCAGAATTGATTTTGAAAGTTGATAGTTTAAAAGGAAAATCAAAGAAATTAAAAGTAGGAAATCATAAATTAAGAAAAGCTATTTTTGATAAAATAAAGAATAATGGAGTTAAATTGAAAGATACAAATAATACTGAATTGTTATGTTTATTAAAGGACCATCAATTTGATGTGGAAAACAGGTTTCCAGACAAAAATTCACTACAGCGTGTTTTCTGGGAGCAGCAATGCCAGTATGCTAAATTAAACAAGAAGACCAGTATGCGTTGGCACCCAATGATAATCAAATGGTGCCTGTACATGAAGATCAAGAGTAGGAAAGCTCTTCCAAATGCTAGGACTTTGTTTGAATATAGTCATATACTTCCCAATAAAACTGGCTTTAACAGTGATATCACATATTTATCATCTTATCCAGGTGGCAAGAGAATTGGGAACGTATGATGAAAAGCATGTCGTATGTTGGAATACTCCAAGAGGAAGATAAATTTTCAGAGGGTTTAGTGTATGATAAAAACAGCGGCGAACTTGTTGGTTTTGTTGATCTTAATGAAACCAGCAATGAATTAATCAACTTAGAGCATATTTTAGATGACACCAAATCCACCATAGCAACATCAATGCTTGTTATTATGGTAAGAGGCATTATTTCAAATTTATAATATCCGATAGCCTGTTTCCCCACAAAAGGCATTACAGCAGATTTTCTCTATCCAATCTTGTGGGAAACGATAGAAATCCTGGAATATGATTGTGAACTAAACCTGTATTTGTATAACGTGTGACGGTGCTTCAGCTAATCGACGATTTTTTGAATTGCACAACATGGGCGTGGACGAGGACTGATTTTGGACATGGAATTCATTTTCATTTCCTAATAGGAAAATTTATTTGATTTCTGATATGCCACATTTATTAAAAACAGTACGAAACTGCTTTTCGAACTCTCATTCCCACAACAAAAAGAGACAACTGTAGAATGCTGGAAAAGCTGGGTACATATATATATTGTTCGCCTTTATGAACAGTTTATTGAGACTAATTTATATTCACATGCCCATAAAATGACTCGAGCACACATTGATTTGACTCAATTTTCAAAGATGAAAGTGAACTTTGCAGCACAAGTTTTAAGTGACACAGTAGTTTGTGTTCTTGAAGGAGCATACGGTACTTCAGTTTTAGGTACTGTTGAATTTATTAAACATATGAATAAATTCTTGTATTGTTTGAATACGAGAAATCTACTTGAGTGTAAGCGCACAAGAAATCCAAATTTATGATTTCCTTTCTTATTTCAGAAAGTGGGAAAAATCCGTCGAAAAAAGACCTGGATCCTATTCCAAGTCACAGAAACAATGCATGTTGTTGAGCAATCAAACTTTAAAACGGGTCCGTAGCCAGCTCATACAATTTAGGGGGGGGGGGGAGGCGGGGCTACTGAATTTTTTGGAGGGGCTGAGGATGTGGCCGACCAAGAATACTCCCAAAAAATCATTATTTTTGGCAAAATATTTGGTCTTCGCATAAGTGTTAATTCAATTGTTGAATTTTCTAAATTTCTTTTAAGGGAAGGTGTGGAGTATGTTCTGACTAGCAGATTTAATCAAGATCCCCTTGAAGATCAGTTTTCACATCTTAGACATGATAAAGGTGGAGCCAACGACAATCCCACGACAATTGTTGAATTTTCTAAATTTCTTTTAAGGGAAGGTGTGGAGTATGTTCTGACTAGCAGATTTAATCAAGATCCCCTTGAAGATCAGTTTTCACATCTTAGACATGATAAAGGTGGAGCCAACGACAATCCCACTGTCGATGATATTAAAAACAATTTGTCACAAATTCGTGTAATAGGATCCACTGCACTTGCCCCAATTCATGACAATATTACTGGTTGCGGAAATCAGAGGGTTTTTCCTTAGACAATAGACCCATTTCTAAGAGGCCCCGGTTATAGAGGATAAGTTTTTTTTTTTGGTGGTGGGGGGGGGGTATGACTCTTCCCAGATAAAAGTTGCCTGTACTTTTCCGCTTCTTATTGACAAGGGACAACAAAGAGATAGGGGATTTGCAGTTGATTTTATACGTATTGGAATAGGGAACTACATAACTAGTTACACAAGAGGAAACTGGCCTTGCAGGACAGCATGGCGGTTCAGCCTGCTGAGTTATTTAATATGGTGCAATCAGGAAAACACTTTTACAAACGTTTCGTCGACAAACAATGGACGAAGACAATGGAAAGACGACATCGTGATATGCAGTCCTTTGAGAAAATGAGAACTAAAAAAGAAGCAAAAAATGTACGGTCATGACCAAAAGTCTATTGCTTACTCGGACTGTTTTTTTGCTTCAATTTTAGCTGTCATTTGACTGCATATCATGATGTCGTCTTTCCAAAACTATTTCGCTGATTGCGCTGATCTTGTAGAAATTTTCATTCTTTTTCGATCACCTTGACACCATACACTACTTCTGAAAACTTTCTAACATATTCATCCTCACAAAATATTTGAAATAGACGTGTAAAATGTTCTTGTAAAATTTCTGATAGAATAATTCGACAGAGCCCTTATTTCGCTGATCTTGTTTAGCTCAAGTCGGTATAAGTAGGTACATCATATTCTCGATAACCATCAATTTGGTTGGTAATATTCGACTTAAAAAGCCTGCAATTCCATACTTTCTGTCTGCAGGTCTTTCCTTTTTGAAGATTAAGTTGGCGTTTTCGAAAAGTTGGGGGGTACACATAGGATGAAATCACTAGTACACAAGGATAACAAATTCTGAAAGTACACAAATGTTGCGCCAATGTGCGAATCGTGCATGGGATGAGACAACTGCAGTGCATACGTGTGCATCTAGTTAATCCAATTACGCGATAGACACAGTTAGAGACATAAACATACAGACATTACCATTACATGGAGATCATATTAGTATATTAAGCACTATATTTGAGTTTTTTTTTCAAGTTGTCACCTGGATATGTATGGGGTTGTTCAAAATGGCGACCATGTTTGTATCCAACATCTTGAATATCCGCCATATTGGATGACCGAAACTACA
The DNA here is from genome assembly GCA_036850965.1 of Patella caerulea. Lineage (NCBI taxonomy): Eukaryota > Metazoa > Mollusca > Gastropoda > Patellidae > Patella > Patella caerulea. The sequence goes on along the minus strand of JAZGQO010000015.1, from coordinate 14,657,487 downwards.
TTTCGAGAGCAGATTCAGACTTTGCAGCAACGAAAACCTATAAAAAGACATATTACAAGCCATACATTAGAAATAAACAAAAATCTCAAGCAAAATGGAGGTCATTTTGGTCGCCATTTTGAATTTCCGCCATTTTGAAATATCAAAAATATCATTAAATCTTATAAAAAAAATAAAAAATGAACTGGGCGCCCAAAACGGCTTGATAATCTTCAAAATCAAATATGATTTGTTGAGTGCACCATCCGGGAGGGGCGCCCATGATATAATGCTAGTAAGATTAGTTAGACGCCTACGAATGAATTAGGCGCCCAAGACGGATTGATCTGTGCGGTGCCTTATCCCGGAGAGGCGCCCATAATGACGTGAATGGTGAGCGCCTTAAAATGTTGGGCCGCAAATGTACATAATGCTGAATTAGATTTGTTGGGCTCCCACTTTTTATTTTTCTCATAAATTATTATAGGTACATTAAAGTCGTATTCTTTCCGTAAAAATGTTGATATTGTTCATATCCAAGTATAATATTATGCTAATATCATAAATTCAGCTTCAAAATTGAAATTTTCAGTCATTTTCAGGTGCAAACCCTATTTTCCAAAATTTCGGGGGGAGGGGGGCATAGGCAATCTGACTTTTCGGGCAGAAGGGTAAAGTGAAACCAAAAAAAAAAATTATTTCATCTGTTTGGCAAAATAATGTGCCCGTAATCTTTTAATTGAATACCGTGAATTTGTTCTAAATTGACTATGAATCTGGAACCACCCTACTTTGTGCCACATTTTTCGGGCATTGATTATTTTTTGCGAATTCAACTACAACAATGGCCCGTGAAATCCCTCTCTGGCCAACAACATGACAGCCCTTCGTTTAATCTAGGGTCTTCCCTAAAAAAATTGGACAGTATCCGTTTAGATATCCTCGTTTGTCACGCAATTACTTTTGTTGCAACATTCTGCTATATGCACTAGTTAATTGGGAATAATAAAACGTGAGCCATGACGTAACGTTATAAATATGTTTGGTCTAATTTGTTTAAAGCGTAATGACATTGTTATGCAGTTAGCTATTAGATGTTAATCATACTATTGGCCAGTCATAGTTTGAACATAAATTTGCTTCCATTACAACAGTGTTAATTGTGATTAGCTCTAATCAAACGAAACACTGCATTCACGGGCTGGAATAGCAGGACAAAAAAGTTTACGGCAGTAAAAATTTGCTTCCGGCGGCCCCGGCTCCGTGGAATATAAACGATTGTTTGGATTTCGGCCATTTAAGTTAGGCTATATCAGACCACATACTGTTTCAGGGACTGGAATAGCAAGATTACGCGTTTGAGTCATCAAATTTTCCCACTACATGTAGACGTCTGAAAGACTAACCCGAACCCTATGGAGAGCAGTCTATAAACCCTTATGCAATGTTATTGTTATGACTGTTTTTTTTCTAAACTCGGGATTTTCAACAACGGTTTCAAGCAATATGTTTATAAGAATATTCAAAGCGCCCAACAAAAGTTTCATTATGACCTCAAGTTACGAGGAGCTACATTAGATATTGGAGGTTTTGTATTGGTTCGCAATGTTCAGATTCGCGGAAAGAATAAACTCGCAGATAAATGGGAAGAAGATGCTAATGTTGTTATTGCCCAACCCGATCCTACTATTCCAGTTTACAGTGTTATGAAAGACGGTGATTTATCAGCTCGAACTCTTCATAGAAATCTTTTACTTCCAATCAGTGCTAAGGGCATTCCTGTATCATTTAATCCATGTTTAAACTCAAATAGTTCTTTCAATTATTTATCATTATCGGATGATTCACATCACAACCTTTGATAGATGTTTCGCTTCCAGTTCCTGAAGTTTCTACTGATTCAGTTAATATTCCGGATTCTGTGTGTACACCTGTTTCTGTATCTGATGTGTATCCAGATATTCCTGTTAATGATGTCAGTTTCATTTCTGATGCTGTTTCTTCTTCCGTTTTAGTTTCTAATTCACATTCATCCGTTTCCATAAATTCTACCGCTAATTGTGGTACTACCAGAGTATCCAGATCATCAATACCTGTTCCTGTTATGTCATCACATTCAAATAAAGTTGTCACTCCAGTCAAGAAGTCTGTTATTTCTATTCCAATCAAACGTCCACAACGAGTAAAAATTGGTTTGATTCTGATGTTTATGACTTGAAATAGTTCTGTTATTATTCGTAGTATAGTTACATTTTTCGGTGTTATTGGGTGGTTTTTCTATGTCAGTGTCGGGACGTCACATACCCTGGTCGGGGGATAATGTGGTAGTGTATATTTTTGTTTTCAGCCCATGAAAACCTCTTCCCCGAGCATAAACAAAAGAACTCAGGTTGGTGGTGTAAAATGTCAATTTATTATATTAAATGACCGAAACATGACTATTCAAATTGGCTACAATTAATAGTTACAAACCCCTGGTGGTGTGAGAGGGTGGAGGAGAGATAAGCTTGTCTAACAGTAAAAAGCAGCATCACAAATGTGCAACACAGTAATTCTTGTTAATGATACGCCACAACACTTTCACAGCAGCTCACTGCTAGAGAAAATTTCCAGGAATGCATTCAACGGAAGCTGAGATTCCAGAGTACTGATAAGTCGGCCAAATGCCCGTATGTACACCCCCTTGCATCAACACAAATTTGATTACGTACGTAATCTCTATTTATGTTTTCAGCCCATGAAAACCTCTTCCCCGAGCATAAACAAAAAGAACTCAAGTTGGTGGAAAAATGTCAATTTATTATATTAAATTACTGAAACCTGACTATTCCAATTGGCAACAATTAATAGATACAACATCATGTTCCTTGCTCAACAACAGTTCGGCCTAATTGAGACTAAAACAGGCCAGACACATCACAAGTGATGTCGTGTCCATCTACAGAGACAATAATATATACCACCAATTATCTACTCCGTGGTCCTAATTAATTGTAAGATTGATCCCAACCCACAAAAATACTAATATGGCTAACTACATGTACATGTACAATCTGTTATCATAATCAACAAATACTGAAGCAGTTATACTAGATATACTGCTAATCTACATGCAATTGTAAAAGTCCACATTAAATTAATACAGCATAAATAGATTTGTCACTACATAGCCATAAAGTATAACCTACTTTAACTACTATAATTATAAAAATATAGTGTGGCATCCCCACATTAGTTACTATAAATACATAAATACAAGTGCGATTGTTACTATGATTACAACAAACCTGTTAATTTATTAAAAATACAAAATGAAATAAAAAAAACTGGCCTAACATTAACGATATAATATTCATGTAAATTTTGTGGCAGTCCAAAACCTTAACTTATATATACATTATGCAGTAATAAATCATTGATGCCGATAACTTGTGTATAATATGCATTATGACACCACCCATAAACAAGAATAGAAAAGTAACAGCCTACACTATGGCGGTATATTAGTGCCAAAATTCTAGCATGCTTTCGTCTAATTTCTTACTTCTATTCATGTAATTTCTAACCTCCATTCATGTAACTTCTAACTTCCATTCATGTAATTTCTAAATTAAGACAATGTATAATTCAACTTCTTTATTTGTTCAGTGTAAATATCAATTCTATTTCATCTTATTTCTAATATTGGGGCGAAAAATGTCTACTTCATTGTGGTATTACATGTTAAGCATGAACGGCAAACAAATTTAGAAATTTGATACTTCTACCTAGCAACCATCATTATGACATCGTTTGGTGTCGCCACCGTGTGCTCAGTTTGGCGATTGAGCACCTGATCGGGACCATTCTATTGATACAAACGACTTGTGGCTAAGTGGGTAAGACGCAGGCTCGCCAGGCTGTGGGTCGGGAGTTCGATCCCTGCATTGGTCGAAAAAAGTTCATCCAGATTGTCTGGCGTGGTTCCCCCTTATTAGTGTCTTGTCGTTGCGATTGGATGAAAACCCGAGGTTCCATGTACATGTTGTCGTGCACGTAAAAGATCCAGTGACCGTTAGACTTCGATATAAGTCCAGGTCGCAGATCCGCTCTCCGGGCAATATTTCCCTAAAGCACACTGTATGGAGTATGTCCGTCTCCATTAGCCCGGTTCGGAACAGAACAGTAGGGCGTTAAACCCTCTTTCATTTCATTTCATTTTCTATTTCAAATATAAGCTAAACGGGATTTGCAGAATTTTATTTTATTTTTTTTTACGGTTGAGCCAATAATTAATATTTATATGCAGTTGGTCTATATATTAACACAGGATATAAATGTTATGGATAGGCCTACACAGATACTGAGTTTAATACTAAGTGACCTCTCTCTCTCTGAATGAATGTAATTTAACTTTCGACCTATCTAACCCCAAGAAGAAAACCAATTTACCTAAGCTGATATTAACGAAAGAATAAGTAACAGGAGAACCAATCGCGAACTGATATAACTAGCCCATTGAATGATGAAAATGCTGCATATATTATGTCAAAATTAGACAAGTAGGGCAAAATTCCGGATTTACAGCACACTGGCAGCCCAGTATCAATCTAACCGGCTCAGTACTAGTTTTATGCTTATAACGATCCATTGAGATTTCAATATGTGAAACCCCATTATGTTGAAAAGCGAACTGAATATTGCGAGTTTGAATAACATTCCTATCACCTGGTCTAGATTTAGACACTAATTCCCCAATCCTAAAAAAAACCCCAGCAAAAGCCATTGAGAAAATCGATTTTAATAAAAAAAATCTGGTGAAAACATATTGGAAAAACAATTGGGACAGCTCTTAACAACTGTGTCAAGATAGATGCGGTGATTGGTAGTCTAGCATTGTCTATAGAATGACAATTACGAACTCCTCTCAACAAATTCTTGACTAGAAATGAATTTATAGTACATGTATCAGGATAACCGAGTATTTTTTGCACAAAGGCAAGAACGGAAACGTGCGATGTAATAGTAGTACTGGGCGAGCAACCCCTTTCAAATAAACGGGCTAAATAATTTGCAACAAAAATATTACGTATTGGAAAGGTAGGAGACAGTCCCTTCAGACTACAATATGATATGAATTTTTTCCATGCTCTATTGTATGATTCCCTTGAGGATGGAGCCAAAGCTGCTCCCAGATCCTTAGAGAGGCCGGATCCAACGTCTGTAGGTTGGTATCCAACCAAGGTGCCCAAATTCTGGCTTGCTGAAAATTAAAACGAGAAATGCAGTCGGCAACCATGTTGGATTTCCCTGCAATGTGCTTAGACCGAATAAGAATATTATATTTTATACATGTAGCCACCAATCGTCGAATGAGTGGCATGAAATAAGGACACTTAGATGTGGATTTATTGATGACAAACACAATAGCAGCATTATCAGTTAAGAGCAAAATTTTATGGTTCTGTAAAAGCTTTCCCCAGTGTTCTATGGCCAAAACAATTGGACAAAGCTCTAACACGCTTATGTTCAAATCCTGCATGCCGTCCGCCCAAGAACCATAAAACCATTTCGACCCCAAGACAGATGCATAGCCCTTGGTTTTAACTTCATCGGAGAACAACTCAATGTGATCTGATCCTGTCCATGCATCATTCAAAAATATGCAGCGGCCATTAAATCCTTGCATGAATTGTGTCCACACGAGTAGATGCAGTCTGGACGCGTTAGTGATGCAGATCTTATAATGTGCTTTAGCAATACCTATTGTGAGGTCACAGAGGCGCCTCAAGAAGGCACGTCCGGGAACCACAACCAGAGTAGCAAAATCAAGAAGACCGATTAAGGATTGTAAATCTCTCAAAGTAATCTTTCTCTTTTGTAAGGCCCCCCTCAAGAGCAAGCCTAACTGGAGCCACTTTATCAGCTGGTAAACGATAGACCATAGCTACAGAGTCTACTTCAATACCATAAATTGTTATGTTATTAGTGGGATAAACTGTTTGTTCCTCCTTTATTTGTACTCACCGAAAGTCTGTCAATTGCAGGAATGTGTTCAATGTATTGGCACATTGGTTTGAATCTGCTGGACCGATAAAGACGAAATCGTCGATCATGTGACTCGGGCTAGCACCCTGTATGGTCTCCATTTACCAGTGCAGTGCCGAGCTGAATTGTTCAAACGTTTGACAGCTGATGCTTAGACCCATAGGTAAAACATAGCAGCAAAATAATAGAGATTATTATGACATTCTATTGTAAAACCCAACAAATTATAATCATGCGGATGAATGGACAAAAGGCGATAGGCATTCTGTATGTCCGTTTTCGCCATCAACGCACCCCTACCCATTCTCCTCACCAACCTTACCACATCATCTATAGACTCATACCCAACTTGGGTATGAGATACATCAATACCAGAATTTATAGAGTTACCCTCAGGAAAAGACAAGTCGTGGTCCCATCACCGAACACAAATTGGCGACCTATTCGGCTAGCGAGCTATTCGACCGATCCAGCTGGCAACCTGTTCGTTGGCAACCTATTCAGAATTAAAACAACAGTCGCCCAAACTCATCTATTTTTACCAACCAATAAAATCCAACGTTACGTCTATCAAATGAAAGTAGAATAATATATTATTTTTGTATCCATTCCTTTAGCTCAGAATAGAGGTGTAATTTCGCATTATCGTACAAAATTCTAGACATTCAACTAAATATATTCCGAAAGGTAATTAAATAGGCTTTCCAAATATTATTAGTAAAAGTTGGCACAGTCATATTAAAGGGGTGCACTCTCTTCCTAAACATGACCAATTTTTAAAAAAATTTTAAAGGGAAAAACTGTTAATATCCCGTGTCAAAATTCGGACCATCGTACAAAATTCTGATGATCCAACTAAATATATTCTAACAGGTATAATAAGCTTTCTAAATGTCATTAGTAAAAGTTGGCACAATCATATTAAAGGTGTGCGCTCTCATCCTAAACGTCGCCAATTTTTTAATATTTTAAAATGAAAGAACGGCAATATTCCGAGTCAACATTCGGATCATCGTACAAAATTCTGAGCATTTAGCTATATAAATTCGGAAAGGTAACAGAATAAGCTTTCCAAATATTATTAGTAAAAGTTGGCACAATCATATTAAAGGGGCGTGCTCTCAACCTGAACATGGTCAATTTTTCAATATTTAAAGTGAAAGATTGGTAATATTCCGAGTCAAAATTCGGACCATCGTACAAAATTCTGAGCATCCAGCTATATATATTCTGAAAGGTAATTGGATAAGCTTACCAAATATTATTAGTAAAAGTTGGCACAATCATATTAAAGGGGCGTGCTCTCAACCTGAACATAGCCAATTTTTTAATATTTTAAAGTGAAAGAATGGCAATAGTCGGAGTCGAAATTCGGTACAAAATTCTGAGCATTCAGCTATATATATTCTGAAAGGTGATTGGATAAGCTTTCCAAATATTATTAGTAAAAGTTGGCACAATCATATCAAAGGGGCGTGCTCTCGACCTGAACATAGCCAATTTTTTAATATTTTAAAGTGAAAGAATGGCAATAGTCCGAGTCGAAATTCGGACCATCGTACAAAATTCTGAGCATCCAGCTATATATATTCTGAAAGGTAATTGGATAAGCTTTCCAAATATTATTAGTAAAAGTTGGCACAATCATATTAAAGGGGCGTGCTCTCAACCTGAAAATAGCCAATTTTTTCAATATTTTAAACTGAAAGAATGGTAATATTCCGAGTCAAAATTCGGACTATAGTACAAAATTCTGAGCAACCAGCTATATATATTCTGAAAGGTAATTGGATAAGCTTTCCAAATATTATTAGTAAAAGTTGGCACAATCATATCAAAGGGGCGTGCTCTCAACCTGAACAGTTGGCACAATCATATTAAAGGGGAACGCTCTCAACCTGAACATGGTCAATTTTTCAATATTTAAAGTGAAAGAATGGTAATATTCCGTGTCCAAATTCGAACCATCGTACAAAATTCTGAGCATTCAGCTATATATATTCTGAAAGGTGATTGGATAAGCTTTCCAAATACTATTAGTAAAAGTTGGCACAATCATATTAAAGGGGCGTGCTCTCAACCTGAACATAGCCAATTTTTTAATATTTTAAAGTGAAAGAATGGCAATAGTCCGAGTCGAAATTCGGACCATCGTACAAAATTCTGAGCATCCAGCTATATATATTCTGAAAGGTAATTGGATAAGCTGTCCAAATATTATTAGTAAAAGTTGGCACAATCATATTAAAGGGGCGCGCTCTCAACCTGAAAAGAGCCAATTTTTCAATATTTTAAACTGAAAGAATGGTAATATTCGGAGTCGAAATTCGGACCATCGTACAAAATTCTGAGCATCCAGCTATATATATTCTGAAAGGTAATTGGATAAGCTTTCCAAATATTATTAGTAAAAGTTGGCACAATCATATCAAAGGGGCGCACTCTCAACCTGAACATAGCCAATTTTTCAACATTTAAAGTGAAAGAACGGTAATATTCCGAGTCAAAATTCTCAACCTGGAAATAGCCAGTTTTTCAATATTTTAAACTGAAAGAATGATAATATTCCTAGTCGAAATTCGGACCATCGTACAAACTTCTGAGCATCCAGCTATATATATTCTGAAAGGTAATTGGATAAGCTTTCCAGATATTATTAGTAAAAGTTGGCACAATCATATTAAAGGGGCGCGCTCTCAACCTGAAAATAGCCAGTTTTTCAATATTTTAAACTGAAAGAATGGTGATATTCCGAGTCGAAATTCGGACCATCGTACAAAATTCTGAGCAACCAGAATAGTACCATTCTTTCAGTTTAAAATATTGAAAAATTGGCTATTTTCAGGTTGAGAGCGCGCCCCTTTAATATGATTGTGCCAACTTTTACTAATAATATTTGGAAAGCTTATTCAATTACCTTTCAGAATATATATAGCTGGTTGCTCAGAATTTTGTACGATGGTCCGAATTTCGACTCGGAATATTACCATTCTTTCAGTTCAAAATATTGAAAAATTGGCTATTTTCAGGTTGAGAGCACGCCCCTTCAATATGATTGTGCCAACTTTTACTAATAATATTTGAAAAGCTTATCCAATCACCTTTCAGAATATATATAGCTGAATGCTCAGAATTTTGTACGATGGTTCGAATTTTGACTTCGAAATAAATACCGATCTATCTTTACATATAGAATATTGAAAAATCGGCTATGTTCAGGTTGAGAACGCGCCCCTTTAATATGATTGTGCCAACTTTTACTAATAATATTTGGAAAGCTTATTCAATTACCTTTCAGAATATATATAGCTGGTTGCTCAGAATTTTGTACGATGGTCCGAATTTTGACTCGGAATATTAGAATTCTTTCAGTTTAAAATATTGAAAAAAATGGCTATTTTCAGGTTGAGAGCGCGCCCCTTTAATATGACTGTGCCAACTTTTACTAATAATATTTGGGAAGCTTATCCAATTACCTTTCAGAATATATATAGCTGGATGCTCAGAATTTTGTACGATGGTCCGAATTTCGACTCGGAATACTACCATTCTTTCAGTTTAAAATATTGAAAATTGGCTATTTTTAGGTTGAGAGCGCGCCCCTTTAATATGATTGTACCAACTTTTACTAATAATATTTGGAAAGCTTATCCAATGAACTTTTGGAATATATATAGCTGGATGCTCAGAATTTTGTACGATGGTTCGAATTTGGACTTCGAAAAAAATACCAGTCTATCTTTACATATAGAATATTGAAAAATCGGCTATGTTCAGGTGGAGAGCGCGCCCCTTTAATATGATTGTGCCAACTTTTACTAATAATATTTGGAAAGCTTATTCAATTACCTTTCAGAATATATATAGCTGGTTGCTTGAATTTTGTACAATGGTCCGAATTTCGACTCGGAATATGTATTTTCCTTCGTTTGAGCGGATTGAGTGAATAAGAAGGAAAATATTTTCTCATCTGGGGCGTATGAATACACGCATGTGTACGTGTTTGTATAGGTTTAGTCATTCAGGTCGAAGCCGCCACCAAGTTCAGTTCACATTCGTTGCACGTGCATATTTTACACTTCTACCATATACCTGGCGACTATAATCTTGATCTTATATTATTATACTTACGTTTTAACGTGTATCATGGATGATACAGAGAATCAATCTACAGTCACTTTAGAAGACATATAGGCCGAAGTAAGGGGACAGAAATATGATTTTGACAGAAAATTTGAATATATGAAAGACGAGCTACAAGGGGTTAATAAGACGTTTACTACAGAATTTGACAAAGTGAAAGCTGATAATGACGTGGAATGGAGGTTTAAAGGTAATAAAATGCAGTTTAATTTAATTCGGGTTTATTGGATGTAATTAAACAGATTAACTGGGCATATGAGCACGGTAAATTTGATTATGCTAAAGAGCTGACTGGTGAATTACATGAGAAGTTAATACATAGAAATAAACTGACTAAAATGGCTGATAGTTCTCAGGGAGGGTGGGAAACAGTAAATCAATATGTCAGTAATCCTTTAGCTAGTGATTCCGATGACGAAAGGAAAATAAGCAGAGCTGAGAGCAGAGCCGTTAAAAGAAGGAAAGAATTGAAAACAAAGAATGTTTCTAACAAACGTCGCAAGATTGAGTTTAATAGTGATAATAATTTTCATCCATCACAATCTTCGAGTTTTTATAGATTTCAAAGAAATCAGTCCTTTCGTGCCATGCCGAACCGTGGAAGCTGCTACATGTGTGGAGAATTTGGTCACTTCAAAAGGGAGTGCCCCAACCTCAACCAAACCCAGAGTAACAATCAGAACCCCAGATCAAGCCAAACAATTACCGGGTGATTCTAACCATAAAATATCTGATGGTGTAAAAGATAAGTATTTACTCGAGGATAATCTGAATGAAATATTTACTCATGATTATTTTGAGTACGAACAGGGGCAGGCTCAAATTCTGGTAAAGGGACGACTTCGTAAAAATGTACAATTTTTGGAATCTATTGGTACAAATTCGTTTATTTTAGATGTTATTCAAAACGGATATAAAATACCGTTTAATTCCTTGCCCGAAGTTAAGATTTTGAAGAATAATAAGTCCGCTATAGAGCATTCAGAGTTTGTTTTGAAAGCTATACTTGATTTAGAAATAAGGGGTCTTGTGACAAGATGTCAAGTTGCACCCACGGTAGTTAATCCGTTGTCAGTTTCCATCCAAAATAACAATAAAAAACGATTGATTTTAGATTTAAGGGAGGTAAATCAGTATGTGAATAAATGTAGTATTAAATTTGAAGATATACATACCGCTCTTCTCTACATTCATAAAGAATCCTGGATGATTAAATATGACTTAAATGCAGCATATCATAATATAGAAATATGTGAAACCCACACTCAATTTCTTGGTTTTTCCTGGGTAATCGGCGGAAATGTGGTGTATTTTAAATTTCTGGTGCTACCCTTTGGTCTTTGTTCCGCTCCTTATATATTTACTAAAGTTTGTCGTGTATCAGTCAAAAAATGGTTTCGGTGCGGGTAATGATTACGGGTCCACTTTTAGGATGGGCCAAGCGGTCAAGAACGGTCTTATATTAAGCGGGTTTACTCCCAAGCACGAAAAGTCCCTTTGATTTCCAGTACAAGAGATGTGTTGGTTGGGTGTGATTGTTAATACAAGAGAACCCTACTTAAAAATTCCATGTTCGAGGGTGGAAAAGCTTTTTCGCACCATTGACAAAAACTGTCTCTAAATTAGGTAATGTGGAAGTACGAAAAGTAGCAAGCATTGTTGGACAGATAATTTCTATGTATATTGTTATCGGATCAGTTTGTCAAATTATGACTCGCAGTCTGTCAATTGACATTCTTAATACATTTTTTTCTAGGTTTTGGAGTCCGCGATGTAGCGGAGTTGATGCATTCGCGGTTTCGTGGAAAGGTTCAAATGGGTGGATTGTAATTAAGCATATGATGTTGTGTCAAGCGTTTGGAACAGTAATAATACCAATGTGGCGCTCTGCTAGCTTTTGGCCGTTTATATGCCCCACAGGGAATAGTTTTATTGATATAGTTAAAGAATGGTCGGAGTTACCGTCAGAGAAAGAATTTTATTTTAAATCTTTGCACAGTAAAAGCATTTTCAGTTCTAAAGACCTGTTGTTTAAAATGAGAGCACTTAGAATTGACTGTAGATATTGAGTTGTTTGTTTTTATTTTACAGTGTACACTGGCATCAGTGGGTATACTTATGTTACCAGTATTGGTTGTAATATAACCTGAATAGGTGTCTAAAGGTTACCGGTACCGGTGTTGGTAGAGATTATGTTTATAGTCGCTATAGTTTAAGTTTAAACTACGTACATGGTAAGCTTTAATAGTTTATATCTATAAATATTTTTAGGATTGCTTATTCTGAGGATTATGCACATTTACCGAATAAACTTCTACCATTGCTGACGTCCCTTCCTGGTATCGCTATTCAAGCTAAAGCATCATCAACTACAGATAAATATTACAGAGGCTATTTAGCTTGGAAAGACTGGGTCCTTCGTAATGATTTAAACGAAAGTGATGTTATCCCTGCTAAACCTCTACATGTTTCCTTGTATTTGACTCAATTAATTAAAAATAAAGACACGATAAGTCCTCTATACCAAGCCTTTTACGGCATTAAATGGATACATTCGATTGCCAATCTTCCCTGTCCTACGGATTCACCATTTGTGAGAAATGTGTTGGAAGCGGGAAAACGGTTGTTATCTAAGCCAAAAGTTAAGAAACGACCAATTACTAAAGAACATCTAAATTCTTTATACGACAAACTATTTGTGACTGGTTGCGCGTATCGGCAGCGAACCATTTGTGCCTGTCTGCTTGCTTACAGTGGTTTTCTGAGAAGTGCGGAACTCTTACATATTAAGTCATGGGATGTAACATTTTATGCCACTCATATGTCTGTATTTCTGGAAAGGAGTAAAACTGACATTTATAGAGATGGTTCAAGGGTTGTTATTGCAAAAACTAATTCCAAATTATGTCCTGTTAAGAATTTACTATTGTATTTAGAGTGGGCTAAAATTAACGTAAACAGTAATGTGTATATATTTCAGGCATTGAGTAAATGCCATAATGGTTATAGAATGAGAACTAAAAATGGAAAATGTCTCAGTTATAGTCGTATGTTAGAATTGTTTAAAGAAGCGTTTTCTGGAATTATTGATTGTTCTCAATATGGGCTTCATAGTTTGAGGTCTGGGGGTGCTACTGCTAGTGCAAATATGGGAATATCGGATAGATTATTTAAAAGGCATGGTCGCTGGACATCAGATAAGGCCAAGGATGGTTACATAAGAGATGATCTTAATAAACGTTTATCAGTATCTTTAAATTTAGGGTTGTAACTTATTGTAGCACAAATTTGAAATTTCCTCGATTCTGATTGGTCGAAAAGTGTGGTCGAATGGACAATAAACCCCCTCTGAATTATCAAGGCGAATTACTGCATATAAATATTCCAGTGTACTTTTTTTCATTTTTGTGCTCCATGATCTTCCTCAACTCTTTATTGGCAAATATCTTCAAGAAATTCTGCACATATGACTATCACACCATTTTCAAACATCATCTTTTATGAAAACACATTTCTGAAATACATAAAACAGTAGAAAAACAGTCCATATATTAATTAAAACCGTTTTCAGGTATCTAAATATATTCGTAACTAGGGTGTCATAGTATGGACAAATTTATTTTCTTTTTTGATAGGATATAGCTTCACAGTTCACTCACCAATCAATTTTTACTTAATCAGGTGGATTTTTTTATTAAATCACGGTTTGATCAAAGTCTGGCTAACATGATCTACCTAATAATAAGTCATTAGTCACAAGAAACCGCTTAAAAATACAATGAGGGGGTCGAACATAGCAGCTGAATATCTAAACATGCCAAAATTGACATTTGTTGACAACACGTCAGAATAGTATACATAGCAACCACTTGAAATCTTAGGCTAGCCACCACTGTCATACGGTATTTTTGGGGATGTAAGTACGAAATGCAATTGTTTGAACACGAACAAGCTGCTGGGTTGTGATAAAAGTCTGCAAATAAAATAATAAAGACTGAAAACTTACATGAAACTCACGAAGCGAAGAAACCTTTGTTGCCAAGAGTTACCCCTCTTTTAGTCTTGGATAGCAGGCCGGAATTATTTCTATCACGCTAACACCCGTCTCTTAAAATGCCACAGTAAGACTAATTTCCCGTTCTTTTAAAATAATCTTCAAACGTTAAAAAAAATTTATAGCGATATCCGAATAACATTTTCTTTCATAATTCATTTACTAGACACTCGAGAATCCAGCATTTTAAATTTGATGGAAAGCCAGGACGGCCTAAATCTGTGTTGAGAATATTTTGAAAAATGAACGCAAGCACGTGGGCAAATAACGGCTTTTTGAAATAGGTGTAAAAATGTTTCCTAAATAGTTCCTAAGAAAATCCCTAAATATTTGAGCTACAATATCGATAAACACGTTCCTGTTACGTATTTATCGGGGGTTTATTGTCCATTTAACCATGCTTGAATTATCCATTAGAACAACTCGACGCTATCGCTTCTCGTGTTCTAATTATTCAAGCATGTTTAAATGGACAATAAACCCCCTCTAAATACGTAACAGGAAGTGTTTATTTCCTAATTAAGTATTTGCGCCATTATACCCTTTCTTTGCCCTTCAGTCGGTGTATTGAACAGCAACATTTCCCGTTTATGTACAATTATACTTATGCAGGATAATTAATTGGTTGTCTGACTCCATGCTTTAGAGTTACTTCCTCTTTAGAAAGAAACCACGTTTTTGTTATTGACGCCATGTTAATGTACCGTACCTCACTGACGGGGCATTGAGTTTTTACGTACAAATATGATTAGTACTTGCTATGTATTAAATAAAGCAGTAAAACCTAACCCTGAAGTGTTTTGATTTCCACTCGGAAAGCGACCTGAGGAGCAAAGAAGAAAGAAAAGCTCCTCATGTTACAGTAAAAACTCATCGTTAGTTGAATGCGAGTGGAAATCGGGTAGGCCTACGAAGTTTGACGCCAGAAATAAAAGAAAGACAGAAAGGAAAACTGGCTGATAACTTGAAAGAAAGAAAGACAGAAAGATAAAAACGTACATAATGGCATCAAAAGAAGACGTAACAGGTTCGAAATCAAAAATAGTTCATGGTTGTGTTGATAATAATGACGATGAAAACATAGAATTAGAAGATAGGCACAGGAAAAGAATTCCTACAGAGAAAATGAAAGAAATTAATAAACAGAAAGCCGAAAGAGACTATCACGTGTGTTTGAAAAGGTGGAAAAGATTGATTTCAGAAACTGACTTTGAAACATTTGAGAAATATGTCGATGTGAAAGAACTGAGACAGGAAAGAGACAGGCTTGAAGTGTGTTATAAAGAACTAGTTACTGCAAAAACTACCTTAGAAGACTTCATAGAGACCGAAGAAGAACTAGAATCTCATAATGCGAACTTTAATTCTTATTCTAATGAAATTAATAAAATTGTCAATATGTTTAACAAAAAGATTCACGATTTTGTTTCTGTGGATTCTGATAAGTTCGACAGCCCTCAAGTTAAGGCTCACACGTCTACTAATATTGTTAAAGCTAAGAATAAAACAGAAAATCCACAGAAAGTTCAGAATCTTGAATCTAATACAAATGTTGAAAATAATGAAAGTGTTTATTCGTATAGTTCTAGTTCAGTTAGTCAGAAATCGTACAAGTCCAAGCAGGGCTCAATTCATTCAGAGCACTTTAGTAGTAGGCCTACGTCTGGTCATAAATCTAGAACTAATACTAATGTTCCTAAAATTAATGATAATGATATTGATAATGTTTCTGTGCATTCTCGTAGGTCTAATACTATGTATAGTAATTGTAAATCTGCTAAATCAAATCAGTCTCGGTCATCTCAAGGTTCTTGCCACAGTATAAATTCTCTTGAAGCTAGGATGGAGAGGGCAGCGAAGGCGGTCAGACTTAAGACCGAATTAAAATTCTTTGATGCAGATGCAGCTTTAACTAAGGATATAGAGGAACGAAAGGCGAATTTAGAGAAACACAGAATGAAGAAAGAGTTGGCAGTTACTACAGCTGAAATCAAGGTTATTGATAAGGTTGAAAATTACCACGAAACACATAGTAATGACATTGATTTGCCTGTAGCAAATAATTTGAACAGTTACTTAGACACCCAACTTCAATCAGTGGCACCTGTAGAACATACGCATACATCTAAAGATAACGCTACCAAAATTATAAATACCAACGAAACTGCTGACCAAATCACAGACAGTAGCCCTTATCCTGATGTACCGCAATCCAAGGACCCAATTTCACATTTAGCCGATATTCTTCTTAAGACGCATGCAAGGGACAGTTTACCAAAACCAGAACCAGATGTCTTTAAAGGTGACAGTTTATTGTACCCTGTTTGGTCGAAGTCCTTTAAACACTTTGTGGAAGAGAGAACCAATGATTCTTCAGAACTTCTGTTTTATTTAGATCGTTACACAGCCGGGGAGGCGAAAGAATGTATTAAAGGTCTAGACACAACAGATGCCTGTGAAAGAGCCAAACAACTTTTACATGACAGATATGGTAATCCATTTGTAGTGGCAAACGCGTATAGAAAGAAACTGAATGACTGGTCGAAGATTCCACACAATGATGGACAAGCCTTGAGACGCTTTTCCGACTTTTTACAGAATTGTAAGACAGCGATGGAATCAGTTAAGTACCTCAGCTTACTGGATGATCCCGAGGAGAACCAAAAGTTACTGAGGAAACTTCCATACAGTGTGTCGAATAGGTGGAGCCGAATTGCCGATAGTGCAGTGAATGATTTGAATACTTACCCGTTATTCTCTACCTTTGCTGACTTTATTGAGAAAGAGGCTCGTATACTGTGTAACCCGATTACTTCACATAACGCCGTGTATGCTGACACTGAAGACAGAAAATCTAGATCTAAGAGTGCTTCTCGTACTTTATCAACTGCCGTAAATGAAAGTCAGTGTGTACTGTGTAGGAACTATCATAGCCTTGATACGTGTAAGAAATTTCTAGACTTGAGTGTAAAGGAGAAATTTTACTTTATTCTTAAACATTCTATATTTGTCTTGGGTGTTTAACGGTGGGTCACATGAAGGCCAAATGTAATAAAAGAAAGATTTGCACAAAGTGTAAGGGTTTTCATCCCACCGCCCTACACGATGACAATTATTCTCCAAGACATTCGAATGAAAACACAACAAAGGCTTCTGGAAAATCCAATGGAATGTCTGCTGTAGTTAATCATATCACCGGTTCCCGTTGTGTATCCCACACGTTAATTGTACCCGTGAAGATATACCAAGAAGACAACCCTACAAGCGCTTTAGAAATTTATGCCGTTATTGATGACCAGTCCGATGCCTGTTTCGTCGATGATAAACTTATTGACGATCTAAGGATCAATGGTACAGAAACAGACCTGAGTTTGTCGACGATGCTGGGGACATCTGTGATTAAAAGTAAGAAAATATCAGGATTAGTCGTTAGAGGTATCAACCAGGGTGAAGAAATATCCTTACCAACCACATATTCCCGTGATGAGATTCCTGTTAGTCGTAGTCAAATACCAAGAAGAGAATCAGTGGATAATTGGTCCCACCTACGTAAAATCCGTCATGATATTATGCCGCATAACCCATACATAAGAATTGGCTTGCTCATTGGAATAAACTGTATAAAAGCGGTTAAGCCTCTTGAAGTTATTCCTGGTAAAGAAAGCGATCCTTACGCAGTCCGAACCGCCCTTGGATGGGGGATAATCGGAATGGTTGAAAGCGGAGATACAGATGAATCGACTACTCATTTGTGTACTTCTACAGTAGGTGTCAAGACTTGTCACTTTGCCTTCAGAACTAAAGCGAAAGAACTTATGAATCCAAAACAAGTTGTTAAAATGTTCGAACTTGATTTCAACGAGGATTCGAATGAGAAGCAACTTTCGTATGAAGACAGCAGATTCCTGAGTATAGTGGAGAAGGGCATACACGAGACGAAAGATGGACGGTTTGAAATGCCCTTGCCTTTTAGGGATGCTGATGTTAAACTCCCTGATAATAAATCTGCGGTTTTAAAAAGACTTAACGGACTTAGAACTAAGTTTGCTAAAGACAAGAAATATGAGGAGGATTACAGAACATTTATGAAAAAGATAATGGATAGTGGGTTTGCGGAGATTGTACCTACAGATGAACTGTCATTGGACGACGGACATGTCTGGTATATTCCACACCACGGTGTGTACCATCCCAAAAACCTAATAAGATTAGAGTCGTTTTTGATTGTAGTCATACTTACCAAGGATATTCTTTGAATAACCACCTTCTCCATGGACCTGATTTGACGAATAATCTTGTCGGAGTACTGTGCAGGTTTCGAAAGGACAAGATTGCCTTTATTTGCGATATCGAATCAATGTTTTTTCAGTTGAAGGTCAACATAGAGCACCGTAACTACTTAAGATTCTTTTGGTGGGACAGTGATGACTTTCTTAAAGAACCTACGGTATACCGAATGACAGTCCATCTCTTTGGAGCAAGTTCATCACCAGGCTGTGCTAACTATGGACTGAAGGCTGCTGCAAATAAGTATGAATCTGAATTGGGAACCCAGGCTGCTGAATTTATAAGACGCGATTTCTACGTCGACGACGGCCTGAAATCCGTGTCGTCTGTTGAAGAAGCGAAGGATTTGATATCCAGTAGTAAGGAGATATGTGAAAGAGGTTGATTTCATTTGCATAAGTTCTTGTGTAACGATAAAGATGTATTGACAAGTATACCGGAAGAAGAAAGAGCAAGTGGAACAAAGATATTTGGCATAGATAAAGACCAAGAAAGTATACAACGAGCCCTTGGCGTACAGTGGTGCGTAGAAAGTGACACATTTCGCTTCCGCATCGACCTACATGACCGACCACTTACAAGACGCGGTATATTGTCGACCGTAAGTTCTGTTTTTGATCCCCTGGGCTTAGTGTCACCATTTATCTTGATAGCCAAGAAGTTACTTCAAACACTGTGCAGGGAAAGTAACAGTTGGGATGACCCTGTTTCTGAGAATGTAAGACAACAGTGGACAAGGTGGAGGACAGACCTACTCCAACTCGCAGAGATCCAGATTCAAAGATCTTTTAAACCAGCCGCTTTTGGAAGGAGCAATATAATAGAACTCCATCATTTTAGTGATGCATCTTTGACCGGATACGGTCAGTGTAGTTATTTGAGACTGATAGACGATAATGATCAGATCCACGTATCATTAGTTCTAGCCAAGTCTAGAGTTACACCTACAAAACTTGTAACCATACCTCGCCTTGAGTTAACAGCTGCAGTTGTCTCGATTAAAGTAGCTGCTATGTTAAAGAAAGAGTTAGATTATGACAGCCTAACAGAGTACTTTTGGACAGATAGCCAAGTGGTTTTGGGGTATGTTTCAAATGAAGTAAAGCGATTCCATACATATGTAGCTAATCGCGTTCAACAGATCAGAACCTATTCTACTCCTGAACAATGGAATTATATAGAGTCCGATAATAATCCAGCCGATGATGCTTCTCGGGGTTTGCAGGTGAAGGAATTAGTTGACAGTAGAAGATGGTGGAATGGCCCTGAATTTTTATGGAGGACCACAGACATACGATTTGACCATCAGGATGGAATTAGAGAACTCGATGAAGAGGATCCTGAAGTAAGAAGATCGTCTTCGTTATCTACAACAACAGAGATGCCAAAGAAATCACTGCTTGATAAGATGGCCAAATTTTCGAATTGGCACAAGTTACAGTTAGCAATATCTCTTTTATTGCGCGTTCAAGACTCTTATAAGAAACATAATTTGAAAGCAAGTCAAAGTTTGTTTACGAATGATGTATTTAATCCGTCAGTGGTTGAAGATTTAAAACGCTCTGAAATAGTAATATTACGAGAAGTACAAAGAGTATATTTTTCAGAAGAAATAAAGATTTTAACGAAACTTCAAAAGAAAGAAGGAGTAAAAGATAGAACTATAAGAAAGGAGGAGAAAGTCGCGTTAAGGGCTTCTAGTCCTTTGTACAAATTGGATGTCTTTCTGGATGACGACGACATCATTCGTGTAGGCGGGCGCATCCAGAACGCTGACCTACCTGTGGATTGCAAACATCCTGTTATTATTCCAAAGCAAGGTCATGTAACAGAACTCATTGTGAGAGCTTATCACTCAAAGTCTAACCATCAAGGTCGTGGAATTACCCATAGTCTGATAAGGTCATCTGGATATTGGATCGTGGGTGGAAGATCAGTAATTTCCAGCATCATATCCAAATGTGTAACTTGCAAGAAATTAATTGGTAGTACACAAGTTCAAAAGATGTCTTCACTTCCAAAAGATCGACTTGAGCCAGCTCCACCATTTAGTTATGCAGCCGTGGATTATTTTGGCCCTTGGGTTGTTCGAGAAGGTCGTAGAGAGGTTAAGAGATACGGCGTAGTATTTGTTTGTATGGCCTCTCGAGCCATTCATTTAGAGGTCGCTCACAAAATGGATACAGACTCCTTCTTGAATTGTTATAGACGTTTCATCTGTAGAAGAGGACCAGTTAGACAGTTACGTTCAGATCAAGGTACCAACTTTGTGGGAGCGCAGACAGAGTTAAAGGCGGCACTAAAAGAAATGAATAACGATGGAATTTCGAAGGAACTTTTAAAGACCGGGTGTGATTGGATAACATTTAAGATGAATACACCAGAGTCTAGTCATATGGGCGGCTCATGGGAGCGCCTCATTCGGTCTGTCCGAAACGTTTTAGTTGCCCTGCTTCACAATCATGGAACTATATTAGACGATGAAACGCTTTTAACCTTCATGACCGAGGCTGAGTCAGTAATTAATAATAGACCATTAGCTATCAATGATATAAATGACCCAGATTATCCTTCCCCAATTACTCCTAATCATTTGTTAACCATGAAAGGTCAATTAGTGTTACCACCCCCTGGAGTATTTGTTCGTGAAGATATGTATCTCAGAAAGCGATGGCGTAGAGTCCAGTTCTTAGCAAATGAGTTCTGGAAGCGCTGGCGTCATGAATACTTGCAATCCCTTCAAGTTCGACAAAAGTGGCTTAAGCCAGTTAATAATTTAAATATTAATGATATTGTTTTAATTAAAGATGACAAGCTTCCTCGAAATGTGTGGAAACTTGGGCGAGTGTCTAAAACCTTTCCGAGTGCTGACAATTTAACTCGAAAGGTCAAGGTAGAACTTGCTTGTGAGATTGATAAGTACGGCAAAAGACAGTCTCCTAGAAAGGTGCTCGAAAGACCAATCCATAAACTTGTACTTATTTTAGCCCATAAGCAGGGAGATCCGGGAATCCCCGTCGAGGAGCCATAATGTATGCAACGTTTGATTATATATAATATGTTTTAGTTTGAAGATTAGTTAATAAATTGATCATTAATGTGTCACTCATATGCTCAATTTAGGGAAGCCATGTATTGAACAGCAACATTTCCCGTTTATGTACAATTATACTTATGCAGGATAATTAATTGGTTGTCTGACTCCATGCTTTAGAGTTACTTCCTCTTTAGAAAGAAACCACGTTTTTGTTATTGACGCCATGTTAATGTACCGTACCTCACTGACGGGGCATTGAGTTTTTACGTACAAATATGATTAGTACTTGCTATGTATTAAATAAAGCAGTAAAACCTAACCCTGAAGTGTTCTGATTTCCACTCGGAAAGCGACCTGAGGAGCAAAGAAGAAAGAAAAGCTCCTCATGTTACAGTCGGTTAGGTGGCTTCGACTCTGCTACCCAAAAATGTCTTTATTTTATTCATCTGGGGGTCGGGCTGCTGTTTTTGAGAAGATTAACTCCGGTAAAGGTGTCTTGGTTGCAAGTATTTAGTGACGAAGGGGAGAAATGTATTTTCCTTCGTTTGAGCGGATTGAGTGAATAAGAAGGAAAATATTTTCTCATCTGGGGCGTATGAATACACGCATGTGTACGTGTTTGTATAGGTTTAGTCATTCAGGTCGAAGCCGCCACCAAGTTCAGTTCACATTCGTTTATTATAGTGGCTTACTGACCCTGTTTTGAAAAGTAATAATTCATTATATAATTCGTCTTTTATATATTTGCAGGTATATTGTAAAGTGGTGTATTATTGATGTATGGCGGTGATATTATGCATAATATATTGAATTATTGTTTAATTATTATTGTATATCAGTTGTGAAATAAATTGTAGTCGGTTAGGTGGCTTCGACTCTGCTACCCAAAAATGTCTTTATTTTATTTATCTGGGGTTATATGTCGGGCTGCTGTTTTTGGGAAGATTAACTCCGGTAAAGGTGTCTTGGTTGCAAGTATTTAGTGACGAAGGGGGGAAATTTCCATTCTTTCACTTTAAAATATTAAAAAATTGGCTATGTTCAGGTTGAGAGCACGCCCCTTTGATATGATTGTGCCAACTTTTACTAATAATATTTGGAAAGCTTATCAATCACCTTTCAGAATATATATAGCTGAATGCTCAGAATTTTGTACCATGGTCCGAATTCGGACACGGAATATTACCATTCTTTCACTTTAAATATTGAAAAATTGACCATGTTCAGGTTGAGAGCGTGCCCCTTTAATATGATTGTGCCAACTTTTACTAATACCATTTGGAATGCTTATTCAATTACCTTTCAGAATATATATAGCTGGATTCTCAGAATTGTGTATGATGGTTCGAATTTGAACTTCGAAATAAATAGCGGTCTATCTCTAAATATAGAATATTGAAAAATTGGCTATGTTCAGGTTGAGAGCGCGCCCCTTTAATATGATTGTGCCAACTTTTACTAATATTAATATTTGGAAAGCTTATTCTGTTACCTTTCCGAATTTATATAGCTGGATGCTTAGAATTTTGTACGATGGTCCGAATGATGACTCGGAATATTGCCGTTCTTTCACTTTAAAATTTTAAAAAAATTGGCGACGTTTAGGATGAGAGCGCACCCCTTTAATATGATTGTGCCAAATTTTACTAATGACATTTAGAAAGCTTATTCCATTACCTGTTAGAATATATTTAGTTGGATCATCAGAATTTTGTACGATGGTCCGAATTTTGACACAGGATATTAACAGTTTTTCCCTTTTTTAAAAAATTGGTCATGTTTAGGAAGAGAGTGCACCCCTTTAATATGACTGTGGCAACTTTTACTAATAATATCTGGAAAGCCTATTTAATTACCTTTCGGAATATATTTAGTTGAATGTTTAGAATTTTGTACGATAATGAGAAATTACACCTCTATTCTGAGCTAAAGGAATGGATACAAAAATAATATATTATTCATTTCATTTGATAGACGTAACGTTGGATTTTATTGGTTGGTAAAAATAGATGAGTTTGGGTGGCTTCGACTCTGCTACCCAAAAATGTCTTTATTTTATTTTATGCTTATTCAATTACCTTTCAGAATATATATATATAGCTGGATGCTCAGAATTTTGTACGATGGTCCGAATTTCGACTCGGACTATTGCCATTCTTTCACTTTAAAATATTAAAAAATTGGCTATGTTCAGGTTGAGAGCACGTCCCTTTAATATGATTGTGCCAACTTTTACTAATAGTATTTGGAAAGCTTATCCAATCACCTTTCAGAATATATATAGCTGAATGCTCAGAATTTTGTACGATGGTTCGAATTTGGACACGGAATATTACCATTCTTTCACTTTAAATATTGAAAAATTGACCATGTTCAGGTTGAGAGCGTGCCCCTTTAATATGATTGTGCCAGCTGTTCAGGTTGAGAGCACGCCCCTTTGATATGATTGTGCCAACTTTTACTAATAATATTTGGAAAGCTTATCCAATTACCTTTCAGAATATATATAGCGGGTTGCTCAGAATTTTGTACTATAGTCCGAATTTTGACTCGGAATATTACCATTCTTTCAGTTTAAAATATTGAAAAAATTGGCTATTTTCAGGTTGAGAGCACGCCCCTTTAATTTGATTGTGCCAACTTTTACTAATAATATTTGGAAAGCTTATCCAATTACCTTTCAGAATATATATAGCTGGATGTTCAGGTTGAGAGCACGCCCCTTTAATATGATTGTGCCAACTTTTACTAATAATATTTGGAAAGCTTATCCAATTACCTTTCAGAATATATATAGCTGGTTGCTCAGAATTTTGTACTATGGTCCGAATTTTTACTCGGAATATTACAATTCTTTCAGTTTAAAATATTGAAAAAATTGGCTATTTTCAGGTTGAGAGCGCGCCCCTTTAATATGATTGTGCCAACTTTTACTAATAATATTTGGAAAGCTTATCCAATTACCTTTCAGAATATATATAGCTGGTTGCTCAGAATTTTGTACTATGGTCCGAATTTTTACTCGGAATATTACAATTCTTTCAGTTTAAAATATTGAAAAAATTGGCTATTTTCAGGTTGAGAGCACGCCCCTTTAATTTGATTGTGCCAACTTTTACTAATAATATTTGAAAAGCTTATCCAATTACTTTTCAGAATATATATAGCTGGTTGCTCAGAATTTTGTACGATGGTCCGAATTTCGACTCGGAATAGTACCAGTCTTTCAGTTTAAAATATTGAAAAATTGGCTATTTTCAGGTTGAGAGCGCGCCCCTTTAATATGATTGTGCCAACTTTTACTAATAATATTTGGAAAGCTTATTCAATTACCTTTCAGAATATATATAGCTGGTTGCTCAGAATTTTGTACGATGGTACGAATTTCGACTCGGAATATATCCATTCTTTCAGTTTAAAATATTGAAAAATTGGCTATTTTCCGGTTCAGAGCGCGCCCCTTTAATATGATTGTGCCAACTTTTACTAATAATATTTGGACAGCTTATCCAATTACCTTTCAGAATATATATATATAGCTGGATGCTCAGAATTTTGTACGATGGTCCGAATTTCGACTCGGAATATTACCATTCTTTCAGTTTAAAATATTGAAAAATTGGCTATTTGGACTTCGAAATAAATACCGGTCTATCTTTACATATATAATATTGAAAAATTGGCTATGTTCAGTTGAGAGCGCGCCCCTTTAATATGATTGTGCCAACTTTTACTAATAATATTTGGAAAGCTTATTCAATTGCCTTTCAGAATATATATAGCTGGTTGCTCAGAATTTTGTACGATGGTCCGAATTTCGACTCGGAATATTACAGGGTTCCCGCGGCTTCGTCAAACATTTTTTCAAGGATATTCAAGGATAATTATACGTCAAATTCCAGGATTTTCAAGGACATTTTTAGCCTAAAGTTACAATTTTTCATCTTAAAAACAACCAAAACATTACCAACTATCGTTATAATTGAAGACATAAACTGTTTTTTATTATTACAGATCGACTTTCGGCACACCGGGGCAAACTCCCGCCATTTTTAAAACAGAGTTATTTCCCTTTTCCTTATTATGCATTGTTTAATGTAATTACTAATACCGATTTTGATTAGTCAGTGTAGTGGCTTCAATTTTGTTAATTGGACGATGGAGTCACGTGAGAGTATTTGGTTGCCTAACGGTAAATGTCATTGGCTTGTCTTGTTATTACGTGACAAAACACAGCTGTTTATTTAGATCAGTTAATTGACAGGTATACGTCAGAGTTATTGTTTAGTATAACCAGCATTACTTATAATCTAAACGGTTTTTTTTAGATCAAATTACCAGTATTACCAACAAAATTAAGGATCTCAACTGAAATTCAAGGACATTTTCCTATTTTCGCGAAATTCAAGGATATTCAAGACCTTGAAAATGAAATTTTAAATTTAAGGATATTCAAGGATTTTCAAGGACCGCGGGAACCCTGTATTACCATTCTTTCAGTTTAAAATATTGAAAAATTGGCTATTTTCAGGTTGAGAGTGCGCCCCTCTAATATGATTGTGCCAACTTTTACTAATAATATTTGGTAAGCTTAACCAATTACCTTTCAGAATATATATAGCTGGATGCTCAGAATTTTGTACGATGGTCCGAATTTTGACTCGGAATATTACCAATCTTTCACTTTAAATATTGAAAAATTGACCATGTTCAGGTTGAGATGCACGCCCCTTTAATATGATTGTGCCAACTTTTACTAATAATATTTGGAAAGCTTATCCAATTACCTTTCAGAATGTATTTATAGCTGGATTCTCAGAATTGTGTATGATGGTTCGAATTTGAACTTCGAAAATAAATACCGGTCTACCTCTAAATATAGAATATTGAAAAATTGGCTATGTTCAGGTTGAGAGCGCACCCCTTTAATATGATTGTGCCAACTTTTACTAATAATATTTGGAAAGCTTATTCTGTTACCTTTCCGAATTTATATAGCTAAATGCTCAGAATTTTGGGTTCTATTTCAGAATCGCACCTCTACCAGTTCCCGGGGTCGTAGAGACTTGAAATTTTCAGGGGATGTTCCGCTGGGTTAGCGATAACCTCACACCAAATTTTAGCAAAATCGATCAATAACTTTTCATTTTACCGACCTTTAGCTTCTCCCGGGAGGTATGTTTATCCGTACGACGCCATTTGCATTTCTTGACAATTTAGACTCGAATAACAAGACACTCAAACGAACTCCAACACTCGGCGCCCCGTGCCTGATGCTGGCGTTCATAAAAATTATAATAATTTTCGTATATTTTAATTATACGCCCACATGGAAATGTGGTCGTATATTGCCGTCGCCCCCGGTCGTCCGTCCACCTGTCGTCCACAATTTCTTGTGAACGCGCTAGAGGCTAAAGTTAATACCCGATTGACTTTAAATTTATGCACAGTGTTTAAGGTCATGAGACGAAAAAGCATATAATGGATTTTGAGGGATATCCGATAATTACTGCCAGAGTTATTACCCTTGATCTCTTCAAAAAATATTGTGAACGCTCTAGCGGCTAAAGTTAATATCCGATTGACTTGAAATTTAAGACCACAGTTTTAGGTCACGAGACGAACAAGCCTATTAATTTTCAGCGATATCCACTAATTACTGCCAGAGTTATGGCCCTTGATCACTTTGAAAAATCTTGTGAACTCTCTAACGGCTAAAGTTGATATCCGATTGACTTGAAATTTATGCACAGTGTTAAATGTCACGAGACGAAGAAGCCTATGGATATCCGATAATTACTGCCTGGGTTATTACCCTTGATCTCTCAAAAAATTCTTGTGAACGCTCTAGCGACTAAAGTTAATATCTGATTGACTTTAAATGTATACACAGTGTCTAAGGTCACGAGGCGGAGGTGCCTATTGATTTTCAGCTATATCCAATAATTACTGCCAGAGTTATGGCCCTTGGTCACTTTGAAAAATCTCGTGAACGCTCTAACGGCTAAAGTTAATATCCGATTGACTTGAAATTTATGCACACAGTTTAAGGTCAGTTTTTCGACACTTGGCCTTTGGGTACGACCTTCACCCCATACAATATTTTAAAGGCCACAATCTTGACTTGGACCACCGACCCTGACCTTGGTCGTGTCACACACGGCTCGGTCAGAAAACGGTCAAACGTTAAGGGCCTGTGTTTGAAGGGTGGTCTATGGGCCTTGTCAATATGAAACGTCGTGGGTCAAGGCAGGGTTTGAAAGGAATAAAATCATGGAGAGCTCTAAAAGCTGCACCTAAAATTACAAATTCAAAAAATCGCTCTCCTAAAAACCTCACCTCAGATATTCTAGGAGAGTGAAAAGTCGACTCAATGTTTTCTGTTACTTAATCCTTCGTATAATAATACAATAGCCTACATCGGTCACTTTATATTTACTTCAAAGTCTCAATCTCAATGAAGCTTTTTCACCCAAACAATGTTGAAATAAATTCGCCCTCATTTAAACAATACTTTCATTAGAAGCAATAATCGCCATATCATGGAATTCGCTAAATTGGATATACCCGGATGTGTAAATAACCCGGGGTTTCCCCTAAACTTTCAGAATTCGTCTGCTCATTACATATGACTGATAGATGACAAAAACGTTTGTATTTCTTATTCGGAATCAAGGCTACGTTATTTTAATAATAATAAACAATTTACGAATTTGTGATAAGTTATTTTGGCTATTAAATTTTCTTTAATTTTTGCACGCGAATTGACAACGTATTGTCCTCCATGTTGGTATTGGTCGCTCTCACGTACGCAATGTTTTGAATCGACTCGTGCTCATTTTATTTTGGTTCCTCCACATACATCGGCCTATCAACCGTATTTCGTCATTCAGAACCAAAGCTACATTTTTTAAAAATTAAGTACAATTTATACGTAATATGAAACGTTTTATTATTAATTAGACAAACAAAAAAACATCTATCGCAACATCGTATGGTTTTGACTTTTGAATACGTAACCCATTCTTGGTTACGACCGTGAAAATAAGATTGTTTCGATACATTTCAATGTCGATTACTGTCGTTGTTTTTTGTATTTCAGAGGAGAGCCAAAAAAAGCTCCCCTCAATCAACAAATTGAAAAAATGGCTCTCCTAAAAGGTTCTCCAAGTTTCGATAAGATGAATGCTTTAGAAATTAAGGCGAGTGAATTAGAAATTAAGGAGAGTGATCTGATATTAAGGAGAGTGATTGGTGATAAATGTTAATAAACCCCCAATGAATTTGTAAAGGAGAGTGATTTTCAATTTTAAGGGGACGGAAAAAAACTCCCCTGGGTCGACATTCAGGTGAGCTGTAGGCGCTCGAGAGCGATCACTCGCCTTAAAAAACAATGATTGCGATTATCGATAGCAAAATAACTATTGATATCCAACACAAATCGCTGACCATACATGGCCGTGGATAGTTAAAAATCGGCCACGAATCTGCGGCCAAATTGTAAAATTCGTAGGCCATGCCGCCGAGGCCGACGGCGTGTCAAGCCTTGCTTGGGACCTTTAAATAAAAATAGATTATTTTTACGAGAATTTTATTAAAAGCAAAAGCGTTCGCGTTAATTCATTTAAAAGGCCGGGTGATATTTTAAAAAGAGAACCGTGAGTTAGCCTTTGGTGCGAGGAGCGTTGTTTATAAAATTCGGGTGCGTTTAAAAATATGTACCTGGGTTTCACTTTAGGTGCATGGTAGGTACGCGAGCGCTTTCGCGCGCCTTTCGTTTCGAGCCCTGTCAAGGTCATGTTACAGAAAACTGAACTCAAACTTTTCACCACGATCTTCCATATTGATCTTTCGAACACAGGCCCTCCACGTTTGACCGTTTTCTGGCCAAGCAGTGTGTGACAGGACCAAAGTCAAGGTCGTTGGTCCAAGTCAAGATTGTGCCCTTTAAATATTGTATGGGGTGCAGGTCGTATCCCAATTTCAAGTGTCCAAAACCTGACTTTGAAAAGTTTGAGTTCAGTTTTCTGTAACATGACCTTGACCCTCGACTTTGACCCAGTTACCCTTTTGAAGGGCATCGTTTCTGCTTTAACCTCAAACATCGACCTTCATAATACACGAGAATTAATGCCATGACAAGCATAAACGTAAAGGCCCTGGGCTCAATGGGAATTTGGGGTTCAAGGTCAAAGTTGATGTCACAGTTGGTTAGCCTTGATTACCGGAGGTCACCACGACCTTTAATATTGACAAGGCGCAAAGACCTCTTTTCGAACTCGGGCCCTCAACGTTTGATCGTTTTCTGACCGGGTCGTGTGTGACAAGGTATGTGGTCCAAGTCAAGATTGTGGCCTTTGATATATTGAATGGAGTGAAGGTCGTACCCAAGGTCAAGTGTCCAAAAACTCACTTTGAAAAGTTTGAGTTCAGTTTTCTGTACCATGACCTTGACCCATGACTTTGACCCTGCTACTTTTTTTGAAGGGCATCGTCTCTGCTTTCACATAGAACATCGACCTTCATAATGCAACTAGCAATAGGGCCATGACAAGCATAAACGTAAAGGCCCCGAGCTCGATGGGAATTTGGGGTTCAAGGTCAAAGTGGAGGTCACGGCTGGTTAACCTTGATTACCAAAGGTCACCACGACCTTTCATATTGACATGGCCCGTAGACCACCCTTCAAACACAGGCCCTTAACGTGTGACCGTTTTCTGACCGAGCTGTGTGTGACACGACCAAGGTCAGGGTCGGTGGTCCAAGTCAAGATTGTGGCCTTTAAAATATTGTATGGGGTGAAGGTCGTACCCAAAGGCCAAGTGTCGAAAAACTGACCTTAAACTGTGTGCTTAAGTTTCAAGTCAATTGGAAATTAACTTCAGCCGTTAGAGCGTTCACAAGATTTTTCAAAGTGATCAAGGGCCATAACCCTGGCAGTAATTAGTGGATATCGCTGAAAATCAATAGGCATCTCCGTCTCGTGATCTTAGACACTGTGTATACATTTAAAGTCAATCAGATATTAACTTTAGTCGCTAGAGCGTTCACAAGAATTTTTTGAGAGATCAAGGGTAATAACCCAGGCAGTAATTATCGGATATCCATAGGCTTCTTCGTCTCGTGACCTTTAACACTGTGCATAAATTTCAAGTCAATCGGATATTAACTTTAGCCGTTAGAGCGTTCACAAGATTTTTCAAAGTGATCAAGGGCCATAACTCTGGCAGTAATTAGTGGATATCGCTGAAAATTGATAGGCTTGTTCGTCTCGTGACCTAAAACTGTGTGCTTAAATTTCAAGTCAATCGGAAATTAACTTTAGCCGTCAGAGCGTTCACAAGGTTTTTCAAAGTGATCAAGGGCCACAACTCTGGCAGTAATTATTGGATATAGCTGAAAATCCATAGGATTCTCCGTCTCGTGACCTTAAACACTGTGCATAAATTTGAAGCCAATCAGATATTAACTTTAGCCGCTAGAGCGTTCACAAGATTTTTCGAAGAGATCAAGGGTAATAACTCTGGTAGTAATTATCGGATATCCCTGAAAATCCATTATATGCTTCTTCGTCTCATGACATTAAACACTGTGCATAAATTTGAAGTCAATCGAGTATTAACTTTAGCCTCTAGAGCGTTCACAAGAAATTGTGGACGACACACGGACGGACGGGCGGCCGGCCGGGGGCGACGGCAATATACGACCACATTTCCACGTGGGCGAATACTTAAAATATACGAAAATTATTATTAATATTATGAACGGCAGCATCAGGCACGGGGCGCCGAGTGTTGGTTTTCGTTTGAGTGTCTTGTTATTCGAGTCTAAATAGTCAAGAAATGCAAATGGCGTCGTACGGATAAACATATCTCACGGGAGAAGCTAAAGGTCGGTAAAATGAAAAGTTATTGGTCGATTTTGCTAAAATTTGGTGTGAGGTCATCGCTAACCCAGCGGAACATCCCCTGAAAATTTCAAGTCTCTACGACCCCGGGAACTGGTAGAGGTGCGATTCTGAAATAGAACCGAATTTTGTACGATGATCCGAATGTTGACTCGGAATATTGCCGTTCTTTCACTTTAAAATATTAAAAAATTGGCGACGTTTAGGATGAGAGCGCACACCTTTAATATGATTGTGCCAACTTTTACTAATGACATTTAGAAAGCTTATTATACCTGTTAGAATATATTTAGTTGGATCATCAGAATTTTGTACGATGGTCCGAATTTTGACACGGGATATTAACAGTTTTTCCCTTTAAAATTTTTTTAAAAATTGGTCATGTTTAGGAAGAGAGTGCACCCCTTTAATATGACTGTGCCAACTTTTACTAATAATATTTGGAAAGCCTATTTAATTACCTTTCGGAATATATTTAGTTGAATGTCTAGAATTTTGTACGATAATGCGAAATTACACCTCTATTCTGAGCTAAAGGAATGGATACAAAAATAATATATTATTCTACTTTCATTTGATAGACGTAACGTTGGATTTTATTGGTTGGTAAAAATAGATGAGTTTGGGCGACTGTTGTTTTAATTCTGAATAGGTTGCCAACGAACAGGTTGCCAGCTGGATCGGTCGAATAGCTCGCTAGCCGAATAGGTCGCCAATTTGTGTTCGGTAATAGAACCGTTACTCGACTACAATCGTACTAAAGCATCAATGCACTGGTTAAGATTATAAAACAAGTATTTTTTTTATAGAGAATTTCTATTTAAAGAGATAACAAGATGTGATAGTGTACTACAGACTGTGTTTCAAACAAAGACTTCCAACATCATCATTTAATTTATATAAACTCCGGGGTTTTATATGAAAAAAAAAAACACCTTGAAAGATTTTCAAGAAAACAGGGTGTATATAATTATTGTTAAAATAAATTGTGAAGAATTGTAAATATAAATCTTTTTTATGTGTTGAAGAAGAATCGATTAAAAATCAAGTGCTTATTTGTGTCTGTTCGTCCAAAATAAACTGTTGAAGCTTGAGTGATATCTTTCGGAACCACAGTTTGATTAAAGCAAGTGGACTCAGACTAGTAATTATTTGCCCATTGACTTCAATGTTAAATGCCTGTAACATCACAGGCTGTAGTTTTTTTCCCAACATTCCGTTGCTTCCAATCTTTTTAGGCACACTGGGGACCACATTTGGCAATCTCCTCATCATAAATTTGTAGGGGTTGACCGTTTAGATTTTTTGCTACGGGGATTTTAAGTTGATTGGGGTGAAAATCTCACTTCTGACACAATGATTGCTCCGCAGAAAGACATTTTACACCCCCTATCCCTCCGCTGTAATATCCTCAGTATTACCCAAAACTGCCATGAAATTGAAAATTTGATGCCTTTTCTCCAATTCTAGACCAAAAAGTCAACCCAAAATAGCAGAAAGAGGGGAGAAAAAAAATAAGGGAAAAATTGTCTATTCATAACTCGCATATCATGAAATGAGGGGAAATCATTACTAGTCTTAGTCCTATATACCTCACATGTTGCTGCTATTTGAACAAATCTTTTGTAATCTAATAAACAAACATATATGCAATTCCCTGGCCAAAGATTATGAAAATCCATGCATTTTCAGATGATCAGTGCTGTATTCTGCAAACCCTATAATACATCAGAAAACTGCGGAATTTCAGACAGAAATTTCAAAGGACATGAATTTTGAATTCCACACAACATTTTTATTGTTTAACATTAATGCATTCTGTAAAAAGATGAGATAAATTCAATGTAAATCAAACATGAAAATACTTTAAAACAGCAATCATGATGCAATATTAGACTTTTTAACACTTTCATCAAAAACCTCGCAGTTAACGTAGTTTCAAGTGCCAAATTATGGTTAAATCTAAGATGTTGAAACCTGCAGTGCCTATCAATTTTAAACTGTCTCCTATATAGCTGTATTTCCATAGGATAAGTAAGTTGAAATAATCTTTCACTTTAAATATTGAAAAATTGACCATGTTCAGGTTGAGAGCGTGCCCCTTTAATATGATTGTGCCAGCTGTTCAGGTTGAGAGCACGCCCCTTTGATATGATTGTGCCAACTTTTACTAATAATATTTGGAAAGCTTATCCAATTACCTTTCAGAATATATATAGCGGGTTGCTCAGAATTTTGTACTATAGTCCGAATTTTGACTCGGAATATTACCATTCTTTCAGTTTAAAATATTGAAAAAATTGGCTATTTTCAGGTTGAGAGCACGCCCCTTTAATTTGATTGTGCCAACTTTTACTAATAATATTTGGAAAGCTTATCCAATTACCTTTCAGAATATATATAGCTGGATGTTCAGGTTGAGAGCACGCCCCTTTAATATGATTGTGCCAACTTTTACTAATAATATTTGGAAAGCTTATCCAATTACCTTTCAGAATATATATAGCTGGTTGCTCAGAATTTTGTACTATGGTCCGAATTTTTACTCGGAATATTACAATTCTTTCAGTTTAAAATATTGAAAAAATTGGCTATTTTCAGGTTGAGAGCGCGCCCCTTTAATATGATTGTGCCAACTTTTACTAATAATATTTGGAAAGCTTATCCAATTACCTTTCAGAATATATATAGCTGGTTGCTCAGAATTTTGTACTATGGTCCGAATTTTTACTCGGAATATTACAATTCTTTCAGTTTAAAATATTGAAAAAATTGGCTATTTTCAGGTTGAGAGCACGCCCCTTTAATTTGATTGTGCCAACTTTTACTAATAATATTTGAAAAGCTTATCCAATTACTTTTCAGAATATATATAGCTGGTTGCTCAGAATTTTGTACGATGGTCCGAATTTCGACTCGGAATAGTACCAGTCTTTCAGTTTAAAATATTGAAAAATTGGCTATTTTCAGGTTGAGAGCGCGCCCCTTTAATATGATTGTGCCAACTTTTACTAATAATATTTGGAAAGCTTATTCAATTACCTTTCAGAATATATATAGCTGGTTGCTCAGAATTTTGTACGATGGTACGAATTTCGACTCGGAATATATCCATTCTTTCAGTTTAAAATATTGAAAAATTGGCTATTTTCCGGTTCAGAGCGCGCCCCTTTAATATGATTGTGCCAACTTTTACTAATAATATTTGGACAGCTTATCCAATTACCTTTCAGAATATATATATATAGCTGGATGCTCAGAATTTTGTACGATGGTCCGAATTTCGACTCGGAATATTACCATTCTTTCAGTTTAAAATATTGAAAAATTGGCTATTTGGACTTCGAAATAAATACCGGTCTATCTTTACATATATAATATTGAAAAATTGGCTATGTTCAGTTGAGAGCGCGCCCCTTTAATATGATTGTGCCAACTTTTACTAATAATATTTGGAAAGCTTATTCAATTGCCTTTCAGAATATATATAGCTGGTTGCTCAGAATTTTGTACGATGGTCCGAATTTCGACTCGGAATATTACAGGGTTCCCGCGGCTTCGTCAAACATTTTTTCAAGGATATTCAAGGATAATTATACGTCAAATTCCAGGATTTTCAAGGACATTTTTAGCCTAAAGTTACAATTTTTCATCTTAAAAACAACCAAAACATTACCAACTATCGTTATAATTGAAGACATAAACTGTTTTTTATTATTACAGATCGACTTTCGGCACACCGGGGCAAACTCCCGCCATTTTTAAAACAGAGTTATTTCCCTTTTCCTTATTATGCATTGTTTAATGTAATTACTAATACCGATTTTGATTAGTCAGTGTAGTGGCTTCAATTTTGTTAATTGGACGATGGAGTCACGTGAGAGTATTTGGTTGCCTAACGGTAAATGTCATTGGCTTGTCTTGTTATTACGTGACAAAACACAGCTGTTTATTTAGATCAGTTAATTGACAGGTATACGTCAGAGTTATTGTTTAGTATAACCAGCATTACTTATAATCTAAACGGTTTTTTTTAGATCAAATTACCAGTATTACCAACAAAATTAAGGATCTCAACTGAAATTCAAGGACATTTTCCTATTTTCGCGAAATTCAAGGATATTCAAGACCTTGAAAATGAAATTTTAAATTTAAGGATATTCAAGGATTTTCAAGGACCGCGGGAACCCTGTATTACCATTCTTTCAGTTTAAAATATTGAAAAATTGGCTATTTTCAGGTTGAGAGTGCGCCCCTCTAATATGATTGTGCCAACTTTTACTAATAATATTTGGTAAGCTTAACCAATTACCTTTCAGAATATATATAGCTGGATGCTCAGAATTTTGTACGATGGTCCGAATTTTGACTCGGAATATTACCAATCTTTCACTTTAAATATTGAAAAATTGACCATGTTCAGGTTGAGATGCACGCCCCTTTAATATGATTGTGCCAACTTTTACTAATAATATTTGGAAAGCTTATCCAATTACCTTTCAGAATGTATTTATAGCTGGATTCTCAGAATTGTGTATGATGGTTCGAATTTGAACTTCGAAAATAAATACCGGTCTACCTCTAAATATAGAATATTGAAAAATTGGCTATGTTCAGGTTGAGAGCGCACCCCTTTAATATGATTGTGCCAACTTTTACTAATAATATTTGGAAAGCTTATTCTGTTACCTTTCCGAATTTATATAGCTAAATGCTCAGAATTTTGTACGATGATCCGAATGTTGACTCGGAATATTGCCGTTCTTTCACTTTAAAATATTAAAAAATTGGCGACGTTTAGGATGAGAGCGCACACCTTTAATATGATTGTGCCAACTTTTACTAATGACATTTAGAAAGCTTATTATACCTGTTAGAATATATTTAGTTGGATCATCAGAATTTTGTACGATGGTCCGAATTTTGACACGGGATATTAACAGTTTTTCCCTTTAAAATTTTGTTAAAAATTGGTCATGTTTAGGAAGAGAGTGCACCCCTTTAATATGACTGTGCCAACTTTTACTAATAATATTTGGAAAGCCTATTTAATTACCTTTCGGAATATATTTAGTTGAATGTCTAGAATTTTGTACGATAATGCGAAATTACACCTCTATTCTGAGCTAAAGGAATGGATACAAAAATAATATATTATTCTACTTTCATTTGATAGACGTAACGTTGGATTTTATTGGTTGGTAAAAATAGATGAGTTTGGGCGACTGTTGTTTTAATTCTGAATAGGTTGCCAACGAACAGGTTGCCAGCTGGATCGGTCGAATAGCTCGCTAGCCGAATAGGTCGCCAATTTGTGTTCGGTAATAGAACCGTTACTCGACTACAATCGTACTAAAGCATCAATGCACTGGTTAAGATTATAAAACAAGTATTTTTTTTATAGAGAATTTCTATTTAAAGAGATAACAAGATGTGATAGTGTACTACAGACTGTGTTTCAAACAAAGACTTCCAACATCATCATTTAATTTATATAAACTCCGGGGTTTTATATGAAAAAAAAAACACCTTGAAAGATTTTCAAGAAAACAGGGTGTATATAATTATTGTTAAAATAAATTGTGAAGAATTGTAAATATAAATCTTTTTTATGTGTTGAAGAAGAATCGATTAAAAATCAAGTGCTTATTTGTGTCTGTTCGTCCAAAATAAACTGTTGAAGCTTGAGTGATATCTTTCGGAACCACAGTTTGATTAAAGCAAGTGGACTCAGACTAGTAATTATTTGCCCATTGACTTCAATGTTAAATGCCTGTAACATCACAGGCTGTAGTTTTTTTCCCAACATTCCGTTGCTTCCAATCTTTTTAGGCACACTGGGGACCACATTTGGCAATCTCCTCATCATAAATTTGTAGGGGTTGACCGTTTAGATTTTTTGCTACGGGGATTTTAAGTTGATTGGGGTGAAAATCTCACTTCTGACACAATGATTGCTCCGCAGAAAGACATTTTACACCCCCTATCCCTCCGCTGTAATATCCTCAGTATTACCCAAAACTGCCATGAAATTGAAAATTTGATGCCTTTTCTCCAATTCTAGACCAAAAAGTCAACCCAAAATAGCAGAAAGAGGGGAGAAAAAAAATAAGGGAAAAATTGTCTATTCATAACTCGCATATCATGAAATGAGGGGAAATCATTACTAGTCTTAGTCCTATGTACCTCACATGTTGCTGCTATTTGAACAAATCTTTTGTAATCTAATAAACAAACATATATGCAATTCCCTGGCCAAAGATTATGAAAATCCATGCATTTTCAGATGATCAGTGCTGTATTCTGCAAACCCTATAATACATCAGAAAACTGCGGAATTTCAGACAGAAATTTCAAAGGACATGAATTTTGAATTCCACACAACATTTTTATTGTTTAACATTAATGCATTCTGTAAAAAGATGAGATAAATTCAATGTAAATCAAACATGAAAATACTTTAAAACAGCAATCATGATGCAATATTAGACTTTTTAACACTTTCATCAAAAACCTCGCAGTTAACGTAGTTTCAAGTGCCAAATTATGGTTAAATCTAAGATGTTGAAACCTGCAGTGCCTATCAATTTTAAACTGTCTCCTATATAGCTGTATTTCCATAGGATAAGTAAGTTGAAATAATCTGATTGTGTAACACTACAACAGCTTTTTTCAACCCCACCCCCCAGTATGAAATCGTATAATTTGAAAGCACATGAATTTTGAATTCCACAGAAGATTTTTATTATTGAACATAAATGCATTCTGTAAAAAGATGAGATAAATTCAATATAAATGAAAAATGAAAATGCTTTAAAACAGTAATCATGATGCAATATTAGACTTTTTGACACTTTCATCAAAAAACACACAGTTTTCTCTGTTAACATAGCGTCAAGTGCCAAATTGTGGCCAAATCTAAGATGTTGAAACATGAAGTGCCTATGAATATCCAAATATCACCTATATAGCTGTATTTCCACAGGAAAAGTTAGTGGAAAAAATCTGATTATGTAACACTACAACAGTTTTTTTCATCCCCACCCCCAGTATTGAATCAGATACACTGCTGACCAATCATAGGTGACCCTGTTCACTCTGGTCTGTCAAATGATTTACAATGGTAATGGTGCCTACAACTTTCCTGGCAAAGAGATATGAACAACCGTCAACACACAGGTCATTTATTGGCATTTATGTTATCTTCCAATATGAGAGGTCATGATAAACACAAGGGTGTCCTGTTAAAGCTCGGAAATGAAATCATCATCAAAAAGCAAAGTTTACAGGGGTCCTCGGCTGGAACCCAAACTGATTACGATTTGCCTTCCACTTTCACCACCGGTGTCATAGAGATCAGGGATGAAATTGATATGCATCATCATTCTACTAAAGCCAGTCCAGGAAGTCATCGGGTTTTGAGATGTAGACCTGAAATGTTAAATTTGGACGATAATGAGCATTCTGGGGTGAATACTATCCAGGTAAATGGATCATTGACATCCAGAAAATGGTCAAAATGTGCAATTCTGTCATTCAGTTACATGCCAATGGGAGAAGAAAACCCCATGCAGTACCAAATTTCCAGCCCTTTAGTCAGCAGAAGTGGGGAGCAGGTTGGATATACCTCGTAAAGTGTATGAAATGCACATTTATCTCACCTGTTTTGCTTCTTTTTTTTCTTTTTAAAGCTTGTGTTGAGGTCAATCAATCCACTCCATGAATGAAACATTAGCCTTGGCACCTGAAATGACAGAAAGCTGGGGATAAATATGCAATAAAAAAAACTGTGGGATAATAAGAAAGGAAAAAAAATGGTCTCAATTGGAAATAGAAATAAACCTC
Source organism: Patella caerulea (assembly GCA_036850965.1). Classification (NCBI taxonomy): domain Eukaryota; kingdom Metazoa; phylum Mollusca; class Gastropoda; family Patellidae; genus Patella; species Patella caerulea. The sequence continues at coordinate 14,618,208 of JAZGQO010000015.1, read as the reverse complement.
TTTGTTTCTAGCAAACATCCCGTCACTGGACCTACAACTAGAAACCCGTTCACAGTCAGTAGTCAGTAAAAAAAGTAAACTCTGAGTGTCACATAAGTCTAAGGCAATCTCAAAGGTAGACACCATCTTTTGAAGTTTGGTCTAAATGTCAAGGTCAACTGCAGATTTGGTCAAAAGTCACACAGGTGTGAATTTTGGAGTGTACCTGTTAACATGTCATTGTGTGTAGGCAAAACATTTGAGGTCTAAATATTAAGGCCAACTGCAGACTTGGTTCAAGGTCACATGTAAATTGGGTTGTGGGCGCATGATTTATGGACAAAATTGTGGGTTAGGGCTAGGGTCAGGACTGGGTTTTGGCTTGGGCCTAGGCAGATGCTTGTTGACGAGATTGTAGGTTAGGGTTAGGGTAAAGGCTGGGTCTTGGGTTAGGGTTAGGGTCAGCTCTGTTTACATCTCGGGACCTTTAGGCCAAACCTGCAGTTGAATAGGCCTTAATGTTGAGACTTAAAACCACATTTTGACACCATAGCGAACGAAATTTTAACATCTACACCTCAAATTCACCCTCGGCCAACAGATACCCCCCCAATAATGGCTATTTTGATATGAAATAGACACAAAACTTACTGCTGAGCAATAAAAAAAAAACCTGTATTCTTACCATTTCTGACACTTTCCATTCAAAACTTCAGGAAATAAGTGGCTGAGAAAATATCCATCTTCCATGGCGTGTTGTGATATCAGGACTCAGACTAGTAATTATTTGCCCATTGACTTCAATGTTAAATGCCTGTAACATCACAGGCTGCAGTTTTTTTCTCAACATTCCGTTGCTTCCAAGCTTTTTAGGCACAATTGGGACCACATTTGGCAATCTCCTCATCATAAGTTTGTAGGGGGTTGACCGTTAAGATTTTTTGCTACGGGGATTTTAAGTTGATTGGGGTGAAAATCTCACTTCTGACACAATGATTGCTCCGCAGAAAGACATTTTACACCCCCTATCCCTCCGCTGTAATATCCTCAGTATTACCCAAAACTGCTATGAAATTGAAAATTTGATGCCTTTTCTCCAATTCTAGACCAAAAAGTCAACCCAAAATTGCAGGAAGAGGGGAGAAAAAAAATAAGGGAAAAATTGTCTATTTATAACTCGCACTAAGTACAACTAGCAAGAGTTACTTGCCCGTGAGGGAGAGTGACTTCCCCCTTTACCTTGAGCACATGAGAGAGAACGGAGCGAAAAATATTTACACAGATCCACTCAAAACACGAGAAAAACTTTATTATTTAAAACACAGTTGTTAATAATTTGTGAAACTAACTACTAAAGTGCACAAGTATCAAGAGTAGACTATCCACAGTTCGCGAATATCCTCAAGCTACAACTGAAACCTGTCTTTCCCGGTAGAAATAGTAAACTTCAAATCAGTATACATTTGTCCTCTTTTATAATTTATTCATAAACATTCGCCTTTTGTCCACTATTTCGACATATTCTCCCCTCCCCCATCTTCATACACATAATATACGTTTTGTCCACAATTCTCAACCAATCTTCGAGTTCTGTCCCTTAAGACGGAAACAGTGTTTTTCTCGTATTTCCACAAAGCCCTTTACACACAGTGTTTTTCTCGAGTTTTTGAATACACAATCCCCTGTCCACAAAGTTTGTTTAATACAAATATATACACAGTACCCAACCCACAATACACATATCCCTAGTTCTCAATTCAATATTATTAGCTAAAATTTTATAATTTAAACAATGTCAAACCCACCTTCACAAATCCATTCAGATCATTTTGCATGGTCAGACCCACCAAATTTAGAACGATTGTTCAATAATAGCCAACACGATTCTCAAACTATTGATAACAAAAGCCAAGGATCAGGTAGAAGTCTAAGTAGCAATCAAAAACTCATTTTAAAAACTGAATTAGCCTTATTAAAGGTACAGCAATTAGAAAAAGACTATGATATATCACAACGAGAATATGATATATCACAACGTTTACTAATAATGAGAATAATAATCAACCACCTAATTTAATTCCACAACAAAATGTAACCAATACTTCAATCCAGGTACACACTAATCCACTGATCACAAATGCAAATCCACAAAGCAATGTAAATCCACATGCCACCATGAATAATCCACAAAACACAAGTACAAGTCCCATTATAATTTCACATGGGCCTACCCTCAATCCACAAGCCCCTAGCTCACACAGACTAATTATCCTCTACAAGAATACTATTCACCAATGATACAGCCTAGCTTTACACAGCCCAATGCACGAATTTCTTTAGTTGGATCCGTTAAATCTCATAAAACAGACATTTCTATAAATAGATCCATGGATGCATGGATTTCAGCATTAATTGAAGGCCAAGAAACCTGTTTGCCCACTACACAAAAAATTGATGCCAATAACCAATTATTAAAAACATTAGTCAAATTAGAGTCTGGAAGGGCCCACCCTAAAATTGAAATTCCTATATTTAGTGGTTCCGCTCTTATGTTGCCCCGATTTATTGAACAATATGTGCATATACGGCCTGAACTAAATGATGCAAGGCGATTAGACCTGTTGATGTCTCATTTGAATACATGACCACTCGGACCAAAGACCACTCGGACCAAGACCACTCGGACCAAAACGAAGACCACTCGGACCAAACAAATAGACCACTCGGACCAAACAAAAAGACTACTCGGACCACAATAAAAAGAATACTCGGACCAAGTATTTTTATAGATAAATAATTGTTAATATGAAACACGTGGTTAGTAAAAGGCTCCACCAAACGATAAAACATTAGTTGCACTTACGGTTCTTTGATAATCATCGTTTCCCGTAAAAGTAATGTATTTGTTTAAATCCAATAATATGCTGATCAATTTATTTGAAAATGACCTACACAAAAACAAAAATTTACACGACATGCACTCTTTTTACAAGTCCCGAGAAATTGTTAACGATAACCCGGTGAGCTGCACGTTGACATGCATTCCTCCCGCTTGGCAATACCAATCGATAAATTAGTGCGTACCTAAAAAGCAAAGTGTTTCTGAGGAAAATATTAGAACTAGCAACGATCAAAGAGGGATAATTAAAGCTGATTAAGCGATAATCCCGATGTAATTGTAGTATGTGCAAAGAAATCTTGCGGTTCTTTGGTAGATGATAAAAACGTGAGTTGTCAATCATCGATAATGGCGGCCGTGTGTTGATTGCAATTATAGGAAAATATTAGAAACAGCAAAGATCAAAGAGGGAAAATTAAAGCTGATTAAGCGATAATCCCGATGTAATTGTAGTATGTGCAAAGAAATCTTGCGGTTCTTTGGTAGATGATAAAAACGTGAGTTGTCAATCATCGATAATGGCGGCCGTGTGTTGATTGCAATTATTCCGTGATCAGTGATCGATCAATCAAGCTCGTTTAATTTTTGACAAAAGAAAAACAATGAAGTATTTCTAAATATACACAAATTTTCAACAATATTTTGGTCCGAGTGGTCTTCCAACGTAAATTGAACGTAAATTGAACGGTCCGAGAGGCAACAAATATTGTTTTTTTGGGTTGGTCCGAGTGGTCTTTTGGGTTGGTCCGAGTAGTCTCCGTTTTGGTCCGAGTGGTCTTTTTTTTGGTCCCAGTGGACTTGGTCCGAGTGGTCTTTGGTCCGATTGGTCCGGATACCTCTCATTTAAGGGGTGAAGCCAGAAATCTTGTCCAGGGTCTTAGCTATACTGGTAGAAACTATGCATTAATATTAAAGGAGCTTAAAGCAGCATTTGGTCATAAAATTAAAGTATCTCGCCTACACATTGATAAATTGACCACAGGCCCAATTATTCCCAGTCGAGATAGTCATGCACTTAGAAATTTTTACATTGTTGTTAGAGACACTGTCAATAGTCTATAGCAATTAGGCAACACCACTGGGACTTCAAAACGCTTACCTTCAGGCAAATTAGGTAAATGGAACGAATTTACACGCAAAATTATGCAAGACAGAGAACACAATTTACTTGATTTGTTATCATGGTTGAAAAAACTGGTTGAAACTGATATGAACCCGTATGCTATTGAGCGGTCAATGCCTAAATATGACAGACATTCTCAATCCCAACCTTCTCCAAGGCCCAGAACTATTTCAAATACTCGTAAAGCCCTAGATACACATTCTAACAATCAGCCAAGTCTATCTAGTCCACCAAAAGTCCCAATGAAGCGCACTATATATATCGCTGTACATACTACCTAAACAAGCCTGTCTCAGAGCGTAGGCAAATAGTCACAGACCATAAATTATGTAATAACTGTCTAAAGCCATATCACACCCCAGATAGTTGCTTTTCGGCTATTAGATGTAGGGAACCTGGTTGTGAATTAAAGCATCATTCCACTTTACACCAAACACACCATAAAGCCCCGTTTCCACAACGCACACAATTTCCCCATTCCACGAACACAAAGTCAACATTGTAACGAAGCCGAATCCACATTAAATCATCGAGCACAATCCTTATCGCAAACTCAACCTAAAGCCCCGTTCACACCAAACTTCCAATCGCAAAGTACACCAAACTTCCAATCGCAAAGTACTAATCAAACTCAACCTCAAGCCTCGTTCACACACAATACAAGATATCAATCACAACCGTCCACACCAAACGCAATTAACGCCTCATACTCAAGCCCCACACCAACCACAGAATTCTGGTACAATAAACACAATATATAACAAGAACAATAATGTTTACTTCCAAATTGCTAAAGTGAATGTTTACGGACCAAATGGTGTTTACACTGCTACATACGCAATGCTCGATACCGCAAGTGAACTTACCTTAATACAAGACTCTTTAGCCAATCAACTTCGTATTAAAGGTAAAAGCAAAGGATGCTGGATGACTCGGTACCAGGTTTACTCGGGACCTGTATTTTGAGATCACTCGGGACCTACTGGTTTTATGGTAGTTACAACAGTACAGTGTATATACAGTGATATATACTGTCTATGGTATTAATTAAGAAAAGGTTTAGGATTAAAATATATTTATTGAGAATCAATCAACAAGATAATTAACACTAAAACAAACAATAACAATTGAAATATACTGCGAATACCTGCTTAAAAATAATATCCCGGATTTCGTATTTAATTTAATGACGTAGTTTATGCGTTACTATTAATATCGCTTACTAAAGCCATAGTTTCATGCCGGGCGGTAATCTTCTGCAGAAAATTATCGGGTTTTTTTTCGATCGAAAATGCGCAATTTCATGAGTGACTCTAACTAAGGGGTCAAACTTCACGACAGCGCCGTAGTATACTATTAAAAAAAAGTAGGGGATATTTGATTTTTAAGTATTATTAAAGTCACCTAATGAAACTGACGAAGAAACAAATGACAGAATGAAATGAAGTTCACATTCATCGATTTATTCCAAATGATCATTAGACTAAGTAAGGCACCGACTGGCCATTATAAGGGTAAAATGATACCCGGGGTCAAACAGCAAAGTTACCACGGCAGTGTGAAGTTAGCTCGATTTTCGTTTTTCGTTTTTCAATATTGGTGAATATCGAAAAACGAGCTACTCGTTTTTCGATATTGGCGAATAACGAAAAACAACTAGCTCGTTATTCGATATTGGCGAATGTTGAAAAACGAGCTACTTGTTTTTCGACATTCAAACTTGAATCTCAAAAAAGGAGATTTGATGGATGTGTAGCTAAAGAAAGTCTCCAAAACACATCTGATTAAATCGGTGATATAAAATGAAATAGATATCAAGAATGTGGATGCCTGAGCAGTAGATACACATAAAAAATGCCCTTTCTCCTTGTTTTTTGATATTGGCGAATCTCGAAAAACGAGTAGCTCGTTTTTCGATATTCAAACTTGAATCTCAAAAAAGCAGACTTGATGGATGTATTACTACAGAATGTCTCCAAAACACATTTTATTATTAAATACGTTGTCTAAAACGAACTAAAGATGTCATTAATGAGGGTGCCTGAGCAGTGGATTCACATAAAAACTGTTCTTTCTCGTTGTATTTTGATATTGGCGAATCTCGAAAAACGAGCTACTCGTTTTTCGATATTCAAATTTGAATATCAAAAAAGCAGATTTGATGCATGTATATCAACAGAATTTCTCCAAAACACATTTTTTTAAATCAGTGATTTAAAACGTACTGTCTCTAAAACACATTTTATTAAATAAATGATCTAAAACGAACTAAAAATATCATAAATGGGGATGCCTGAGCAGTGGATTGACGTAAAAACATCTCTTTCTCCTTGTTTTTTTTATATTGGCGAGTCTCGAAAAACGAGCTACTCGTTTTTCGACATTCAAACTTGAATCTCAAAAAATCAGATTTGATGGATGTATATCTACAAAATGTCTCCAAGACACATTTGATTAAATTATTGATCTAAAACGAACTAAAAATATCATAATTGAGGATGCCTGAGCAGTGGATTCACATAAAAACTGTTCTTTCTCGTTGTTTTTTGATATTGGCGAATCTCGAAAAATGCTCGGGCATCCTCAATTATGATATCTTTAGTTCGTTTTAGATCACTGATTTAATGAAATGTGTCTTGGAGACATTCTGTAGATAAACATCCATCAAATCTGCTTTTTTGATATTCAAGTTTGAATATCGAGGCAATATCAAAAAACAACGAGAAAGAAAAGTTTTTATTTGAATCCACTGCTCAGGCATCCTCAATCATGATATTTTTAGTTCGTTTTAGAAAACGTATTTAATAAAATGTGTTTTGGAGACATTCTGAAGATATACATCCATCAAATCTGCTTTTTTGATATTCAAGTTTGAATATCGAAAAACGAGTGGCTCGTTTTTCGAGATTCGCCAATATCAAAAAAACAACGAGAAAAAAAGTTTTTATGTGAATCCACTGCTCAGGCATCCTCAATTATGATATTTGTAGTTCGTTTTAGATCATTGATTTAATAAAATGTGTTTTGGAGAAATTCTGTAGATATGCATCCTTCAAATCTGCTTTTTTAATATTCAAGTTTGAATATCGAATAACGAGTAGCTCGTTTTTCGAGATTCGCCAATATCAAATAACAAGGAGGAAGAGCAGTTTTTATGTGAATCCACTGCTCGGGCATCCCAAATTATGATGTATTTAGTTCGTTTTAGATCACTCATTTAATAAAATGTGTCAATTTAAACAATATGTATATAAACATCCATCAAATCTGCTTTTTTGATATTCAAGTTTGAATATCGAAAAACGAGTGGCTCGTTTTTCGAGATTCGCCAATATCAAAAAACAAGGAGAAAGAGCAGTTTTTATTTGAATCCACTGCTTGGGCTTCCCCAATTATGATGTATTTAGTTCGTTTTAGATCACTCATTTAATAAAATGTGTCAATTTAGACATTCTGTAGATAAACATCCATCAAAATCTGCTTTTTTGATATTCAAGTTTGAATATCGAAAAACAAGTGGCTCGTTTTTCGAGATTCGCCAATATCAAAAAACAAGGAGAAAGAGCCGCTTTTATGTGAATCCCCAATTATGATGTATTTAGTTTGTTTTAGAACCTTCATTTAATATAATGTATCAATTTAGACATTCTGTATATAAACATCCATCAAATCTGCTTTTTTGATATTCAAGTTTGAATATCGAAAAACGTTTTTCGAGATTCGCCAATATCAAAAAACAACGAGAAAGAAAAGTTTTTATGCGAATCCACTGCTCAGACATCCACAATTATGATATTTGTAGTTCGTTTTAGATCATTGATTTAATAAAATGTGTTTTGGAGGAATTATGTAGATATACATCCTTCAAATCTGCTTTTTTAATATTCAAGTTTGAATATCGAAAAACGAGTGGCTCGTTTTTCGAGATTCGCCAATATCAAAAAAACAACGAGAAAAAAAGTTTTTATGTGAATCCACTGCTCAGGCATCCTCAATTATGATATTTGTAGTTCGTTTTAGATCATCTGCTTTTTTAATATTCAAGTTTGAATATCGAATAACGTGTAGCTCGTTTTTCGAGATTCGCCAATATCAAATAACAAGGAGAAAGAGCAGTTTTTATGTGAATCCACTGCTCGGGCATCCCCAATTATGATGTATTTAGTTCGTTTTAGATCACTTATTTAATAAAATGTGTCAATTTAGACATTCTGTATATAAACATCCATCAAATCTGCTTTTTTGATATTCAAGTTTGAATATCGAAAAACGAGTGGCTCGTTTTTCGAGATTCGCCAATATCAAAAAACAAGAAGAAAGAGCAGTTTTTATGTGAATCCACTGCTCGGGCATCCCCAATTATGACGTATTTAGTTCGTTTTAGATCACCCATTTAATAAAATGTGTCAATTTAGACATTCTCTAGATAAACATCCATCAAATCTGCTTTTTTGATATTCAAGTTTGAATATCGAAAAACAAGTGGCTCGTTTTTCGAGATTCGCCAATTTCAAAAAACAAGGAGAAAGAGCAGTTTTTATATGAATCCACTGCTCAGGCATCCTGAATTATGATATCTTTAGTTCGTTTTAGATCATTGATTTAATAAAATGTGTTTTGGAGAAATTCTGTAGATATACATCCTTCAAATCTTCTTTTGCGGGGCAGTTAAGGGTACTAGCCATGCCTCTCTCTATACAGAAACTGGGTTTATTCCACTCAAAGAAAGACGAAACCGACATAAATTAAAACTACTATACAAAATCATCAATAACCTAACCCCTGCTTATCTTAAAAATCTCATAAATCTAGAACCCCCAAACAAATATTCCCTTCGTAATGAAGACAATTTAAAAGAAATTCGATGTCGTACTGAAATCTTTTCTAAATCGTTCATCCCATCAAGTATAAGAGAGTGGAATAAACTCAGTACCGATGCAAGGAATTCTAGATCTCTGAAAATTTTCTCCGACCATCTATCCCAATCTGATATCAAAGTTCCTTCGTTTTATTATAATGGCCATCGGAAATCTCAAATAATTCACTGTAAATTACGACTTCGATGCTCTGACCTGCAGGGTCATAAATTTCTTCGACACATTGCCGACAGTCCCGCATGCCTCTGCGGTCACATATTTGAAGATCCTGATCATTACCTTCTGCGATGTTCCTTACATTCAAATGCACGAACAGAAACCATTGACAAATTACAATATGATTTTAAAAATATAAACTGTCTTTTATTCGGTTCCAAAACCTACAGTCAAGAAATTAATACTAATATTTTTAACCAGGTCCATAAGTTCATTAACATGTCAAACAGATTCTAAACTCAATTCGATCAGGTAATATTTTAATGTATAATCTTGGCTAGTCTATCTAATTTTGTTTATTATCAAATAATCCTCACTTTGCTTGCATATGTATACTTACTTATTAATTACTATATATACTGTACATTTTCACCCATTTTATTATGTTTATATAATATGTATGTGTTTGCCATTTTAACTATGTATATACACCCATTTTTCATTAATAATATGTATACAAATTACTTAGGGAGAGGGGTTTTACATAGGCTAAGCCTGTTCCCCAATCCCATTCAGACAACCTGAATAAAATATTGTTTAAAAAAAAAAAAAAAAAAATCTTCTTTTTTAATATTCAAGTTTGAATATCGAATAACGAGTAGCTCGTTTTTCGAGATTCGCCAATATCAAAAAACAAGGAGAAAGAGCAGTTTTTATGTGAATCCATTGCTCAGGCAGGCGTCCTCAATGATGATAGTTTTAGTTCGTTTTAGAAAACGTATTTAATAAAAGGTGTTTTGGAGACATTCTGAAGACATACATCCATCAAATCTGCTTTTTTTTTGTTATTCAAGTTTGAATATCGAGATTCGCCAATATCAAAAAACCAAGGTTAAAGAGCAGTTTTTAAATGAATCCACTGCTCAGGCATCCTGAATTATGATATCTTTAGTTCGTTTTAGATCACTCATTTAATCAAATGTGTCATGGAGAAATTCTGTAGATATACATCCTTCAAATCTGCTTTTTTAATATTCAAGTTTGAATATCGAATAACGAGTAGCTCGTTTTTCTAGATTCGCCAATATCAAAAAACAAGGAGAAAGGGCAGTTTTTATGTGAATCCACTGCTCGGGCATCCCCAATTATGTTGTATTTAGTTCGTTTTAGATCACTGATTTAATAAATTGGGTCATGGAGACATTCTACAGATATACCTCCATCAAATCTACTTTTTTGAGATTCAAGTTTGAATGTCGAAAAACAAGTAGCTCGTTTTTCAACATTCGCCAATATCGAATAACGAGCTAGTTGTTTTTCGTTATTCGCCAATATCGAAAAACGAGTAGCTCGTTTTTCGATATTCACCAATATTGAAAAACGAAAATCGAGCTAACTTCACACTGCCAGTTACCACAGCATCACAACAAAGTCAGTAACGGGTAAATCCTCCGTTTGCCAAACAAGCATTGATCCGACGTGGCATACTCGTAATGAGACGTCTAAGGTCATTTTGGTCCAGATTGTCCCATTCCTGTTGCAACGCAGCAGCCAGACATGCTCGATGGGGGAGAGGTCGGGACTCAGTGCTGGCCAAGGTAATGCGGTGATGTTCTGTTGTTGGAGGTAACCTGTAACGATCCTGGCACTGTGACATCTTGCGTTGTCATCCTGGAAGATGAAACGGCGGCCATGATGTCGTGCGAACGGCACAACATGGACTGCCAAGATGTTGTCCCGATAGTACTGGCCTGTAACACGCCCTGCAACAACATGTAAAGCCGTTTATCCCAGCGTCGATTATCCCAGTGTTGACGATCCCTACACCAACGACGTCTTGCCTGAATGTGATGATCTCTCAAACAAGGGATCACGCGAGGACGTCGGGCGCGAAGGTGACCCCTATGCAGTCGATTCCGAATCGTCTGGCCACTCACTCTCACACCAGTGTCTGTTTGAAGACGAGCGCTGATCTGATTTGCTGTGATGACACGATTTCTCAAGGCCAAGTAGACTTGCCCAGTCTCTTCTATTTATTTTACATTTCGATTTATATAAAAGTATTAATTTTTAGTAAACCAACACTTTCGTTTCCATTTGTATAAAAAAAAATTTGAGTAAACCTGTAACCAGCACCAGAGACTGGACAATTTGCGAGCTTCACGATAAAATGGGCGTTCCTGTCCTGTTTTACGTTGTTCCTTATTTGGAATGATTGACAGTTGTCAAGCAAGCCCCGAGTCACGTGACACGAATTTGTAAATAAAGTCTGCGGGCTGATGTCACGTTTTTGTTTCCATTCGCCATTCGGCTTCGTCCCGATACGCATGAACTGGTTTCGTTAAGTTGTTATAATGATGTCGTGTGTAATCATTTATGTTCATTCACCTCATCCCAAACGTTGTATCCGTTCATTCGACAGATATTATCCGTCAACAAAATTCTTAGATCGTTAAAGTATCACTAAATAACAATAACTGTTATCTACAACAAACATCTCGCACCTACACCAGTTTGCCAGTTTGTCGACAGCCATGTTTATTATCACGTGATGTTAGATATGTCGTGATCACGTGCACGACGTCACACGACCTACATAATGCAGATTGACCTACTAGATGAGAATGAAGCTCTATTTGCCCAGTCTCTAGAGATTACGTTTTTTTTCGTTTTTTTTTTTGAGAGGACTGGACAATTTTTGGTGTGTGGAGAAGACTGGTCACCAGTCTAAAGGCCAAGGTACGGATAAATCGATCCTGGGCTTGAGTTGTCACCCTTGGGCGTGGTCTGTCCTGTACAGATTGTGTATCACGGTATCTGGACCATAGCCTGCTTATGACAGACTGAGAAACATTCATCGTCCGCGTCACAACCGCCTGTGTTGTGCCGATCTGTAGCATGCCAAGGGCACGCAACCTTTCATTTTGGGTAAGCCGACGCATATCAAAATTTGTTTTCTGGTCACTAAAACAATTAAACTGATGTTTCCACCCTGGAATTCAATGCCACAATGACTGTAACATTCAAAGTCAGAGTCGTGCAAATCTTGGGTTGGACCCCCATGATGATCCCAAGCATCACCTGCATTCCATGCGGTAGCTATTGGTGCGTTTGGGCGTCACATGTAACTGGAAAGGTTTCTTCTGTTAGGTTCTATAGTGACTTTTTTCGTAGTCATTTGCATATTTTAGTATTATGCCCCCAAAATCAAATATCCCCTTCTTTTTTGAATAGTATATTTAGCGAAATTGCCTTAGAAAATAAATAAGAATAACGGCATCTTTAGCCGCGGTAATTTATTAAAGCATATGACGACTGCAATTTAGTAGATGTTGGCACTGAAACCTCCGTTGTATGCCTGCGTAATCCAATTTTATAACAATGAATTTCATACCATCTTCGCATGTTTTTATGTGGTTGTCACTAGTTTATAGCTGCATTATGAAATAGTGATATCTAAATAAATAAAGGCTGACAATAATTTACTAGAAAATGTAACCAAATCAAATAATTAGGTCGGGAAAATATTTCGAGCCCTGACCAGGAGACAAATCAGCAACTCCAGATCTAGGGTACTGTTGAACAGCAGCACTAGTCTGAGAGGTAAATATAGTTGAAAATGGCCCCTCTCGTGTTACTCCTTGACCCTGGAAATTTTGTGGGGCCGGCATTGTCAAATTTTGTGGAATGGGGAATCAAGGGAGGAAACACCGGAACCAAATCGTGAAACATGGCGCATCCCAGCATAACAATTAGTCACAGAATGAATATGGTCACATCTAGAGCATACATGGCTAAAAATGCAAGAATGCCGTCTACATCCAGATGGACGGTTGAACTGCCAGCAGATCCCTTCATTAAAATACCCTCTTGTTGGCGCACTTCTGGACCGGAGGTGACTGGGTCTGATATATTTTGTACTTTTCCCAGTTGTGCACCATGCAAAGTTGTAGCTTTAAGCCACAAGTCAGCATTGATTTGACCCCATGAAATATGTGGCTTCGACTGCCGTAAGCAGTGGAATGGGAAACACCAAACTCCGATCGACCATTTTTTGAAAGATGATCTCTGATAACTGGTCTCTGATAACCCTTCTATTCCTAGGTAGCTTGACAGAAGCTGGTCTGACATCTTTATCTGGCGAACTATCACTACCACCTCTTTCATCAGTACAGGTACCACACCCGCTCTCTTACTGCCTGCTCTTTTAGACATCTTGAATCTGAAAACAAGTGGTGCAAGCCCAACAAGGGAAATGAATAAATACAGTGAGCTAACATTAGACAATAAGGCACACATAAGCCATTCCATGGCTAAACCTGGGCCAGGTAACCGTAACGGGTTGACATAAAAGTCCGTCAAACATGGACACCCCAGGCCTAGCCAAAAGGAGAATTAAATCTCAACCATACATGCATAAACGATTTAAACTTCAGCTGAACGTGGACTAAAGAAGTTCTGCCAAACAAGGACCATTAAATAGCTGGCAAGCATGGATAATTAAAAACAGCCAAACATGGACAACTAAATAACAGCTAAATCTAGACAATTAAATAGCAGCCAAACCTGGACAATTGAATAGCAGCCAAGTCAAACCATTGCAGCCAAGCATGGACAATTAAATATCAGCCAAGCATGGACAATTATGTAATCTAATAACACCCGAACCTGGACAATTGAATAGCAACCAAGCATGCTCAAATAAAATAGTCAAAACAATAGCCGCCAAGCATGGACAATTATGTAATCTACTTACTACCCAAGCAAAGTAAATTAACGTGCGACGATCCATAACGCGTCGTGAATGCGGTCGTGAATATCTTCCTATTCGGCTCGCGTGCCGTCTTTTTGGCCCCTCATAATTGCGAGTAAATAAGACAAGTTCCTCTGGCAAGGAATGGAAATTTTTTTAAGAGAGAAAGAAATGGGGTTTAGCGTCCACTCGACACAAACTAGGTCATTTTGGGACAAACATATGGTTTCAATTTTATTTCAATAATTCGCTTGCGCGTAGGGGTCTTTAGCAGTGGGAGGAAACCGGGAAATTTTTTAAATTCGGGACACACGAGCAACTTATAAAAAACACAGACAAGTCCCCCTGCATAAAATAATTCCTACTCGCGCGCGGTACTTAAACGTGTTGTCGTCGCGAACACTGCCAGTGTCATAATTATGACAAAATAGGCTAAATCCAAGTTCCCTGCTCTACTTAACAAACACAAACAAGTCTGTCTGACACTACAATATTTTCCTACCTAACGTGCTCGCGTTGCGAGAATTGGTATCCGCCGCCATTGTTGGCGCCCGTATCATTGTGGCAAAAAACATAAATCCGAATGACGCGGCAAACGAAGAAAAGGAAATTGATCAAAAACTCGTAACACAAGAACAACTTACGCAATACAACTAAGCTTGTCTAACAACAGTAAAAAAACTATGGAGCGGAATTTCCCCCATAATTCTAAATCCTAACCTAATAATGCGTATGCTAATATGCTTACTTCTATGCATGTAAGTTCTTACTAACAAATGTTAAATTGGCCGTTTACACATGTAAAAATGCTAATTTATATGACTTATTTCTTAAATATTACAGTTCGAATACGTATTTTGTTTTTTATCCATTATTACTTTTAATTTATTATAGTCTGTTTAGTTTCGTTAACATTTTGACATTTCACAAATGTTACGCGGTAAAGCTGTCATAATTCTAAGCTCATTTTGATAACAGACGGCGCTGTTTACAATTGTATGGAGGCTGAATGGGGACATGCAAAATCTCGTCCTTTTCATAACCCGACATAGACCCAAATCATAAACTATTCTATATATGTTTAAAATATATAAATAGGATTCTCTGTCGTGCATTTATCATAATAATACTGCTAAATCGATTAATTTGGCATATTTTGTTTCTAAAAGAACTATAAAATATATAGTAAGAACTAATTACGTCATGCACGGGGGTGAATAAAAAAATATAAATAGGTAATCATTTTTCCCCTAAAATTTATGAAATATTTTACGCACATAAGTAAATTTTTTTTTTGATATTATTTTAGCTTTTTATCGGGTCAAGCTTCCAAATTTTCATGATCCTCGATGGCCCGGGTTCGCTGCCGGTGTTGGAAGAGAAAGTCCCTCGGGTTTTCCACCATGATTTACCCTTTTCAGTGGTGCTAGACGGGTTTAACGTCCTATACTCTTCTGCACCTAACCTGGGTCAAGGAAAGATGGGCATACGCCATACAGTGTGCTATCAGCGGAATTTTGACCGGGCAGCGGCGCTACGGCCAATGTGTACACGGGACCTCGGTTTTTCGTCCCTTCGGTTCCTGACAAGGAACAATGTCTTGTCGTTCTAATGGCGTCTACGTAAATGGAGCCTGGACGTTGGAATTTGAAATAATAGTGGGCAGTAGCGCCTCTGTCCGTGCAAAATCACCTCACACTACACACTTCATGGCGTGTTCTCTTCATGATGCTGAACGACGGGACGTTAAACTCGATTTCATTTAAAGATAAATTAAGGGAGAATCGATAGGCCCAAAAAGCTGACTAATGTAAAGGGAATTTACTGAAAATTTCAGTTTCACTCTGAACCGAGAATTTAGCGATTGAATTTTGCGCATAGCCTCGATCATCATTACTAAAGTCGGTACGATACAAAAAAAGCCCACACAGTCTCGATTATCCATTTTTTGATTAAATCATGAATCAGCGTTGAGCAGCAGGTCGGATCTTTATACTGTAAACATCACAGGCTAAAGGCGACATCGACAATTGGTAATGCAGATTCTGCTCTCGCATAATGTAGGTTTAATTTCCAAGTCCAAGAGGTAGAGGGTCTCTTTGGGCATTGGGTGAACGATTCGCCCCTTAAATTGATCTTATTAATCTCATTCCAAAGTTTGGGTTGGTGAGTGGGTGAGGTGTGTGTGTGTGTGGAGTGGGCGGGGTGCGGCTTTGCTTTAATATTTATATCTGAATTTCCTGTTTCTCAATCCAATCTCAAATAAAATAAAACATTGTTTATAAACCAAAACAAACACAAAATAGCTATGTTCTACTGGTGTATTTCTATATTATCTAAATAATATAAGAATAATTTACTTTTGTACGTAACAAATTTTATATATGTTTAGCCTATTACTTCTCTCAAAAATATTGCAAACGAATATTGCAAAAAAATGAGGCTAAATTAATCGATAAGGCCGTATCGGGGCAAAGGCAAAAAAGTATCCTATTTATTCAGCTGAAAAATATATACAATAATTTCCCTTTGTACGTAAAGTATTTTAGTATTTTTGACATAAAAATGTCGTTATGTCTGACGGGTAATGAAAAGAGCAATATTGTGCATGTCCCCAATGAACTACCATATAGTACACAGTGCCACCTGTTAGCATAATGCGTGTTAAAATCATGACTCCCTTTTAACCCGTTATGATAAGTCATAATTCTAACTCGCATTATGCTAACGGGTGGCGCTGTTTACTATATGGTGGCCCATTGTGAACATGTATATTACATGCTTTGTAACTGCATGTATTTGCGTAATGGGGCGGAGCAATTTTTTCCTCCAAAATCGAATTCATCAGTGATTGTTGTGTATATATGTATAAAACATATATATAGCTAATCAAAATTATGATCGCTTCGGGGCGCACAAGTTATGTACGCGATTTTTGCTCAACCAGGGGTTAAAATCCAGGAAAATACGGCCCAAACGCGCCAGAATTGAACCTAATCGAGTTCTTCGTTTATAACATGCAATTTTAGTTTTAAAGAAATTGAATAAAAATTGTAATCCACTAACTGTGTGTGCGACTTTCATGCGATTAGGAGCTACACTACTAACTGTAATCGAAGTCTTTGGGATATCAATATACAAGTTTCATCAAAGTCGGATAACAAATTGGGATCTGTAGACACACGCACGGACAAGTGTGATGGCATAATACGTGCACGTGAAAATATAAATGGATGCAAACTCTGGAAAGAATTATATTTGTCTATACTACCCTATGTTGTCTTATCAATTTTAATGTTATGTACCTGTCAGTTATTATTGGTATAAATTCATTGATTCCAAATAATTAACAGGCATGGCAACATTAATTGGGGGGGGGGGGTCACGGTGGCTGAGTAAGTAGGGCGACGGGGGGGGGGGCTGACAAGAACAGCTGTCTAGTGTACGTAAAAGATCCCTTGACAGTTGAAATTCGATATAAGAGTAGGTTATAGTGCCGCTATCCGAGCAAAATTTCCCTCATAGCACACTGTATGGCGTATTAGCTCAGTTCGGAGCAGAACAGTACCATGTTAAACTCCATTTCATTTGGAAACATTAAAATATAAGAGGAGAGGGGCGGTGACAATTACCCCGGAACCCCTCAACGGGTGCATAATATAGAAATTTGAGAGGGTGTAAACAATGTAGAACTATACCATTTTTAAATTCGTTTAGTTATGACACCATAGAATGGGATCAATAATGGCCCAATGACCAAAACCCCTCCCTCCAGACACAAAACCGGTGATTTAGAAATGAAATAAAGTTTAACACCCTGCTATTATGCATTGACTATGCTAATGAAGACGGAAAAATGTCATGAAGTGTGCAATTTCTGGAGATTTTGTACGGACAGGGGCGCTATGGCCTACTCTTGGTGTACGTATTTGGGTTTCCGTCCCATGAAGACACAGTTCCTGGTTACCGAGCCAGTGACTTACTCTCCGAGGCACCGCGGCTCCCGATGATTTGGAACCCTGGCTCGATATAGATGACTTCAATAATATCATAAATACTTTCTTTGTGTGCGTATATATTTCACAATTTTAAGGGGAAGAGATAAGCTTAACTAAGCATGACCGATTAATATATATTTATTCACTTTCATACACGAAATAATGAGTTCTTGCTATATATTATTCTTTTAGAAAACAAATAGGCCAAAACAATCGATAGTGCATTATTTGTGAAAATGCACGATAAAATAGCCTATTTATTTATCGGGTCATTTTTACGTGTTCCTAATGAGCCACCATACAATTGTAAACAGCGCCATCTGTTAGCAAAATGTGCTTAGAATTATGACAGCTTTACCGCGCAACATTTGTGAAATGTCAAAATGTTAACGAAACTAAACAGACTACAATAAATTAAAACTAATAATGGAAAGAGAACAAAATACAAATTCTAACTGCAATATTTAAGAAATAAGTAATAAAAATTAGCATTTTTACAAGTTTAAATAGCCAATTTAACATTTGTTAGTAAGAAGTTACATGCATAGAAGTAAGCATATTAGCATACGCATTACTAGGTTAGAAGTTAGAATTATGGGGGAAATTCCGTTCCATAAAAAACAGCACCACAAATGTGCAACACAGTATTTCTTGTTAATAATTAATACGCCACGCCACAACACTTTCACAGCAGCTCACTTCTAGAGAAAATTTGCAGGAATGCATTCACCGGAAGCTAAGATTCCCGCGTACTGATAAGTCGGTCAAATGCCCGTATGTACACCCCCTTGCATTAACACAAATTTGATTACGTACGTAATCTTTATTTGTGTATATTTGTATTTATTGTTGAGTATTTGTTGTATTATTGTACAATAATACAACAATTAATAGTTAATCAAATTAGCAAGTGGAACAGACTTGACTTTAGATAACGATCTAACGATATTTACAGTATTATTTACATGGATACAATTGAAATTAGGGAGTCATATTGTTTTATCTCAAGAATAATGAATGACCTGAACACATTTAACCAATCTTAAATAAGATATTTTTCAAAGAACTAACAGTTTATTTGTAATACCCCAAAATTTTTAATGGGAAATGCCTGATATTTACGGGTGAAGTTTTATTTGTGTACCTCCAAGAATATGGAATTGGGATGCCCGGATATGTAAAGTTTCCTATAAGGCGGAATTGGTTTAACCCCAGGAGGGTTGTGCTCGTATTTAGAGCGAACGTATTGTCTTGTTTTGTGTTGTGTTTAAAAACTTAATCCCCTCAGACGCCAGTGACGTCACAGTGACCGAATGCATATTCGGAATGTTTATTCCTTAATTACCTATATACAGCCGGCGTGTGTATTCAATAACGCCTGACTGATTCCTTAATCCCCCTAATTAAATAAAAAGATAGGTTGCCAGGCAACGACACATACGCCCACAGCAGCTAAATCGTGTGACAGTATTTCGGTTCTTTAAATCAACTTCTTGTGGATGACAACACTTGTGTAACTTCTAATAATACTTTTATTCTGCTTCTTACAATAGGTACAAACATCGTAATGTAAACGACCGTAGAACTAACTATATGGAAGGAGTCATGACTTAATTAGCTTGGCTAGCACGAGTGTGCTAACTCCAGAAGCTGTCGTCTCATCTCGTGCCAAGGCGCCCATGGCCTTCGTTCAGTCCTGGCCGGACCTAACTCCTGGCCCTGACTGGACCTCACGCATATCCATTAGGTACCTTCATCTAGGCACCCGCCTAGCATGGCCTCCTGGACCTGACTGACGATTCGTTTCGGTTCCGAGTTTATAAAAGTATTCAAAAAAGTATTGTTCTGTCGTCTTATTCTTCTGCTTCTTCTTTTTGTTCTTTTTTTATCAATGGAGAGGGTCATTTAGCATCATTATTGTCGCAGTTATAGTTATCAGACAGTCTTTTCTTTTTCCACACCGTCTGACCGACGGTGGTTTATGACATATCGTGCTATAAAGAGTATTATATTAACTGCCACCCGTTCCCAAATTTATCATCTGTTAATCATATATATCATGGAGTGAACTTAATTAATAGTTAATCAAATTAGCAAGTGGAACAGACTTGACTTTAGATAACGATCTCACGATATTTACAGTATTATTTACATGGATACAATTGAAATTAGGGAGTCATATTGTTTTATCTCAAGAATAATTAATGGCCTGAACACATTTAACCAATCTTAAATAAGATATTTTTGAAAGAACTAACGGTTTATCCCTATAATTTTTAAACACAACACAAAACAAGACAATACGTTCGCTCTAAATCCGAGCACAACCCTCCTGGGGTTAAACCAATTCCGCCTTATAGGAACTTTACATATCCGGGCATCCCAATTTCATATTCTTGGAGGTACACAAATAAAACTTCACCCGTAAATATCAGGCATTTCCCATTAAAAATTTTGGGGTATTACAAATAAACTGTTAGAAAATGGCACGCCTCAGGGGTCAGTCATCAGTCCCACTCTCTTCAACATCATGATCAACGACATACAGAAATCGTCCTACCTCGACGCCAAAACTGAGTTAGCTAAATTTGCTGATGACAGTACAATATGGAGGAAAAGGAGGAACTTCTGTGAACTACAAAAGAACATGCAAAAGGCCTTAAACAAATTCATGACATGGGCAAACGACTGGGGATTTAAAGTCTCAGATAAGAAAACGGTCGGCATGCTTGTGAGCAGGGATAGTGGGATAAGCAGAATGACCCTGTGTATGAACGGGAAAACCATCGAGTTTAAAGACCAAACCAAGTTCCTTGGCGTAATATTTGACCGATTGCTGACCTGGACACCGCACATCGACTTGACTGTAGATAGGTGTTCCAAAATCCTAAACTTAATGAGAAATATAACGGGTAGCACATGGTGTGCCAATAGAGTTACATTAATGATGGTGTATCGTGCTCTAATATGCTCTGTATTAGACTACGGCTCTTTGGCCTTCATGAACTGCGCGCCAAAACTCTTAAGTAAGCTTGACACCATCCAATACAAAGCTCTGTGTATTGCGATTGGCGTAGGGGTTGGGACTAGGAGAGAGACACTACTACAGGAAGCCGGGGAGTTGCCCCTATCCCTAAGAAGAAAAGAACTAGCGACAAGGTATTGGGCTAAGATCTCGCAACTGGGCGAAATATCCCCTACGTTTGTCAGTCCACAGAAGACAAGATATGTGAGAGATCCCAGAAAGAAAAGCTTCGCCCAGGGTATCAGGGAAACAATCAAGGAATTACGACTGAGGGAGCTCGTTATAAATGAACACGATCCCCCAGCGATCCCCCAGCGATCGCCCCTTGGACGCTCCCTATACCGCCGGTCAATCTAGATCTATAACAGAAAACCGACAAGAAAAACAACCCCACTGCGGCACGTGCTTTCTCTTTAGAACACCTGGAAGACAACTGGCCGTCTGATGACTGGGACCATATGTACACGGATGGCTCACGCAACCCTGAAAGGGGCACCAGCTCGTTTGGAATATACCTGCCAAACGGGGAACAGGCAATAAGCAGGAAACTGCCCAATAACTGTTCAGCCATTCGTGACGCTATATCATGGATCTCCAATCAAAAGACTAGTAAGTTCGCCATCCCAAGCGACTCTCTGAGCAGTCTGATTTCAATCCAAAATGACAACTCGGACTCAAGACCAGAAGTCATTTTGGAAATCAGGCAGCTGTACCAGAGGGCCCTAGAGAAGGGAAGCAAAATAGAGCTCGTGTAGATTCCATCACATGTCAACATTAGAGGAAACGAGGAGGCAGATCGACTCGCCAACGAAGGTCTCAAGGACACAGCACCACTACGCACCATAGACTACAGCACCACGGAAATCTACAGTATGGTTAAAAGACAGGTCAATTCAATCTGGGAATTAAAACTCGTTGAACTTGACACATACAGATTCCGGCTGGATGACAAGATCTACACGAGGACAGCGACCAATCACCCTAGAAGAGATATATGCAGACTCATATCGGAACTAAGGGTGAAAGAGCGGCTGCGAGACTACAAACACCAAGTCATCGTCTGTGAGTGCGGAGAAGAATGTACCACCAACCATGTCCTGGTAGACTGCGAGGTATACAAGGAGGAGAGAAGGGAACTAGTGAGAATGATGCAGACCAACAACATACCATTTAACACTAAGAACTTACTCTTCCCGAGACCAGATCTGAAACTGCAAATCTTCGAACAAATCCACGCCCTAATGGATACGGTTGGACTAAGTAGAATAGTGAAGTAAGCGGGGCCACGGTTAGACGGGCTCGGCATCTAAACACTAAACTACATAGGGGATTTATACCAAACTGGCAGGATAGTGGAGTAAGGGAGAGTCACGATCAGACGGACTCGGCATCTAAACACTATTCCGTCAAAAAACAGACACCAAACCTACAGAGTGGGACAGTGGAGTAAGGGGAGGTCACGATAAGACGGGCCTGGCACCTAAACACAAATCCCACAAAGATGACATCTACCAAACTAGCAGGATAGTGAAGTAAGGGGGAGTTTCGGTCAGACGTACTCCGCACCTAAACACTATTTCGTAAATAAAACTGATACCAAACCCATAGAGCGGGATAGTGTAGTAAGACGGACTGCGCACCTAAACACTATTCCGCAAAGGAAGTAGATACCAAACCCATAGAGTGGGATAGTGGAGTAAAGGGAGGCCACGATAAGACGGGCCTGGCACCTAAACACTATCCCATACGGTGACATCTACCAATCCAGAAGCAGAAGAGATCATCTACCAAACGATATGTTTTATATTAAATAAAGGGAAGAACTCCCCACTAAACCCAATCCATGGCCTAAGGCCAAAACGGAAAGATTGCAAAATCATATTCTAAAAATAGGTTGCCAGGCAACGAAACATACGCCCACACAGCAGCCAAATCGTCCGGGCAATCAACAAGAGTTGTCGCATATTAAGGAATTATCAGAAAATCATTAGAATTTGTTTGGTTTTTATAATCAAACGGGTTTTTTTTTTGAATCAGATAATAATTGTGACCTCCAGATTTTTCGTACAATCAGGGGACATAATTCAGAAAGTAATGACCCGATGGGCGCAAATATCGAAAGGAACCAAGATCTTTGGATTATAAACATGCATGTCAAGTTTCATCAAAATCGATTCAAAATTGTGACCTCTATAGGGTCCACAACCTTGCTATAACATATTTTCACACTATTCGTGTACAAACGGCGGCCATTTTGTCCGTCAATTCTAGTCCGATTTTCACGTAATTCACACTCTCTCTTCATTACCATGTAACGGGGATATAGTCAAACGTTTTTTTTAAATCGGATAATAATTTTGACCTCCAGAGGGACCAAAAGTTAACAAAAGCGATTTTTCGGACAATTCGGGGACATAATTCAGGAAGTTATAATCTAATGGGCGCAAATATCGAAAGGAACCAAGATCTTTGGGTTATAAAGATACATGTTAAGTTTCATCAAAATCCGTTCAAAATTGTGACCTCTATAAGGTCCACAACCTTTATATAACATATTTTCACACTATTCGCTTACATAGGCGGCCATTTTGTCTGTCAATTTTGGTCCGATTTTCACAAAATTCAAACTCGACCTTCATAACCATGGCATGGTGATATAATCAAACGGTTTTTTAAATCGGATAACAATTTTGACCTCCAGAGGGACCACAAGCTAAAAAGGGCTTTTTTTTTTGGACAATCACAATCAGGGGCCATAATTCAGGAAGTTACGATCCGATGGGCGCAAATATCGAAAGGAACCAAGATCTTTGGGTTATAAACATACATGTCAAGTTTCATCAAAATTGGTTCAAAATTGTGACCTCTGTAAGGTCCACAACCTTGATATAACATATTTTCACACTATTCGCGTACAAACAAACGGCGGCCATTTTGTCCGATTTTCACGAAATTCGAACTCAACCTTCATAACCATGGAACGGTGATATATAATCAAACGTTTTTTTTAAATCCGATAACAATTTTGACATCCAGAGGGACCACAAGCTAAAAAGGGGCAATTTTTCGGACAATCAGGGGACATATTTCAGGAAGTTACGATCCGATGGGCACAAAAATCGCAAGGAACCAAGATCTTTGGTTATAAACCTACATGTCAAGTTTCATCAAAATCGGTTCAAAATTGTGACCTCTATAAGGTCCACAACCTTGATATAACATATTTTCACACTATTCGCGTACAAACGGCGGACCTTTTGTCAATTTAGGTCCGATTTCCACGAAATTCGAACACAACCTTCATAACCATGGAACGGTAATATAATCAAACGGTTTTTTAAATCGGATAACAATTTTGACTTCCAGAGGGACCACAAGCAAAAAGGGCAATTTTTCGGACAATCAGGGGCCATAATTCAGGAAGTTAGGATCCGATGGGCGCAAATATCGCAAGGAACCAAGATCTTTGGGTTATAAACATACATGTCAAGTTTCACCAAAATCGGTTCAAAATTGTGACCTCTATAAGGTCCACAACCTTGATATAACATATTTTCACAGTATTCGCGTACAAACGGCGGCTATTTTGTCCGTCAATTTTCGTTCGATTTCCACGAAATTCGAACACAACCTTCATAACCATGGAACGGTGATATAATCAAACGGTTTTTTAAATCGGATAACAATTTTGACCTCCAGAGGGACCACAAGCTAAAAAGGGTGATTTTTAGGACAATCAGGGGCCATAATTCAGGAAGTTACGATCCAATTGGCGCAAATATCGCAAGGAACCAAGATCTTTGGGTTATAAACATACATGTCAAGTTTCACCAAAATCGGTTCATAATTCAGGAAATTACGTTCCGATAGGTACAAATATCGAAAGGAACCAAGATCTTTGGGTTATAAACATGCATTGCAAGTTTCATCCAAATCGGTTCAAAATTGTGACCTCTACACTGTTCACAAGCTAGAAAACGTGATTTTTCGTACAATCAGGGGCCATAACCCATGAAGTTACAGTCCGATACATGCCAATATCGAAAGGAACCGAGATCTTAGGGTGATAAACCTATATTTTAAGTTTCCTTGAAATCGGATAAAAATTGTGACCTGTAGACTGTTCACAAATAATTGTGGACGGACGGACGAACAGGGGCGACGACAATATACGTCCACATGAAAATGTGGGCGTATAAAAAACAGGAATCAGCTTCGGCTCTCCTACGTCTTGTCTGCAATATCACTTATGTGGAAGCGGGCGTTAAACACCAAGAAGATAGATAGATAGATATTACTGAGTGTATTTCAAGATGCCATATTACCGTTGTGTTATTGAGAGCAAGGGAAGGGGGAATAATGTACCAGCGTTTCATAAATTTCCCAAGGATGAAATCGTACGGAAAGAGTGGAATGCGTTTGTAAACAATTCAAATCCTGATTGGCAACCTACAGTCACAACAGTGATATGCAGTAAACATTTTACGAACGATTGCTTAATTACCTATACACACCCGGCGTGTGTATTTATTAACGCCTGGCTGATTTCTTAATCTAGAGCTGGGCGATATTTCGGTATTTCATTATAAAACCGTCACGGAAATAAAAACCGTGAAAAACACCGTCTTCAGAAAAATATCGAAAAACCGAACATACCGCGATTTTTTAAATGATATTTAACATAAATATTGAACAAAATGCATTTTTTCTTTTCATGTAATTTGCGATATCTTATTGCTTAATGATGAAAAATACTGCTATAAAAATTGCAAATGCCGACATGAGGAGCTTTGTTTACGTCGATCACTTGACTTCTCGCTCACCTTTCAACCTGTTAGAATTATCCCGGTTTCTGTTCAATTTGTATACATCTTGACGAATTGTGAAGACCGATACTTTGATTTTCGAAAGTAATCTTTGATTTTGGGATTGGATTAAATTTTAATCAATCAGAAATATAAATAATGTCAACTACACCGAGAGTTCCGGTAGACTGACAGTGATTATCATTCGGTCGTGGCGGTCGTGATCCGGGAAAAATATTTGACTAAATCAATGGACACTTTTTGACATAGTAGATTATAGTTTAATTTAGTATCCTTGTATTGTATAATGCATTTTCAAAAAGGTATACTCGTGAATGAGAAAGTTTAAATGAACCGCATTCACTCGTAGCGTAGCTTTACAATATGCACGGCCGAAAGAACACAAACTGTTTTTTATGTTTTCAGGGCCTCCTTCATTCGAAATATTTTTGATTTAAATGGAATATTATAATTAATATTTTGAATAATAAAACTGTAATAAACTACATGCGAAATATTTTTGATTGAAATAAAATATTATAAATAATATTTTGAATATTAAAATTGTAATAAACAACAACTTTAGCAAGTTTTCATTGCTATAGATCTTGGTTTGAACCAGCTCGAATTAATGTTTTGTAAATTTGGTAGGCCCACTGTATGCTAAAAATAATATTGACTAGAATTAATAATAATATTGAGGGGTATTTCCAACTTTTTATGCATGTTTATCACGATATAGTGATTATATCTGTTTCTAGGGATATCGCCCAGCTCTATTAATCCCCATAATTAAATAAAACAATTGACTATGGAATAATTTAATACATTTTAATTCAAGATCCATTTTAAAATTCGTTTCATTATGTATGGCCGTTCTGTTTTCTCACGGCAGCGATTTTAATACAATCTACCATCGTGTGCAGTCCAAACGATTCGAGATACATTTTCGTCAGTATTGTAGTTCTAATTTAGAAGGGTAATTATCATTTTTTGTTACGCTGGGCAGATCAATTTGTAATAATGAATATCAAATACACTTGATCAAATGTGGAGTTCCTGGTGCCGTTTGGTGAGTGATTAAACTGTCAATGTAATTGTTGTTGTTCTTGGTGTTTAATGTCCGCTTCCACCGAAGGTGATATCGCAGACAAGTCTTATTTTTTCCATTTTCATTATCTTAGCGCACGCGCAGGGGTCTTTGCTGTGGGAGGAAACCGGAGTGCCCGGAGGAAACCCACGAGGTTGAGAAGGAGCCCCTATCTCCATGCCACATACGCTCACACCAGGGCTCGAAACCACAGCCGCAAGCCAGAGGTGACCGGCCAGCTAGAGGTCGAGGCGCGGCACTCTAGACCACTAGGCCATCCCAACCCCCCAATGTAATTGTAAAATACTTGTATTCTTTATAAAAAAGTTAAATGATGTTAGACATTATAACCTTATCTTATCACAAACGTATATCCATCGAATGATTTATATTTAGATGTTGTTTAAACACCAATCAACAAATAATACGAGGCAGCTTTATTACAAAAACATCGGTGAGCAAAGAAAAAGATAATTACCTAATCAACATACTTAATTACTTTATGACCCAATCACTGTTCAAATTTAGTCTGATTGATTAATGACAGGTATTAACGACACTACACTTGCGATACACATAGCATACTCCAGTTCTTTATTCCTTGGGCTAACAGCCCATCAGATACAATACAATACAATATACAAGACATACAAATATGAAATTATTTACATTTTAAATTTCTTAAAAGGTTGTTGTGTATGGGAGAGTAGACAATGCATTTTTTATTTCTATTTAAGATGTCAATTTATACTGTTAGATTTTGAGCAATTTGTTTCTCGATTCAAAAGTTATTGATAGATACTTTCCAAGATTTGTCAATTCCTTAATATTATGTACAGTCAGAAGTTGAATAAATTTATATACACTTGGGTTAATTCTATAATATGGTTTAATATATTTACAGCGAATATCTTTATATTTTTTACATATTAGTACAAAATGGTACTCATCCTCAACATCGTCATTATCGCAAAATTTACATAGTCTTTTATTTTTAGCAACACTGTTGTATCTACCAGTTCTATAAATAAGTTATGGGCAGATTAAACTGTAAATGTAATTGTAAAATACTTGTATTCTTTATAAAAAAGTTAAATGATGTTAGACATTATAACCTTATCTTATCACAAACGTATATCCATCGAATGATTTATATTTAGATGTTGTTTAAACACCAATCAACAAATAATACGAGGCAGCTTTATTACAAAAACATCGGTGAGCAAAGAAAAAGATAATTACCTAATCAACATACTTAATTACTTTATGACCCAATCACTGTTCAAATTTAGTCTGATTGATTAATGACAGGTATTAACGACACTACACTTGCGATACACATGGCATACTCCAGTTCTTTATTCCTTGGGCTAACAGCCCATCAGATACAATACAATACAATATACAAGACATACAAATATGAAATTATTTACATTTTAAATTTCTTAAAAGGTTGTTGTGTATGGGAGAGTAGACAATGCATTTTTTATTTCTATTTAAGATGTCAATTTATACTGTTAGATTTGGAGCAATTTGTTTCTCGATTCAAAAGTTATTGATAGATACTTTCCAAGATTTGTCAATTCCTTAATATTATGTACAGTCAGAAGTTGAATAAATTTATATACACTTGGGTTAATTCTATAATATGGTTTAATATATTTACAGCGAATATCTTTATATTTTTTACATATTAGTACAAAATGGTACTCATCCCCAACATCGTCATTATCGCAAAATTTACATAGTCTTTTATTTTTAGCAACACTGTTGTATCTACCAGTTTCTATAAATAAGTTATGGGCAGATAAACGGATTTTTGAAATACAATTAGCATATCTATATGGGATGGATTTGGCTAAATAATATTGTAAGGTAAAATTTGAAATGAAATGCTGATAAAAGAGTCCTCTTGATGAATTACAAATACGTTCTATACATAATTGTTTAAAAATATCTAAAATTCTATGCTTAATGGTTTTGAAATATGATGAGCTACACGATTCTCTATGTTCCCAAATATAGCCTAAACCCATTTGAAATAATTCATTCCTTACATTTATAATCCATTTACTTTTATTCGCTTCCTGGTCCTGTAAACAACATTTTAAAATCTTATTATCAGTGTTTAGTAGTTTTGTCCAATATTTAAAAATTCTAATTCTTCTTATTACATATAAAGGGAATCGACCTAATTCAAAATAAATCATACTATGCATAGTTGTTTGTCTAACTCCTAGTATTCGTTTACAAAAATTTGATTGAACTTTCTCCACATCAGCGGCTTTATGAAATCCCCATATTTCTGATCCATATGATAAAATGCTTCCGACATAAGTATCGAATACTGACAATTTAGTTTCAATGTTAAAAAAGTTATCATTACATACTCGTAGTACAGAGAATAGAGCCTTCCTGCCCTGATCAGCTACATGTTTCTGGGTTTTCAAAAATTTACCATTATAGTTTAAAATCAATCCTAAATAGTTAAAAGTGTCAACAATTTCTAATTCATTTCCATTATAAAACCATTTTTCATTTTCTGATAATTTTCCACCATTTCTAAAAACAACAATTTTAGTTTTGTTCGTATTTACAGTGAGGTTCCATTTACAAGTATATTTACATAATGAGTCAAGCAACTGTTGTAAACCCTCGGGACTTTCCGAGAACACTGCCTTGTCGTCCGCATACATTAAAAGGAAAAGGTTCGTGGTATCTAGAGGAATGGATGGACAATTTTCCGAGTACAGATGGTTTTCAACATCATTAATATAAAATGAAAATAATATGGGACTTAAAATTTCGCCTTGAAAGAGACCAGAATTACAATTAAAAAAGTTCGACAAATCACCTTGTAGTTTAACGCAACATTTTACCTGGTCATATAGAGAACGTATCAATTTTAAAATGTTTCCTTTTATACCTTCCTGAATTAGTTTATACCATAGATTTACTCGCGTAATTAAGTCAAAGGCTTTTGAATAGTCAACAAAACAGCAATAAAGACGTTTTTTATTTTTTAAAATTCGGTTGATCAACGTAGTTAAAATAAAAATAGCATCTGTAGTTGATAAACCTTTTCTGAAACCAAACTGGGAATGGGTAATACTACAGTGTGATTTGTCATATTCTAATAATCTATTGTTTAATATTCCAGTAAATAATTTGCTCAAACAGCTAACAAGGGTAATTCCTCTATAATTGTCAGGATTACTGGAATCGCCCTTTTTGAAAACGGGCACAATAACACCAATACACCAAGTACTTGGAAAACAACCAGATTCTAAAATATTATTGAATAAAATGTATAAAACGGGTACAAGTTGTTGTGAACAATAAATAAATAATTCATTAATAATTCCATCAATTCCACAAGATTTGTTATATTTTAAAGTTTTGATGGCTTTATAAATTTCGTGATAAGTAATTGGTCCATTAAGGTCAACACCAGGGTTATCATTTATTTCATTTTCAGAAGATGCATGATTATCATATTGAGATAAGAATTCGTTTACATCACTATCAATAGTATCTGTTATATTTGAAGCCAAATTACTAAAATGTTCATAGAAGTTATCTATAGTAACCGAGGGGTCAACCGAGTTCTCTCTCTTCTTGAAAAGTTTATAAAACATGGCTGGGTTGTCTTTCCATAGAAAATTAATACGGTTGCCTTCTTGTGCCATATAGTTGCGTTTAAGTTTAATTTGTAATTTTTTATATGAACATTTTGCGTAAGATAAAATTAATCTAGTTTCAAGAGATTTATTTTTATTAAAGTTGCTCAAGGCATTTTTGTAAAGTTTATATTGGGAAGTACAAATTTCATTGAACCAGGGTCGTGTTTTAAGTTTATTACACCTGGTTTTATTTAAATATGTTGAACCTTCTATTTTCTTTATACAGAAGGGTGATATTATTTCCATGAGGGTCTGGGTGAATCGGTCAACACTATTATCTATGGAAGTTTTCGACCTGTCATTTAACTTACAACGATCAATTAAAACTGGTTGATAATTACTCAACTCATTTATTAGTTCACTACCCCTGCGATGATCCCATTTCTGAACAACTTTTGTTTTGAGTTTAACACTATGACGATTAATACTACTAACTTCTGAGCTATTCAGATTGAAGTTCAGTTTGATACAAAGTGGTGAGTGGTCCGAAAACTCATTAAATTGACCAGATTCGAAACTTTGTATCAAATTAAATTGATCATAGTGCATCAAAGAATAATCGATTAGACTTGACCCTTTGTCACTATTAAATGTATAGGAACCGCTCTTGTCAGACAAATATCTTCCGTTTACTATTCTTAAACCAGTTGTCTTACACATATTTAATAATTCTCTACCGAAGCTATTTATAGTTTTATCCATATTGTTTCTCAATTTCAAAATATGATAGTTATCAGGGCTATAAACAATTATATTAGATAATAGCGCATCCGCTGTTTCATTAAGTTTATCAAAAGCCACAAAATCATATTCAATAGATGTACGACTATTAAGATCACCAACAGTAATAATAGTATGTGATTTAGAAACTTTACTTATCTTTTCTTCTAGACAATAAAACAGATTAATGTCATTTCTCTCATAGAAAACACTATTGTAGGGGGGGAAATAACATGCAAATACAGCAAGCGGCTTGTCAACTGGACTTGGGGATGATACATTTATAAAAACAATGCAGTCTAATATATTCATATGGATTTTACATGCAGATATAATTTTATTTTTAATAAAGATAACGGTTCCCCCACCCCTCCCTTTGTCTCTAGCATATTTGTACACCGTATAGTCTGTCAATTCTATCACATCATCTTCACTAATCCAGGCTTCAAACAAACACAAAATGTCATGTTGGCACACAATATTGATGAAGGCTTGTTCTGTGAGTTTTTTTCTCAGTCCTTTACCTACATTCCAGGCTAATATAGAGAGTCCACTCCCCGAGATTTCCTATGCCCGCAATGGAGATGTTTCCGAACTTGAACTGAAGTGAGCGTGGCGTTTCGCTGACGGTCTACCGGAACTACTAGTACCAGTACTTGTGTTTCTATCGTTGGTTTCCCATGGTCTAATCGGATTATTAGTAAATGTGGCTTGTGAAGGATTTCGTACTGGTTCATTATCATGTCTAATTGAAGGTCTGCGGTCAAAATGTGTAGTCTACTAGTATTGTGTTTGGTGATATCATAGAGTTGATTATTAACAAATAGTTTATCTCTTACCAACTTTACTTTTTGACCACTTACTCGCAAATTCTTCATTACAGGGTACAGTTTCTTTCTTTCTTGTTCAACAATAGGGGGGAATTGTTCATTTATTTCATAAGGTTTGCCCCTCAGCATATTGGCACGACTCTTTACTAAGTCCAAATCACCATAATACAAAAACTTCGCCACGATCGGTCTGCTCCTGTTTTCTGTAAATTTACCGAATCGGTGTATATTTCCGAACTCAATTTTGTGCTCAATTTGTAATTCTCGATACAGAAAATCTCTAAGCAACTCTTCTGTGTTCTCATCATTATACTCCTTCAATCCATTAAATATTAAATTGTATTTCATAGATCTGCACTGCAAATCTATCATCGTATTTTGTAGTTGAACTGTCTGTTCTCGAATCTCTGATAGAGCATTTGATACTTTTTGATCTTCTTCCATTACCTTGCTCATACATTTTGACAAATTTTCTATTAGAATTTTATCCTCAGATGTTATTTTAAGAAGATCACTGTTTGACACTGATAATTTTTCCAGTTCTGATTCCATTTCAGTCTGATTGTTTTTAATCCGTTTCACATCACTCTCCAGAGAATTTAATTTTCCAGACATGTTTGAAAGAATTGTGCATATATCATCAATTTTAGCTAGTCTTTGTTCAATATGTCCCATTCTATCATCTAAATTAACAATTAAATCCACTACATTTTTCAACGTGTAGCTATCTTCTTTGATAACACTAGTCACTTTTTCTATAAGGTGGTCTTGACTAGTCATGGTTCAATACGCCAATGGAAGTCACGGCTCACTAACTCCTGGAGAGACTATTTTAACGTCCTCTCTCTACCACGTCTTTCAATAGTTACGCAGTGTTGCGTTTGATTAGAGGTAATCCAACTACACACTGCTATTATGAGTGGATATTGTTGTGTTAAATTTTGATTGAACAGTAGTCCGTCTACCAACCAATCACTAGCTGCCAATACTGGACCAAATATGTTTACATAACGTATACGTCATGATTCACGATTTTATTATGCCTAATTAACCCGTGCATAGCAGAATACTGCAGTAAAACTAATTGCGTGACAAACGAGGCTATCAAGTCGAATGAAATGTAAACAATACTGTTTGGAAACGAACATACTTTCACCGTTTTAATACCTTAAATCACTGTCCAGAGTTTTAGGGAAGACCCAGATTAAACGAAGGACTGTCATGTTGCTGTACTTAAGTGATAGCTTTCATTGAATGGAAAGAATAGACACACTCCCTCATAAGTTCAAGAAACAGACGCTATTCCAGCAATGGTCAGAGAAGGATTTCTCGGGCCATTGCTTCAGGAATATGTACACATAGATAGTTAGGTGACCCTTCTCAATCTGTTAATTCTAACGTATATTGAGATCTTTTTTCGTATTTCATTTCTACGGTCTATTTCAGAGTAATAAATTCAAATTCTCAAGCAGAAAGAAAGGCGCCGTACGTCGATAATGGTTCGGCATTTACAAATCGCGTTTCAATCATGTTTGACGTTTATGATATATTTTGCGTGACCACATCTTTTTACTCCCATAGTCTTTTACTCGGGGAAATTCGAACGACAATACTCTTCTGACGAAAATGTATCTCGAATAGTTGGGACTGCACACATATGGGAATGTATGACATCGCTGCCGTGAGAAAATGAACGACCGTACATTATGAAACAAATTCTAAATTAGAACGACGATACACTACTGACGAAAATTTATCTCGAATCGTTTGGACTGCACACGATGGTAGATTGCATTAAAATCGCTACCGTGAGTAAACAGAACGACCGTACATAATGAACAGATTCTAAATTCAAACAATAAACTTCTGACGAAAATGTACCTCGAATCGTTTAGACTGTACACGATGGTAGAGTGTATTAAAATCGCTGCCGTGAGAAAACAGAACGACCGTACATTATGAACAAATTTTAAATTGGATCTTGAATTAAAATGAATTAAAAAACAAATTATTCCGTAATCAATTGTTTTCTTTAATTAGCGGGATTAAGAAATCAGCCAGGCGTTAAAGCTGAACTCCGGTTACAAAAATACCGAAATAATGTAATAATAAAAAAGTTAACGCCCGCAAGCCGCCATACTTGTTTCCAACTTGTGAAATAAGTATGGCGGACATGGAGGCTTATGACCTTGAAAGGTTAGCCGATCTCACTTCCAGTTTGTTTCTCGTCAGCTAGCTATACACATCCGGCTTTATTCTCTTCACACGGTTCACTGATTGCTGTTTTTTCCCCAACAGTATACCAAATTATTGAAGATTGAACATGTCTGATCAGGTAAGACTGTAAATAATTATATGAACTGCGTCTACTACAATATAAATTTCTTACACGTTGGTAAAATGGAGAAAAAAAACCATAACATCAATAAATTTAGCACTGTCAAACACTCCCCAATGAGAGCCGTCCCAAACATGTAGTTATGTCCATTGGTCGTTTTCATGAACACTATTCAACATGGAACACACGAAGAAGGCAATACTAATAGTTTGTATAGGTGATTTGTTTTGGTTGAAAAATAGGTTGAGTAAGACATCTGGTTGCATCTTTTGTTTTGGAGTAAAGCTTAGGCTATATTGTAGTAGACGCAATTCATATAATTATTTACAGGCCTACCTGATCAGACATTTTGCAATCTTCAATAATTTGGTATACTGTTGGGGGGAAATACAGCAATCAGTGAACCGTGTGAAGAGAATAAAGCCGGATGTGTATAGCTAGCTGACGAGAAACAAACTGGAAGTGAGATCAACTAACCTTTCCAGGTCATAAGCCTCCATGTCCGCCATACTTATTTCACAAATTGGAAACAAGTATGGCGGCTTGCGGGGGTTAACTTTTTTTTTATTACATTATTTCAGTATTTTTGTAACCGGAGTTCAGCTTTAATGAATACACACGCCGGCTGTATATAGGTAATTAAGAAATAAACATTCCGATATCACTTATGTGGAAGCAGACGTTAAACACCAAGTAGTAATAGTAGTAAACACATTTTTAAATATTTTTAAAAATTATTATGTACAAAAAATAAATTGTTAAAGTCGTGTTTAAATGAAATGGTAATGAAGAATGATGTATGGTTGACCAATGTAAAAAACGAATTGTACTCGATTTGATTGGGGTATATTTGGGAGCCTTTTGATTAAAATAAATCCTATCTTCCTATTATTAGAAATAGAATTTTAGACATTTTTAAACAAAAGTGTACAGAAGATATTTGTCAGTCAGCTTAAGGTATTTTTTATCAACATATTATTTCTTATTTTGATCTTCAATATTATTTGAGAAAACCAGTACATTATAAGTATCAAAGATTATTATGTAGAATACGTTTATCTTCCCACAATTTGTGTATAGAAACTGGTCGTTTTGAGAAAATAGAGCGCGAACAGAGAATTTGTAGATTATGTAATTTGAATGAAATAGAAGATGAATACCATCATATTATTATATGTCCATATTTAAATGATTATAGAAAAAAATATATAAAATCATACTATTTTGTTAATCCAAATCTCTTTAAATTTTTTCAGTTATTATCGGTACATAATATCAAAGAATTGAATAAGCTTGGTGTATATCTTTCTCTTACCGGTAAAAAACGAAATGAATATATCTGTTCGCGTCCAAAATAGAATTATATCATATATATGATTTGTTTAGGTTTTTTAAGCGTTATGTGTAGTTCAATTTTATTTATATCCTTCACTTTCCGACAACAAACTAAATGTATATTTTAGGTCTTTCTCAATAACAATACTAAACAATAATTGTATAGATTTGTATATTATATTTATTTATTGTATTTTTTGATTATTACATTGTATCTGATAAGTCGTATGACTTAAAGAACTAAAGAACTAAAATAAAAACATTCCGAATATGCATTCGGTCACTGTGACGTGACTGGCGTCTCAGGGGATTAAGAGTGTTTTCAATAATTGGCAAAGTCGTTTTTACGAGAGGTCTATTTTTACGACTTTGAATGAAGATAGCTGAATTCATTTTAGTCGGATTGATGTGAATTTGCCGTACAGTGGATAAAATAACCATGGACTGCTCACATAGAGAAATTTTCAGGGCCATTTTATGTGCACTTAAAGATAAATACAATTATAAATAGTAATAGTAGAAGCATAGTTCGCTTAAAAATTTATTATTTTTTTAAAATTGATTTTTCAAAATGGCCGAATTACGAGAAGCATTACATGATGGGTTTAACCAGTTGGAACTTGTGCTAACGGCTCAAAATTTGGCCAAGCTTGTGAGGACCTATTCTGGGGAAGGTTATAAGCGGTTCCAAGAATGGATTCGCGATGTCGAACGTGTCGGTTCCATGATTAACGCCGATGATGCACGTATGCGAAATTTGACACTTCAAACCCTTACAGGAAACCCCGCTGACGTTGCTCATCAATTTATACAAGGGCATCGTGATTGCACGTGTCGGGACCTGAAGGCTTCATTAAAGGAACGTTTTAGCGATTGGCTGACACAACCTTGGCGCAGCATCGCTTAAAGAGGTTGAAGCAAGCCGTTGGCGAGAATTTTTTATTAAAGTTGCTCAAGGCATTTTTGTAAAGTTTATATTGGGAAGTACAAATTTCATTGAACCAGGGTCGTGTTTTAAGTTTATTACACCTGGTTTTATTTAAATATGTTGAACCTTCTATTTTCTTTATACAGAAGGGTGATATTATTTCCATGAGGGTCTGGGTGAATCGGTCAACACTATTATCTATGGAAGTTTTCGACCTGTCATTTAGCGTACAACGATCAATTAAAACTGGTTGATAATTACTCAACTCATTTATTAGTTCACTACACCTGCGATGATCCCATTTCTGAACAACTTTTGTTTTGAGTTTAACACTATGACGATTAATACTACTAACTTCTGAGCTATTCAGATTGAAGTTCAGTTTGATACAAAGTGGTGAGTGGTCCGAAAACTCATTAAATTGACCAGATTCGAAACTTTGTATCAAATTAAATTGATCATAGTGCATCAAAGAATAATCGATTAGACTTGACCCTTTGTCACTATTAAATGTATAGGAACCGCTCTTGTCAGACAAATATCTTCCGTTTACTATTCTTAAACCAGTTGTCTTACACATATTTAATAATTCTCTACCGAAGCTATTTATAGTTTTATCCATATTGTTTCTCAATTTCAAAATATGATAGTTATCAGGGCTATAAACAATTATATTAGATAATAGCGCATCCGCTGTTTCATTAAGTTTATCAAAAGCCACAAAATCAT
The DNA here is from genome assembly GCA_036850965.1 of Patella caerulea. NCBI lineage: Eukaryota > Metazoa > Mollusca > Gastropoda > Patellidae > Patella > Patella caerulea. The sequence continues at coordinate 14,580,940 of JAZGQO010000015.1, read as the reverse complement.
ATTCAATAGATGTACGACTATTAAGATCACCAACAGTAATAATAGTATGTGATTTAGAAACTTTACTTATCTCTTCTTCTAGACAATAAAACAGATTAATGTCATTTCTCTCATAGAAAACACTATTGTAGGGGGGGAAATAACATGCAAATACAGCAAGCGGCTTGTCAACTGGACTTGGGGATGATACATTTATAAAAACAATGCAGTCTAATATATTCATATGGATTTTACATGCAGATATAATTTTATTTTTAATAAAGATAACGGTTCCCCCACCCCTCCCTTTGTCTCTAGCATATTTGTACACCGTATAGTCTGTCAATTCTATCACATCATCTTCACTAATCCAGGCTTCAAACAAACACAAAATGTCATGTTGGCACACAATATTGATGAAGGCTTGTTCTGTGAGTTTTTTTCTCAGTCCTTTACCTACATTCCAGGCTAATATAGAGAGTCCACTCCCCGAGATTTCCTATGCCCGCAATGGAGATGTTTCCGAACTTGAACTGAAGTGAGCGTGGCGTTTCGCTGACGGTCTACCGGAACTACTAGTACCAGTACTTGTGTTTCTATCGTTGGTTTCCCATGGTCTAATCGGATTATTAGTAAATGTGGCTTGTGAAGGATTTCGTACTGGTTCATTATCATGTCTAATTGAAGGTCTGCGGTCAAAATGTGTAGTCTACTAGTATTGTGTTTGGTGATATCATAGAGTTGATTATTAACAAATAGTTTATCTCTTACCAACTTTACTTTTTGACCACTTACTCGCAAATTCTTCATTACAGGGTACAGTTTCTTTCTTTCTTGTTCAACAATAGGGGGGAATTGTTCATTTATTTCATAAGGTTTGCCCCTCAGCATATTGGCACGACTCTTTACTAAGTCCAAATCACCATAATACAAAAACTTCGCCACGATCGGTCTGCTCCTGTTTTCTGTAAATTTACCGAATCGGTGTATATTTCCGAACTCAATTTTGTGCTCAATTTGTAATTCTCGATACAGAAAATCTCTAAGCAACTCTTCTGTGTTCTCATCATTATACTCCTTCAATCCATTAAATATTAAATTGTATTTCATAGATCTGCACTGCAAATCTATCATCGTATTTTGTAGTTGAACTGTCTGTTCTCGAATCTCTGATAGAGCATTTGATACTTTTTGATCTTCTTCCATTACCTTGCTCATACATTTTGACAAATTTTCTATTAGAATTTTATCCTCAGATGTTATTTTAAGAAGATCACTGTTTGACACTGATAATTTTTCCAGTTCTGATTCCATTTCAGTCTGATTGTTTTTAATCCGTTTCACATCACTCTCCAGAGAATTTAATTTTCCAGACATGTTTGAAAGAATTGTGCATATATCATCAATTTTAGCTAGTCTTTGTTCAATATGTCCCATTCTATCATCTAAATTAACAATTAAATCCACTACATTTTTCAACGTGTAGCTATCTTCTTTGATAACACTAGTCACTTTTTCTATAAGGTGGTCTTGACTAGTCATGGTTCAATACGCCAATGGAAGTCACGGCTCACTAACTCCTGGAGAGACTATTTTAACGTCCTCTCTCTACCACGTCTTTCAATAGTTACGCAGTGTTGCGTTTGATTAGAGGTAATCCAACTACACACTGCTATTATGAGTGGATATTGTTGTGTTAAATTTTGATTGAACAGTAGTCCGTCTACCAACCAATCACTAGCTGCCAATACTGGACCAAATATGTTTACATAACGTATACGTCATGATTCACGATTTTATTATGCCTAATTAACCCGTGCATAGCAGAATACTGCAGTAAAACTAATTGCGTGACAAACGAGGCTATCAAGTCGAATGAAATGTAAACAATACTGTTTGGAAACGAACATACTTTCACCGTTTTAATACCTTAAATCACTGTCCAGAGTTTTAGGGAAGACCCAGATTAAACGAAGGACTGTCATGTTGCTGTACTTAAGTGATAGCTTTCATTGAATGGAAAGAATAGACACACTCCCTCATAAGTTCAAGAAACAGACGCTATTCCAGCAATGGTCAGAGAAGGATTTCTCGGGCCATTGCTTCAGGAATATGTACACATAGATAGTTAGGTGACCCTTCTCAATCTGTTAATTCTAACGTATATTGAGATCTTTTTTCGTATTTCATTTCTACGGTCTATTTCAGAGTAATAAATTCAAATTCTCAAGCAGAAAGAAAGGCGCCGTACGTCGATAATGGTTCGGCATTTACAAATCGCGTTTCAATCATGTTTGACGTTTATGATATATTTTGCGTGACTACATCTTTTTACTCCCATAGTCTTTTACTCGGGGAAATTCGAACGACAATACTCTTCTGACGAAAATGTATCTCGAATAGTTGGGACTGCACACATATGGGAATGTATGACATCGCTGCCGTGAGAAAATGAACGACCGTACATTATGAAACAAATTCTAAATTAGAACGACGATACACTACTGACGAAAATTTATCTCGAATCGTTTGGACTGCACACGATGGTAGATTGCATTAAAATCGCTACCGTGAGTAAACAGAACGACCGTACATAATGTACAGATTCTAAATTCAAACAATAAACTTCTGACGAAAATGTACCTCGAATCGTTTAGACTGTACACGATGGTAGAGTGTATTAAAATCGCTGCCGTGAGAAAACAGAACGACCGTACATTATGAACAAATTTTAAATTGGATCTTGAATTAAAATGAATTAAAAAACAAATTATTCCGTAATCAATTGTTTTCTTTAATTAGCGGGATTAAGAAATCAGCCAGGCGTTAAAGCTGAACTCCGGTTACAAAAATACCGAAATAATGTAATAATAAAAAAGTTAACGCCCGCAAGCCGCCATACTTGTTTCCAACTTGTGAAATAAGTATGGCGGACATGGAGGCTTATGACCTTGAAAGGTTAGCCGATCTCACTTCCAGTTTGTTTCTCGTCAGCTAGCTATACACATCCGGCTTTATTCTCTTCACACGGTTTACTGATTGCTGTTTTTTCCCCAACAGTATACCAAATTATTGAAGATTGAACATGTCTGATCAGGTAAGACTGTAAATAATTATATGAACTGCGTCTACTACAATATAAATTTCTTACACGTTGGTAAAATGGAGAAAAAAAAACATAACATCAATAAATTTAGCACTGTCAAACACTCCCCAATGAGAGCCGTCCCAAACATGTAGTTATGTCCATTGGTCGTTTTCATGAACACTATTCAACATGGAACACACGAAGAAGGCAATACTAATAGTTTGTATAGGTGATTTGTTTTGGTTGAAAAATAGGTTGAGTAAGACATCTGGTTGCATCTTTTGTTTTGGAGTAAAGCTTAGGCTATATTGTAGTAGACGCAATTCATATAATTATTTACAGGCCTACCTGATCAGACATTTTGCAATCTTCAATAATTTGGTATACTGTTGGGGGGAAATACAGCAATCAGTGAACCGTGTGAAGAGAATAAAGCCGGATGTGTATAGCTAGCTGACGAGAAACAAACTGGAAGTGAGATCAACTAACCTTTCCAGGTCATAAGCCTCCATGTCCGCCATACTTATTTCACAAATTGGAAACAAGTATGGCGGCTTGCGGGGGTTAACTTTTTTTTTATTACATTATTTCAGTATTTTTGTAACCGGAGTTCAGCTTTAATGAATACACACGCCGGCTGTATATAGGTAATTAAGGAATAAACATTCCGATATCACTTATGTGGAAGCAGACGTTAAACACCAAGTAGTAATAGTAGTAAACACATTTTTAAATATTTTTAAAAATTATTATGTACAAAAAATAAATTGTTAAAGTCGTGTTTAAATGAAATGGTAATGAAGAATGATGTATGGTTGACCAATGTAAAAAACGAATTGTACTCGATTTGATTGGGGTATATTTGGGAGCCTTTTGATTATAATAAATCCTATCTTCCTATTATTAGAAATAGAATTTTAGACATTTTTAAACAAAAGTGTACAGAAGATATTTGTCAGTCAGCTTAAGGTATTTTTTATCAACATATTATTTCTTATTTTGATCTTCAATATTATTTGAGAAAACCAGTACATTATAAGTATCAAAGATTATTATGTAGAATACGTTTATCTTCCCACAATTTGTGTATAGAAACTGGTCGTTTTGAGAAAATAGAGCGCGAACAGAGAATTTGTAGATTATGTAATTTGAATGAAATAGAAGATGAATACCATCATATTATTATATGTCCATATTTAAATGATTATAGAAAAAAATATATAAAATCATACTATTTTGTTAATCCAAATCTCTTTAAATTTTTTCAGTTATTATCGGTACATAATATCAAAGAATTGAATAAGCTTGGTGTATATCTTTCTCTTACCGGTAAAAAACGAAATGAAAATATCTGTTCGCGTCCAAAATAGAATTATATCATATATATGATTTGTTTAGGTTTTTTAAGCGTTATGTGTAGTTCAATTTTATTTATATCCTTCACTTTCCGACAACAAACTAAATGTATATTTTAGGTCTTTCTCAATAACAATACTAAACAATAATTGTATAGATTTGTATATTATATTTATTTATTGTATTTTTTGATTATTACATTGTATCTGATAAGTCGTATGACTTAAAGAACTAAAGAACTAAAATAAAAACATTCCGAATATGCATTCGGTCACTGTGACGTCACTGGCGTCTCAGGGGATTAAGAGTGTTTTCAATAATTGGCAAAGTCGTTTTTACGAGAGGTCTATTTTTACGACTTTGAATGAAGATAGCTGAATTCATTTTAGTCGGATTGATGTGAATTTGCCGTACAGTGGATAAAATAACCATGGACTGCTCACATAGAGAAATTTTCAGGGCCATTTTATGTGCACTTAAAGATAAATACAATTATAAATAGTAATAGTAGAAGCATAGTTCCCTTAAAAATTTATTATTTTTTTAAAATTGATTTTTCAAAATGGCCGAATTACGAGAAGCATTACATGATGGGTTTAACCAGTTGGAACTTGTGCTAACGGCTCAAAATTTGGCCAAGCTTGTGAGGACCTATTCTGGGGAAGGTTATAAGCGGTTCCAAGAATGGATTCGCGATGTCGAACGTGTCGGGTCCATGATTAACGCCGATGATGCACGTATGCGAAATTTGACACTTCAAACCCTTACAGGAAACGCCGCTGACGTTGCTCATCAATTTATACAAGGGCATCGTGATTGCACGTGTCGGGACCTGAAGGCTTCATTAAAGGAACGTTTTAGCGATTGGCTGACACAACCTTGGCGCAGCATCGCTTAAAGAGGTTGAAGCAAGCCGTTGGCGAGAATGTTCGGACCTATGCCGACAAGATAAGAAGCCTGGCTGAAGAGGCTTATGGTCCCGACCGCCTTCAAAATGCGGAAATACAAATTATAGTTCGCGATCTGTTTGTTGACGGAGTACGCGATGACTCCGTTGCTCGAAAACTAATCGAGAGAGGACCAGCAACTCTAGCTGAAGCTATAGTTATAGCATCACATGAGCCACAAACAGCACGAAATTTTACACTACGTCGACCGAAACGGGATGAGACGCCAATGGAAATTGATGCAATGAAGCCGAAAACTTCCCAAGAGATAGATTGGGAAGAAAAGTTTACATCATTGGCAGAGGAGCTCAAGGCCCTCAAGATTTCCCTTGGTCCAAAGACCCCTGTACCTATTCCCGTACAGCGTAGACCCCAATGGCAAAATCTCCCCACCCGAAGAGCCTATGCACCGGATGGGAGGCCAAGAAGTTTTGAATGCCAATTGCCAGGGCATATTCAACGGGACTGTCGCCAACGACCGCAGAGGTATCCGGGAAACGCGAATCCCCGGGCACTAGAAGAAAGACGATAACTGGTGACCCGGGACATAAACGAAAATCAGAATTAGCGAGAAAACCTTTATCAAACGTTGAATTGAAGACTAAAACCGACTGTAAGCGTAAGGAAAAGATTTTAAATGAAATTAACCGAGATTATTGCGGATCATATTGTTATGTTGAAACCGGTTACATTCAGAACAAAGGTATTATTGGACTCTGGTTGCGAAACTTCCGTGATTGATCTTGAGTTTTTGAATAAAATTCCAAAGAGGTATATTTTATATAAAAGTATGGATACAAAGACATTACCCACCTTGATTGGTGTGACGGGCGACCCTCTCAATTTAAAGGGAAATTCCCGAATAATTTTTAAAATAGGACGCCTAAAATTAAAAATGGAATTTTATATAATAACGGGTTTGGGTAAACCTATGATCTTGGGTATAGATTTTATGTCTACTTACAAGGCTACCTTAGATTTTAACAATAAAACAATAAAGGGCTTTAAATGACACATGGATTTTCCCCCAATCGCGAGTTACTTTAGTAGGAAAAGTCAAATCTTCAGTTAAGAATTGTTGTTTAGAAATTCATCCGCTTGATAATAGTAAACTTTTTAAGGATCAGGCCGGATTAAATATGGCTAGTATTGTTATACACAATAAAGGTTCTGGAATACCGATTGAAATTATAAATGAGACAGCTTGTAAATACAGAATAAAAAAAAAATCAAATTATAGCTGTGGCGGAAATAATTAATGAGACTAACATTCGATCGATTGAACCTAAAGATGTTATTACGTTAACCGATACGCCCATTGAAGGTAAGGATCTGTTAAAACCGTTACGACTAAACCATATTCCGCCAGGACAAAAATATCAATTATTAACGTTGTTACGCGAAAACAGCGATTTATTTGTGGAAGATGATTTACGTTTAGGGCGGACAAATTTAGTTAAAATTGAACTTGATACTGCAGACCATCATCCGGTAAGGTCTAAACCATACCGAGTTCCGCTAAATCATGTCAAAATTGTTGAAGAACAAATCCAAGCCATGTTACGCGTGGGTATAATTAGTCCTTTCACTAGTGAGTATGCGTCTCCAATAGTACTGATTCATAAACCGGATGAGACTTTGCGTTTTTGTGTAGATTATCGAAAATTGAATCTACAATTAAGAGAATTTGTTTATCCGTTATCAAACATGTGCGACCTTACTGCAGCTCTTGGTGGTTCCACATACTTCACATGTCTTGATTTAAAGAGCGGATATTGGCAAATCGAATTGAACGAATCGTCTAAGCATAAAAGTGCTTTGGTTAGTCAAAATGCACATTTCGATTCAACGTACTTCCGTCCGGCTTGAAGACAGCTACTTCAGAATTTCAGCGACTGGTCAATCGAATAATGGTTGGATGTTTGAATAAATATGTAAAGGTGTATCTTGATGTTATTTTAGGTCACTCCAGGACATTTTCAGAATATTTAAAGCACATAGAAGACGTGTTTAAAAGGCTAAAAGATGCTGGACTTAAGCTAAAACCTTCGAAATGCGAGTTTTTAAAAACTTCAGTTAAATATTTAGGACACATAATCTCTAAGGACGGAATTCGAATTCGTCCAAATCCTGCTAAGGTGGAAACTATCACTAATCTCCAAGCCCCGCGCAAAGAAAAAGAAGTTCGATCTTTCTTAGGGTGTGTATCATTTTACCGAAAATTTATTCTGCAGTTCGCAGAAACCGCAGAGCCACAGACGGCTTTGACAAAGAAAAACGTACGTTTCAAATGGAGCCCAGAGGCAGAGCAGGCTTTTATAACACTAAAAGAAAAATTGATATCTGCACCAATCTTGGCCTATGCAGATACAACGCGGGCATACAAGCTTTACAGTGATGCGAGTAATCATGCCGTGGGTGGCGTCCTTACGCAGATGTTTTCGGACGGTGAAAAGGTTATCCAATATATTTCTCATAAATTAGGAGGATCTCAGTTAAATTGGCCGATAATACAACGCGAGGCCTATGCCATTGTATATTGTGTCTTAAAACTTCGACACTACTTGGTTGGTTCAAAGTTCACAGTATTTACGGATCACAAACCGTTACTATCATTCTTTACGGCAAATATTGCAAACTCGAAAATACAACGCTGGCAAATGCTTTTAAATGAAATGAGTTGCGACATCCAATACACTCCTGTACAAGCCGATTTCTTGTCGAGCATTCAAAACGATGATCCTTATATGAAGGACGGAATTGATAGAAAATTAGCTGTAATAAATTCTGAACAACAGCTACCCTTAGAGCTTAATGATACCGATGAGGAAACCATTGATATGGAAGATGAGCCATCAGAATTACGACATGAGGATATATCTATCACGGATTTGCAACGAAACGACGCGGATCTTAAAGTGTTAAGAAAACTTATAAAGCAAGGCGTAACTAATAAGGAAACAGAAAGTTTTGTTATGCTGTCGGGTATTTTATATCATCTTTCTGCGCCCATAAAATACGATAATAGTCCTGGATTACAGTTGGTAATTCCGTCAATTTTGATTCCGCGCATACTTCAAATTATGCATGACAATAAGTTCTCAGGACATATGGGCATAGATAAGACCTATAACCGAATCAGTGCTAGATACTTTTGGAAAAATATGTACACGGATCTTATTATGCATTTGGAAAAATGTGATAAATGTAATGTAAGAAAGTTAAAGAAGTTAAGACCCCCAATGCAGGATATGCCACAACCGGCGTATCTATTTCAAATGATTGGAATAGATACTTGTGGACCTTTTCAGATGGGAATCAACCATATTCTTACGTCAGCTTACCATCCTGCCGGAAATGGAAAAACTGAACGTTTCCACCGTTTTTTTGAATAATACTATGGCTAAATATGTAAACAAAAATCATGGCGACTGGAATTGCGATGTGTTATGGAACTTCGACCCTAGAAAGTTGAAAGTATACGCCTTATTTTCTTGTTTATGGAAAGGATCCGGTACTGCCCTTAGATAACCTGTTACGTCCAACTCTGAAATATTACGGAGATGACTATGTTCCAACGATGCTTCTGCGTCTCAATCACGCTTTTGGTCATGTTAGGAAAAACTTAATAGATAGTCATGAAAAGAATAAGGAATATTTCAATAGAAGGGCAATAGATCAAAAATTTGAAATCGGCGATCCTGTGTATTTATTCGATACCACTACAAAGTTAGGGCACTCCTCAAAATTAACCTCACACTGGCAACCGTTTTATCGAATTGTAGAATGTTTTTCCCCTGTAAACTTCAGGATCAATCATCAACAAACGGGAAAATCTAAATTAGTTCATGCAGAGCATCTTCGTCTGGCTTACCCCGAAAATGCATGGGACGAAATTCCAGATGAATGTAGACCAGTTTTGGATAAATTTAAGAACACGAAATCGGGTGCAAATGCACCGAAGGGCACGCGTCAACAACCGTTACGTACGTGTCGAGCCACGGGATCCGACAGGATTGAGTCGGACGAGCGGAAAACTTCACTACCCCAGAGTCAAGACAGGTCTCGAGACCACCATATCTCGGAGCCACCCTATGGCGAAGTTTTGCCGGGTAATCAGGCAAACGCGAATGGGCCAACCTCAGCTCTCGGAGCTGGAGGCGAGCACTTTGATAGTGCGGACTCTGACCTTAGCGACGAGGACGTCCCACTGGCCCAACTAAGGTCAAGACTTCAAGGCGATAGGGGTACTACGGAGGCTAATGTGGTGCCCCGAGCGACGATGAAAAGATCGGCAATTCACCCTCCATCAAGTGATGACGAAAAGAGAGCACTAACCGATTTTACCTTGAAGAGAAGGCCAATATCCTCTCCCGATCCTTTGGTCGAGAGAAAAGAGCCCGATACGAATCCGATTCCGAACAATCTGATATTTCAGATATTGATTTCAATCCAGAGTTTCCACAGAGTGAGTCTGATAGTTCTGTGCATAGTGCTCGGGAAATTCAAAGTACGTTTTCAAACAAATTATTAGGAGCAGTTACGCGATTTCTCGGAATCCGGTATTAATCTTTTCGAATTTGTTCATCCAACTTGAAGACATGTGTCAAGTTGAAATTGATTTCTGGTATTCAGATATTCAAGTACTTGTGTTGAATTATGCATTTCGTGCGTGCAGGGCATGCTGAATCGCCCACTATTTCACTTATTTTCTGGGGGGGTTTTTGCAGGAGATACGAACAAGCCATGTTCTCTATCTCGTGTTTGTTTTTGTTGCACTCGTTCTGTGCATTCGCTATGGCCAGTGACGGTATCAAGTTTGTACTATTCAGCTAGTTATTCTAGCTGAATTATAAATTTTCATTTTGAATTGAAACCTTATGTCGAACAATTTTATCGTTTTGAAACCAATATGTCTGAATTCCAACACTCCTTATCATCGATCAATGTCCCCTTTACAGCGAAGGATGCAGCTCTTCGTATTCACCATAACCTCAGTGTTCTTTTAGCTCAAGGTTATAACCAATTATCTACCCACCTTACAGAATTACATTTGGCATATGCAGATTTAGTTTCTCTTGTTTCAAGTAAACGTTCAAAAAAGTCAAAAAATTCCGTCGCAAAAAGCGTAGTCTATTACCTTTGGTTGGCGTTTTTTCTTCCTTATCCGGTGTTGCTGATGAAGCAGACGTTGACAAAATTCGTGCTAACCTCAAACTTCTACGGAATTCCCAAACCAAAATCATTCATGTCTTGGAAAACGGTTTGTCCATTTTAAATTCCACTAACAAACACGTTTCATTAAACCGTAGGTCTATAAAAGCCCCCATTAACGCTACAAATAGTTTAACTGGACGGTTAAGTACGGTGTACATGCGTATCACCGAAGGTCTAAAACCCCAGGTTGCATATATTGAACTCGTATCAGAATTGAATAGTGTGTTAAGAATAATGTCGTCGACTTTCTTTAGATTGTCCCAACATTTCGCCACCAAATCACCGAAGCACTCACTGGTCGCTTGACTAATTCCTTGGTTTCGCCAAAATTATTATATCAAGTCTTGTCTGAAATTCAACCCCAACTTCCTCAATCTATGACCTTTCCCTATCCCTTGTCTAAGGCTAATATGTCCAAATACTATGCACTACTCACCACTACACTAGTTCCCGATCACCGTGCATTCCATTTACTTGTCGCCTTACCTTTGATTCAAATGTATGAAATTTATCAAGTTGTATCTGTCCCCACCTTGTTAACCAATACCTCACAAGTCGTAACACTTGAAACGGAAGCCGAGTATCTTGCAATATCTCAAGATAGAAATACTTATTTATTATTAAGTCAGTTTAATGTTACTCTCTTTTTGAATCACTCGTTAAATTTTTGTAAATTCCAAAAGGCTTCTTTTTCAACCAAAAGTGCTCCCTCGTGTTTAAGTTCATCGTTTTTACGAGATCTTACTTTGATTTCACAAACCTGTATTAAACATGTGTTACCAATACCTGTAATACCTACAGTTAAGGCCTTAACAAAAGGTCATTGGTTTATATTCTCCCCATTCCCTCTAGACTTAGATTTAGTATGTGCTACTCACTCCCCAATCCCCCTTTATCAGGTTATCTCAATAATTAAGGGTGTCGATATGGTGACTCTCCCAGCAAACTGTTTTGCTCATGGACCTGCTTTTAGTCTACCCCCAATATCCCACATCGCTTCTAATTATCGTGTACGGGAAACACCTCTTGATCACTTAAACTTATCGAAATATTTAAATGAAAACCTTCCCCCTATGACTTTCCATACTTACGATTCCCTTCCCAATGAAACTGTCCTGACTCCACTTCCGGATTATGTACCCCCCGAACAGGACAGTCGCCAAACTGTTAAATGATCTAAAGAATTTGCAACCACGTGCACAACCACCCGGTGTTTCTCACCCGTTAGTTTTCCCCTATATTATAATAGAATGTGCATTGGTTGTCGCAGTTGTTGTACGTTATCGTCCTAGACGATTTGCTAATTATATACAGGCCAAACATGACACACTTAGGGCAAATGTTGTAAACGAGAGAGAGGAACGAGAAATGGACGTTAATCCAGTATCTAGAAAACGAGTTATGGAACCGACTGAGCAAGATGATCCAGAAACACCCCAACCCTTGCTCAAAATGTCCCGAAATATCTTCTAACTTTGAAAAAAAAAAATAAAAAGAAAAAAAAAATACCTTTTTTATTTTTTTTCACCGTAGGGATGAAGATGTGTAATCTTGTTCATGTTTTTATATGTATATATTATCCTTTTTTTCCATTTTAATTATAGAATTTTTATTATATTATTCTTCAAGTTATTATATTATTCTTCCGTGAATTTTGAATATTTATGGTATATATATATATTTTATAATATATAGCTGTGTTATTGTTTTATGCTAACAATATATTCTAAACACATTCCGTATACAAGTTTGCTTAGGTATTCAGTATATTAGTAATTATTAATTAGCTTTCAGTCCAAACAAGGAACACGATTGTACATTTAAATTGTCACGTGCTGTGAATCTCACTGACCAGGAGGTTGCAATTTTGGATATGACACTGTTAACTGTATTAAAAGTAAATTAAAATAACGAACGCATGTATATTCTAAAATTCTATATAGACAGGAAAAGTTTTAAGCGAGTTGTTCTTAATTCACGTGTCATTTATCACGGAATTGACAGTAAGGTATATAAGCTCTAAAAAAATCTTAACGATTGTCTTAAATTGGAGGTCTACAATCAGGTACGTACAGCAAGTCAAGATACGGCTCTAAGTCTCGACCGACGCGTCTCTGCATAGTAGGCAGGTTAGTTTATTAACGTAATCTAACTAGTACGATAATTCTTGATTAGGAATTTATCAGACGTGTATTTTATTGCTGTAAACGTACGTTGTGTTAAGTACAAATTATTTGAATTCTGTCAAGAGTGTGAGACATACTAATCTTTTGTAAACTTTGTATGTGCCTAATGGAACTATAAACTATTTAAATCATTTTGAAAGTTTGTGATATTTTATCCCGTGGAACTGGAAACGAACCAAATAAAGAAGAATAGTCCTGACCACTAGACAAACAACGATCTAGAGACTCTCGGCCTTGGTCAAAGGAAAGTGACCAACAAGGTTACACAATCAATCGTCGCAGGTTATGGGGGCTTCTCCCTCTCGGAGAAAATTTTGAATATTAAACTACCGCAAATGCGTTTTCTGCTATTCTAGCCCATGTAAGTAACCAATCTGTTTCACAGAGAATTACTTAGGAATTAACTCTGTAACAGATAGTGTCCAAAGCACGTGCGTTGACTGCAGTCATTGGCTCAACGGCTCGTGCAATGTTTACTTAACACCTAACTGCTTCGGGCAAAATGACGCATTTTACTCATTTTAAAACCCATTTACACTTAATAGGAAATATTTTTTAACTTCAATTACTTCAAACGTCTTTATTTATTTTTCTGTTACCTCAAAAAATGTTTGATAATTTAGTTTGTCGGAGTAAAAAAGTTAATATGCCGTACTTATTAAGCCTCGTCGATGTCATGCTTATCAGTGATTGTAGCGGCCAAGCGAATATTCACTGCGGGATCAGTTTGGTAAGTAACTCCAAAAGTATCCAATGATTTTGTAAGGGAAATCCCACTCCGAATTCCAACTATCCAATCAGACTGTTGCAGCTGCATTCACAAATACTGTACTAATCGATGCGCGAAAAATGTCGCACAAAGTAGAGTGACTCCAGACAAAATGTTTTAATCCATAGTCAACTCAGTACAAATTCGTGGTATTCAATTAAAGAGAAGGTAATATTAGTGTTTCATTAGGGAAGTTAGGGAAGCAAAACTAGAAATGCCAGAAAAAATTTCAGGTTTACAGACAGCGGCCTTGTATAGACCCCAACCCGAAGAAAATTTTGGAATATTTTTACTGCTATTCCAGCCCGCAAAATTAGTGTTTTATTAGTTTTCGGGCACTTAATTTTGCCAAGTAGATGTAATAATTTTTTTTCTCACTTTACCTGTCTGCCCGAAAAGTCGGCTTGACGGAAAGTTAGGGGGGCACTTAATTTTGCCAAGTAGATGAAATAATTTTTTTTCTCACTTTACCTGTCTGCCAGAAAAGTCGGCTTGCCCGAAAGTTAGCTGTCCCCCTCTCCCCTCTGGCTCGTAGGCCTATGGGCAGCTGTCTACGGCCCAAGAAAAAAAAGGGTCCATAAAATTTTGGACGACCTTTTTAAATTTGAATTTTCACATTTTAAGTGAATTAAAGAATATAATTCTCTTCTTTTAAGCAATAATACATTTTAAGTTTGTTTTCATTTTATCCAGCAATTGGCTTTTGCTGTGCATCAAAAGATTGTCACTCTTAGCAAGTGCAGGGGGACTGCACCACACACAATTTTACACAAAAACAAAAAAAATGGACAAGACATCATACTCAGAGACCACAAACAAACAATTCAAAAAGAGTGAATGGATCCGGGGACTAGCCGTAAGCGTCCACTGCGCTGTACAGCCCCGGGCTGTGGTGACACTCTTTTTTGAAAACAATAGGGAATACAACCCTAAGAAATAATTATATAATGTCAGTTGTAGTGCTTGACATTATTCCATCAGTATATCCTCGTTTCTCTTACTACGGGAAATCAGTTCCGCTAAGGGCCCAGTTGGTCGAGCTGCCAAGGGCCCATCAGAGCCCTAATCCGCCTCTGCTGTCCCCCAGCATACTGTGCACTTCTAATCACATTAATATTTTGTTCTTGTTGTAAAAATATGATCATTTCAAAAAGATACAGATAGACTGTGCGTTTACCATTGTACATGTAGAATATTACCTGAATTCCGGATAGTGTAACAGGATTTTTTTTTACATCTTTAAAGATAGGTTGCCAGGCAACGAAACATACGCCCACAGCAGCTAAATCGTCCGGACAGTCAACAAGGGTTGTCGCATATTTTTACTTTTTTGGGTAATGAAACATTTGTAATACACTAAAATCTGATTTAGAGTAACAACTCATGTAATTATGAGAATAAAGTTTTACCCAACGCTAACAATTAGTATATACATGAACCATTTAATATCATGGATTAAGCTGTTCATTTATCAAAATTCATTGAAAATCAAAATACTTGTTCGTTTCAACACCTTAAACTCTGTGTATCAATCTGAGGTTTGGCCCGTTGTATGCGCCTGAGGTTTGGCCCGGAGTCTACTGTATGTACATAATTTATTACAAGCTAGATTTTTAAAATTAATGATGAATAATTAAATGAGCTTTATGAGACACAACTGCAGTAATAGGTCGATGTATTACAAAGTTTCATGGAGATATATTGCGTGGTATATGAAATATGCCACGGAAACAAAGAATATAAATCCCAGAAATTCCTAAAAAGCAAAAAGCACAACTACTGTAATAGGCTGATGTGTGTACAAAGTGTCAAAAAGATATCTTTAACGGTTTATGAGATATGCTCCGGAAACCAAATTATACATCAAAAACTAAGTCAACCTTGTTTCTATGGAAACACAAAAAATGTAGATCCCAGATACTCCTTAATAGCAAAAGGCACAACTACTTTAATAAGTTGATTAGTGTACACAGTTTCATAAAGATATCTTGAACGGCTTATGAGACATGCTCGGGAAACAAAATTATACACCAAAAGCTAAGTCAAATTTGTTTCCATGGAACACAAAAAATATAAATCCCAGAAATTCCTAAATGGCAAAAGGCACAACTACTGTAAAAGGTTGATGTGTGTACAAAGTTTCAGAAATATGTCTCGAACGGTTTATGACATATGCTCCAGAAACGAATTCGGGTTGGACAGACGGAATGACGGACTCTGTTTCAGTATCCCTCCCCAAATTTTTTGATGGCGTGGGATACTAAAAAAAAAACATCCAGGGCTTAGTTGAGTGGTGTGGATTGGGGCCACTGGGAATACTGAGGATGTTCTGAACTTGGCATACACATTCCTTATCACCTTAAGGTCACAATTCTGAATTTGGTATATTTATGATGACAATTACTGATTTTGGTGCATGATCTAGCCCCCTTAGGCAGTGCCACACCCACTTTTTTGTTAACATTTTGTCTGTAAATAATCTGCAGGTTGCAAGTAATAAATTTGTTCAAATTGGGCATTATCCATCAAAGGGTTGGTACCGAGTTATATCGGTTTATGTCCAAACTGGACAGTCTGGAAATCTGAATGGATTATCTTGCAGCTTGGCATAATCATTCCTTATACTGTAAGGTGTTGTCACGCCGAGATTTTTGTAAATATTTAGTCTGTAAATTTGGCAAAACTACCCCAACGCCTCGCGTTTTTGTGATTTTGCAGTCGATGCAGTAATTTCATTTCATTCTCTTCTTTTCACAAAGTACCATATCAATCGAAGCAGAAATGTTGATGTATAGTGCAGCAGTAGCGATGCTCTCATTAACACAATCTTTCAAATTCGATGTGAAGCATTGGGACAATGACAGGATAAGCCCTGTTGATATAAAGATGTTGATGCATTAGTTAAAAATGGAGCAAGATTTGTTGTCATTGGCAAAACTAGTTGATGCACTGGTTTTATTCTCACTTTCTGGCTTATTCTGATCTCATGGAAACAATTCGTCTTGTGAATATTACGGTTTATGATCGTATCATTTAATATCCTTGTCCTGTACGTAAATCGATAACAACTGACAATTTCTTATGCATGCATCAGTTAACTGGAATCTTTCTTTCATTTTGGTTTTGGTTACGGCAAGGGACCAAGATCTAGGAGTTAAAAACACGCATTTCAAGTTTGTTTTTTTTTAAAAATCAGATCAAAATTGTGATCTCTAGGAGGTCCACATCCTTGATATACCAGATGTTCACACAGAGGTCGCAGTAGCCCGATTTCGAGTTGCGTAAAAATATGCAGACATTCAAAAATTTCGCGTTTTTGCCCTCTACATCTTTGTGACTTAGAGCCTCTCAAAATACTCAAGAGAAGCAAATCAATTCGTTTTGTGAACAACCCTAATTTAAGCGTCATTACTATTCAAAAACATAACGCTAACGCTGCAATATACGTCCACATTCCTACTTTGATTGATATGATACTTTGTCAAGAAGGCTAGGCTTTTGGTTTGTTTAGCGTTGAGGGTCGTGCACCAACATTAATAGTTGCTGTCCTTAGAGTATAAGGAATAACTATACTAAGATAATCCATTCAGAATTGTGCCTTCCTAACACTAAAGGCAAAAAGTGGGCGTGGCTCTGACACTGAGGGTCGGGACATTCATCAAAATCAATAGTGGACGCCCTCAGGCTATAAGGAATACATAAACCAAGTACCAAGCTGATTCATTCAGAATTGCGGCCTGTAAACGACAAACACAAAAATTGGTCGTATCTTGCCTGTGTGAGTCGGGACATGCAGTTGACGTCCTTAGGCTATATGGAATACATATCCCAAGTTTTAAGACGTCAAGACGATCCATTAAGAATCGTGGCCTGTAGACAACACACATAGACACGAAGTAAAAATGGGCATGGCTCTGCCCCTGGGGGTTAGGAAATCACCAAAACAATAGGGGTCATCTTTAGGGTATAAGGAATAGGTTTGTAAAGTTTTAAAAGTATCTGTTAAGAATTGCATCCTGTAGGCGAACACAAGACACAAAAGCATTGGGCATGGCTCTGTCCCAGGGGGTCCGTCATGCACCAAAAATAATAGTGGTCAGCCTTAGGGTATAAGGAATAAGTATAAAAAAAGTTTTCAAGACGATCGATTAAGAATTGTGGGCTGTAGGTGACACACAGACAGACAACAACAAAAAATGGGCGTGGCACTGTCCCTTGGGGTTGGGCATGCACCAAAAACAATAGGGATCATCCTTAAGGTAAAAAGAATAAGTATTCAAAGTTTCAAGATGATACATTAAGAAATGCAGCCTGTAGACGACAGACAAACAAATACACGAAATGGGTGTTGCTGTCCCATGGGGGTCGGGCATGCACCCAAAACAAAAGGGGTCATCCTTAGGGTATAAGGAATAAGTATTTTAAGTTTCAAGATGACCGATTAAGAATTGTGGCCTGTAGGCGACACACAAAAGAAAATGGGCGTGACTCTGCCCCTGGGGGTTGGGCATGCACCCCAAATGATAGAAATGTTCCTTAGGGTACAAAGAATAATCATTCAAAGTTTCAAGATGATACGTTAAGAAATGTGGCTTGTAGACGACAAACAAATAAATACAAGGAATGGGCGTGGCTCTGTCATTGGGGGTCGGGCATGCACCAAAAAACAATACGGATCATCCTTAGGGTAAGTATACAAAGTTTTAAGAAAATACAGTTAGAATTGCGGCTTCTAGGCGACACAGAGACACACAAAAAGAAAATGGGCGTGGCTCTGCCCCTGGGGGGTTGGGCATGCACCCCAAATGATAGGGATCATCCTTAGAGTATAAAGAGTAAGTATACAAAGTTTTAAAGAAAATCCAATAAGAATTGCGGCCTGTAGGCGACACAAAGACACACGATAAGAAAATGGGTGTGGCTCTGCCCCAGGGGGTTGGGCATGCACCCCAAATGATAGGGATGTTCCTTAGGGTACAAAGAATGTGTATGCTAAGTTTCAAAATTATAAGTTAAGAAATGTGGCCTGTAGACGACAAACAAATACATACTAGAAATGGGCGTGGCTCTGTCCCTGGGGGTCGGGCAGGCACCAAAAACAATAGCGATCTTCCTTAGGGTATAAGGAATACGTATACCAAGTTTGAAGAAAATCCAGTAAGAATTGCGCCCTGTAGGCGACACAAAGACACACGAAAAGAAAGTGGGCGTGGCTCTGCCCCTGGGGGTGGGGCATAACACCCCAAACGATAGGGATGTTTCTTAGGGTACAAAGAATGTGTATGCTAAGTTTCAAAATTATTAGTTAAGAAATGTGGCCTGTAGACGACAAACAAACAAATACTAGAAATGGGCGTGGCTCGGCCCCTGGGGGTCGGGCATGCCCCAAAAACAATAGGGATCTTCCTTGGGGTATAAGGAATAAGTATACCAAGTTTGAAGAAAATCCATGAAGAATTGCGCCCTGTAGGCGAACCACAGACACACACACACACACATACATACACACACACACACAAACACACAGACAGGGGCGACGGCATAATACGTTCACATTATGAATGTGGACGTATAAAAAGTAGGGGATATTTGATTTTGGGGGCATAATACTAAAATATGCAAATGACTACGAAAAAAGTCACTATAGAACCTAACAGAAGAAACATTTCCAGTTACATGTGACGCCCAAACGCACCAAAAGCTACCGCATGGAATGCTGGTGATGCTTGGGATCATCATGGGGGTCCAACCCAAGATTTGCACGACTCTGACTTTGAATGTTACAGTCATTGTGGCATTGAATTCCAGGGTGGAAGCATCAGTTTAATTGTTTTAGTGACCAGAAAACAAATTTTGATATGCGTCGGCTTACCCAAAATGAAAGGTTACGTGCCCTTGGCATGCTACAGAACAGCACAACACAGGCGGTTGTCGCGCGGACGATGAATGTTTCTCAGTCTGTCATAAGTAGACTATGGTCCAGATACCGTGATACACAATCTGTACAGGACAGACCACGCTCAGGTCGACCAAGGGCGACAACTCAGGCCCAGGATCGATTTATCCGTGCCTTGGCCTTGAGAAATCGTGTCATCACAGCAAATCAGATCAGCGCTCGTCTTCAAACAGACACTGGTGTGAGAGTGAGTGGCCAGACGATTCGGAATCGACTGCATAGGGGTCACCTTCGCGCCTAACGTCCTCGCGCGATCCCTTGTTTGAGAGGTCATCACATTCAGGCAAGACGTCGTTGGTGTAGGGATCGTCAACACTGGGATAATCGACGCTGGAGCAATGTGATGGTTTCAGACGAGTCAAGGTTCACTGTTCACGTAGGAGGGTGTGGCGTCGTCGAAACGAGCGCTTCCAAGACCTTAACGTCATCAGACATGATCGATTTGGGGGTGGTTCTGTTATGGTGTGGGGAGGCATCATTGTTGCTGGAAGAACGGCTTTACATGTTGTTGCAGGGCGTGTTGCAGGCCAACATCTGTACCGGGACAACATCTTGGCAGTCCATGTTGTGCCGTTCGCACGACGTCATGGCCGCCGTTTCATCTTCCAGGATGACAACGCAAGATGTCACAGGGCCAGGATCGTTACAGGTTACCTCCAACAACAGAACATCACCACATTACCTTGGCCAGCACTGAGTCCCGACCTCTCCCCCATCGAGCATCTCTGGGACATGCTTGGACAGAAGTTACGTCAACGTCAACAACGTCAACAACGTCCTGCCAATGTCCAAGAACTTGCTGCTGCGTTGCAACAGGAATGGGACAGTCTGGACCAAAATGACCTTAGACGTCTCATTAGGAGTATGCCACGTCGGATCAATGATTGTTTGGCAAACAGAGGAGGATTTACCCGTTACTGACTTTGTTGTGATGCTGTGGTAACTTTGCTGTTTGACCCCGGGTATCATTTTACCCTTACAATGGTCAGTCTGTGCGTTACTTAGTCTAACGATCATTTGGAATAAATCGATGAATGTGAACTTCATTTCATTTTGTCATTTATTTCTTCGTCAGTTTCATTAGGTGACTTTAATAACACTTAAAAATCAAATATCCCCTTCTTTTTTTGAATAGTATATCATTCATAGGCCTACTGGAGAACGGCATAGCTATGGTTGACAGCGGTCATTTCAAATCTTTCACTTTGACAGGAAGTAACGAGAAAACTATCGCTATGAAAGCCAGCATTGGATTGGCTGAATGTAAACAGTATATCGTGTTCTAGCCAATCGCAAGTCTTGTATGAAGTGTGCTTTATTGATTTCAATGCTGCAAAATAGGGTGTGTTTCAGGATAGCTACATAAAGGCGGGTTTCTGCCATGAACTGGTGAATGAAATAAGAGGAAATAGAAAAACCTACCGAGATTACGCACAGTAGAGGTGTGTAAATGGAAAGTAAAGCACATAAATTGTGAAAACTACGACACAGAATAATTAAATTATTCTTATGTCGGGGAAACTTTCTGCGTGAAATTTACCCAGCGTCGTAAATATTTGCGTGACTGCAACCTCTGTGTTCACACCATTTGCATACAAGGGGTAACCATTTTGTCAGATAATTTTGGTCCAATATTCGCGAAATTTCAACTCAACCATCATTAGGGTCAAACGGTGATATATTAAAACTTTCTTTTACATCGGATAAAATTGTGACGTCTAGAGGGACCACAAGCTAAAAGCATGATTTTTCGTACAATCTAGTGCCATAATCCACGAAGTTATGGTCTGATACATGTCAATATTAAAAGGAACTGAGATCTTAGGAGATAGACCTATATTTCAAGTTTAGTCAAAATCAGATAAAAATCGTGACCTGAAGAGTGTCCACAAACAAAATTGTGGATGGGCGACGACAATATACGTCCACATGAAATTGTGGGCGTATAAAAAGAGCTAACAAAACTTTCTACCATAACAAATTAGGACCAAAGAATTACAGTATTTTGATTGTCCTATAATGGTACATACCTTCATTAAATATATGTAAACGTATTATCTTTTATTCCTTAATCAATGTCCATGTATCAGACATACGCCTTACTTTAAGAATAAGACTGAAGTGTAAAGTTACTTCTCCAAAAATTAATTTGAATTAAACAGAGTTTACTTATTTATACATCTTTATAAGGAACAAATCAGGATCACGTGTAGTCAAATCTATACTATGTTTGATCTCGGAAGAACAATTTCTTTAACATATTCTGATTTCATGAAACTAGTATTAATTACATATTAACACACCGACTTTGAGTTATCTTCATCACCCATTAATTCATTATTATTTTCTTCTAAAACTATATTTTGTTTCTGCCACAAGTCTGTATATATACTATTAGGATTGGCTAGTAGACTATAATGTGTTCCACGTTCAGCTACACGACCATGTTGTAATACTAATATTTCATCAGCATCTACAACAGTAGAAAGTCTATGGGCTATTACCACAGTTGTACGACCTTGGGTCACCCTTTTTAAAGCTAGGAGGATATTCTGAAGGAAAAGAAAAGAAACAGAAAACCATAGAATGCTCCATATGTAAAACAAAGGACATGCACTACAATATTTCATCTATATATATGAGTGTTCAAATTAAATTAAAAGATGCTGTAGGTGCTTCAGAAAGTGTCATCACACTCTGTCCAATACTCTAAACCACAAATTCGCTTAATACTGAGTTAAGGGCGTTGAGTAGTCTAAAATGCAAATTTTAAAGCTAGCACTGTAATTTTTGTTGATAAGATATGACATTTTTTGTTATTTGGGGTGATAAACTACATATTAATCACCAAATAAATACCAATTTTATTTACCAACTATGTTCCAAACTTGGCCCAAAAGCATGATAAAAAGGGGTATTGATGACAACAAAAGTAGAATTTTCTCAGTGATGCCTGCAGATATTTTCATCAAATTTCGCATGAACAATGCTAATAGCAAGTCCCAAAAATACACTGGTCAATTTTTGGCTATAGGTTGTGGTTTGTCTTGTATCCATGGAAACGCAAAAAAAACGATGCGTTTTCTTGGAAATTCTATTAGTACAAGCTCAAAAGATTTATTGATAATCCCACCAGTAGATCGAAAGTGGAGGTTATAAGCTACATTTCGACACCAAAAACGTTAAAAAATACCAACTCAAAGTATTTTAAAATTGTTGTTCATTATTTACCTTCAAACGAGATTTTGCGATTTTGGGTTAATTCTTTGAATACGTCGACAACAAGTATTAAAATACAACAATTCGGATGTAAAAGTAAATAATTACTTCACTGCACTACTCCACCGCACTCTAAATCATGTTATGCATTCAAAAAATAGTAATCTTTGACCATAAAAAAAAAAATCCGTCATGTTCCTTTCGTGATAGATAAATAGACCTGGATAATAGCGTCATACAGGGAATTCCTTCTGGTCACGTGACATCTTCCACTCCCGTTGAAGCCACGTCTGTGTTGATCACGTGACTGGCGTGCACGACGTCATAATTTATTCAACACCTGATCTAGGTCGGGGAATCAGTCTCGTTTGCTATAAATACAGTAGTTTTATTCCTCCGCCTCGTATCTCCATTGTTACACATAAAACGACGCGACTTTCGAGAGTTTTCTGAGTTATTTTATAAGTGGAACAAGTTTGCAAAAACTTAATAAGATTGGCGTTGAAAAGTTAGTGCGAATCTTAGACTGCTCAACGCCCTTAAGATAGTGTCACTGGCCGAAAAATTGATGTTTTATCGACCACAAAAAGTTAGAGAGAATGAGTGAAAATGAGAGAGTGACTCCATTCAACACAAATTAGGTTATTTCCGGACTAACATATGGTTCAATTTTTCATTTCTATAATGCACTTGCGCATAGGGGTCTGTAGCCTTGGATGGACCCGGAGAAAACCCATGTGGTTGGACAGGCGATCCAACTTTTTTTCACATACAAGTGGGGATCTAAAGCACGCCAGCTGACTTAATAACAGACCTTATGATACAACGTGAACTTGCTAACCATTCGGCCCTTCAACCCTCGTAAGGCAACAATACTAATTATGTTACCTGTTCAGTTATGGTATCTAACGAGGATGTCGCTTCATCATATATAATAATACTGGGATCTTTTAATATAGTTCTAGCGATAGCTATTCTTTGCTTCTCTCCACCTGTAAAGCATAATCAACATATCTCTGAAGCAAGTTCATAATCATAAAATGGATAATCGAAACTATGTTTTTTCATCATACAAACTTTAGTAATGATGATCAAGCCTGGGTCGAAAATTCAATTTGACTGAAATTTTCAGCAAATTCCCATTACAGAGTATCTAGTTTTTATACGCCCACATTGGAAATATGGTAGTATATTGCTGTTGCCCCATCTGTCTGTCCGTCGTTAACAATTTATTGGGAACATTCTACATTTATCTTCTGATCGTTTCGAAATTGATATATGTTGTTTAACCCTGTCATGACTGTTTGTCACGCAATTAGTTTTACTGCAATATTTTGCTATGCACTGGTTAATTGGGCATAATAAAATCATGAGTCATGACGTAACGTTATGTAAACATAATTGGTCCAATTTGGCGCTGTGTTCTATCAGGGAATTTTATTCAATGAAGATTTAAATTTACCTAACAACTGGTCAGTGAATCCATCAATGTATTACAAATCAGTAATTACTTATCTAGTATCAAAAAAAAAAAATCAGGTCATTCTGACCTATATTTCGATGATTTTTTTGAAAATTTTGATCCTTAATTTCGTCAAGGGGAGATAATTTAGAAAATTTCTAATTATATTTTTGAAGTCACATCGGTAAGATCTACTTAGATACTAAATTCCATGAAAATCGTACAACTATTAAAGAAGTTGTCAAATTGGTCTAAACTTCCGGTTCGAAATCACAGCGACGAATTTTCGAAATTCGAAAATGTGAAACTGCAGATGAAAATGATTTTTTTAAAGGTATTCAAAGAAAAAAGAATTAGTAAAATCTGTCATAAAATAACAAAGTTACGACTATGCATTGTCATTTTTTTCGTTCGTAAAATTCGGTGATTTCGGATTCGTAAAACGTTTCGAAAATATATTTAATCAAGGTTCGCACCCCATTTTTTTTTTGGGGGGGGGTAGGTCAAAATTTCAGAAAGATCCTATGGATAGATTCTGATAAATCCGATTTGCAGAAAACACACACAAAAAAAAAAAATAATAATAACTTTAACAGAAACAATCAGCTTTCATATGTAATATAAAAGCTTAATAATTTTAGTAATCACAATAAATAACTAGACCTGCATGCAGGAATGACGGGTTTCACTGGTGCCAAGTTACTCTTAAACATGTCACATTTTTGGGCTAGTCAGATGACTCTTTAATTCTGTGCACAACACGACTAAAAAATATTTATAAATAAAAAAGTTTTTTGTAAAATTTTAAATTTTCGAAATTTGACGCCTAATATCTTCGAAGATTTGCAGAAAATCAAAATTCGAAAGTAGCGTAGCTATGTGCCCTGTCTCAGGCTATGCCAAAATGTATCGAAAGTTAAAATCCAATGATTATTGTTAAAATTACTGCAATATTTTCAAAAAACGACAACTTCGGTGATTTCGGACATTTCGCATTGTCGCAGAACGTTCAAAATAGCTTTATCCTCTAAGTCACACCCACTTTCCCAGTAAAACCGAAGAAGATGTAACGATGCGACACGTAGTTCCTGGGATCTATTCAAATTGGAATCTGAATAATAATAATAATAATAACTAGACCTGCATGCAGGAATGACGGGTTTCACTGGTACCACGTTACCCTTAAACATGTCACTTCCGGTGCCAAGTTACCCTTGAACATATGTCACTTCCGGTACCAACGAAACAACTAAACAGGTTTCCAAATTAACATTGCACACAAATAAAATGGACGCAGAATCAACCAAATCTAGCAATATCAATTCATTTTATACATTTGTTACTTGTAAATGATCTTGACAAAATTACATTACTTCCGGTGTTAATGAAAATGTTCAATTAGTCTTATGAAATCAGAAATGGCATACGATATCATATAGTGAAAATTGTATGTAAATCGAATAATAATTGCCACTTTTAAAGACCAAAAAACTTGACAAGTGACTTGTAGAAAATCGGCTATTTCTCGGCAACCGTACAAGTTAGAAACCATTTTGTGGTATCTGTATGATCGTATGGGTCCATTCTATTTGTTGATTGGCATCAAATATCATAATTTGAAAAAGATTTCAAAACAGACTCATTTGAATAAAATATCTGTTTTGAAGGCTAAAAATATAGTTTTTGCCAAAATGACGTTACTTCCGGTGATAATGAAAATATTAAATTACTTGTATGAAATCTTAAATGGCATTAGGTATAACATGGTGAAAAGTTTATGAAAATCGAATAATAATTGACACTTCTATGGCCCCAAAACCTTCAAAAGTGATCTGTAGAAAACCGTCTATTTCTCGGCAACCGAACAAGTTAGAAACAATTTTATGATATCTATATGAACATATGAGTTGTGTTTATATGTGAATTTAAACCAAAATTTAAAATTATTAATACATATTAAATAATTCTTGTTTGAATATAACATTGATTTAAAAAGGTAAAAAAGCAGTTTTTGACAAAATGACGTCACTTCCGATGTCAATTTTAAATTGTAGCCAACTTGATATGACGCTACATGCTTTTTGAATCAAATGATGTCACTTTTATAAAAATCCAATAATAATTGACTATTTTACAGGCAAAATAACGAAAACAGTGACTTATGCAGAACTGCCCATTTCTTGGCAACTGCTTATATTACAAACTAATTTTTACATACATTTTCTTCGTATGGATTATAGCTACAAGTTTATAAAAGTTACGAAGAAATATTTTAAAATCTGAAAAGCCTGAATAGGTTGTAAACAGGTCAATTTTACCCCATTTTTAGCCTCTTAATCCAATTTGCTCGAAAATGAAATTAAAAAAACTGCTTCAAACATTTTTTGCGCCTTGAAAGGGCACACTCTTTGAGTCATATAATTTTTCAAAAAAATAATATTTGTTTTCGAAAAATGGTACCTAACTGTCAAAATTGTAGTTTTTGGTAAAATTATGCCACTTCCGGTGCCGACAGATAACACTTTTGGTAATAAAAAAAATGACAATTGAGACAACGAAGCATATGAACTTTGTTTTATACAAATCGAACAATAAAAAATTAATCTAGGACTGAAAAACTGAATTAGCCAATGGCGGCCAAGGAAAATTACTGAGACAATAAATTTTAACATTTTTGCGCTAATCAGACGACTCTTTAATTCTGTGCACAACACGACTAAAAAATATTCATAAATAAAAAAATTCTTGTAAAATCTTAAATTTTCGAAATTTGGCGCCTAATATCTTCGAAGATTTGCCGAAAATCAAAAATCGAAAGTAGCGTAGCTATGTGCCCTGTCTCCGGCTATGCCAAAATGTAAACGAAAGTTAAAATCCAATGATTATTGTTAAAATTACTGCAATATTTTCAAAAATGATAACTTCGGTGATTTCGGACATTTCGCATTGTCGCAGAACGTTCAAAGTAGCTTTATCCTCTAAGTCACAACCACTTACCCAGTAAAAACCGAAGAAATCGTAACGATGCGACACGTAGTTGCTGAGATCTATTGAAATTGGAATCTGAATAATAATAATAAGAATAATAATTGTAACAAAAACAATAGTGTTTCACACAAGCTTCGCAGTGTGAAACCCTAATAAGAAGAAATAGACCTGCATGCAGGAATGACGGGTTTCACTGGTGCCACGTTACCCTTAAACATTTCACTTCCGGTGCCAAGTTAACCTTGAACATATGTCGCTTCTGGTACCAACGAAACCACTAAACAGGTTTCCAAATTAACATTGCACACAAATAAAATGGACGCAGAATCAACTAAATCCAGCAATATCAATTCATTTTATACATTTGTTACTTGTAAATGATCTTGACAAAATTAAATTACTCCCGGTGTTAATGAAAATGTTCAATTAGTCTTATGAAATCAGAAATGGCATACGATATCATATAGTGAAAATTTTATGTAAATCGAATAGTAATTGCCACTTTTAAAGACCAAAAATCTTGAAAAGTGACTTGTAGAAAATCGGCTATTTCTCGGCAACAAAACAAGTTAGAAACCATTTTGTGGTGTCTGTATGATCGTATGGCTTCATTCTATTTGTTGGTTGACATCAAATACCTTAATTTGAAAAAGATTTCAAAACAGACTCATTTGAATAAAATATCTGTTTTGAAGGCTAAAAATACAGTTTTTGCCAAAATGACATTACTTCCGGTGATAATGAAAATCTTACATTACTTGTATGAAATCCCAAATGGCATTAGGTATAACATGGTGTAACGTTTATGAAAATCGAATAATAATTGACTCTTTTATGGCCCCAAATCCTTCAAAAGTGACCTGTAGAAAACCGTCTATTTCTCGGCAACCGAACAAGTTAGAAACAATTTTATGATATCTATATGACCATATGAGTTGTGTTTATATGTGAATTTAAACCAAAAGTTAAAATTATTAATACATATTAAGTAATTCTTGGTTGAATAAATCATTGATTTAAAAAGTTTAAAATGCAGTTTTTGACAAAATGACGTCACTTCCGGTGTCAATTTTAAATTGTAATCAACTTGATATGACGCTACATGCTTTTTGAATCAAATGATGTCCAATAATAATTGACTTTATTACACGCAAAATAAAGAAAACAGTGACTTATACAGAACTGCCCATTTCTTGGCAACTGCTTATATTACAAACTAATTTTCACATACATTCTCTTCGTATTGATTATAGCTACAAGTCTATAAGAGTTATGTAAAAATATTTTTAAATCTGAAAAACATGAATGGGTTGTAAATAGGTCAATTTTACGCCTTTTTTCACCTCTTAATCCAATTTGCTAGAAAATGAAATAGAAATTAAAAAAAAAACTGCTTCCGACATTTTTTGCGCCTTGACAGGACACACTCTTTGAGTCATATAATTTTTCAAAAAAATAATATTTGTTTTCGAAGAAGGAAAATAACTGTCAAAATTGTAGTTCTTGGTAAAATTATGCCACTTCCGGTGCCGACAGATAACACTATCGGTAACAAAAAAAATGACAATTGAGACAACGAAGCATATGAACTTTGTTTTATACAAATCGAACAATAAAAAAATAATCTAGGACTGAAAAACTGAATTAGCCAATGGCGGCCAAGGAAAATTACTGAGACAAAAATTTTTAACATTTTTACGCAAGTCAGATGACCCTTTAATTCTGTGTACAACACGACTAAAAAATATTCATAAATAAAGAAGTTTTTTGAAAAATTTTAAATTTTCAAAATGTGGCGCCTAATATCTTCGAAGATTTGCCGAAAATCAAAAATCGAAAGTAGCGTAGCTATGTGCCATGTCTCCGGCTATGCCAAAATGTATCGAAAGTTAAAATCCCATGATTATTGTTAAAATTATTGCAATATTTTAAAAAACGATAACTTCGGTGATTTCGGACATTTCGCATTGTCGCAGAACGTTCAAAATAGCTTTATCCTCTAAGTCACACCCACTTTCCCAGTAAAACTGAAGAAATCGTAACGATGCGACAAGCAGTTGCTGAGATCTACTCAAAACAAAAGAAGAATAATAATAATAAGAAGAACTAGACCTGCATGCAGGAATGACGGGTTTCACTGGTGCCACGTTACCTTTGAACTTGAACTTGTGTCACTTTCGGTGCCACGTTACCCTTGAACATATGTCACTTCCGGTACCAATGAAACCAATATACAGATTTCCACATAAGCATTGCACACATCAAATAAAATGGAAACAGAATCAAACAAATCCAGCAATATCATTTCATTTTATACATTTGTTACATGTAATTGATCCTGATAAAATTACAGTACTTCCGGTGATAATGTAAATGTTCCATTAGTTTTATGAAATCAGAATTGGCATAAGGCATCACATGGTGAAAATTTTATGTGAATCGAATAATAATTGCCACTTTTATAGACCAAAAACCTTGAAAAGTGACGTGTAGAAAATCGTCTATTTCTCGGCAACCGTACAAGTTAGAAACCATTTTTTGGTATTTATATGACCGTATGGGTTTAATCTATTTTTTGATTGGAATCAAAAATATCATAATTGTATAAACATTACAAATCACACTCATTTGAATAAAATATCTGTTTTGAAGGCTAAAAATACAGTTTTTGCCAAAATGACGTTACTTCCGGTGATAATGAAATTCTTAAATTACTTGTATGAAATCCTAAATGGCATTAGGTATAACATGCTGTAAAGTTTATGAAAATCAAATAATAATTGACACTTTTATGGCCCCCAAACCTTCAAAAGTGACCTGTAGAAAACCGTCTATTTCTCGGCAACCGAACAAGTTAGAAACAATTTTATTATATCTATATGAACATATGAGTTGTGTTTATTTGTGAATTTAAACCAAAAGTTAAAATTATTAATACATATTAAATAATTCTTGTTTGAATATAACATAGATTTAAAAAGTTTAAAATGCATTTTTTGACAAAATGACGTCACTTCCGATGTCAATTTTAAATTGAATTCAACTTGATATGACGCTACATGCTTTTTGAATCAAATGATGTCACTTTTATAAAAATCCAATAACAATTGACTATTTTACAGGCAAAATAACGAAAACAGTGACTTATGCAGAACTGCCCATTTCTTGGCAACAGCTTATATTACAAACTAATTTTAACATTCATTTTCTTCGTATGGATTATAGCTACAAGTTTATAAAAGTCACAAACAAATATTTTAATATCTGAAAAGCCTGAATAGGTTGTAAATAGGTCAATTTTACACCATTTTTAGCCTTTTAATCCAATTTGCTAGAAAATGAAATCGAAATTTAAAAAAATGCTTCCAACTTTTTTGCGCCTTTAAAGGACACACTCTTTGAGTCATATACTTTTTCAAAAAAATAATATTCGTTTTCGAAAAATGGTACCTAACTGTCAAAATTGTAGTTTTTGCCAAAATTATGCCACTTCCGGTGCCGACAGATAACACTTTCGGTAATAAATAAATGACAACTGAGACAACGAAGCATATGAACTTTGTTTTATACAAATCGAACAATAAAAAATTAATCTAGGACTGAAAAACTGAATTAGCCAATGAAAATTACAGAGACAAAATTTTTTAACATTTTTGCGCTAGTTAGATGACTCTTTAATTCTGTGCACAACACGACTAAAAAATATTCATAAATAAAATAGTTTTTTGTAAAATTCTAGATTTCGAAATTTGGGGTCTAATATCTTCGAAGATTTGCCGAAAATCAAAAATCGAAAGTAGCGTAGCTATGTGCCCTGCCTCCGGCTATGAAATCAGAAATGGCATAAGGCATCACATGGCGAAAATTTTATGCAAATCGAATAATATATGCCACTTTTATAAACCCAAAACCTTGAAAAGTGACTTATAGAAAATCGGCTATTTCTCGGCAACGGTACAAGTTAGGAACGATTTTGTGGCATCTGTATGATCGTATGGCTTCATTCTATTTGTTGATTGGCATCAAATACCATAATTTGAAAAAGATTTCAAAACAGACTCATTTGAATAAAATATCTGTTTTGAAGGCTAAAAATACAGTTTTTGCCAAAATGACGTTACTTACGGTGATAAGGAAAATCTTAAATTACTTGTATGAAATCCCAAATGGCATTAGGTATAACATGGTGTAACGTTTATGAAAATCGAATAATAATTGACACTTTTATGGCCCCGAAACCTTCAAAAGTGACCTGTAGAAAACCGTCTATTTCTCGGCAACCGAACAGGTTAGAAACAATTTTATGATATCTATATGACCGTATGAGTTTTGTTAGTATGTGAATTTAAACCAAAAGTTAATATTCGTATTACATATTAAATAATTCTTGGTTGAACAAAATATCGATTTAAAAGTTACAAGCCAACAGTGAGGCTGATGTCCCCCGCCGAAATCCCAAAATAAATAGAAGACACATATTAATTAATCGCACATTTATTTTTTTCAATGTATCGAGCAATCAAACTGTACACGAAGTGTCACCCAAAAGTGTTTTTTAAAGAAAAATGCTAAAACCGACGACAAAAATGAAAATGTACCCTAGTTAGGGGGACTAACTAAAGGCAGACAAAAGGGCCCTCGTGTCCAAGTCAATCGTTTCTATACACTGTTACTGTCGATTCCATTACTAAATGAGAATGCAGTCATTGTATTGGCATAAAAATCATCAATCAAGATGAACCTAAGTTATCTTGTCCCAAAGTATCAACCAATCAAATTACTTATCTCTGCTTACTCTAAGCGGAAAATGCTCATCTTCGAACCCCATCAAGGCACTGACCTAACAAGCATATACACCAAGTTTGAACATTTTAACTCAATTAGAAGGAGAGTTATTGTGTTCCAAAGTCTTGACTACTCTCGACCAATCAAATTGCGTATCGCTCTGCTTACCTTGAGCAGAAAATGCTCATTATCGAACTTAGTCAAGGTATTACTGTAATGAAACTATACACCAAGTTTCATCACTCTCACTTAATTAGAACTAAAGTTATCGTGTCCCAAAGCATCAACCAATCAAATTGCTTATCCCTGCTTACCCTAAGCGGAAAATGCTCATCTTCGAACTCCATCAAGGCATTGACCTAATAAGCATATACACAAAGTTTGAACATTTTAACTCAATTAGAGGGAGAGTTATTGTGTTCCAAAGTCTCGACCAATCAAAATGCTCTGCTTACCCTGAGCAGAAAATGCTCATTATCGACCTTAGTCAAGGTATTATTATAATGAAACTATACACCAAGTTTCATCAATCTCACCTAATTAGAACTAAAGTTATCGTGTCCCAAAGCATCAACCAATCAAATTGCTTATCTCTGCTTACCCTAAGCAGAAAATGCTCATCTTCGAACTCCATCAAGGCATTGACCTAATAAACACATACACCAAGTTTGAACATTCTAGCTCAATTAGGAAGAGAGTTATTGTGTCCCAAAAAGTGTGACGGACAGACAGACGGACAAACAGACAGACAGACAGACGGACGAACCCATTTTAATAGTCCCCCAACTTTTTTTCGAAAGGCGGGGGACAAAAAATGTAGTTTTTGACCAAATGATGTCACTTCCGGTGTCAATTTTAAATTGTAATCAACTTGATATGACGCTACATGCTTTTTGAATCAAATGATGTCACTTTTATAAAAATCCAATAATAATTGACTATTTTACAGGCAAAATAACGAAAACAGTGACTTGTACAGAACTGCCCATTTCTTGGTAACTGCTTATATTACAAACGAATTTTATCATACATTTTCTTCGTATGGATTATAGCTACAAGTTTATAAAAGTTACGAAAAAATATTTTAAAATCTGAAAAGCCTGAATAGGTTGTAAATAGGTCAATTTTACACCATTTTTAGCCTCTTAATCGAATTTGCTCGAAAATGAAAACGAAATTAATAAAACTGCTTCCGCCATTTTTTGCGCCTTGAAAGGGCACACTCTTTGAGTCAAATAATTTTTCCAAAAAATAATATTTGTTTTCGAAGAAGGAAAATAACTGTCAAAATTGTAGTTTTTGGTAAAATTATGCCACTTCCGGTGCCGACAGATAACACTTTCGGTAATAAAAAAAAATGACAATTGATACAACGAAGCATATGAACTTTGTTTTATACAAATCGAACAATAAAAAATTAATCTAGGAATGAAAAACTGAATTAGCCAATGGCGGCCAAGGAAAATTACTGAGACAAACTTTTTTAACATTTTTGCACTAGTCAGATGACTCTTTAATTCTGTGCACAATACGACTAAAACATATTCATAAATGAAAAAGTTTTTTGTAAAATTTTAAATTTTCAAAATTTGGCGCCTAATATCTTCGAAGATTTGCCAAAAATCAAAAATCGAAAGTAGCGTAGCTATGTGCCATGTCTCCGGCTATGCCAAAATGTATGGAAAGTTTAAATCCAATGATTATTGTTAAAATTAATGCAATATTTCTAACTTCGTTGATTTCGGGCATTTCGCATTGTCGCAGAACGTTCAAAATAGCTTTACCTCTAAGTCACACCCACTTTCCCAGTAAAACTGAAGAAATCGTAACGATGCGACAAGCAGTTGCTGAGATCTACTCAAAACAAAAGAATAATAATAAGAATAAGAATAATAATTTTAACAAAAACAATAGTGTTTCACACAAGCTTCGCAGTGTGAAACCCTAATAATTTTAACAAAAACAATAGTGTTTCACACAAGCTTCGCAGTGTGGAACCCTAATAATAATTTTAACAAAAACAATAGTGTTTCACACAAGCTTCGCAGTGTGAAACCCTAATAATTTTAGTAATCACAATAGGATTTCAGACGAAAGTCTGAAAGCCTAATAATAATAATTTTAGTAATCTCAATAGGCTTTCAGACGAAAGTCTGAAAGCCTAACTTGATCTGCAAAGCAGATATTAAAGCTTTCATATTCACAGTCACTTTCTGTCACAATTTTTAGATTAGAGATTGCTAGAGGTAGGACGCTTATCGGAGAGCAGGGAGATTCACTGAACCGTAACACCAAATCTATGAAAGTTTATGATGTTTTAGATACACCAGTGACATCGTAATTCCTTTATTAGGACTAAATTGGGTATACAGTATATACTTTGAAGTGTTTTATATAAAATGGAGGTGGATTTAGCAGCCTAGAGAATGATAATTGGTATGTACCATCATAAAACCGTCACAAGAAAAATCAACACAAAGTTTGTCCGTGTCCAAAGTGTAACAATCCCAATTATTATGGTCCTATCGCTTCTTATGATATTGTGTGGTGATGTGGAGAGCAACCCTGGACCAACAAATACTAGACAAGGCACCCTTAGTAAGACTGGTGAAGTTGTTTATCCAGAGAAAGAAAATGTCGGACACGACCTAATGACTATGTTTCAGTTTCTAAAAAGTGACATCGCCGAACTTAAAAACCAAGTAAATGAACTAAATATCAAAGAAGAAGTTATAGAAATTAAAAAAAATGTGAAAGAATTAAAGACAGCGAACGAGAAATTGAATAAAAGGATGGATAACTTCGAAAATAGGGCTTAATTTTTTATGGTTTAGAGGAATGTGGTGACCTGGAAACAAAAGAAGACTCAGATAAGTTGATGAGAGAAGTCCTCAAAGGCGAGGTGAAAATTGAAAGAGCCGATGACAAATCAGAAGTAAAATTTGAAAGAATCTATAGGTAGAAAAAAGAGCTCACAATCACGACCAAGACCACTGTTAGTAATGTTCACAAGCCTTGGTGTCAGAGATGAAATACTCACTAAAGCTAAAAAGGAGCTCATAGACTGTAATATATCCGTGTCTGAGGACTTTTCCGAAAAAGTGAGAACAATTCGAAAAGCATTAATACCTTTCTTAGTTCATGCTAAAACAAAGGAGAACAAGAAGGCACGTCTGAGCTACGATAAACTGATAATCAACAGCGAACCATTCACCATTGACCTGGAAACTAATACACTGATATCACTCAAAGGTTCAAGATAGCAACAAATATTACTAAAGAAACCAAATACACCAACATTAGAGTGGTTCAGAGACACAGTATTTGTCCTTATAAAAACTGACCCGCTTATCTGTGTGATTGCTCCGTCGAGAAATCTTCTGAAGTGAGCAGAAGTTAGCGCCGCGCACGTGGTTTAGGAAGTCGCAGCAAATATACGTCACATGAGGTATTTTTACAAACCTGTATTGGTATATAACGCGGAGTAAAAAATACACTCATTGCGGGCTTCGACTTACGTGTTTATTTAATAGCGAACGTGAGCAAAAATTTCGATTTCACTCCTTGATTTGATTTTTGATTTTGGCGATTTTGGTGATTTAAATACAGAGCTAGCTATAATAGCTTCGTTTCATTTCTAACTTTCAAGTAGGTGAAAGCGCCCAGATAAATTCACTACAACCTTTCGAGATTTACTTTTATTAAGTGGCTACATTCTTGGTTTACGCTGGCGACTATTGTGGTTAGGAAATAAATATTTGTTAGCTCTAAATACGCAGAACTATTTGAGACCGGAAAATAACCGAAACAAACTTTTTATTTGTAGTCTTTATTTTCCAGACCCTTTTCGGTAACATGGTGTAAATTATTTTTATAATCATAGTATATTATCTAACCATCCTGTAGCCATAGACTTTGATCGACGGACTTATTTTTTTCTAGATTTGAGACTGAGCCCTGCAAGATATCGTCCACGGATGATTTGCTATCCAGCATTGGATTGGACAAGTACCCCTATGATTTGGGAACTGTAACAAACTACCTATGACAAAAATCACAAATAGGCTTTATGCTAGACAAATGTTAATAAATTCCCGACAACTTCGGAGTATCGGTCTATCATGACTGCTTTACATGACGACTGTGTGACTTTTGGTGACAAATACATTCAAAATAGACTGGTCAGACTGACGACAAAGACTAGGAAGGTGAGTAAAAGTAAGGTTAAGTCCACTAAAAGGTATGAAATCATACGATGATTTCTTGACACCCCATTTTTTCCGTGATAGTTTACGTTACTCCATCGGCAGACACAAGTGAAATTAATTTAATAAACAGAGAGACTCGGACATCTGCCGATGCGACCTTAACTGATTTAGATAGAAAGAAAAGTATTTGCGGCGATTGTCATAAAAGCACAATCACCAAGTTTAAAAAAAAAATCAACTTCCGAAGACTAAAAAAGAAATGATTCACATGAAGGCTAATAATGAAAATAAAAAACAATTGGCAGGTAAAAAGAATGGTTGCAAGTCCAAATCTTTTTAGATGAACGAAGGAATTTAGTCTGATGTCAAAAATCAAAGATACACAGCAGAATGCCATAATTTGGTCATGAAACTTAAAAATCTAAACGTTTCCAATGGTAACGTAGCAGTGGTTATAACCGCATGTTTGGCTCTCGCGGAAAAAAAAATATAATTACACTCCATCAAAATCTACAGTTCAAAGAATATCATGTGAGCGCGTCGGCGTCCACATGTTTAGGAAACCTTGAAGTCGGCGAAAAATACCACCCTTTATAGGCCTACAGACGAAACTACAAAATTTGGCTCTAAATTCGGTACATACGCAATAATCGCTGGCTCGGCGCATACGCCACTTACCCAGCAATGTGTTTTTTTTCATAACAAACATCATGCAGTACAAAATATTTATTTATCTGAGGGACAAAAAATAAAGTCTTAATTAATAGTTTTATTGGGGTGTTTATCCCTCTCTCTCACTCCCCGTATTACATGTCATTATATTTTCCTCGTACTTTACCCGGCAATTTATTTTTCATAACAAACATCGTACTGCACAATATAATATTTAGTTATCTTTGAGATAAACATTAAAATGTTACATTATTAGATTTATAGACCCCTTTCTCTCCCTCGCTCCCTCTGTATAACATGCCGTTATAAATAGGCCAGTGTCTGGGTATAAATAAGTAAACGCACTGTTCATTTTAATATATGTATGAGGCTAATCTTGAAATAATTCATGTCAAATGCCGATCTTTTCATCTCCAGCTTAACATGTATTTTAATTTCTACTGTAGCATTATAAACACGGTTAATATAAAGACATTTGAAGGCGCGGGTTCACTGTTAAAACAACGAAGCGTTCGCGCATGCGTACATATGTCAAATCCAATCGTCTCATAGAGTGTATTCGGTTACTTTGCAGTATGGAAATAAACGATATTTTCCGACTGCGATCAAGTTATTTCGTTTCCGGGACGTGCGTAGCTTGGAGCATATTTTTTTTAGTACAACCAAGGGACATAGCTCTTATTCTCACTAAGAGATAACTCCTTTGATTATGGAAGCCGGGAAGATTTTGAGCCATTTATAATATATGTCCAAATGATTATATATCCTCAAAATTCAGAAGTGGCCAGACTTCCATTGTTGATCAATGAAGTTTTTATAGTAAGTCTTATCATATAATGTCTTTACTGTCCCGAAATAGTGTCTGTTTGTTATAAAACATTTTTAGCCTGAACCACTCTACCAACATATCCAAACTGCGGTGATTTGAAATTAGAGATTATATTCTGGAACTGTCGTAGCTTCCTAAAGCATATCGATAATAAGGAAGTTATTAATCTTATATCCTCATCTGGGATCATTGGAATAAGCGAATCTTGGATTTATGACACCTGTTGTTTAGAACTTGAGAATGTTGTGGACTCGCATATATTTTATCAATGTTGTCGTGAGAAAGGAAAACATGGAGAAATATTGGTGTTTGTGGCCAAATGTCTTGCCACAGGTATACGACGAATATTCTTTGACGTTGATGACATGGTTGTCTTATTTCTCGATAAAAACTTCTTCAACCTAGATAGTGACGTCGTCCTTATATGTGTGTATATATCTCCTGAGAACTCTGCATATTATAATGGGCGCGAACAGGATACAATGAGTGTGTTACAGGATGTACTTATAGAAATTCGTACTGAATATGGATTTGTAGATATTATATTAGCCGGTGATTTCAATAGTAGGACGGGCGATCTAGAAGATTATGTGGAGAATGATAGTTTACGTTATATCCAAGATATCGAAATATACGAACCAGATATTTTCAACATTCGAAGATACAACCTTGATAAAGAGATAAATAATTATGGACGTCAATTGATAGATTTATTGATGGCGTATGGAATCCATCTATTAAATGGCAGGTTCCCTGGGGATAGAGAAGGGAATTATACATGTTTCGCAAATAGAGGTAAGAGTGCTGTAGACTACATTGCCATATCCACACCTCTATTCCAATATATTGCAGATTTCTCTGTTCTCAATTTCGATGAGTCTGATCACTTTCCTATCAAATGTAAAATTAACCTAAAGACATCGAACAAGGCTCAAAATATAGAATGTGATATAGACAATTACACGTGTTTATAATATTGCAAAATAAATTGGAATAAAATCAACCATGATAGATATATAAACCTGATCAAGGATGATTATTCAATTGAACAGTTTACGAAAATATACAGTGACGCGTCTTTAAGTGTAGACTCAGTTGTACAGATTCTCAACGATCTTATTTACAGGGCGACAGAGACACACATGCCTAGAAAGAGAACTGTCAGAAATCAACAATCGGAACAACCCGAATGTGTAAGACTTTGGTCTTAGGTCTTTAAGACCATATTGTGTCTTTGGAAAATTATTAAATTCTCTGTCTATAAAATTAAAATCCCACGTACCTAGTAAACGTGAAATAAAAGCTATACATAATAAGTCAGTGACGTTTTGGTAAAATCATAACCTATGACAAAACTGTCCATCACGTTCTTCCTGTTATTGGACCTATGGTTAGTAGACATAATATGGTATCAGCACCTGCTTTATTTGTATGAAATTTAGTAGGTTATTACGCATTTGGAATAAAAATTAACGTCAAGGCTATATCTTGGACGTGCAGGGATGGGGGTATAAATTTGAGTCTAGAATCAAGCCCCATTAGATACTCTCCCAGATATTCAAGCAGCCATTATCTGTTGAGAACAAGGGACCTGCGAAGTCATCTAGCTTGGCAATAAAGTTCTTATAGCTGAAATACTGTGGTATTGTTTTACGATCACAAGACACAACAAAGAAGAAGTCCTAAAAGTAGCAGTAGTACTACACATGGTTTGATCAGGAATGTTAAAAGCTGAAACAAAATAAATATGATTCACTAAATATCTTTCGAAGAACTAATCTAAAATCTGATCTAGAGGTATATTTTGGATTGCGTGCGAAATTTAAAAGTGTATGTCATAACAAAAAACAATTACACGCCCTTCAATTGCAAAATTCGATCGCATCGAGTATTGGAGACCCATGCAGTTTTTGGCGAAATATTAAATGCGTTGTTAATCTACATCCGAATCCCCCTCATATTAAAGCAGACCACTGGTTAGAACATTTTAGGAACCTTTTCCATTGCGACTCTGATCCCGAAAATCAAGACATTTTAAAAGTAGTCTCAACCCATGATGTGAAATGCGAGGACTGTGACTCATCTATGTGACAGTGAAATAAATGTCTGTCTCTCCGATATGAAAAGCGGAAAATCGTCTGGCATTGATGGAATATGCATTGAATTAATCAAAGAAGCACAATAACACTTGTCCCAATCCTAAATGTAATCTTTAATAAAATTTTCGATCTGGGAACATTTCCAGCAGAATGGGCCACTGCCATGATATGTCCTGTATTAAAAAAGGACAAAGGAACTGTGTTGAGAACTACAGGGGCATATCATTACTACCAGTAATTAGTAAACTATTCACAAAAGTCCTGAATAAGAGACTCAGCAATTGGTGTGATGACCTCAGTAAGATCTCAGAAAACCAGGCGGGTTTCAGAAAAAGATACAGAACCATTGACCACATATTTAGTCTACAGGGACTTATGAGCAAGTACTTGTCCAAAAAAGGCGGCCGCTTGTACTGCCTATTCATTGACTTCTGTTGCGCATTCGATTGTGTCAGACACGAATATTTGTGGTCTTTTCTAATAAACTGTGGTATCCATGGTAAATTTCTGAATATATTAAGGAATATATACCATAACTGCAAATCGTGTATAAAAACGAAACATGGTGTAACTGAAACCTTTCCGTGCTGCATAGGTACTCGAAAAGGGTGTATTTTAAGCCCTGTAATGTGCTCACTTTTCATAGACCAATTCGTATCCGAATTAGAAAACGTTTTCTCACTATTATTTGTAGACGATATAAGTAACATTGCTGATACAGCAGGTAATCTTCAGAAACAATTAAATAGTGTAGAACTATTTTGTAGTAAATTTGGCATGTCTGTTAATAAAAGTAAAACGAAGGTAATGGTTTTCAGAAACGGGGGTCCGCTAAGAAGATATGAAAAGTGGTCGTTTTGGGAGATCCTATGGAATGTGTCAATAATTACAAATACCTGGGTTTGGTGTTTACACCCAAGTTAGTCTGGACCAAAGCGCTAGATACACTTAAATCCCAAACAAACAAAGCGCTTTCTATAGGCAAATGTCTGAGCAGGAAAATACATGGTATCCCGATCAATATAGCATTAGAAATATTTGATAAAATGATATCACCAATCTTGACTTACGGGTCTGAAATCTGGGGCCACAGTTATCAACATAACATCGAGAATGTTCAAATAAATTACTTAAAATATATTCTAAAATTACCAAAGTATGCATGTAATGCAGCGGTCCTTGGGGAAAGTGGGCGAAAACCACTATTCTGTACATATAGTATTAAATGTATTAAGTATTGGGTTTGTCTACTAGAAATGAATGAGTGCAGATTACCAAAACATGTTTATGTAATGTTGCATCGTCTAGATGAAATTGGTAGATGTAATTGGGCTACACATGTCAAGAATCTTTTATTTCGATACGGCTTTGGGTATTTCTGGATAAGCCAATCTATTGGTAACAAAGAACATTTTATTAGTCTCTTTAAACAGAGGATAGGTGACTGTTGTACCCAAGAATGGCGTATTAATGTACAAAATAACTCTTTACTTGATAAGTATTATGTATATAAGACAATTCTAGAAGTAGAAAGGTATCTACACAACTATGACAAATTCAGCCACGCCTTATGCAAATTTAGATGCTCGGCACACGATCTCCTGTATATTAGAGGCAAGTGGAAAGGTCTGTCTGCGAAAGATAAGATATGTAAGTCATGTGGCATGAACCAAATTGAAAATGAATCCCATTTTATGTCCACCTGTCCCCTATACAGTAACCTTACATCTACTTTTATCAACAAACATCTAAAAGCAACTTCACAACAAAACCTTGAGATTCTCATGTCAACTAAATCCATGACAGTTTTGAGAGATGTTGCGAAGTTTATTTATTTTGCCTTTAGAAAGAAAAGGGCCACACAATGCAGTCACATCCCTGTATAGCATATACTCTAAATCCTTAATTACCAAAAATACGTATTCTATTGCACGTTTCTATTTCTATTTTCACTTGACCTTGATGAATTGATTAGATTTTATATTATTAACATCTTTAATTGTTAAGATAATCCCAGTATAGTAAGTAATTACATGTATATCAAAGTTTATGACAATTGTGCACATTGTATGTATGTTCTTTGGGTCTCTGACCTTGAAAATGAAAATAAACAAACTATTTTTATTAACATGTCATAGGTCATGCAAATAATCTCATCAAGAAAAAAAATCATTAAAATCGGTCTAAATATAGCGAAGTTTTTATGATTTTTTACTCGTAAACAACTTTATCGGCACGAAAAACATCAAAGACAAAATTCGAAAATGTGACATTTTCAAATAGCAATATTTCGACCCTGATCCCGGATATCCAGAAATGTATTCATTTTGGAAATAGGTGACATATTCTCCAAACTACGGCCTATTGCTTTCATTTACGTGCACGTTTATGTCGATTTTTCACCGTTTTCTCATATTCAGTTCCAAATGGTGACCATCACGTGGCCGAAATCAAAATTCTGATCCCATAGACTTTTAGGCATTACTTCAAGGATTTCGAAAATGTAACTCCCATGTTTGTAAGTAAAATATCGCAAAAGCCTTAATGATGTTTCACGTTTCAAGATGGCGGTACTTCCGGTTTAAATCACAAACTCAATATTTGGTGTACGAATCAGTATTTACTTATCTAGTATCCAAATAAAAAATCAGGTCATTCAGGTCAACTTTGATCCTTAATTTCACCAAGGGGATATAATTTTAAAAATTTCTAATGACATCTTTAAAGTTGCATCGGTAAGATCTACTTACAACTATTGACCTTAAACACTGTGTATAAATTTAAAGTCAATCGGATATTAACTTTGACCTTTAGAGCGTCCACAAGATTTTTTAAAGAGATCAAGGGCCATAACTCTGGCACTAATTATTGGAAATCGCCGAAAATCAATAGGCGTCATTGTCTTATGACCTTAAACGCTGTGTATAAATTTAAAGTCAATCGGATATTAACTTTTGCCTCTAGAGCGTCCACAAGATTTTTTGAAGTGATCAAGGGCCATAACTCTGGTAGTTATTATCGGAAATCGCTGAAAAACAATAGGCTTCTTCGTCTCATGACCTTAAACACTGTGTATAAATTTAAAGTCAATCGGATATTAACTTTAGCCTGTAAAGCGTCCATAATTGCTTGTGGACGCCGGACCGACGGACGGACCGACGGACTGACGGACGGACGGACGGACGGACGGGGGTGACGACAATATACAACCACATTTCAATGTGGGCGTATAAAAATTAATCTAGGACTGAAAAACTGAATTAGCCAATGGCGGCCAAGGAAAATTACTGAGACAAAATTTTTTAACATTTTTGCGCTAGTCAGATGACTCTTTAATTCTGTGCACAACACGACTAAAAATATTTATAAATAAAAAAGTTTTTTGTAAAATTTTAAATGTTCGAAATTTGGCGCCTAATATCTTCGAAGATTTGCCGGAAATCAAAAATCGAAAGTAGCGTAGCTATGTGCCCTGTCTCCGGCTATGCCAAAATGTATCGAAAGTTAAAATCCAATGACTATTGTTAAAATTAGTGCAATATTTTCAAAAACGACAAATTCGGTGATTTCGGACATTTCGCATTGTCGAAGAACGTTCAAAATAGCTTTATCCTCTAAGTCACACCCACTTTTCCAGTAAAACCGAAGAAATCGTAACGATGCGACAAGTAGTTGCTGAGATATAGTCAAAGTGGAATTGGAATAATAATAAGAATAACTAGACCTGCAAGCAGCACTGAACCGGCTTTCAGGAATCATACAGGAAGTTTATTATACCATAGCCGATCCATTGAGCTACCAAACTATACTTTAGTTGTTTTGCTT
Organism: Patella caerulea; assembly: GCA_036850965.1. NCBI lineage: Eukaryota > Metazoa > Mollusca > Gastropoda > Patellidae > Patella > Patella caerulea. The sequence continues at coordinate 14,537,355 of JAZGQO010000015.1, read as the reverse complement.
CAGTGGCACCCTCTATCATATGTAAAAGTAATATTTGCTTGCGAAAAGACCGGTCAAAATTGTAAATTATGGCAAAATTATGTCACTTCCGGTGCCGAAAGAAATTTTTATAGGTGAAAAATAAGTCGAAAATTCGCAACATACAAAATACAAACTTTGTTTTGTACATATCGGGCAATAAATAATTAACCTATAACCCATAAACTGAAATTAAGAAGGTAAAAAACTGAAAAGTGACCCTGGGAAAATTGGCAATTATTCGACAAGGGAACATGCTAGAAGCCTTTTCTTGATATCAATATAATGGTATTGATTCAATCTTACTGCCCATTAGAGTCAGACGTTATAAAGTTAAACGAATAATAAACATAAATCCCTTCACAAAAATGTTTGTTTTGAAGGCTAAAAATACGTTTTTTGCAAAAATTACATTACTTCCGGTGATATTGAAAATGTTAACTTGGTTCATAGAAGTCATAAATGGTATAAGGCATCAAATGGTAAAAAATTTATAAAAATCGAATAATAATTGACACTTTTACAGACCAAAAACCTTGAAAAGTGACTTACAGAAGATCGCCTATTTCTCTGTAACCGTACAAGTTAGAAACCATTTTGTGGTATCTGTATGGTCGTATGGCTTCATTCTATTCGTTGATGGGAATCAAATATCATAATTTTAAAAATATTATAAGGCAGACTCATTTGAATAAAATATTTGTTTTTTAGGTTAAAAATACAGTTTTTGCCCAAATGACGTCATTTCCGGTCACAGTGAAAATGTAAAATTGGCTTGACCTAGTCCAAATTGGCATTAGGCATCAAATGGGAAAAAAATATTGCAAATCGAATAATAATTAACTCTTTTATGGGCAAAATAACGTGAAAAGTGATGGATGCAAAATTGCATATTTCTCGGCAACTGCGCATATTACAAACTAATTTTCGCATACATTCTCTTCGTCTGGATTATTGCTACGAGTTTATGAACATTACAAATAAATATTTCAAAATATGAAGACGCTGAATGAATTGTAAATAACTGAATTTTACACTTTATTTTACATTTTATTCGAAATTGCCCGAAAATGAAATTGAAATTAAAAGATATGAGCTAAGGATTTTGTGCACCTTTGCAGGGTGCATCCTTTTAGTTATATCAGTTTTGAAAAAAAATAATATTTGCTTTCAAAAAGTGGTACCGAACTGTCAAAATTGTAGTTTTTGTTAATATTACGTCACTCCGTTGCCGACAGAAAAATTTCACCGTAACAAAAAAAAATACAATTGGGACCATGGTGCATATGAACTTTGTTTTATACAAATCGAACAATAAATAATTTTTCTGGGTACGAAAAACTATATTAGCCGATGGCGGCTAACGCAAATTACCGAGACAATTTTTTTTCTCATTTCTGCTCAAGTACGATGATATTTTAATCCTGTGTAAAATATCATCAAAAAATATTCATAAATAAAAAAGGTTTTCGTAAAAAAAAAATTTTTTTTCAAAATATCGGACATTTTTTCGACTACTTCCGGTTTTACGATCGTTGTTGTGATAGCTTTACGAAGTTCTTTGGATACTTAACTTTCTGTACCAGAAGTGTCAGAAACATCCATTGAGTAGTTTTGGAAAAAAAGATAAATTAAAGAGCGTTTCCAAAAATTTAACGATTTTTCAATTTTTTTCAAAGTTTGAGGCCATTTTTCGACCACTTATATTATTTCAATGCTTTTCATTTTGGATTCCCTATATAGACAACTGATAGGACTTTGAGTGAGAAAAGTTTAAGAAAAATCGTAGGCGTCGTTTTCGAGAAAAGGGCGTCTCAGAATGTTAAAAAATTGGAAAATACTAGATTTTTGGCATACAATCATTTATTTCCTTACCATCGAAATCGTATTATTTAGAGACCATATGATGGTCCATTAATAGGGCTATCCAACGACATTTTAGACCTTTTGGTCCGCTATTACCTAAGGGAGAAATCAAGTTTTTCGCAAGTGCGACAATGTTTTTACTCTTTTTTTTCATTTTTTGAATACTTCCGGTATGGTTATTATTGTCGGAATAGTTCTAATAGCCGGTTTGGGCACTAAAATAGACACAGGGCTCTGTAATGATATATTACATTATCTGATCAGATAAAATGACCCTGAGAAATCCTATGTTCAAAAGTGCCAAAAATGCAAAAAATTTAAAATATCGAAAATTAAATTTTAATAATTACATACATATTATACATAGTTAGAATCGTAATTAGGTCAGCTATCTGAATATACAACCTTTTTTTAAAAATCTCTTAAAATAAAAAAATAGTAGAGCATTTTCCAAAATTTCACGATTTTTCGACTTTTTTCGATTTTCAGTCCCTTTTTTATCCTATTCCAGACATTTCAAAGGCTTATTGGATGGCTTCATGCAAAAGACTTCCAAAAGGACTCTCGATAGAAAAAAATTAAAAAAAAATTGTAGGTTAAGTTTTCGAGATACAGGCGTCCAAAAACGCTCCAAATCAGAAAATACTTGATTTTCAGCGTGCCATATTTTGCTGTCTGATCATAGAATCCGTATGAATTGGGTATCATACGATAGTACAATCCTAGTGCAGTCCAATGGTACCCTAATTTCTTTAATCCATTGATATCGGGCGGAGAAATCGCGTTTTTCCCCAAAATATCCATTTTTTGCATTTTTTTCAAAATATTGCCCATTATTTCGACCACTTTCGGTTGAAGGATTCTTGTCGAAATTGCTTTATAAGTTGGTATTGGACTATAACTTCATGTTCCAGAAGTTTCAGAAACGTCAATTCTGCCATAAAACGAAACCCGAGCTCACAAAATGGGAAGAAAATTCGAAAAAAATCGAAAAATAAAGGGCGATAACTCTGAATGAAACTTATATTAATGGAATCGGATGGACTTCAGGTATCCAAAAATGTAGGTCAAATTTGAAAATTTTGAAAAATAACAAAAATTGTCTCGTAAACAACATGTTTTCAATTTTCGAACTATAAAAGTCATAGACGAATGTTCGAAATTAAAAAATGTGAGATAGCCATTGTCTCAGAAAAGATTCAGGGATTCCAAAAATGTAATTTGTTTGAAAATGGATGAAGAATTGACGAAACTATGGCCGATTTTCAATTTTTAGAGAAAGTACAAAGTTCGGTCACTTCCGGTATGCGCAGAAATTTCAAAAATATTTTATCAAGTAGCCACCACATGGTTTCCCGATAGAAAAGCTAATTCCAGATCGATATCTGTTTTCGATCATGGAGATCTAGGCCCTCGCGGTAAATAATAATAATAATAATAATAATTTTAGTAATCTCAATAGGCTTTCAGACGAAAGTCTGAAAGCCTAATAATAAGAATAATAATTTTAACAAAAACAATAGTGTTTCACACACGCTACGCAGTGTGAAACCCTAATAATAATTTTAACAAAAACAATAGCCGATCCATCGAGCTACCAAACGATACTGTAGTTGTTATGATTCAGTGAAACCCTCTACCAGATAGCGGCGTGAAGCTGGCTAGTTGTTCGTTGTTCGGTATTCGCGAATACCGAACAACGAGCTGGTTTGTTGTTCGGTATTCACCAGATATGGAATTAGTAATCTAATAAAGTAACTTTTGTTCGTTATTCGCCAATATGAAACTGCTCTTTCTTTGGATAGACAGAGAAATTGTTAGAATCTATTTCCTAAGATTTCGAAGCGTTATAATCCATTTGGGCTCATAAAAACCCACCTGCGGCGTATTCCCGACAAAAGTACCTTTATTATATTACCAATTCCATATACGGTGAATACCAAACAACAAACCAGCTTGTTGTTCGTTATTCGCCAATATGTAACAGCTCTTTCTTTGGATAGAAAGGGAAGTTGTTAGAATCTATTTCCAAGAAGTCTGAAGTTTTATTGTCTATTTAAGCTCATAAAAACCCGCCTGTGGCGTGTTCCTTACAAAAGTACCATTATTATATTAATGATTCCATATACGGTGAATACCGAACAACAAACCAGCTCGTTGCTCGGTATTCGTGAATACCGAACAACAAACCAGCTCGTTGTTCGTTATTCGCCAATACCGAACAACAAACCAGCTCGTTGTTCGTTATTCGCCAATACCGAACAACAAACTGGCTCGTTGTTCGTTATTCGCCAATATGTAACAGCTCTTTCTTCGGATAGAAAGAGAAGTTGTTAGAATCTATTTCCCAGAAGTTTGAAGTTTTATTATCCAGTTAGGCTCATAAAAACCCGCCTGCGGCGTGTTCCCTACAAAAGTTATTTTATTAGATTACTAATTCCATATCTGGTGAATACCGAACAACAAACCAGCTCGTTGTTCGTTATTCGCCAATACCGGCTCGTTGTTCGTTATTCGCCAATATGTAACAGCTCTTTCTTCGGATAGAAAGAGAAGTTGTTAGAATCTATTTCCTAGAAGTTTGAAGTTTTATTGTCTATTTAAGCTCATAAAAACCCGCCTGTGGCGTGTTCCCTACAAAAGTACCTTTATTATATTACTAATTCCATAGGCTCATAAAAACCCGCCTGCGGCGTGTTCCCTACAAAAGTTATTTTATTAGATTACTAATTCCATATCTGGTGAATACCGAACAACAAACCAGCTCGTTGTTCGTTATTCGCCAATACCGAACAACAAACCAGCTCGTTGTTCGTTATTCGCCAATACCGAACAACAAACTGGCTCGTTGTTCGTTATTCGCCAATATGTAACAGCTCTTTCTTCGGATAGAAAGAGAAGTTGTTAGAATCTATTTCCCAGAAGTTTGAAGTTTTATTATCCAGTTAGACTCATAAAACCCGTCTGCGGCGTGTTCCCTACAAAAGTACCTTTATTAGATTACTAATTCCATATATGGTGAATACCGAACAACAAACCAGCTCGTTGTTCGGTATTCGTGAATACCGAACAACAAACAAACCAGCTCGTTGTTCGCCAATACCGAACAACAAACTGGCTCGTTGTTCGTTATTCGCCAATATGTAACAGCTCCTTCTTCGGATAGAAAGAGAAGTTGTTAGAATCTATTTCCCAGAAGTTTGAAGTTTTATTATCCAGTTAGGCTCATAAAAACCCGCCTGCGGCGTGTTCCCTACAAAAGTTATTTTATTAGATTACTAATTCCATATCTGGTGAATACCGAACAACAAACCAGCTCGTTGTTCGTTATTCGCCAATACCGAACAACAAACCAGCTCGTTGTTCCTTATTTGCGAATACCGAACAACAAACTGGCTCGTTGTTCGTTATTCGCCAATGTGTAACAGCTCTTTTTTCGGATAGAAAGAGAAGCTGTTAGAATCTATTTCCCAGAAGTTTGAAGTTTTATTGTCTATTTAAGCTCATAAAAACCCGCCTGTGGCGTGTTCCTGACAAAAGTACCTTTATTATATTAATAATTCCATATACGGTGAATACCGAACAACAAACCAGCTCGTTGTTCGTTATTCGCGAATACCGAACAACAAACCAACTCGTTGTTCGTTATTCGCCAATACCGAACAACAAACTGGCTCGTTATTCGCCAATATGTAACAGCTCTTTCTTCGGATAGAAAGAGAAGTTGTTAGAATCTATTTCCCAGAAGTTTGAAGTTAGGCTCATAAAAACCGCCTGTGGCGCGTTCCCTACAAAAGTTATTTTATTAGATTACTAATTCCATATCTGGTAAATACCGAACAACAAACCAGCTCGTTGTTCGTTATTGGCCAATACCGAACAACAAACTGGCTCGTTGTTCGTTATTCGCCAATATGTAACAGCTCTTTCTTCGGATAGAAAGAGAAGTTGTTAGAATCTATTTCCCAGAAGTCAGAAGAAAGAGAAGTTGTGAGAATCTATTTTCCAGAATTGTGAAGCTTTATAATCCAGTTAGGCTTATAAAAACCCGCCTGCGGCGTGTTCCCGGCAAAAAATATTTTATTACATTACTAATTCCAAATCTAGTGAATACCGAACAACAAACCAGCTCGTTGTTCGTTATTCGCAAATACCGAACAACAAACCAGCTCGTTGTTCGTTATTCGCAAATACCGAACAACAAACTGGTTCGTTGTTCGCGAATACCGAACAACGAACAACAGGCTAACTTCACGTCGCCCTACCAGATTTGTAAAGGTAATATTTCTTGCAAATACACTGGTCAAAATTGTAAAATCTGTTAAAATTACTCCACTTCCGGTGCCAAAAGAAATCATTATCGGTAACAAATAAGTTGAGAATTCGCAATTGAGAATGGTTTTATAGATATCAGGCAATAAATAATAAACTTAGAACCCATTAACTGAAATTAAAAAGGTAAAAAACTTAAAAAGTGATCCTTAGAAAATTGGGTTATTTCTCGACAAGGGAATATCCTAGAAGCAATTTTTTGATATCAGTATGATTATATTGATCCAATCTAAATGGCCATTAGAATCAAACGTTATAACGTTAAACGAATAATAAATATAATTCACTTCAAAAAAATATTTGTTGTGAAGTCTAAAAATACGGTTTTTGCAAATATGACATTACTTCCGGTGATAATGGAAACGCTAAATCAGATCATTGCAATCATAAATGGCATAAGGCATCACATGGTGAAAATTGTATGACCGTTGTAATCTCTGCCTCAGTCGTGTGGTACGATTGCCTCAGTCTCCGATTCTATTATACCACGTTTTTAAACCGAAGTTGCGTACCGCGTTCCGTTTGCATAGAACCACTATAAGGCGAATGTGGTACGATTATTTCAATCTCGGATTCTATTATACCACGTTTTTGAACCAAAGTCGGGTACCACGTTCCGTTTCTATAGAACCAGTATAAGGCGAGCGTGGTACGATTATCTCAGTTTCGGATTCTATTATACCACGTTTTTGAACCGATTTCGCGTACCACGCAGTCGATTTGTATAGATTCAGTAAGGAAAGCGTGGTACGATTATCTCAGTATCTGATTCTATTATACCACGTTTTTTTTAACCTAAGTCGCGTCCCACGTTCCATTTGTATAGAACACGTAAGACGAGCGTGGTACGATTATCCCAGTCTCGGGTTCTATTATATCACGTTTTTGTACCGAAGTCACGTACCACGTTGTTATCTCTGCCTCAGTCGTGTGGTACGATTACCTCAATCTTGGATTCTATTATATCACGTTTTTGAACCCAAGTATGATTATCTCAATCTTGGATTCTATTATTATACGCCCACAGGTATTGCTTGACCTCTATCTCTCGAACAATTATTATCCGATTTAAAAAAAAAAAACCTCTGATTATTTTACTGTTGCACCGTAAGGAAGGTTGAGTTCGAATTTCGTGAAAATCGTACCGAAATTGCCGGACGAAATGGTCACCGTTTGTACGCGAATAGTGTAAAAAATATGGTATATCATGGTTGTGACCTCTCTACGGGTCACAATTCTTATCCGATTTTGACGAAAAGTCACATTTCTAGATTGTGTACCGTCACACCATAATCATTGTCGGCTTCGAATTTCGTGAATATCAGACTGGAACTGACCAACAAAATGTATGAAATTCAGGGCCCTGTTTCACAAAAACTTAAATCTCCTTAAAATCGTCTTAAACTAAAATTTCACCCTAACTTAAGATAGATGAGTTTCACAAAACGATTTTAAGCATTTTAGTTAAAATCCACTAAAATAATATTTTAAGTTAAAATCTAATCTTAACTTAAAATAGTGGCGTTTCACAAACCCATTTTAAGGACAATTTTAACTAAAATCAATTCTAACTTAGGATAGCCGTCATCCTGTCCTAAGTTAAAATCAAGACATTAACAAACATTGATTAGAACTATATTGTTACATATATTGCGACATATATAGATGTAATTGGAATAATGATAATATTGTGAACGGTCCGGGTCACATAATTTTAATATTCCAATCACCATTCACAGAAACAATCTCATTCAAATTCTTTTCACCCGTTTATCTTAGTGTAAGTCAATTTAAGCATTTGGATGGCGCTCTATATTAGAACTCCAAGAAAAAAAACCCACTCAAAACCCGAGTAAACTAAACACTAAAAGAAAATCATTTATTCATATCCAATGTCTTGGAAAGAAGAGCCCTCTTGTATGAAGAAAAAGAAAATATGTTCGTGTACAATGGTTTAATATGGACCATTTCTTGGTTATAGAAGGTCTAAAGCAGGGGCGGATCCAGGAATTTTTGCAGGAGGAGGTTTTGCCAGGTTTCTGTCACGGAAATCTTCCACCGTCGTCTCTAAATTACATAGGTATACATACAAATTGAGCTTTTTAAACAGAGAAATCATTTTTATACTGATGTAGGATCACTTTGTGAAGTAATTTGATTGATGCAAGGCATTAATTTTTACATGTAGCTGAGCAGGGGGGTGGACCCGCCCCTGTAAAGGCCTATAATACTAGGCAAACCATATGTAGTATTTACGCATATGGTAATATAAATTTATTATTATTTCTTAATTTAGTCTTCTTACCTTAATAAAACAACAATTTTATCTTAGGGAAAAATCATTTAATTGAGTAAGTATCATTTTCAAAGTATCATTGAAAGGGTGGGTCTATGAGAATGAAATGTCAAATCTAGTCATCGGAACTTTGGCTACTTGGTGTATTAATTTCAAAGTTGATAAATACTTTTAAAATGCGACGAAAAATTGCAACTTAGATAAGCCGTTTGGGTTACAAATATCATAATGTTTGTGACAATTTTCCATAAACTACAAAGCCATGCGATTTAGTATGGATACACTTTATTTCCATTGAGGCCTGCGAGTATATCAAATTCCTATCTCACGAATCAAATGCCAAGTTCAAGGCCAACCAACCGATACTTTTCGAATCACATATTACGCAGTACAATCATTTATTTCACCTCTCTACGAATGTCTGACCGTGTGCATACATTGCTTCAACGTATGAAACTCTCCCCATTGATATTGCAACCGTTAATTCAACTGTCAACAGTTTTCAGTTTCGAAGCGTATTTGCTTTCACCGTGATAACCCGCAGCGGAAATATGCACTGCGCGGTCGCAAGCGATTTTAACTCAAATCTATTAAAATCGCATTTTAAGTTACATTGCTTGTTCTCTATCCATCTCTCGAAAATGTGGGCGTATCCTGCCTGGTATTGCTTGTTCTCTATCCATCTCTCGAAAATGTGGGCGTATCCTGCCTGGCAGCGCCAGCCTATCTTAAAACATGTTTTGTACCGAGGCCGCGTACGACGCCCCGTTTGTATAGAACCAGTAAAGCGAATACGGTACGATTAACTCATTCTTGGATTCTTTTATACCACGTTTTTTTTTGTATGGAAGTCGCGCACCAAGTTCCGTTTGTATAGAACCAGTATAATAGGCTTGTTTACAACGTTCCGTTTGTATAGAACCAGTTAGGGCAGCGTGGTACGATTATCTCAGTTTCGGACTTTTTTGTACCGAAGCCGCGCACCACGTTCCGTTTGTATAGAACCAGTAAAGCGATCTATTATACCATATGTTTTGCACCGAAGTCGCGCACCATGTTCCGTTTGTATAGAACATGCTGTCTCAGTACATTTCTGATTAACCGTATGGTCACTAACAATCTTTAATATAATTTATTTAAATATTAAGTGTAAATGTGGCCTATGGATTAAATTATCAACACAAATTTGCAAAATCTGCATCGAGGAATGTAAAATCTCTATCATTAAAAAGACGTGGTGCCAAAGCCCAGTACCACGTTTCAATTGTATAGGAGAAGTAAGGTGAGCATACCACGTTTCAGAAGTAGTAAGCCGGGCGTGGTACGGTTACCTCAGTTTCGGGTTGTTGTAACGATTATCTCGGGTCTCGGATTCTATTATACCTAGTTTTTTTTGTACCGAAGTTGCACATCACGTTCCGTTTGTATAGAACCAGTAAGGCGAGCTTGGTAGGATCATCTTAAGTCTCGGATTCTAGTATACCAAGTCTTTTTTTCTGTCACGCCGCACACCACGATTATCTCGGGTCTCGGATTCTATTATACCTAGTTTTTTTTGTACCGAAGTTGCACATCACGTTCCGTTTGTATAGAACCAGTAAGGCGAGCTTGGTAGGATCATCTTAAGTCTCGGATTCTCGTATACCAAATCTTTTTTCTGTCACGCCGCACACCACGTTCAATTTGAATACAACAAGTAAGACGAGCGTGGTACGATTTTCTCAGTCTCGGATTCTATTATACAACGTTTTTGAACCAAAGTCTCGTACCACGTTCCGTTTGTATAGAACCAGTAAGGCGAGCGTGGTGTGGTTATCTCAGTCTGGGATTCTATTATAAAATAATAAATTTGACACAATATTATTAACCGCATGCTCGTTAACCGACCTATCGGCTATTTGTATTGTAATTCATTCTTAGATAGTGTAAATATGCCTATAAAAACATCAAAATGGAATATATAATCAACACAATTTGCAAAATTTGCTTCAAATAATGTAAATCACAATAATTAAAAAGTACGTGGTACCAAAGTCGCGTACCACGTTTCAATTGTATAGAAGCCGTAAGGCGAAGGTGATGGGGTTATCTTCTATTATATCAAGGTTCTTTTGACACAATATTGTTAACCGTATGGTCATTAATGGACCAATCGGCTATCTGTATTGTATTTTATTTTAACATAACGTGAAATATGGCCTATAAAACAACAAAATGGATTAAATAATCAACATAATTTGAAAAATAAGCTTTATATAATGTAAAATAAGTCAAAGTCGTGTACCACGTTTCCTTTGTATAGAAACAGTAAATGAACTTGGCACTGTTATCTCAGCCACATTCTTTTTACTTATCAACTCCCCGTTCTCTCGTGTCATTCTCATTTTTTATTATTCCACGTTTTTAACTGCCACATATTATTTCATATCTACGCAGTGGCGCAATATACCGCGTAGGGCCTTTTCAAATAGGTAATAACTTGTACACTGTATATAAATGGCGATTTTTTTAAACCGACTAATCGAATTGTATTATATTAAACATTAAGTGTAAATATGATCTATAGATAGTAAAAAAGATCGAAATTGATTAAATAATTAATATAATTTGCAAAATTAGCTTTTAAAAAGGTAAAATCACCATAATTGAGAAGAACGTGGTACCAAAATCTCGTACCACGTTACATTTGTATAGAAGCAATAGGGACGAGCGTGGTATTTTGGAGCGTGGTATTTAACCACTGCCAGATTTTACGGGCGAATTCTAATTTCTTCAAAGTGAATTCCGGTGATTGTACCGATGATTGTAAATGAATTCCTGTGTATGGATTTGGTCAAATAATATTGTAAGTTAAAATTAGGACTGAAATGCTGATTAAAGGGGTTTTTTTTTTTTGATGAACTACAAATATGTTCTACAAATAATTGCTTTAATACATCTAAAATTTGACGAGTTACAAGACTTTCTTTACATGTCGAGTAATCTCCCTTTAATTTGACGCAAATTTTTATTTTGTGTAAAAGACATGCACCCTACGTTATCATAATCATGATGTCGAGTAATCTCCCTTTAATGATTAAAACGTCGGATTTACGAATCCCATAAAATTTAAATATTGTCACTGCGATAGGTGCTAAATGACATACAATCACAACGTAATAGACTATCATAACATGGGAATACTCTGAGCAGAGACAATTAATTCTCAGCGGTATTTATCTGAATTGATTTCATTCATTTATTTCAAAACAAGTTACGATGTCGACGACTTAAAGTGACAATCGACACAATTTGCAATTATATAAACAGGGCCGTATTTAGCGGGGGGGGGGTGCTCCTACGATCTCCTAGAACGCGCATGCAAAGTCGATATAGGGACATTTTTTAACGCGACAATATCAGTGAGAAGGGGTAATTGGAGGATTTCAGAAATAAAACATGGCGATAAAATCCTACACGAATCATATGAAATATGTGCCGCGTGGAAAGAACATTTTGAAAAATTAGCTTATCCTACAGAAAGTGAAGAGTTTAACGACGCATTTCGTATGAAAATTGAAGACAAATTCAAAACTCTTTGTGAAACCACATATACATTCATGGATAAGGACGAAACACTACCTATAAGAGAGAATGAAGTGATAAAAGCTATCAAACGAATGAAGAACGGTAAGGCGTTCGGTCATGACTCGATTACTGCTGAACATATGAAGTATGGAGGAGCATCTGTGTCAAAACATCTGTGTAGAATCTATAACGGTATTGTGCAACTTGAAGAGTATCCACATGCATTCAAACAACTGACAGTGGTATCCTCTATTTAAAGGAGGAAAACGGGACAAAATGGATAAAAATAACTATAGGGACATTTCTATTGCTTCGCAGTTACAGAATGTATTCGAAAAAATATTATTTGACAGACTCTATCCTATTTTCAAACAAAATAAATTCCCACATGAGTTACAACAAGGATTTAGGCCAAAATGTTGCAGTCTCACTGCTGCATTTACAATGAAAGAGACGATAAGCTACTATATTGAAAATAACTCGTGCATATATGCAGCATATCTGGACAACGAGAAAGCCTTTAATGGAGTCTGGATTACCGGACTATTATATAAACTATTTAATATTGGTGTAAGAGGTAGATACTGGAGGATTATCAAAAGCTCATATCAGGATATAGTAAGTAGCGTATTCTTCAATGGTGTCTACTCTGAATCATACCAAATCAAACAAGGTGTTGGTCAAGGACGAACTTTAAGCTCATGGATGTTTCTTGCTATGATCAACGATTTAATAGCTGAACTCATCTCGCTCGGTAATGGTGCTGTGGTTAATGACTCGCATATTCCATGTATTCTCATAGCGGATGATACATCTTTGATCTCGCCGACGCTAAGTGGTCTCAGAGCAATGCTAGATACTGTAGGTGAATATGCATCGAAATGGAGGCTTAAATACAACGCAAGTAAAAGCTGTTTTATGATATTCGGTGGAAAGAAACATCGGTATGGAAATAAAAGCTTTAATATATCTCTTAATGGAACAGCGCTAGAAAGAGTGTTTAATGTGAAGTATGCTGGGATAGATATTGACTGTAACCTTCGCATTAGGAATGCCGTATCGTCAAGGTGTAAAAAGGGTCTAACTGTTGTAAACTCTCTCGCCCCAGTTGGATTTACTAGCAGTGGTATGAGTCCATCTCACGCGATTAAGATGTGGGAGAAAATTGTCATACCGATAGTGAATTGTGGTCTGAAATGACGAAACAATCAATCTGTGAACTAGAGATAACCCAGAGATATGCGGCTCGCAGAATCCAAGGACTTGAGTTCTAAAGAAGCTACTACAGTATTACTTGGACTGTTACGAATGTCAACGCGAATAGAAAGATAAAAATTAACACTATTAAATAAATTTTTGTATGAAACAGAAGAATTAAAATGGAAAAAAGTTTTTGACTTCCGCATTTGTCAATTCATGGTCGGTAATACCAAACAAAAAGGATTTGTTGCTGATATATTTCCTGTTCTCGAGAAATACCAACTTGAAAATGTCACTAACAACTACTTGGACAGAATAGAAGTGGTTAGCAAACCTGTATGGATGAAATTAATCGACAAGACGCTTCGAGATGCAGAAAATAAGTGGTGGACAAAAATAACCTCGGAGGGAGATCTGACAAGGATTGGTAACATTCATCAAGACGTAACATTGTGTGGAAAATATGTAACCAAAATAGACAATATAGACACTGTATTAATATCATAATTAGGCTGGCCATCTTAAAAACTGACGGAGACGTCATGTGTAAACTGTGTAACAAAATGTGTGATAATAATAATAATAATAATAAGGGTTCTTATAAAGCGCTAGACTCCAAACAGTATTGTTTCTCAAAGCGCTAACAATGTTTACAGGAAACAATTATAAATATGAACACTGAAACAAGTAAGTTTTGAGATTTTGTTTTAAAATGCTTAAAGATGGAGCAGTCCGTAGATGTAGTGGCAGAGAGTTCCATGTATGTGCTGCATTATAGGCAAATGATCTGCAGCCAAAAGTTTTCAGGTTATACTTTGGAACAGTTAATAAACATTGAGAGCTAGAACGGAGTGATCTAGATGGGGAGTATTTATGAACTAAATTACACATGTAGCCTGGTGCTGTACCGTGTATACACTGATAAGTTAGGGTTAGAACTTTAAAGTTTATTCTTGATCGAACAGGTAGCCAGTGAAGAGATTTTAAAAGCGAAGCAACATGACAATCATGTTTGGAGATGGTGACGATTCTTGCGGCTGTATTTGAAGCTTTTGGAGGCGACGAATGTTTTCAGCAGAGATGCCAGCCAAGAGGCTGTTGCAGTAATCTAGCCTGGAGATAACTAATGATCTGGTTATAGTTGCGACAAAACATTTTATGCTGAACTGTATTAAGCTATTTAAAGAAAGAGATAGTCTGTATGAAAACATCTTAAATGAGATAGATATCAATTTATTTAATGATCTGTGGAACAGTGATGAAGATATCCTAATAGAAACCCTACTAGGATCCCGAACAGACCTTATGCGCTCTGATCAGATATCAGCTGCGGAATGGACAAGTTTTATGTGTATAGTCATTAAAGGACTAAGTGAAATGTGGACTCACGTGACGAACTGTTTAATTGAAGTGTAAATAGACTGATGTTTTATATGTAACGACCTTTCTTACTTTATATATATAGATATATTTTCTTTATTTTCATTCCTATGTAATCTCATCTTTGAGAAAATAAAGATAATCAATCAATCAATCAATCAATCATACAATCACAACGTAATACACTATCATAACATGGGAATACTCTGAGCTGAGACAATTAATTCTCAGCGGTATTTATCTGAATTGATTTCATTCATTTATTTCAAAACAAGTTACGATGTCGACGACTTAAAGTGACAATCGACACAATTTGCAATTACATAAACAGGGCCGTATTTAGCGGGAAGGTGCAGGGGGTAAATGGCGCCCCCTCAAAAACATTGACAACCTCTCAATGAGGTTATGATCACACGGTGATGCTCTTAAGGCGCTGATCAATCGGCTGGTTTTTAAGGCCGCCGACCCACAGATGCGGATCTGAGGGGTGGGGCTATAAGAGCAACTGCCTCTCCTAAAAAATATTTGGCAGTCAAATTTTCAAACTTTTCGGTGTGTGTATGTGTGCGTGTGTGTGTGTGTGTCTGTGTCTGTGTGCGTGTGTGTAATGATATCTGGGTGTCGCCGCTCCCGCTCAGTAACCCGAGCATTAATGTGGCACCCCCTCCCACCATTCTACCGTACCCCTAGTTTTAAAATCCTACATACGGCTCTGATTATAAATAAATAAATATAGCTATAATATTGAATTATTTATTGCACTATACAATAATATGTTTCATGCATATAATTACTGCATTATAAACTATCAACCAATCTCTAGTTACAATACATTGTCAACAAAAATCACATAGACGATTTATTTCCCGTGAACCCCCGATTTGGGCACAAAGCAGCGAGGCGTCTTAAATTCAACTAAATTGTTATTTCGTGTTTCCACGGTCAACATTTTTGAAGTTACTGGCTTTTATTTGGAGTTATTGGGTAATTTGACGCAAATTGTTATTTTGGGTAAAAAGACGTATGCCCTACGTTATCATAATCTTCATGATGCATATATTATTGGGCCGCCGCATATATTTGAAATGAATTCCGGTTGTCTTTCAAATAAATACACCTACAGCGCCTTCATCTGGCCTGTGGAGAGATCAAAATAGTTATTCTTTATATTCCGGTGAATTCCTGTGATTATATGTGAATTCTGGTGATTAGTAACGAGATATATGTTCATTCAGAAAGTATTCAGATATCCTAAATTATCTGCTAGCTATTATAAAAACTTATAATACAGACAAACAGGGTAAGCTATATGGTCAACGCTTCCCGAGGAGCTACCAATTTATCAGAATTTTCAAAGAAAAAATTGCCAAATGTTATAGTTTATTATTAGTATCTTCTCAAATAAAGCAACCGAACAGTTTTCCAATATGTGTGAATAAGCTCGTGCACGCCTCTATGTGTAAACAGAAGTGTTGCTTTGATCAAGGAGACGTAATTGAGATTGTCGAATCTGCACGGTATGTAATTAATTACATTTCCATTACTTTTGAAATGGCCATTACTTAAAAAATGTAATGATTACATTACCATTACCCCTGCCCTTCCACGCCCATGTGTACTCAGGACTGTAGATGATCCCCTAGAATTGTGTACCTAATTACTTTACTTGGTCAAAATCAATAGGGATCATATTTACGGTCTAAGTATGAAGGAATAAGTATATAAAGTTTGCAGATAATCAGATAAGAATTAATTCCTGTAGGCACCCAGACTGGGGCGATGGCCGTTCACATTATGAATGTAGACCTACACAAATTTTAATACAATTTTACAAAAATTCTAAATTACATTTTAAATTAAGTGGCAGTACCTGATAATTTAAGACCTCTTTCTCCAACTTGAGTATTATATTTATTTGGAAATCTGTTATTGATGGTATCATGAATCTCAGCCATTCTAGCTGCCTGATACACTTCTTCTGGTGATTTATGTAGATTACCGTATTGAATATTATGATAGACTGTATCATGAAATAAAACACAATCCTACAAAAAAAATTGCATATAATTAGTAACAATTAGTTCAGTGGCTCAAACGGGAGACTAAGGGTTTTTTTTAAAGCAGCTTTTTGTTTAGATTTCAAATGAGTAGGGATCACCCATTTGATTGGACTTTTCCAAGATACAGAGGGAGAGGGGGCAACGGCAGCAATTTGGTGGAAAGACAGGTTGCCAGACAACAAAACGTACACAGCAGCTAAATGTCTGAGCAGTCTACAAGGGTTTTGTAGGTAATAGGAGCATTTACAAGACACTGCTGATATCAATTTCATGCAAATCGAATATTCACTGTTTAGCAGAAGGCAGCATATTTTTAAAAGCATGCTGTGTCTTATTCTGGGTCTTATTTTCTCACTTATTTGTTCCTTTACATTGTACAGGCATTCACAAGGACTGACACACGGCCATTTAGCAGTAAAAAGTTGTCCAGTAAAATAGACTGGAGTCAGTAGGGCGATTTCTGAACAAGTCCCAAAGCTTTGACCAATGAAATTGTTCAGCTCTACTTAGCTTTAGGTGGAAATGTTAATCAATGATCTCAGTCCAGACATTCACCTAATGAACATAAAGTTTAAAGATTCTACCTCAATTAAAAGCAGAGTTATTACGTTCCAAAGTGTTCATTTGACCAACGTGGTTTCCCCTTGTCAGTGATGAAGAACAGAGGACCCGACAAGGACATCTGTCTAGTTGTTCCAATGGGACGGAAAACCAAGGTCCAGTGTACACATTGGCGTTCACGTAAAAGATCCCTTATCAGTTGGAATTGAATGTATGAGTAGGCCATAGCGCCGCTACCCAGGCAAAATTTCACTCAGAGCACACTCTATGGCCTATGGCCGTCCTCCATTAGCCCAGGTTAGGTGCAGAAGAGTATTTGACCAAACTTTCAGCTTCTGATGAGTATACGTTTATCCAATGGTTGCGCCTAATTAAACTGTCAAAAGCACATTGTCAACTTGATCTGAGATAAAGATCATGTGTGTTGATTTATCTAAAGACAACTCTGCTACATTTTACTTTCTTAGTTAACTCCTATTAGAATATTGTTTTCGGTTTTTCACCATCAGGTTCAGTGAATGGTTTTATCAACTGAGATATTTGACTGGTTTTATTGCCTGAGGCATTCGACTTGTTTTATCCACTGAGATATTCGACTTCTTTTATCGACTGATATATTCGACTGGTTTTATTGATTGAGATATTAACTGATTTAATCGACTTAAATATTTGACAGGTTTTATCGACTGAGATATTTGACTGGTTTTATCAATTGGATCTTCGACTGGTTTTATTTGACCAAACTTTCAGCTTCTGATGAGTATACGTTTATCCAATGGTTGCGCCTAATTAAACTGTCAAAAGCACATTGTCAACTTGATCTGAGATAAAGATCATGTGTGTTGATTTATCTGAAGACAACTCTGCTACATTTTACTTTCTTAGTTAACTCCTATCAGAATATTGTTTTCGGTTTTTCACCATCAGGTTCAGTGAATGGTTTTATCAACTGAGATATTTGACTGGTTTTATTGCCTGAGGCATTCGACTTGTTTTATCCACTGAGATATTCGACTTCTTTTATCGACTGATATATTCGACTGGTTTTATTGATTGAGATATTAACTGATTTAATCGACTTAAATATTTGACAGGTTTTATCGACTGAGATATTTGACTGGTTTTATCAATTGGATCTTCGACTGGTTTTATTGACTGAGATATTCCACTGGTTTTATTGACTGAATTATTTGAATGGGACATATTACTTTTTTAGACGATGAAATCAAATAATTCAGTTGACAGAACCAGTCGAATAATTCAGTCGACAAATCCAGTCCAAAAATCCAGTTGAAAAAAAAAACGTCAAATAATCCAGTCAATAAAACCAGTTGATAAATCCAGGCGTAAAAACAGTCAAATATCCCAGTTGATAATACCAGTCGTTCAATATTAAGCACTGGTGGCAGTTAATCAAGGTATAAAAGAATAGCCCAATCATGCCCGTAGCCATAGCTAAAAAGGGTGTGAGGTGCTTCATCCCCCGCCCCTCCCAACTACTTTTAAGTCCGATTTTTCGGGGAAAAGTAGTCTTCTGATCTGCCTGTAGTCATCGGCGGGGGGTATTCAATGAATATTTCAGTTGAAAAAACTATCGCTTGATGGTGGAGAACCATACTTTATGAAACACTAATGAGAGTGAACTAAGATAACAATAAGTAGCCTGAAGCCACGGTGACTAAGTGAGTAAGACGCAACCTTGCTAGCCTGTAGGTCACAGATTCGTTTCCGATATTCCTCAGAATTTTTGGGATGGTTTCGCCCTTGTCAGTGGGGGAGAGCGGAGGGCCTGACAAGAAGGACAGCAGTGTCTGGTCGTTCGGATGGAATGAAATACCAAGGTCCCATGTATACATTGGCATGCATGTAAAAGATCTCCTGGCAGTTGGAACTCGATATATAAGAGTAGAACACTGTATGATGTTAAACCCCATTCATTTCTTTAATGCTCATAACATGGTTCTTGGAATAGATCTTCAGCACATTATTTCAGGAGCAAAACAGCGACAAGTAAACAAATTTAAACTTCCTATAAATCAGTCCTCCAAGTAGTATATAGGTTCCCTAAGCTGCAGGTCTCTTCAACTATAATTCATCTTACATACATCGTGGCAAGGATTAGGGTCGCCTGTCCGACCTTGTGGGTTTTCTCCGGGTACGCCGATTTCCTCCAACTGCTAAAGACCATATGTTAGTCCCAAAATGACATAGTTGGTGTCGAGTTGACGTTCAAACACCATTTCCCTCTCTTACATACATTTGTCTTTTTACATAAATTAGTTACTATGAAAGTGTTGACAAACATAATTATTGAAGGATCAAATCTTATGGCATTTAAATAAAAGTTAAAGAAACTCCATGTACACATTGGCGTGGATGTAAAAGACCCCCTGGCATTTAAAATTCAATATTTAAGAGTAGACTGTGTCGCTGCCGTCGGGGAAAAAATTCCCTCATAGCACACTGTATGGCGTATCCACGTCTTCATTATCACAGTCGGTGCACAACAGCAGTGTTAAACCCCATTTCATTTCATTTAGTAGTATGGGGTTTACGTTGGCTAAGTGGGTAAGACACTGGCTAGCTAACATAGAGGTCACGTGGTCGATCCCCGCATTGGCCGAGAAAGTTCATCCTATAAATCAGTCCCCCAAAACTGGTTTCTCCATCTTACATACATTTGATATAGATTAGTTAATATGAAAGTGTTGCCATAAACATATAAATTTGAGTTTCTTTAACTTTTGTTTAATTGCTTAAGAGTTAAGGCATTTAAACAAAAGTTAGAGAAACTTAACAGATCAACCACTTTAGTTGCCAGCCTGTCACAATTTAATTCAACTTTACAAATTTATTTGCTGTCTGCCTCTAAACAAGCATTCTAAAGCACTAATGGGAGTGAACTAAGATAACAATCAGTAACCTGGAACAGCAGTGGATAAAGTGAGTAAGACGCTGGCATGCTGGCCTGGAGGTAGCGGGTTCGTTACCGGTATTGCTCGAGACAGTTCCTCAGGATTTCCCGGGTGGTTCCCCCGTGCCGATGAGGTAGGACGTAGGACCTGACAACAAGTACAGCTGTCTTGTTGTTTGAATAGGACAAAAGCCCAAGGTCTCATGTACACATTGACATGCGTGTAAAAGATCCCCTGTCATTTGAAATTCAATATATAATGTAAGTAGGCTGTAGCGCTGCTGTCCGGGCAAAATTTCCCTCGTAGCACACTGTAGGATGTTAAACCCCATTCCATTTCATACCCTTTTCAACATCTGTGGTAACCACTTTTAATAACATTAAATTACATAGTGTATTTGTGTTTAATGAATATTTATTTTTTTTATAATAAATATTTTGTCAACTAAACACTCTTTCACAGCCTGTAGTTGTCAAGGGAATTTTGAGTCCTAAAGTTCAAAAGATAATATCTCGGTTCAGAGTGGAGCAATTTGAATGGAATTTAATTTATATTTATATTTTAACCATTACAGTCAGTTCTTTATCAAGCCTTCCACAGGCCTAATGCCCCTTTAAGATTTTATGTTTTTTCAAAAAAAATTTCCATTGCGAACTTTTGAGGTAGCGGATCATGGTAGTATCATCTGTAGACGTGGTACAATTTGGTCGTGACATACTAAAATAATCTGGCATTTTTCCATCGGACGTTGACGAATGCCCTTCAATCTTTCGTTTACGACCCTTGGCATGCAATTTGATGATAACTGACTTTTGTTCGTTCGTTCGTTTCTGAAGTTTAACGTCAACTTCCACGTAAATTGTAACAACAAACCCAAACCTGGCTTCATTTATAACGATACGGCCAACAGAAGTAAGAAAAGGATAAAACGGACGTCATAATCCAATAATCCCAAGCAAATCGTACGAGTATTATTCTAGTGTCTGCCATTTTGAATACTGTGTAGACACCGTCAAAAAAGCAACCGATTCGATTTGGAGACAAATAATTAAATCTTTTATCTCTTAATTAGCTTCTTACCACTCTTACTGTAAATACTAATCAACAATAATCCGAGATTGATCAAGAGACAAAGGATTGTTGCCTAATTATCAATCAATCAAATCTTTATTCAGTATTTAAGGCCTCTGGCCCATAGTACATACTGGGGGGTTGGGATGGCCTAGTGGTCTAGGGTGCCGCGCTCCGACCTCTAGTTGGCCGGTCACCTCTGGCTTGCGGCTGTGGTTTCGAGCCCTGGTGTGAGCGTATGTGGCATGGAGATAGGGGCTCCTTCTCAACCTCGTGGGTTTCCTCCGGGCACTCCGGTTTCCTCCCACAGCAAAGACCCCTGCGCGTGCGCTAACATTATGAAAATGAAAAATAAGACTTGTCTGCGATATCACCTTCGGTGGAAGCGGACGTTAAAAACACCAAGAACAACAGTACATACTAGTGCATTATAATAAATAAATATATCAACTATAAGAAACATAACTATATTACATCAAATAACTTGTTCTAATGCTGTTAGCTTTAAATATATATTCTGCTACACTATTTACAATGTTTATATCTGACATAGCTTTTATATACAAGTAATTGTCATTACAATAGGATGAGTCAATCCATGGCATAAGTTGTAATCGAACGTCTTTATACATTTGATAAGATACAATGAAATGAATTTCATCTTCGACAGTCGAGCAGCCCAGATTATCCAGACAATATTTACATGTTCTGTCAGATTTATCTATATTATACCACCTTCCAGTTTCTATTGCTATGTTATGATTCCCACATCTAAATCTGGTTAATGCTATTCGATATTTAGTATTATTAATCGCGGACAAATATTTTTCAGGTTCGAGTATGGACTTAAAATGGCTGTACTGTTCAAGTTTAGAATTGGAAGATACATCGTGTGACCACTGTTGTGAACAGCAATCTATTAATCTTTGCTTAAAGCTTTGCAGAAACATCTGAACATTTCCAACGTATTGTAGATCCCAGACGAGCCCGTATCCATATTTATATAATATACATTTGATGTTTGTGGCCCATGTGACTCTGCCATTATTATCCAATTTTACAAGCATATTATAACAAGCTTTCGGAAATCTATCATTTGACATATATACCAACTTAAACCAGTATTTAATACATTTAAACAAAAAATTTATTAACAATGGGGTTCTACCTAGCTCACCACATACGGCTGCATTACAGGTACTTGAGTTTACATTTAGTATTGATTTACAAAATTGAGTTTGTAGTATTTCTAACGCGTCACGGCGTTTATATCCCCATATTTCCGAGCCATAGCATGCAATTGGAACTATCATTCTATCGAAAAGAAACAAAGCATCAGTGGTATTAATTTTTACTTTACGTATGAAACATAGAAGCATATTTGAAGCTTTTCTAGCTTGCTGTACAAGAGTATTTATAGCCAAGGACCAGCACAATTTTGGACTAAACATGACACCTAGATATTTATAGGAGGATACGGTGTCGGTTTAATGCCGTCAAACCGCCACTGTTCATTTGCTTTCACAATTCCACCCCTCCTAAATACTACAACTTTAGTTTTATTTAAGTTTACTCGCATGCCAAATTTTTTGCAGAAGTCATTTATACAATCAATTTGTGACTGCAGTCTGGACACCGTATCCGCTATACATGAAATATCATCAGCATACATTAAAGATACAATATTATCTATAACTTGATCAACAAAAATTCCTTTACAATTGTAATTATCTAACATTTCTTTTAACTCATTAAGGTAAAGAACAAACAATAGCGGGCTTATCATGCAGCCCTGTCGGGTTACCACTGCACAATCAAAATAATCTGAAAGTCGCATTTTGTTGGCATGTACGCATGATCTAAGATTTGAGTACATCGATCTTATGACCCTGAAGACATTTCCTCTGATTTCGTTTTTGTATAATACATATAATATAAAATGATGTTGGACGCTGTCAAAAGTTTTAGAGAAATTTACGAATAGACAATATATACGACCTCCCTTTTTTGTAAGGTATTATTGTATAAGGGATTGGAGGGTAAAGATTTCATCCACTGTGCTATAACCCTTTCTAAAACCACTTTGACATTCATATAACTTTTGATTAGCCTCACACCATAGGGTTAGACGACGGTTAATGATTTTGGTGAAAAGCTTGCTGGCACAAGCGAAATCCCCCTATAGTTATTTGGGTCCATAGGATTGCCCTTTTTATGTACTGGATGAATGATGGCATCCCCCCAGCTCTTTGGAAAGGTCCCACTGCTTAAGATTTGGTTGAAAATAACATGCAAATAAGGCAATTAGTTTTATTTAAGTTTACTCGCATGCCAAATTTTTTGCAGAAGTCATTTATACAATCAATTTGTGACTGCAGTCTGGACACCGTATCCGCTATACATGAAATATCATCAGCATACATTAAAGATACAATATTATCTATAACTTGATCAACAAAAATTCCTTTACAATTGTAATTATCTAACATTTCTTTTAACTCATTAAGGTAAAGAACAAACAATAGCGGGCTTATCATGCAGCCCTGTCGGGTTACCACTGCACAATCAAAATAATCTGAAAGTCGCATTTTGTTGGCATGTACGCATGATCTAAGATTTGAGTACATCGATCTTATGACCCTGAAGACATTTCCTCTGATTTCGTTTTTGTATAATACATATAATATAAAATGATGTTGGACGCTGTCAAAAGTTTTAGAGAAATCTACGAATAGACAATATATACGACCTCCCTTTTTTGTAAGGTATTTTTGTATAAGGGATTGGAGGGTAAAGATTTCATCCACTGTGCTATAACCCTTTCTAAAACCACTTTGACATTCATATAACTTTTGATTAGCCTCACACCATAGGGTTAGACGACGGTTAATGATTTTGGTGAAAAGCTTGCTGGCACAAGCGAAATCCCCCTATAGTTATTTGGGTCCATAGGATTGCCCTTTTTATGTACTGGATGAATGATGGCATCCCCCCAGCTCTTTGGAAAGGTCCCACTACTTAAGATTTGGTTGAAAATAACATGCAAATAAGGCAATATTACATCGATTGAATTTTTAATTATCTCATTAACAATTCCGTCCGGCCCAGGTGCTTTTGAATTCGGTAAACTGTTGACTGCCAAAAGGATTTCTTTTATGCTTATTTCTATATCTAGACTATCACCCCATTCATTGTTTTGGTCCATACAGTTATTCACTAGGTCAAACACGCCTCGCTCAAAGTCATCGTCTGTCTCGAATTTATTATTTAACAGTTCATCAAAGAAAGTGAACCACTCGGTCACTTGTATTGTTTGTACCCTTTCTTTTCTCAAACATCTGTTGACTTTCTGCCAAATGTTTGCTGTGTTGTCTGATTGATTGATGACTGACTCAGCCAAGCCACGATAGACTGTAGTAACGTGTGTCACTCAGTCTGCAGAGGTGGAAATCAAATGAAAGCTTTTTGTTTTGCCAAGAAAAATTTTATAGCCAGGGTTAAAAAAGAATCGCCATAAAGGAAAAAAAACTATCGCCAAAAATTTCGCCAAATTGAATATTTCATTGTCAAAATTATATTTTTATTGCAATTGGCGGAAATGACGATCGACAGCGTGAGCGCTGGGTACAATCATCATATATGACATAAGCTATGTGAACTTAAAGGAGATAAATCGCTAATATTTGGGGCCTAGAAATTGACACAAATGGGTCGCAAGCCATATAAAAATATAATATGAATGTATATAAACTGATTTACATTCAATCGTTTCCTTTTTTACCCTAATATCAAATCAGTTATGTTTGGCGAAGTACACCAGAAGTTTCAATTAAATCACAATATATATAGCGTCTGGTTATTCCAGTCTACATAGTATTTATTGCGCATGCTCACCGTTTGAGATGTAATGTGGAGTATACCTAGCCTTGTTCTTTGGGTCCCTAGGTGAAATTGAGTGTGGAACGCCGTATGGTACACTATTCGTGTACCAATGGTAAAAAAATCATTTCGTCTTAAATATTTGATATCAGAAGCCTATCTTTTCCTGGTAAGACCACACCATCAATGTTGATTTAAATTGATAAATAATTTGTGTTTTCAACGTCGAAGACTTTCGATGATATTGAGTTAGAGACTTAGCTACTTTAAATAAAACTGCTTTCCGGCAGGACAATGAGCGGCGAACCACTATTTAATTATACAATACCATGTATGTTCTACCGGGACGCTTAATGTTAAAGCCAGTATTTTGTTGACATTCTTTGTGGGATGGGACGTAGTAATCAGGTGACTTTGGGGAGATTTTTTTCAATTGTTAGTGTATTGTTCTCGGAACAATGGATCTATTGTCAGTGTATTGTTCTCGGAACAATGGTTATCGATTTTAAGTGTATTGTTCTCCGAACAATGGTTATCGATTGATTAGTATATTGTTCTCCGAACAATGGTTGATGAAACAATAGATGAATAGTCTTTTGTTATAGTGTCCAGGTGTTTATTCAGCTGTTAAACTCTCTCTGTTTAGTAATGAGAGTATCATTTATTGTTTAATGTTGAATTATTGATTTTGTTTGAGTTTTGTGAATGAATCCTCGTGTCGTCTATATTATACATTCCTCTGTGGGGTGGGTATTTAAAAAAGTGACGGTTCGATTAACCTGTGTTTTCTCCGTATTTAAATGGGGGATTGGGATGGCCTAGTGGCCTAGAGTGCCGCGCTTCGACCTCTAGCTGGCCGGTCACCTCTGGTTTGCGGCTGTGGTTTCGAGCCCTGGTGTGGGCGTATGTGGCATGGAGATAGGGGCGCCTTCTCAACCTCGTGGGTTTCCTCCGGGCACTCCGGTTTCCTCCCACTACTAAAGACCCCTACGCGCAAGCGAATTATTAAAATAAAATTAAACCATGTGTTAGTCCCGAAATGACCTAGTTTGTGTTGAGTGGACGTTAAACCCATTTCTCCCTCTCTCTCTCCCGTATTTAAATATAGAAATGGTTCCAAATTCACGAAATCGTAGTATTGTACACGTTCTCAAGATGTTTGTTGTATTTACTCAACCAGAGTTGAATCTAAATATACTGATGATTTAAAAAACAATATTTATTCATAAAATATCATATAATACATTACAGTTTTAAAGATATGATACAAAAACAAGCTAAAAGCTTATATAAATTTGCTTCATATATGTGTATGTTACTTACTTTTGATATTTCAAGAATTTGATAATGTACTTATTTTTTGACGACGGAATCGTAAATTAATAAAGATAAGTAAATGTACTGATAACACAATTATCAATAAATAAATGGTGTAAAAAAAGACAGATGAAATGGAAAACTCACGCATATTCAATTGTTGTCTTTCATCGTTGATTATTTATCATAGATATCGAAGGTCAATAAATTCTCGAATTATACACTCTTTTTCCGTTGGTTTTTTTTTGTATTATATCAGCAACTTTATCAACTTTATTAACATACACACACCAAGCACTCACTAACACTGACAGATTTAGACAATCACCAAGTGCTACCTCTTACGTTACTCACGCAGACATCACTACTGATCATAAATATCGAAGGTCAATAAATTCTTGAATTGTACACTCTTTTTCCGTTGTTTTTGTTTTTTTTGTATTATATCAGAAACTTTATCAACTTTATTAACATACACACCAAGCACTCACTAACACTGGGAGATTTAGGCAATCACCAAGTGCTACCTCTCACGTAATTCACGCAGACATCACTAATCGTCAGGGTTGTCAGTTAGGGAAACCTTACATTTTTGTCCTGTATGCACCCCATGGATGTTTTTCAGGGGAATCCGGTATTTTTCTAGTAAGATTGGGTGTTTCTACTTTCAATACATATCAAAATTGTCATACTTTTATTGGAAATAACCACCCGATAACTACTTTTTCAGGAGGAAAGTTAAAAAAGCATTGTATTGTACCTGGACAACGAATTGAACCGTGTTAAATACGTCAAACCGATACACGGTAATGATCGAGGTATAGTGACGACTCCACCCCACCACACCACACCCCCATAATTGCAAACGACTTATGCTTTTTAAATGAAATGAAACAGGATTTAGCGTCCTACTGTTATTCATCTATATTTGGGGAGTTTAATGAATATGGGGCATGTGTCGTACATGGGTCGGCTTGGAGGGTAATTTTGGCCCGGACAGCGGTACTATGACTTACGTTTATAATGGATTCTAACCGTCAAGATAAGTTTTTACGTACGCGCTCTATACACGGACGGCCTCGGTTTTTCGACACATCCAAAACAGACAGCTGTACTTGACAGACCCTGCGTCGCGTACCGCGTACCGGGAGAAACCTCGTCGGATATCGGTACTTTCTCGGCCTATAGAGCGATCTTAACCACTCAGATAACGGGGGCACGGACATGCCATGCGGTTTCAAGATGTTTTCGACGTGTACGCGTGGCTATAGGCTCTCGGACTATACAGACACCACATGTTTTTTTATTATGGACCGTTTGGCAGAAAAAGTGGGGAGGGGATCTTCGTAGCCACCGAGAAGTGTATTGCACGCGTGATCGACCCACGTGAATGTGTGATATGACAAAACGATAATACAATTACATGTTACAAGAGACCATCTTCAAAAGGTTAAACTCCCAAAGCCTTTGAAACAATGGTCGCGATAGCTGTTAATAGTTGATTAAGAACATTTTTTTTTAATTTTATTTCAACAGATAAGTATATTACGTATCGAAATAATTATCACTGAAACATAACGCTATATTATCGATGGCTTACTCTAGACTTTTGTCGTTCTTTTGACACGTCAAACAACCAGTTTACCCCCCCCCCCCCAAAAAAAAAATCCAACAAAACAACAACTTACGTTTCGTGTTCTTGGCTACGTGTAGAGTTACATCTTATAATCTATTTTAAAATGAATCGGGGGGGGGGGGGGGTACACTTGGACTGAAAATAGACTGTATAAACTAACCCTGTTTTACAAAGTAGTGGATTTGGATTTGACTATGAATATTCCAGCTGGGATTCCACTAAGACTGTCTTCTACTGTCCTATATACCCTATCTATGCGCTCTACACAGCAGAATGCACGTGCGTAACCTTTGACACTGCATTCGCACTAATTCGGTACGCACTTCCGTTATTCAATAGGAGGTGCCGATCTACATGTACTATACCAACATTTACAACATGGCGCCTTTCTATACCGTTTCCACGTGGGATTACCAGCAATTCCGAGTTTGATACAACAGAGCAAATAACGGGACGAGAATAACTGAGGTCACAGCTATTTCAATGATCTGTAAAATACGAAACCCCCACAGATGTTTGATGTTTATGAAAGAAAAGACTGTCGCTAAAATTATAAAATCTTTATTATTTAAATCAACCATGCACAAATCTTATATAATCAATCGAATCAAATCCTAGTCAAACTGACACTAATACAGTTGAATCTGTACGAGCAGCCACTCCTATTGGGCGACATCTCCTTGTAAGAAGTCACAATAAATTCCCCCCCCCCCCGTAAAACGGTCACTCCTCTAACGCGAACAGCGGTCACTATTTTGCTAATAAATTTAACAAAACATCGCCCATTCAACGACCATTGTTGAATGATATCATCTTGTAGCTATTCCCGTGAGTAGTAATTAATTAACTGAACCCCCACTGATCAGGTAAAAAGAAATGTGAAAATAAGAATTAACCCGGGATTCTCTGTTAATTAATCTTTTGTTTTATTGTACAACTAACCTGAAAACAAAATGAAATGATTACGGAAGTTATGTCCGAGATTAAACGACGGCCAAATTTACCGATGCAAGTACATGTATTGGTGTTTGTTTCCTACGCTATGCATTCACGCGTAATATTAATTGATGTCAGCACAAAAAACACGAGATTTTATTAAGAGGCCGCTCCAGTTAAGCGGTCAATCGTAAAAATTCACTTGGGTGGCTGCTTAATGCAGATTGTACTGTAGACGGTGTCGAAACAACCCTTAGTAACGGGTGTCCGACCAGCTCGATGTCGAAACTATGAAAAATAGAAATCAGCATGGTATTGTATCTGTCCCGTGGATCCAGCAAGAGTTATGAAACTTATGATATACTGAACGATATTAATATTTGGGATGTGTTGCGAACATTTAAAAAGTTCCTCAATAACACCGCCTATATTTCTTACCGTTTACTAAAATACAATATTAGAGCACTGGTTTCTTGTATATACAGTCAAACTGGGGGAAAGTATTGCCATCTTTCTGTTTTGGTTGATTGATCAGAATGTTTGAAAACGTTGACCTATGTTGCGTAACAGATTCGGTGTATATGTTACAGTAAACAAACATAATCAGTAATTATGTATAATTACTGAAATTTTCAGGTATTATGTATAAGAACTGATTCACTCAGTAATTATGTCTAATTACTGAAATTTTCAGGAATTAAGCATATTTACTGAGATGAGCCAGCAATAATTATACTTGTTTACTGAAAATATAAAATAACAGAAAGAAACGTGCACAGTTGGCACAATCTTTATTTTCATCACTCCACATTACAAAATATATGTATTCCTTTAAAAGGATTAAAATATGATAATACATATCAAATCAATAATACTTTTACATGACATATCATATCATGACGAAATTATAACAAATAAAAATATTCGCAAAATATCTATGAGGTTAAATTATTGGATATTATTTATTGCCTGTCTGCCGTTTTTCTTAACTTTATTATTACCCCCTGTACGATCCATATTTACATCCATTACGTTATTAAAATCTCCCCACGATAAATGTTAGAATCATATCCTTCTTCAAGATTTTGCATCAATTCACAGAGACTGGTAAAATATTTATATTGGTCATTATCGGAGATAGGGCTATACGTATTGAGAAGTTTAGCTAGTATCTTAATTACAACAGTAGTATAATATCCGTTTTTATCTATTATTTTTGATAATATATTCTCATTACACGTGTCTCGAAAGAGAATAGCCGTTCCAGCTGAATTACTTCTACAGTAAGAAAAACTTATAGATCCACATGACATCAATTCTAATGACATATCTGTCAAAAGCATATGATACGTATTTATGACATTGAAGAAATCATGGCATTTAAGAATGTTTATTTTTACAAGAAAGATTTGAATGACATCTAGAAATCATGGCATTTAAGAATGTTTATTTTTACAAGAAAGATTTGAATGACATCTAGCATTGCATGCCATTTTTGCTTTGAAACACTTGCAGCGGTTAGATTCGCATCGTTTGGAAGCAGAACAATTGCATCTTACACATCCTTGACCTCCACACACTGAATCCATTGGAGCAGCTTGGCGTAGAGAGACTCTTTGATCAGTGTTAAAGTCATCTACTTCATAGAGCTTTGTAACACAAACATCAAACTGGGTACGGGAATATTTCCCGTTCAGCACTCCACCCTTAATTGCAATTGTGAACATGACCCTCAGACCTAGGCGGGTAAAGATACAAATGCACCTAGAACATATTGCAACAGAAATTATCGGTCTTGGGGAAATTTGGATAATTAACATAAATCCAAGATGGCGACCAGTGGACCAGAGTATCGCCGATATCTCCAAAACGGTTGACTTTAGTGCAAATAAATGTATTACCGATCTATAGGAAATCTATAGAAATTGACACAAGTGGGTCGCAACGCATATAATACTGTAGTATCAATGTATATAAACTGATTTACATTTAATGGTTTCCGTTTATGTTCGGCGAAGTAAGCCGACATTCTCAATCGAATGCAAATTTCTATCGTCTGGCTATTCCAGTCAACATACGCCGTTTGATTTGGTGCAATGTTTCTAGCCTCGTTCCTCGAGTCTCTTGCTAGAACTGGGCCTGAAACGCATTATGGTACACGATTCGTGTACCAATGGTAAAATGTTTATTTTATCTTGAATATTGTATATCAGAAGCCCACATTTTCCCGATAAGATCACAGCATCAATGTTGATTGAAACTGACAAATAATTCGTGTTTTCAATATTTAAGATTTTGGATAATATTGAGTTAGAGACATGGCTACTTTAAGGTTCCCTTGGCAGTTGGGATTCAATATACGAGTTGGCCGTAATGCCGCTGCCCGAGGGAAATATCCCTTATAGCAAATGTATGGCGTATGTCAGTCTTCATTATCCCAGCTGGAACAGAACAGTAGAACGTTAAAACCCATTTCAATTCATTTCATCTATTACCATCTATTAAAAGCCGATAAGAATAAAAATGAAATGAAATAAAATGGGTTTAACGTTCTACTCTTTTGCACCTAACCTGGAATAATTGAAGTAGGTCATACGTCATGAAGTGTGCTGTGAGGGAAATTTTGCCCGGGCAGCGGCGCTACGGCCTACTCTTATCTATATCGCATTCCAACTGGCAAGTGATCTTTAACGTCTAGTCCAATGTGTACACGGGACCGCGGTTTTTCGTCCCATCCGAACGACTAGGCAGCTGTCCTTGCCATGCCATCCTGCATCACTGACAAGGGGAAATCATGCCGTTAAATCGAGATGAACTTTCTCGGCCAATTCAGGGATCGAACATCCCGATCTCCAGGCTAGCGAACCAGCGCCTTATCCACTTAGCCACCGTGACCTGAAAACAAAAATATAGAAAATCGGCATTATTTATATAGAAATATCAATGAAACAGAACACATCTGATGTTTCCAGAGCCAATTTATGAGACCCAAAAAAGAAAATATCGCCCACATCTTCAGAGGAATAAATTATCACTGTTTTGGAGTTTGCATAAGCAGGCGCGGATCCAGGATTTTTTGCAGAGGGGGGGGGGCTAGGTTTGATAATTGCTTAACTAATTGCGCTCAACCGATTAACGGAGTGTTTGGGATCCCTCCCCCAGAAAAATTTGGTAAATTAGATTCAATTTGGTTCATTCTGATGTATTTCCCATTGTCTCCGCCCTAGCAATTCAAAGTTACAACATATTACCCTTTGCTCCAATCTATGCCCCCACCTCCCACACCTTCGACAAAATTCGGGATCCGGGCCTGAGTGGTTCATTGTATCCAGTAGTTTTCCGAGCGCAGTGACAATAAAATTTGATAATGACGTCACAAGAACAACATGATCCCGTCAAAATGACTTTACGACGTTACAATTAGGTGGGAGGAAAAAATGTCGGCATTTTTGAACTCACGAGTATCGATTTCCCATGGGTCGGTAATACATTTATTTGCGTTAAAGTCAACCGTTTCGGAGATTTTGTCGATTTTCTGGTCTCCTGGCGACAATCTTGGATTTAGGATAATTATGCAAATTTCACCAAGACCGATAATGGCCGATTTTGTTATGGGAGTACTAGAGACCACACCGGAACAGTTACCAAAGAAATGATTTCTGTTGCAGTTTGTTCTAGGTCCCCCCCTCTCATATTGCTATCTTTACCCACCTATATAGGAATAGTCACATTGTCTCCAACACTCACAGTACCAAATACACGTTTGCTGCGTATTACCATACGTTGAGCTTGTTCCTATTGAGCTTCTCCAGCACTTTTCCTGTTCTCCAGGAAACAAACACCAATACATGTACTTGCATCGGTAAATTTGGCCGTCGTTTAATCTCGGACATAACTTCCGTAATCATTTCATTTTGTTTTCAGGTTAGTTGTACAATAAAACAAAAGATTAATTAACAGATAATCCCGGGTTAATTGTTATTTTCACATTTCTTTTTACCTGATCAGTGGGGGTTCAGTTAATTAATTACTACTCGCCGGATTAGCGACAAGATGATATCATTCAACAATGGTCGTTGAATGGGCGATGTTTTGTTAAATTTATTAGCAAAATAGTGACCGCTGGCCGCGGTAGAGGAGTGACCGTTGAATAAAGAGATGTAATACTAGAATTTTTACGGGGGGAATTTATTGTGACTTCTTACAAGGAGATGTCGTCCAATAGGAGTGGCTGCTCATACAGATTCAACTGTATTAGGGTCAGTTTGACTAGGATTTGATTCGATTGATTATATAAGATTTGTGCATGGTTGATTTAAATAATAAAGATTTTATAATTTTAGCGGCAGTCTTTTCTTTCATAAATATCAAACATCTGTGGGGGTTTCGTATTTTACAGATCATTGAAATAGCTGTGACCACAGTTATTCTCGTCCCGTTAATAGAAATGACCTATATTATTTTCTCTGTTGTATCAAACTCGGAATTGCTGGTAATCCCACGTGGAAACGGTATAGAAACACGCCATGTTGTAAAGTACATGCAGATCGGCACCTCCTATTGGATAACGGAAGTGCGTACCGAATTGGTGCGAATGCAGTGTCAAAGGTTACGCACGTGCATTCTGCTGTGTAGAGCGCATAGATAGGGTATATAAGGACAGTAGAAGACAGTCTTAGTGGAATCTCAGCTGGAATATTCATATATTTAGCTCTGCGATAAGCATTCCCAAGGCCAAGGGACATTCGGTCTCTGTTGGCTACCGAGTTCCGCTGGAATGATCACTCATTTCGCTCGGGGCAAGCAAGTTCTCTGGAGTAGAGTTTGGTAGCGTGCGAGAGAGACTCTGGTGGTTGGCAAGTTCCGCGGGAATGATTAATCATTTTACTCGGGACAAGCTGGATCTCCGGAGTAGAGTTTAGTTTTGTCGTAGATGGTTTGAGTTATGAGTTTCTAGTTATTTTTAGGGTTTCCAATTGGGGATGTAAGATTTGTTGTTTCCCTCTGTGCGAATATAGTAAGTTCGGGCTGAGGCAGACATAGAGCCGTGTTGTATATGTATATATTTATTTAGAGTTAAGAGTTTCTAAATTGTGGCTTCGTTTGGCTGAGGTATGTTTTGTTGCTTTCCTCTGTGCGAATATTGTAAGTTCGGGCTGAGGCAGGCGCTAACTCTTGTTTATAATTTTGTTTAGTATAAGTTGATTCTTGAGACTTTGTTTGAAAGTTACGAGATTTGACATTGGCGGAATTTCCGTTTTGGTTCTGTAAAGGGACATAGTAGAAGAGCTTGGTGCGAGGATTTCTATTTCAGCTAGTTAACCATTGGAGAGAAGAGGACCAGCCACTCGGACGCGCGTATCGGTCAAAATCTTCTGTAATTAATGAAATAAAGCTTTTGAAACTCAATAAAAGTGTTTTCTTTGACTTCAGTCCATGTGGGAAACCTGACATCCTTTGTACGAACCGGGACTTCCGGTTTGCATAAGAGCCGGTCACTTCCGACGCTCAATTGCAAATCGCTAACAACCCGTCCTGTTACACATCTGTTTTACGCACATCAGTCTTTGTTAAGTGTAAGTCTTTATATGGATTTATACCTGGTGTAGGCCTACATGTAGTTACATATAAAATTATGCGTTCTTATACATATTTCATTTCTTGATGAATACAACGTGTTTAACACTTCGTTCCAATTTAATTATCTGATATTCTAATTTCCACTGTCTAATGTCAGAGCCTGCTAAGAAACCACAGGTTTCTGTGATTGTTAATCCAGCCTTTGTTTTACAATACCGTCGATTCATGCACGCTTTTCACACGGAATTGTCCTTTGATTTTGTCAGGCGACACACAGTTAGATCTGCTCTTTTATGTTGACAGGCGGGGAACCGTTAAATCATGCTCCAATGGATTAGCTGATATAGTTGGTTGGAGAGAGAGAGAGAGAGAGAGAAATGAGGTTTAACGTCCACTCGACACAAACTAGGTCATTTTGGGACTAACATATGGTTTCATTTTATTTCAATAATTCGCTTCCGCGTAGGGGTGGGAGGAAACCGGTGTGCCCGGAGGAAACCCACGAGGTTGAGAAGGGGCCCCTATCTCCATGCCACATACGCTCACATCAGGGCTCGAAACCACAGCCGCAAGCCAGAGGTGGCCGGCCAGCTAGAGGTCGAAGCGCGGCACTCTAGACCACTAGGCCATCCCAACCCCCCTAGTTGGTTGGAATTTGGCAATTGTTACAGTTTATTCAAATCAGTCAGGGGTTGAAATGTTTGTAAACTTTTAGAAATATTCTTTTACTTGTCACTTGGTCATTTCAAATTGACGCCTTTGATTTTCGTTTTTAATTTTAATAATAAAAAAAACTAGACCTGCAAGCAGCACTGAACCGGCTTTCAGGAATCAGAGAGGAAGTACATGAATGTCAAAAAATAGCCCAGCAACACTGAACAGGACGTGTGTCATACGAAAGTCCATTCACTGGACTATGCGAGTGACTTTAAATTTATACGCAGTGTTTAAGGTCATAAGACGAAGAATCCTAAAGATTTTCAGCGAATTCCGCTAATTACTGCCAGAGTTATGGCTCTTGATCATTTTAAAATATCTTGTGGATGATCTACAGGCTAAAGTTATCAACCGATTGATAAACAGTTTAAGGTCTTAAGACGAGTAAGTATATTTATTTTCAATGAATCTTGATAACATGAACAGCTACACGTAAATCCATGATATTAAATTTTCGTATAGTAAACGTTGGCATGGGGCAAAACGTTATGAAAACCAAACCAATTCTGATGATTTTCGGATAATTGCTTAATGACTTGTTAATCATATTGTAGTGTATTATAAATGTTTCATTACCGAAAAAGTAAAAATATGTGACAACTCATGTTGACTGCCCCAACGATTTAGCTGCTCACGATTTTTGCAAGAGTACCATTATTAATATTATTAGAATATGAAATGTAATTCTTTCATAGATTTGGCGCCCTTAAAAGGCCGTTTTTGTTTGTTTGTTTTTTAAAAAAGCGTCTACACCATACTTCTTATCTGCGCTCTCAACTCTAAAACCATTTCAGCCTTCAATCGAGCGTATTCATAATAGGCATCGCGTAGTCCTACCATAACTCGTATCCTTATATTTATGCTGTATCTAAACGAGTGTTGGTTGTTTCGTCTAGCACGTTGTTGCCGAACTCCATATTGTCGTATTTTGGTATTCAGCAAAATAACCTGTTCGCATGCCCTTCGAAAGTGTCTCTCTGCAGAAAATAGCATCTCCTCAGTTCTAGACAACGAATCCATTGCTCTGCTTGCTGAACATTTACTTACTTAAGCTGGTGGTTTTATGTCCGCTTCCACATACACGTAAGTGATATCGCTGAACATTGGAACTGGAACTGGAATGGTATGTTTAACGTCCGCTTCCACTAATGTGATATCGCAGACTAATCGCTGAACATTGGAACTGGAATGGTATGTTTAACGTCCGCTTCCACTAATGTGATATCGCAGACTAAATCGCTGAACATCAGTGGGGTTGATTTATATACACTATTTGAAAGGTGTAGACACGTGATTAGTGACATAAGGTTAGGGCTAAGGATTGGATATTCGCTAATTAAGAAAAAAAACAAAGAAAGACATGTAAAAATGGTTCACTTGCCTAATCAGCAAATTTTTACCATTTAGATGTCATAAGATCGACCATTGATCAGGATATACAATAATACTTTAGTTGTTTTGATTCGGTGAAATCTGACATAAGGTTAGGGCTAAGGATTGGATATTCGCTAATTAAGAAAAAAAACAAACAAAGACATTTAAAAATGGTTCACTTGCCTAACCAGCAAATTTTTACCATTTAGATGTCACAAGATCGTCCATTGATCAGGATATACATTAAGACTTTAGTTGTTTTGATTCGGTGAAATCTGGCATAGTAATCACTTTTTTATTTACTTTTTACGGTTTTATGTCAAAAATATAGGACTGCTTCCGGTTTTTGGATCATTGTCGGGATAGTTTTAACAAGTTGTTCAGATACTTAACTTTCTGTCACAGAAGTGTCAGAAACATCTATTCAGTAGTTTTTTTGTAAAAAAGGATAAATAAAAAAACAGTTTCAATAATTTAACGATAATACTTTAATAATATACAATAATACTTTAGTTGTTTTGATTCGGTAATCACTTTTTTTTTCGCAAGATCACCATTTTTTTTAAAAACTTTTTACGGTTTTATTTAAAAAATATAGGATATTTTTTCGACTACTTCCGGTTTTTGGATCATTGTCGGGATAGTTTTAACTAGTTGTTCAGATACTTAACTTTCTGTCACAGAAGTGTCAGAAACATCTATTCAGTATTTTTAAACTTTTTTCAAAGATTGAGGCCATTTTTGGCCCCATTATATTATTTCAAACCTTTTCCTTTTGGATTCACGCCACAGACCACCGATAGAACTCTGCGTTAAAAATGTTTCAGAGAAAAGGGCGTGTAAAAAGGCTCCAAAAACGGAAAATACTAGATTTTCGGCGTACCATAATTTATTTTCTAACCACCGAAATCGTACCATTCAGATGATAGTCTATTAATGGGGCTATCCAAAGACACTTTACTTTTTTAGGTCAGGTAATATCTGACAGTGAAATTCACCTTTTCGCAAGAGCTCACATTTTTTTAACCTTTTCTGTCACTTTTTGAATACTTCCAGTATGGTGATTATTTTCGAGATAGTTTTAACAACCGGTTTGGACAATTAAATAACCGCAGGGCTCTGTAAGGATGTATTACATTATCTAATCAGATGAAATACACCTGCGAAATCCTATGTTCAAAAGTGCCAAAAATGCAAAAATATCAAAATATCGAAAATTAAATTTCATTATTTCAATACATATTATATATCGTTAGAATCGGATTTAGGTCAGCTATCCGAATTTGTAACCATTTTTTGAAAACCTTTAAAAATAAAAAAAAAATAGAGCATTTTCAAAAAAATTACGATTTTTCGACTTTTTTCGATTTTCAGTCCCTTTTATATCCTATTCCAGGATGGCTTGATGCAAAATACCTCCGAAAGGACTCTCGGTAGAAAAAAATTAAAAAAACAATTGTTGGTTAATTTTTCGAGATACAGGCATCCAAAAACGCTCCAAATCAGAAAATACTTGATTTTCAGCGTGCCATATTTTGCTTCCTGCTCATCGTATCCGTACGAATGGGGTATCATACGATACTGCAATTCTCATGCAACTCAACCATACCTTGATCGTTTTAAACCGTTGATATCGGACAGCGAAATCATGTTTATCTCAAAAGCATTCATTTTTTGCATTTTTTTCAAAATACCGGACATTATTTCGACTACTTCCGGTGTATAGATGTTTGTCGAAATAGCTTTAAAAGTTTGTTTTGAACTATAACTTCATGTTCCAGAAGATTCAGAAACGTCGATTCGGTCGTAAAACGAAACTCGAGCTCACAAAATGGACAGAAAATTTGAAAAAAAATTCGAAAAATAAAGGGCGATAACTCGGAATAAAACTTATATTTCTGGAATCGGATGGTTTTTAGGTATCCAAAAATTGTCTCTTAAGCAACATTTTTCATTTTTCGATCGCAAGAAGTAAGCGATGAAGTTTCGAAATATCGAAATTTTCAACTGCTATCGTCCGAGAAAAGACTCAGGGTTTCCGAAAATGTCATTTGTATGAAAATAGGTACAGAATTGACGAATCTACAGCCGTTTTTTAATTTTTTGACACCGCACGAAATTCGGAGAAGTTTCAAAAATAGTTTATCAAGTAGCCAACACATGGTTTCCCGATAGAGAATTAGGTCCCAGATCGGTATCTGTTACAGGCTACTGAACCGGCTTTCAGGAATTAAGAAGGTAAAAAACTTAAAAAGTGACCCTGGGAAAACTGGCTAGGGGTCTTTAGCAGTGGGAGGAAAACGGAGTGCCCGGAGGAAACCCACGAGGTTGAGAAGGCGCCCCTATCTCCATGCCACATACGCTCACACCAGTGCTCGAAACCACAGCCACAAGCCAGAGGTGACCGGCCAGCTAGAGATCGAAGCGCGGCACTCTAGACCACTAGGCCATCCCCCCACACTTTTATAAACCAAAAACCTTGAAAAGTGACTTATAAAAGATCGCCTATTTCTCTGTAACCGTACAAGTTAGAAACCATTTTGTGGTATCTGTATGGTCGTATGGCTTCATTCTATTCGTTGATGGGAATCAAATATCATAATTTTAAAAATATTAAAAGGCAGACTCATTTGAATAAGATATTTTTTTTAGGTTAAAAATACAGTTTTTGCCCAAATGACGTCATTTCCGGTCACTGTGAAAATGTAAAATTGGCTTGACCTAGTCCAAATTGGCATTAGGCATCAAATGGAAAAAAAATATTGCAAATCGAACTAGATCTGCTACTGACCCATGCAGATATGAAAGCTTTCATATTCACAGTCACTTCCTGTCACACGTCATGGGTCATATGAATAATCCGAACAAGAAAAAAAAATCATTAAAATCGATCACAATCTAGTGAAGTTAATGCGATTTTTCACTTGTAAAGAACTTTGTCGGTACGAAAAACATTAAAGGCAAAATTCGAATTTTTGAAGTATTCAAATACTAAAAACTCGACCGTATCCCGGCTATCCTGAAATGTACTAATTTCAGACATAGGAGACGCATTGAACGTACTATGCCCTATTGTGTTTGTTTACAAGTCCGTAAATGTCGATTTTTCACTATGTTTCACATTCACTTAAAAATGGTGACTACCAGTTGACCTAAATCAAAATTCTATTCCGAACCCTTTTTAGGCCTTCCTTCAAGGATTCCGAAAATATAACTCCCAAGTCTGTAAGTAAAATAGCAAAAAAGCCTTACGGACTTTTCACGCTTCAAGATGGTGGCACTTCCGGTTCGATCGACAAACTTCATATTTTGTGTACAAATCAGTAATTACTTATCTAGTATCGAAAAAAAATTAGGTCATTCTGACCAATATTTCGTTGATTTTTCTTGAAAACTTTGATCCTTAATTTCGTCAAGGGGAGATAATTTAGAAAATTTCTAATCATATTTTTGTAGTCGCATCGGTAAGATCTACTTATATACTAAATTTCATGAAAATCGTACAATTATTAAAGAAGTTGTCACATTGGTCTAAACTTCCGGTTCGAAATCACAGTGACGAATTTTCGAAATTCGAAAATGTGAAACTGCTGATGAAAATGATTTTTTTTCAAGGTATTTAAAGAAAAAAGAATTAGTAAAATTGGGTCAAAAAACAATAAAGTTACGACTATGCATTGTCCATTTTGTCGTTCGTAAATTTCGGTGATTTCGGCTTCGTAAAACGTTTTGAAAATATATTTAATCAACAGCTACCACCCATTTTTCAGGGGATAGGTAAAAGTTTCAGAAAGATCCTATGGTTAGATTCTGAGAAATCCGATTTGTGGATAAAACACACACACACAAAAAAATAACAATAAGTAGATCAGCTAAGCAGATATTAAAGCTTTCATATTCACGATCAGTTCATGTCGCATCTCATGAGTTATATAAAGAATGTTAAAAAGGAAAAAGAATTAATAAAATCTGCCAAAAACTCGCCGAGTTATAACGAGAAACAATTCAACCGGTTCAAATTCTACCTTAATTAAAAACACTCGTTCGTAAAATCCGGTGATTTCGAATGCTTAAAACGTTTTGAAAATATATTTAATCAACAGCCACCACCCATTTTCGAGGGTAGGTAAAAGTTTCAGAAAGATCCTATGGTTAGATACTGAGAAATCCGATTTGTGGATAAAACACACACAAAAAAAAAAATAATAATAGAAATAACTAGATCTACTAAGCAGATATTAAAGCTTTCATATTCACGGTCAGTTTCTATAGCATCTCATGAGTTATATAAAGAATCTTAAAAAGGAAAAAGAATTAATGAAATCCGCCAAAAACTCACCGAGTTAAAACAGGAAACAATTCAACCGTTTCAAATTCTACCTTAACTATTAACAGAGGTGTTTTGTTCCAATGTGATCAGTCAAATTGCTTATTGCTCCTAAATCTACACAGAAATTCTCAACATCAAACTTATTCAAGGTAATGACATAATGAATCTATATTTGGAATTTTGTCACTCTCACTTCATTATAACCAAAGTTACCGTGCCCCAAAGTAGTAACCAATCACTATCACTTAATCAGAACTAATGTTATTGTGTGTCGAATCATCAACCAATCATATTGCTCATCTCTGCTCACCCAACGCCGAAAATGCTGATATTCGAACTTCATCAAGACATTGTCCTAGTTAATGCCTATACCAGGTTTGAACATTGTACCCCAATTAGAAGAAGAGTTATTGTGTTCCAGAGTCATCAAGGTATTGGCCTAATAAACACCTACACCAAGTCTAGCTGAATTAGAGAGTTATTGTGTCCCAAACTAGATCATTTCGGGACTAACATATAGTTCGATGTTATTTCAATATTTCGCTTGCGCGTAGAGATCTTTAGCAGTGGAAGGAAACCGGAGGAAATGAAGAAAACCCACCAAGTTGGACAGGCGACATTACTCCTTGTCAGGTACAACCGGAGATTCGAAAACACGCTAGCTGACTCAATGACATGCTTTATGATACAGCGCGCGCGTGCTAACCATTCAGCCACCCAACTCTCCTTTGAAATCAGACACGTGCAATATGTCATATAAGAAGAATAACAAGTCGCTCACATACAAAATGGTGAATTAATGAACTTAGGTCCAAAGGTTGAGCTACTGTTTTAGACGTTAAGGGTTGTTCATAGTTAAATGAAAGTTTAATTTTTATTAAGACGAACGTCTACCTATAAAATTAGAATTTAATAATATTAAAATAAAGTTTTAAATTAAGAATAATTAATTATTGGTCTGATGCAATGTTTTGATTTGACGGATGAAATGTACGATGGGTGTACACACTAAGTGGCTAAGGCGTTGGCCTGCTAGCCAAGAGGTCGGGTCTTCGATCCCTGCATTGGCCAAGAAAGTTCATCTCGATTTTCTAGGGTGCCCTCCCACCACCGTGTACACATTGGAGTGCACTTAAAAGATCCCTTAACAGTTAGAATTCGATACTGTTGAATAAGCTCTATACGATGACTAAATGCGCAGATTGTAGCCACCCACACTGCATGTTTTGCTTACCAATGAAAGGGTGCCGTTTTCAATTTTCGATCCTTTTATTCTTCTACTACTCCTGATATTTTGGACTGTTGATCGGTGGTTTCATATAATAGACTATCGATAAGACTCTTTGTAGAAGAAGTTCCCAAAAAATATTATGTTGACTTTAAGAGAAAAGGACCTTTAAAAATGCTCCAAATCGTAAAAATATCACTTTTTGGATTTTCGACCTCTTTTTTTTTCTGCTATCCCTGATATTCAAAAAAATGATACAATGATTTCACACATCAGGCTAGCTATTAGACTCTCTATATTGACAAGAGTTTCACCGCCCTCCCTTCATTATAACCGAAGTTATCGTGCCCTAAGGAATCAACAAATCAGCATGTTTATCTCTGCTTACCCTAGGCAGAAAATGCGCATCTTTTAACTCAATCATGGCATTGACCTAGTGAATGTCTACATCAAGTTTGAACATTCTATCTGAATTAGAAGGAGAGTTATTGTGTTCCAAAGTCCCGGCCCTTCAAATTGCTTCTATTTTTCATTTTCAATTCAAAATGGTGACCATCACGTGACCGAAATCAAAATTCTGATCCGATAGATTTTTAGGCATTCCTTCAAGGATTCCGAAAATATAACTCCGGAATCTGTAAGTAAAATAGCAAAAAAGGCTTATTGATTTTTCACTTTTAAAGACGGTGGCACTTCCGGTTCGATCCACAAACTCCATATTTTGTGTACGAATCAGTAATTACTTGTCTAGTATCGAAAAAAAATTAGGTCATTCTGAGCTATATTTCTTTGATTTTTTTGAAAGATTTGATCCTTAATTTCGTCAAGGGGAGATAATTTAGAAAATTTCTAATTATATTTTTGAAGTCACATCGGTAAGATCTACTTATATACTAAATTTCATGAAAATCGTACAACTATTAAAGAAATTATCAAATTGGTCTAAACTTCCGGTTCGAAATCACAGCGACGAATTTTCGAAATTCGAAAATCTGACACTGCAGATTTAAAGAAATTGTCTCATGGTACT
The DNA here is from genome assembly GCA_036850965.1 of Patella caerulea. Taxonomy (NCBI): domain Eukaryota; kingdom Metazoa; phylum Mollusca; class Gastropoda; family Patellidae; genus Patella; species Patella caerulea. Next base: position 14,494,062 of record JAZGQO010000015.1, on the reverse strand, counting down.
CAACGAAAAAAGATTTAGTAAAAAAGGTCAAATAGTCACAAAGTTAAAGCGTTGTAGGTCAAATGCATTCGTTCGTAAAATTCTATTTAAAAACTTCACTTGCGCGTACGGGTCTTTAGCCGTGGGAGGAAACCGAAGGACACGGAGAAAACCCACGAGGTTGGACACCATACTCCATGTCACGTGCAACCTGGAAATCGAAACGACGCCGGTTGACCCAATGACAGACGTTAAGATAAAGCACGCGTATGCTAACCATTCAGCCATTCAGCCTCCCTAAAATCGGGAAATTGCTGACTTATAGCAAGAAACATTTCAACCGGGCGAAATTTTCTGTTTTAACAGTTTAATTTGCACGGTACTTTAATTACCAACCGATTATTACAAAACTTTTGAAAATAAACCCCAACTGACCAGCTTAATCGTATGCAATAAACGTTTGGCCTGAATTGAAAGTTCTGCACCGAGAAAGTTCATCTCGATTTTCCGGCGTGGTTCCCCCTTGTCAGTGAGGCAGAACGGAGGGCCTGACAAGGACAGCTGTCTAGTCGTTCGGATGGGATGAAAAACCAAGTTCTCGTGTACACATTGGAGTGCACGTAAAATATCCCTAAGCAGTTGGAATAAGCTCTATACGATGACTAAATGTGCAGATTGTAGCCACCACGTTGCATGTTTTGCTTAACAATGACAGGGTGCCGTTTTCAATTTTCGATCCTTTTATTCTTCTACTCCTGATATTTTGGACTGTTGGTCGATGGATTCATATAAAAATGTGCAGATTGTAGTCAACCACGCTGCATGTTTTGCTTAACAATGAAGGGGGGTCATTTTCAATGTTCGATCCTTTTATTCTTCTACTCCTGATATTTTGGACTGTTGATCGAAGTTTTTATATAAATGACTAGCCATAAGACTCTGGTGTTGTTGTTGACGATCAAGGGGCATAACTACATTTGGGGGGGGGGGGCGGCTCTCATTGATCGACAAAATGGTTATATGACTTGATTGTAACGTCATCTAATTAGTAAAATAATATGTATAACAAAAAAAAACGTAACATCAATAAATTTAGCACTTTCAAACACTCCCCAGTCAGAGCCGCCCCCAAAAATGTAGTTATGCCCCTTGATCGTCAACAACAACAACAGCAACAGCAGACATGACATTGCGGCTTGTGAAAATCTAATCTCAACTATCTGTTTATTGCATAATATTATTTATAAACTATCTGTTTATTGCAGAGTATTAGTTATAATTACACTGGACATTATGCTGCCATAACTTTTTTGGTGATTTACATATATGTGTAAGATATTCACAAGAAGACGTGGAAAAAATAATAATTATATGAAGAAGACAGTAGTTTGTGTTGCTGATTTGTTTTGCTTGAAAATTTCACGTCGGGGTAAGTCATCTTTTTGTATCTTTTGTTTTAGGGTAAAGCTTAGGCTATATTGTAGTAGACGCGGTTCTTATAAATATTTACAGGCTTACCTGATCAGACATTTTGCAATCTTCAATAATTTGGTATACTGTTGGGAAAAATAGAGCAATCACTAGTGAAGCGTAAAACCGGATGTGTACAGGTGGCTGATAAGCAACAAACTGGAAGTGAGATTGGCTAACCTTTCCAAGTCATAAGCCCCCATGTCCGCCATATTTATTTCACATATTGGAAACAAGTATGTCGGCTGGAGGCGTTAACTTTTTTTTATTTAATTATTTCGGTATTTTTGTAACCGGAGTTCAGCTTTAACGATTAAAAGAGTGCTGTTTTCGATCCCTTCGTTCTTACACTCCTGAAATTTTGGACTGTTGATTGATGGTTTCATATAAAAGACTACCGATAAGACTCTTAGAAGAAGTTTCCCAAAAATATTATGTTGACTTTAGAGAAAAAGACATTTAAAAATGCTCCAAATTGTAAAAAATACGACTTTTTGGATTTTCGATCTCTTTTTTACGGCTACCCCAGACATTTAAAAAAGATAGGTTGCCAGGCAACGAAACTTACGCCCACAACAGCTAAGTCGTCCGGGCAGTCAACAAGGGTTGTCGCATATTGTTTCTTTTATCAGTAAGGAGAACATTTACAACACATGATAATGTTATTACGAGTAATAGCCCATTAAATAATTATCAGAAATGATTAGAATAGTTTTGATGGTTTGTCTCAAGGCCTTTGTCCACAAGATATTTCAAAGTGATCAAGTGCCAGAAATTATCAGATATCACTGAAAATCAAATTTTATAAATTTAAAGTCAATCGGATATTAACTTTAGCCTCTAAAGCGTTCACAAGATTTTTCAAAGTAATCAAGGGTCATAACTCTGGCAGTAATTATCAGATATCACCGAAAATCAATAGGCTTCGTCGTCTCATGACCTTAAACACTGTGTATAAATTTAAAGTCAATCGGATATTAACTATAGCCTCTAGAGCGTTCACAAGATTTTTTAAAGTGATCAAGGGTCATAACTCTGGTAGTAATTATCGGATATCGACGGACCGACAGACGGACGGACGGGGGCGATGGCAATTTACGACCACATTTCCATGTGGGCGTATAAAAATGATACACTGATTTCACACAACAGGCTAGCTATTAGACTCTCGATTGACAAGAGTTTCATCACCCTCCCTTCATTATAACCAAAGTTATCGTGCCCTAAAGAAACAACAAATCAGCTTGCTTATCTCTGCTTACCCTAAGCAGAAAATGCTCATCTTTGAACTCACTCAAGACAGTGACCTACTGAACGTCTACACCAAGTTTGAACATTCTAGCTTAATTAGAAAGGGAGTTATTGTGATCCACATTCTCGGCCCTTCAAATTGCTTCTATTTTTCACTTTCACTTTAAAATGGCGCCCATCACGTGACCGAAATCAAAATTCTGATCCGATAGATTTTTAGGCATTCCTTCAAGGATATCCGGAAATGTAACTCCCATGTCTGTAAGTAAAATATCGCAAAAGCCTTTGTGATTTTTCACGTTTCAAGATGTCGGCACTTCCGGTTCGATCCACAAACTCAATATTTTGTGCACGAATCCGGAATTACTTGTCTAGTATCTAAACAAAAAATTAGGTCATTCTGACCTATATTTCTTTGATTTTTTTGAAAAATTTGATCCTTAATTTCGTCAAGGCGAAATAATCTAGAAAATTTCTAATTATATTTTTGAAGTCACATCGGTAAGATCTACTATATACAAATTTCATGAAAATTGTACAACTATTAAAGAAGTTGTCAAATTGGTCTAAACTTCCGGTTCGAAATCACAGCGACGAATTTTCGAAATTCGAAAATCTGACACTGCAGATTTAAAGAAATTGTCTCATGGTACTCAACGAAAAAAGATTTAGTAAAATAGGTCAAATAGTCACAAAATTAAAGCATTGTAGGTCAATGCATTCGTTCGTAAAATTCGGTGATTTAGGATACGTAAAACGTTGTGAAAATATATTTAATCAACAGCCACCACCCATTTTTGGGGGGTAGGTAAAAGTTTCAGAAAGATCCTATTGTTAGATTCTGAGAAATCCGATTTGTGGATAAAACACACGCACAAAAAAATAATAATAATTGAAACTAGATCTGCAAAGCAGATATTAAAGCTTTCATATTCACAGTAACTTCCTGTCACATGTCAAGATGGTCATGTAAATAATCTCACCAAGAAAAAAAAATCATTAAAATAGCGAAGTTTTTATGATTTTTCACTCGTAAACAACTTTATCGGTACGAAAAACATCAAAGACAAAATTCGAAAATGTGGTATTTTCAAATAACAATATTTCGACCCTGATCCTGGCTATCCAGAAATGTATTCATTTTGGAAATAGGAGACACATTCTCCAAGCTACGGCCTATTGCTTTCATTTACGTGCTCGTTAATGTCGAATTTTCACCTTTTCTCACATTCAGCTCGAAATGTTGACCATCACGTGACTGAAATCAAAATTCTGATACCATAGATTTTTAGGCATTCCTTCAAGGATTCCGAAAATGTAACTCCCATGTCAGTAAGTAAAGTATCCCAAAAGCCTTAATGATTTTTCACGTTTCAAGATAGCGGCACTTCCGGTTCAAGTCACAAACTCAATATTAAATATTGGGTGTACGAATCAGTATTTACTTATCTAGTATCCAAATACAAAATCAGGTCATTCTGACCTATATTTCTTCGATTTTTTTTAAAACTTTGATCCTTAATTTCAAAAAGGGGAGATAATTTTAAAAATTTCTAATGACATCTTTAAAGTTACATCGGTAAGATCTACTTACATACTAAATTTCATGAAAATCGTACAACTATTAAAGAAGTTCTCAAGTTGGTTTCAACTTCCGGTTCGAAATCACAGCGACGATTTTTCGAAATTCGAAAATCTGAAACTGCAGTTGAAAATGATTTTTGTCAAGGTACTCACAGAAAAAAGAATTAGTAAAATGGGTCAAATAGTCACAGAGTTACAGTAATGCAGGTCAAATTCATTCGTTCGTAAAATTCGGTGATTTCGAAGGCTTAAAACGTTTTGAAAATATATTCAATCAATACTCACCACCCATTTTTGGTGGGGTAGGTCAAAGTTTCAGAAACATCCTATTGTTATATTCTGAGAAATCGGATTTGCAGAAAACACATGTTGATTTTACGAGAAAGACCTTTAAACATGCTTCAAATTGTAAAAATACGACTTTTTGGATTTTCAATCTCTTTTTTTCGGTTACCCCGGACATTTAAAAAAAGATAGGCTGGCACTGCCAGGCAGGATACGCCCACATTTTCGAGAGATGGACAGAGAACAAGCAATACCGAAAGTGATTTTTCCTACATCTTTAAGTCCTGTATTTCATACTGTATTGGGAGCAGCCATTTAGTTGGTCAGTTCCAGTCTGATATTAATGAAATTCGAAACCGACAATGATTATGGTGTGACGGTACACAACCTAGAAATGTGACTTTTCATCAAAATCGGATAAGAATTGTGACCTGTAGAGAGTCCACAACCATGATATACCATATTTTTACACTATTCGCGTACAAACGGCGACCATTTCGTCCGGCAATTTAGGTACGATTTTCACGAAATTAGAACTCAACCTTCCTCATCAAAATCGAATTAAAATTGTGACCCATACAGGGTCCACAACCATGATATATCATTTTTTTGAACAGTATTTGCGTACAAACGGCGGCCATTTTGTCTGTCAATTTTGGTCCAATTTTCCCGAAATTCTAACTCAACCTTCCTTACAGTGTAACTGTGATATAATCAAACGTGTTTTTAAATTGGATAATAATTGTGATCTCCAGAGGGACCACAAGCTAAAGAAAGGGGGATTTTGCGTATAACCAGGGGCCATAATTCAGGAAGTTACGATCCGATATGCGCAAATATCGAAAAGAACCAAGATCTTTGGGTTATAACCATGAATTTCAAGTTTCATCAAAATCGAATTAATATTGTGACCTTTACAGGGTGCACAACCTTGATATACCATTTTTTAACAGTATTCGCGTACAAACGGTGGCCATTTTGTATGGCAATTTTGGTCTGATTTTCCCGAAATTCGAACTCAACCTTCCTTACGGTGTAACGGTAATATAATCAAACGTTTTTTTAAATCGGATAATAATTGTGACCTCCAAGCTAAAAAAAGGCGATTTTGCGTATAATCAGGGGCCATAATTCAGGAAGTTACGATCCGATATGCGCAAATATCGAAAGGAAGCAAGATCTTTGGGTTATAACCTTGAATTTCAAGTTTCGTCAAAATCGAATCAAAATTGTGACCTCCACAGGGTCCACAACCTTGTCATACCATTTTTTAACAGTATTCGCGTACAAACGGCGGCCATTTTGTATGGCAATTTTCGTCCGATTTTCCCGAAATTCGAACTCAACCTTCCTTAGGGTGTAACGATGATATAATCAAACGTTTTTTTAAATCGAATAATAATTGTGACCTCCAAGCTAAAAAAAAGGCGATTTTGCGTATAATCAGGGGCCATAATTCAGGAAGTTACGATCCGATATGCGCAAATATCGAAAAGAACCAAGATCTTTGGGTTATAACCATGAATTTCAAGTTTCATCAAAATCGAATTAAAATTGTGACCTTTACAGGGTGCACAACCTTGATATACCATTTTTTAACAGTATTCGCGTACAAACGGTGGCCATTTTGTATGGCAATTTTGGTCTGATTTTCCCGAAATTCGAACTCAACCCCTCCTTACGGTGTAACGGTAATATAATCAAACGTTTTTTTAAATCGGATAATAATTGTGACCTCCAAGCTAAAAAAAGGCGATTTTGCGTATAATCAGGGGCCATAATTCAGGAAGTTACGATCCGATATGCGCAAATATCGAAAGGAAGCAAGATCTTTGGGTTATAACCTTGAATTTCAAGTTTCATCAAAATCGAATCAAAATTGTGACCTCCACAGGGTCCACAACCTTGTCATACCATTTTTTAACAGTATTCGCGTACAAACGGCGGCCATTTTGTATGGCAATTTTCGTCCGATTTTCCCGAAATTCGAACTCAACCTTCCTTAGGGGTGTAACGATGATATAATCAAACGTTTTTTTAAATCGAATAATAATTGTGACCTCCAAGCTAAAAAAAAAGGCGATTTTGCGTATAATCAGGGGCCATAATTCAGGAAGTTACGATCCGATATGCGCAAATATCGAAAGGAAGCAAGATCTTTGCGTTATAACCATGAATTTCAAGTTTCATCAAAATCGAATCAAAATTGTGACCTCCACAGGGTCCACAACCTTGATATACCATTTTTTAACAGTATTCGCGTACAAACGGCGGCCATTTTGTATGGCAATTTTGGTCCGATTTTCCCGAAATTCGAACTCAACCTTCCTTAGGGTGTAACGGTGATATAATCAAACGGTTTTTTAAATCGAATAATAATTGTGACCTCCAGAGGGACCACAAGCTAAAAAGGGTGATTTTTCGGACAATCAGGGGCCATAATTCAGGAAATTACATTCCGATAGCCGCAAATATCGAAAGGAACCAAGATCTTTGGGTTACAAACATGCATGTCAAGTTTCATCAAAATCGGTTCAAATTTGTGAACTCTATAGGGTCCACAAGCTAAAAACGTGATTTTTCGTACAATCAGGGGCCATAATCCATGAAGTTTTGATCCGATACATGCCAATATCGAAAGGAACCGATATCTTTTGGGGATAAACCTATATTTCAAATTTCGTCAAGATAGGTTGCCAGACAACGAAACATACGCCCACAGCAGCTAAATCGTCCGGGCAGTCAACAAGGGTTGTCGCATATTTTTACTTTTTTTTTGGTAATGAAACATTTGTAATATACTAAAATCTGAGTAACAACTCATTATGTAATTATCAGAAAATCATGAGAATTTGTTTGCTTTTTATAAAGTTTTGCCCCACGCTAACAATTAGTATAGGAAACATTTAATATCATGGATTTAGCTGTTCAGTTATCAAAATTCATTGAAAATCAAAATACTTGTTCGTTTCAACACCTTAAACTCTATGTATCAATCTGAAGTCAATCGGATGATAAGTTTGGCATCTACAGCGCAACAGGGTTTTATGAAGTGATCAAGGGAGATAACTCTGGAAGTAATTATTTGAAATTGATGAAAATCAGTAGGCTTCTTCCTCTCAGGACCTTAAACAGTGTGTGTAAATTTAAAGTCAATCGGATATTAACTTTGGCCTCTAGAGTGTCCACAGGATTTTTTGATGTGATCAAGGGCCATAACTCTGGCACTAATTATCGGAAATTGATGCAAATCAATAGGCTTCTTCATCTTATGACCTTAAACACTGTGTATAAATTTAAAGTCAATCGGACATTAACTTTGGCTTTTAGAGCGTCCACAAGATTTTTTGAAGTGATCAAGGGCCATAACTCTGGCACTAATTATCGGAAATTGCTGAAAATCAATAAGCTTCTTCGTCTAATGATCTTAAACACTGTGTATAAATTTAAAGTCAATCGGATATTAACTTTGGCTTTTCGGGCGTTCACAAGATTTTTTGAAGTGATCACATGCCATCACTCTGGCACTAATTATTGGAAATCGCTGAAAATCAATAGGCTTCTTCGTCTTATGACCTTAAACACTGTGTATAAATTTAAAGTCAATCGGATATTAACTAACCTCCAAGCTAAAAAAAAGGCGATTTTGCGTATAATCAGGGGCCATAATTCAGGAAGTTACGATCCGATATGCGCAAATATCGAAAGGAAGCAAGATCTTTGCGTTATAACCATGAATTTCAAGTTTCATCAAAATCGAATCAAAATTGTGACCTCCACAGGGTCCACAACCTTGATATACCATTTTTTAACAGTATTCGCGTACAAACGGCGGCCATTTTGTATGGCAATTTTCGTCCGATTTTCCCGAAATTCGAACTCAACCTTCCTTAGGGTGTAACGGTGATATAATCAAACGGTTTTTTAAATCGAATAATAATTGTGACCTCCAGAGGGACCACAAGCTAAAAAGGGTGATTTTTCGGACAATCAGGGGCCATAATTCAGGAAATTACATTCCGATAGCCGCAAATATCGAAAGGAACCAAGATCTTTGGGTTACAAACATGCATGTCAAGTTTCATCAAAATCGGTTCAAAATTGTGACCTCTATAGGGTCCACAAGCTAAAAACGTGATTTTTCGTACAATCAGGGGCCATAATCCATGAAGTTTTGATCCGATACATGCCAATATCGAAAGGAACCGATATCTTTTGGGGATAAACCTATATTTCAAATTTCGTCAAGATAGGTTGCCAGGCAACGAAACATACGCCCACAGCAGCTAAATCGTCCGGGCAGTCAACAAGGGTTGTCGCATATTTTTACTTTTTTTTGGTAATGAAACATTTGTAATACACTAAAATCTGAGTAACAACTCATTATGTAATTATCAGAAAATCATGAGAATTTGTTTGCTTTTTATAAAGTTTTGACCCACGCTAACAATTAGTATAGGAAACATTTAATATCATGGATTTAGCTGTTCAGTTATCAAAATTCATTGAAAATCAAAATACTTGTTCGTTTCAACACCTTAAACTCTATGTATCAATCTGAAGTCAATCGGATGATAAGTTTGGCATCTACAGCGCAACAGGGTTTTATGAAGTGATCAAGGGAGATAACTCTGGAAGTAATTATTTGAAATTGATGAAAATCAGTAGGCTTCTTCCTCTCAGGACCTTAAACAGTGTGTGTAAATTTAAAGTCAATCGGATATTAACTTTGGCCTCTAGAGTGTCCACAGGATTTTTTGATGTGATCAAGGGCCATAACTCTGGCACTAATTATCGGAAATTGATGCAAATCAATAGGCTTCTTCATCTTATGACCTTAAACACTGTGTATAAATTTAAAGTCAATCGGACATTAACTTTGGCTTTTAGAGCGTCCACAAGATTTTTTGAAGTGATCAAGGGCCATAACTCTGGCACTAATTATCGGAAATTGCTGAAAATCAATAAGCTTCTTCGTCTAATGATCTTAAACACTGTGTATAAATTTAAAGTCAATCGGATATTAACTTTGGCTTTTCGGGCGTTCACAAGATTTTTTGAAGTGATCACATGCCATCACTCTGGCACTAATTATTGGAAATCGCTGAAAATCAATAGGCTTCTTCGTCTTATGACCTTAAACACTGTGTATAAATTTAAAGTCAATCGGATATTAACTAACCTCCAAGCTAAAAAAAAGGCGATTTTGCGTATAATCAGGGGCCATAATTCAGGAAGTTACGATCCGATATGCGCAAATATCGAAAGGAAGCAAGATCTTTGCGTTATAACCATGAATTTCAAGTTTCATCAAAATCGAATCAAAATTGTGACCTCCACAGGGTCCACAACCTTGATATACCATTTTTTAACAGTATTCGCGTACAAACGGCGGCCATTTTGTATGGCAATTTTCGTCCGATTTTCCCGAAATTCGAACTCAACCTTCCATAGGGTGTAACGGTGATATAATCAAACGGTTTTTTAAATCGAATAATAATTGTGACCTCCAGAGGGACCACAAGCTAAAAAGGGTGATTTTTCGGACAATCAGGGGCCATAATTCAGGAAATTACATTCCGATAGCCGCAAATATCGAAAGGAACCAAGATCTTTGGGTTACAAACATGCATGTCAAGTTTCATCAAAATCGGTTCAAAATTGTGACCTCTATAGGGTCCACAAGCTAAAAACGTGATTTTTCGTACAATCAGGGGCCATAATCCATGAAGTTTTGATCCGATACATGCCAATATCGAAAGGAACCGATATCTTTCTGGGATAAACCTATATTTCAAATTTCGTCAAGATAGGTTGCCAGGCAACGAAACATACGCCCACAGCAGCTAAATCGTCCGGGCAGTCAACAAGGGTTGTCGCATATTTTTACTTTTTTTTGGTAATGAAACATTTGTAATACACTAAAATCTGAGTAACAACTCATTATGTAATTATCAGAAAATCATGAGAATTTGTTTGCTTTTTATAAAGTTTTGCCCCACGCTAACAATTAGTATAGGAAACATTTAATATCATGGATTTAGCTGTTCAGTTATCAAAATTCATTGAAAATCAAAATACTTGTTCGTTTCAACACCTTAAACTCTATGTATCAATCTGAAGTCAGTCGGATGATAAGTTTGGCATCTACAGCGCAACAGGGTTTTATGAAGTGATCAAGGGAGATAACTCTGGAAGTAATTATTTGAAATTGATGAAAATCAGTAGGCTTCTTCCTCTCAGGACCTTAAACAGTGTGTGTAAATTTAAAGTCAATCGGATATTAACTTTGGCCTCTAGAGTGTCCACAGGATTTTTTGATGTGATCAAGGGCCATAACTCTGGCACTAATTATCGGAAATTGATGCAAATCAATAGGCTTCTTCATCTTATGACCTTAAACACTGTGTATAAATTTAAAGTCAATCGGACATTAACTTTGGCTTTTTGAGCGTCCACAAGATTTTTTGAAGTGATCAAGGGCCATAACTCTGGCACTAATTATCGGAAATTGCTGAAAATCAATAAGCTTCTTCGTCTAATGATCTTAAACACTGTGTATAAATTTAAAGTCAATCGGATATTAACTTTGGCTTTTAGGGCGTTCACAAGATTTTTTGAAGTGATCACATGCCATAACTCTGGCACTAATTATTGGAAATCGCTGAAAATCAATAGGATTCTTCGTCTTATGACCTTAAACACTGTGTATAAATTTAAAGTCAATCGGATATTAACTTTGGCTTTTAGAGCGTCCACAAGATTTTTTGAAGTGATCAAGGGCCATAACTCTGGCACTAATTATCGGAAATCGCTGAAAATCAATAGGCCTCTTCGTCTTATGATCTTAAACACTGTGTTTAAATTTAAAGCCAATCGGATATTAACTTTGGCCTCTAGAGCGTCCACAAGATTTTTTGAAGTCGTCAAGGGCCATAACTCTGGTAGTTATTATCGGAAATCGCTGAAAAACAATAGGCTTCTTCGTCTCATGACCTTAAACATTGTGTATAAATTTAAAGTCAATCGGATATTAACTTTAGCCTCTAGAGCGTCCACAAGCAATTGTGGACGCCGGACCGACGGACGGACGGACGGACCGACGGACGGACGGGGGCAACGACAATATACGACCACATTTCAATGTGGGCGTATAAAAATCGGATAAGAATTGTGACCTGTAGAGAGTCCACAAACAAATTGTGGACGGACGGACGTCCGGACGGACAGGGGCGACGACATAATACGTCCACATGAAAATGTGGGCGTATAAAAATGATACAATGATTTCACACAACAGGCTAACTAATTTCGTCAAGGGGAGATAATTTAGAAAATTTCTAATTATATTTTTGAACTCACATCGGTAAGATCTACTTATATACTAAATTTCATGAAAATCGTAGAACTATTAAAGAAGTTGTCAAATGGTCTAAACTTCCGGTTCGAAATCACAGCGACGAATTTTCGAAATTCGAAAATGTGAAACTGCAGATAAAAATAATTTTTTTCAAGGTATTCAAAGAAAAAAGAATTAGTAAAATCGGTGATTTCTTAAAATTCGGTGATTTCGGATTCGTAAAACGTTTTGAAAATATATTTAATCAACAGCCACCACCCAATTTGGGGGGGGGGAGGGGATAGGTAAATGTTTCAGAAAGATCCTATGGTTAGATTCTGAGAAATCCGATTTGTGGATAAAACACAAAAAAAAGAAATAAGAATAATAGGAATAATCTTAACAGAAATAATAAGCTTTCATATGTAATATGAAAGCTTAATAATCTTAACAGAACTAATAAGCTTTCATATGTAATACATATGAAAGCTTAATAACTTTAACAGGAACAATAAGCTTTCATATGTAATGAAACAAATGACCACCGTTTTGTCACTCGATAATCTTCGCTATTCTGACTCGTTCGTTGTAAGCACATTTCGACCCGTTCCATGGTCATGCCGATAATATATGATTTCAATTAATATCGTTATTGTTTGTATATTTTACGTTCCAAATGAACCACGGTAGATGGGAACTCAACAATCAAAATCTTTAATTCTCCTGCATTTCGTGCGATAGATTAAGGTCAATATTTTTATTTTATTAAATGCAACTTTATCTATAAGTAGTGTGACTTACTATATTGGGTCTTTGAAAAATTGTTGGTTCACTCTTTCTATAGATTCAAATCCGACGTACTAAAAGATAGGTTGCCAGGCAACGAAACATACGCCCACAACAGCTAAGTCGTCCGGGCAGTCAACAAGGATTGTCGCATTTTGATTCTTTTGTCAGTAAGGAGAACATTTACAACACATGATAATATTATTATGAGTAATAGCCCATTAAGTAATTATCAGAAATGATTAGAATAGTTTTGATTGTTTGTCTCAAGGCCTTCGTCCACAAGATATTTCAAAGTGATCAAGTGCCATAACTCGGGCAGAAATGATCAGATATCACTGAAAATCAAATAGGATTCTTCGTCTCATGACCCTTTAGAGCGTTCACAGGGATTTTCAAAGTGATCAAGGGTCATAACTCGGGCAGTAATTATCGGATATCGCTGAAAATAAATGGGCAATTTTGAATCATGACCGTAAACAGTGTGTATAAATGTAAAGTCAATCGGCTATTAACTTTAGATTTTTCAAAGGGCCATAACTCTGGCAGTAATTATCGGATATTGCTGAAAATCAATAGGATTCTTCGTATCATGACCTAAACACTGTGTATAAATTTAAAGTCAATCGGATATTAACTTTGGCCTCTAGAGTGTTCACAAGATTTTTCAAAGTGATCAAGGGTCATAACTCTGGCAGTATTTATCGGATATCGATGAAAATCAATAGGCTTCTTCGTCTCGTGACCTTAAACACCGTGTATAAATTTAAAGTCAATCGGATATAACTTTAGCCTCTAGAGTGTTCATAAAATTTTTCAAAGTGATCAAGGGTCATAACTCTGGTAGTAATTATCAGGTATTGCTGAAAATCAATAGGATTCTTCGTCTCATGACCTTAAACACTGTGTATCAATTTAAAGTCAATCGCATTTTAACTTTAGGCTCTAGGGCGTTCAAGAAATTGTGGACGACGGACCGACGTAAGACAGACGGACGGAAAGGGCGACGACAATAAACGACCACATTTCCAAGTGGGCGTATAAAAAGCGAACGACATGTTTATATGTAAAAAAATGATGATATTTGGTAAAATATCCATCAAATTCCATCTGTTTATGACATGGTTTGGTAGACCAAATAAGGTAATGTTCTCCCCTGGTCTTGGGGAAATTTATTCCATATTTGGCCTGGAAATAAAAGTCAAGGTCAGTCTATAGGACGTGCAGAAATAAGGGGGTTATAAAAGAGGGTGTTGAGCGAGACTGATAAGAGCTCACCAGGTATTTCGAGCAGCTATCATTTATTGAGAACGAGGGAGGACGAATCCAACCAATCCAGCTTAATAAAAAAATTGTAAAAACGTACTAGCCTGTAGTTTTATATGTTACGATCACGAAGAAAACATAACCAGGAAATCCAATATTACTACGAAGTCTCGAAAAATGATTACGAGTCAACTCGGGCGTATGTGTTTCTTATGTTATTGCATAAAAATGGCTATTGAAAGTTACAAGTTCTGGAATGAGGATCGTTGGAGTGTATGCGATGTAAATTTACTGAAAAGCTAAAGTAATTTTTTTAAAGTTTAAATAATTGCGTAGGAATTAGCACTGTTCAATTGGTTGTTGTGTCGTATTATTTATCAACAAGGAGATTTCTGTTTTATGGATAATGCTATTGAAGGTAAGATGCACAATTTACGCATTGTTGCCCGTTTTTGCTGGATTTACTCTCTATTTCACGTTGATATTCAATTTGGGCACTGACTGCTTGGTATTTATAAATGACGACATTGCATCCGCCTTTCCGTATGCGATAGATTAATCCATATTTTTATTTCACAAAATGCAACTTTATATATATGGTTCGTAATAGGCCGACAATAGACATAAGAGAAACGTAGATCATAGCGAGCACACACGACTATCTAAAGACCTCTCTTTATTTTACAAAGACCTGCGTAAAACACACGGCCGAATGATTAATCGCACGGTAAAACAGTTTTACTTCTCAAATTTTGATTGAACACGTACGTGTCAGATAAAGCATGTTGGTCCTTGATTATACTCCTTTTGGTGCAGTTATCGCAACTAGCGAGAAAACGCGCCAATTAAGCAATACACAACATTGACATTCATTTTTACCGGTCGGTTAATTAACACATCTCTACAGAAAACGCACCTAGCATTGATTAACCCACCTCTCAGACAGTTTTTCACCCTCGTTAATTAACACACCTTTATACAGTTTTAAACCGGTAATACCGAGTAATAGTCCGAAAACTAATTATCTTCCGACATATACTTACAAATAACAATCATGATCATGAATTATATGGGGTCTGTGCCCAAAGTCACTCCTTAGCAGTTCTCAGTGATATTGTATTGCATTCAACACTAATTGTCCAGATCAGGAAGGTCTCTGTCCCGGCTACTGTAGCACCATGGGCCTTTTTGTCCTGACGTGGAGAGCGTGTCTTGTCGGTCCGGTCGCCACATCCTACGTATGACCCATGCATATTGTTTTTGCTACATATTACTGTTAGCCTTTCGATCGTCTAGGATTTATCTCTGATCGTCTTTTCTTCTCCTTCACGTTGTGTGTTTCTTCTTACTGGTTTCGTAAGACGTTTGTCTTCTTCAGTTATAACAATGCAACAGTTCGTTTTTACCTTTTATGTAGCATAGGTATACATACAAGCATATTACAATTACAGTCAATGCTAACTAAACTCTTCTCAACCTAGACACCTCGCGGTGTCTAGGACTCTTAGATGGTACCCCTCTGGAATCTAATCGAAGTCTGCTTTAATGACATAATATCGTTTCCTTTATAGCCGCAAGGGTATCACGCAGACCCATGCGTGTTCATGACCATGAACCTGTGCAATCGACGTAATGATTGGTTAAATTAAGCCAAATGATGCAATAGGAATATCTCGACCCACATGTATTTTGTTGAAAGATATAACCAGTATGTTATGGTTCTATACCCTTTTTTATCTAACAATATGTCAATCAAATGTTAGTTGATATCAGTACACACCTGCATATATGTGAATATGTTAGAAACATAAAGCTATATCCTATCTCCCCATTCCTTGTCTATAATGTTTTAAAACAATGTCACCACGACTATATTGCTACACTACTTGGTTAGATTACAATTATCAGAATATATAAATATGATGGAAAATGCCAAGAATCTGGTCCCATCAGCCAAGAACGTGAATCATCTTCTCCTTGATTTAGCGCATTGGTATAAAAGTAATTACACTATTTATTGTCATTTTTGTCTTATTATCAAATATATGCAAATATAATATATGCAAACATATTTTAAATATTCTCGTCATTTAAATAATGGTCCCAATGAGCCTTGTCGTGGTCCGAATCAGCCATAATCTGGTCCCAATCAGCCACAAATTTGATCCGAATCAGCCAGGTCCAAATCAGCCATGGTCCCAATCAGCCGATTACCCTATTATACCACTCTATTGTCTGTTATAATTGTTAATGCTGGGTCTACATAAAACTCTACAATTAGCTGAATCAAGTGTTCATTATAATTTATAACAAGAAGAAACCAGTAGGATGAACTATCAACAGCAGTAAGGACCTAGTCGGTTACATCTGAAGACCATATATAAAGTGGGAAACATACTGAACAATAAAGTAATTATGGAAGAATTTACCTGAGGTACAACACCAATAGATTTTCTCAAACTGTTGATATCAACGTTCAATACATCTTGATTATTCAAAGATATACTCCCCTGATCGGGATCATAAAATCTATATAATAATCTCACTATGGTAGATTTCCTACAAAATAAAAATATCATATTATTAAAAAAATAGTTACCTTGTCAAATCTCCAATATTATTTAGTGCTTTGAAGTGTTTCAGATGCAGACATATGTTATTGTTGTTTATTACAGATTTAACGTCCAATACATGTTATATGACATTATGGACAGTTTGATTAAATTAAATTATTTACACTTCGTGGGTTGAAAGTTGGTAAAAACATACAAATGGTTAACACACAAAATAAGAAGTCCTTGTATATTAAAAAGTCAATTTAAATCACACGTATAAAACCGCTGTGAGAAGAGAGGGTGGGTCATCTTCTCCCTTTGTTATGATAAAAACATGTTAAAAAGTCCTTGTATATTAAAAAGTCAATTTAAATCACATTTATTAAACCGCTGTCGTGAGAGCGGGTCATCTTTTCCCTTAGTCATAATAAAAATATGTTAAAACAGTAGTTAAAACAGAAGGTCCAGCTGACAGATGTTTGACGCCATCAGTGCGGATAGAAAAAACCCTGTGGGGAAAAAGAATCCGCTTGCGTTGTGTGGAAAAGTGATGTGCTCGCAGTAAAAACCACATAGCTGGTCCCGTTGATTATTTACATATTAAAAACTGTGCGTCCAATATTGTTAAAAGTCCTGTAGTATGCTTCACAACGTCATTCGTTCGTTTCTGGAGTTTAGCGTCCACTTCCACCGGGGGTGATATCCATTAAAAAATAAAGGCATTCCATTTGGTTTTCTTTGAGCTTGACTCTACCCAGATGAAGACATACATTAAAGAATATATTTGTATAATAGGCCAAGATTGAATAGCTGATTGAAAGATTGCTAGGCAATCAAAGATACCTATATTAGGACCCAATTAACAGTGTTAGAGATTTAAAGAATTCATGTTCACTCTGAATTTTATACATCAATTGGCAACTAATGATGAAAATCATCCAAGTATTCAATATGAATCCTAATCACTATGATGAAAAACATCATATCATCCAACTAGTATTTACATATTCACATATCAGTCAGAACCGAATATAACTGAATTGTCTGACTGCGTAACAAACAAATGAGCGAAAGTGAATATGCTTCTCATCAGTGGAATTGCTACCATACAGGGGAACACAGAACCAACAACACTCTGGAAGGATGGCAGTTGCTAATTAAAGCTCTTTCAATTTTTTTTAAAATGATTGCATTACAACAAGAGCAATACATTAATGAAATTAGAATTGTACAGTATGCCTGGGGACGGGAATCACCAAGGAAGAAACATAAATCTGACCAAATCCAAAGCCAGCTCCAGGAATTTAAAGGAGGACAAGAGGAATTGACTTCTATCGAGTATCGATTATTTAGACAGGCTGTCTTATTTGAAGAAAATTAAATTACTTTTCGTTTTAGTATAGTTGTTTTATTTCTTATGCCAAAAACAATGTTTTTATATCTTATGTCAAAATGGGGGCACCGCCAAAATGATGCTAAATGTTGGATAATTAGTTACATCGGGATTATGGCAGTGTAAATTCTTATCATACCAATCTATAACACCATTGTTTTTAATCCATTTTAATCCATATGAGCTGGATTCCTAAGAAGTTGTCGAAAACAACCTACTTTAATCCGTTACGGACAATAACTGCGCCTTGTGGGAACAAACCAGTAACAGCTGGGTTTTTTTTGTTTTATGTGAGGCTGATGGTTGTCTTTTGTTTTATTTAATTGAGCGACAATTGTTCAGACTGCGATTAACACCGCTGGTTCTCTTTTGATTTGTTTAATGAGTGAATGTTGAATTTGACAATAAAATATTGTTGAAAATTTGGTTACCGCTAATATTTTTGTATGGAACGGAGTAATTGCAATCAATGTACGGCCACTATTATCGATGACTGTTCATTTTTCCTCACCTTCATACACATACTTCATACACATCAATTATCCCGCTTCGATCGTTGCCAAAAAAATTTGCTTTGTATGAAAAGTTCGTCAAGGAATGCATGTCAACGTGCAGCGTACTGATTATCACTAAAAATTTCTAGGTACTTGTAAAATCAGTGCATGTCTTGTAAATATTTATTTTTGTTTTTGTGTAGGTGATTTTTAAATAAATTCATCAGCATATTATTCTTTTTAAAGAAATATATTGCTTTGACGAGAAACAATGTTTATCATAGAACCATAAGTGAAACTAATGTTTTGTGAAAAAGTGATCTATACCTTTCATCAAATTGAACGATCATTTAGGTGCATAGAACTTTATGGCCTCTGCTGGTTTTGATAATATATCATTGATGGTGAACAATTCTATGATACCCTTTTAGAAAAACTCTATATTTATCAAAATGAAGGTTTATTATGTATTTGTGGAGACCTGAATTCGCGGATTGGGTCTGAGTGTGATTTCATCCAAGGGGTTGACAACATATCAGAACGAGAGGTGATCGATTACACGGAGAACTCGTATGCAGGACTTCTCATAGATTTCCTAGTTAACAGTAATCTTTGTATTCTTAATGGACGCCTTGGTGAACACGACTTCACGTATGTTAAAAATGGGAAGTCAGTTGTTGATTATGTCATCACTACTCACGAATCTTTGTGTAATTACGAAAACTTTAAAACGATTAAGATGTCTAATCTGGTGAATGGAAAAAATATGCCCGACGTTATACCAGACCATTCGATTTTAACATGGAATATTAACGCTCCAACAAATACTTTACATGAGGATCTACTGGAACATGATAGTCACACAAGCTCTGTTCTAAAACGATATAAACAAGAAAAGATAACTGGTGGATTTCTTTCAAACAGTGAAATTCAACTTAAAGTCGAGGATACAATTAGAAATATTGAACACAAACTTGAAATAGATAAAAATGTTACTTGTGCTTACGAGGATTTTGTCACGTTTATACACCAGGAACTAGATAAAGTTGCAGGTCAGAAAAAGTCATATAAATCCAAGAATAATAAGTCAAAGTCGAGATACAAACCCTATTGGCGTGACGACTTGCAACGCCAATGGGATATCGTCGTGTGTAGCGAAAAAGCATGGTTAAAATGTAAAGTGCCTGGTTTGAAGAAGTGCTTGAAACAAACTTTTATTACAGAAAGAAAGTCATTCGATAAATTGTTAAGACATTTAAAGAGATCATACCAACTAAGTGAACAACAAAAGTTGTTAGATAAGTGTAAAAACATAGACTCACGTGACTTCTGGGAGGTGATTGGTAAAATAGGTATATCAAATGATAGACAAGGCTCAATTCAATGGGAATGTGTTACAGATGAAGGCGTTATTCGTGATAAATTAAATATTTTAGAGAAATGGAAAACCGACTATGAATCATTATATAACTGTAAAAATGAATTATCTGTTTCCAATAATAATACTGTGTCACAATATGGTATAGACTGCAGTGATCTAAACGCACCAATTCGACGGGATGAGGTAATCTCCGCTGTCAACAGAGCAAAATGTGGTAAAGCCACAGGCATTGATAGTCTCCCTGCTGAAGCCCTTAAAAATAGCCATTGCATTGATATTTTATTTAGTCTTTTCAAGTTTAGTTTTGAAAATCATGTTATTCCCGACTTATGGAAAAAAAGTATAATAAAACCCATCAGTAAACCAGATACTGACCCCCGCAACCCACTTGAATATCGAGGCATATCCCTAATCTCCATCCCGTGTAAGTTGTATGTCGATATCTTAAACACTCGTTTCTCCAAATGGCTAGACGTAAACAACCTTCTTGCTGATGAGCAGAATGGGTTCCGTAAAGAGAGAAGCACATTAGAACACATATATTCTCTGTACACAATTGTAAATAACAGAAAATTATCCAAAAAAAGCACATTTATATGTTATATTGATGCCTTGAAGGCCTTCGATCGAACTCATAGAGACTGTTTATGGTACAAATTAATGAAGCTGGGGGTGAAAGGAAAGTTCTATAATAATATCATATCTCTGTATGAAAATAATCGATCTGTTGTCAATGTAAATGGGTATCTAACTGATGAATTTGAAGTTCACAGTGGTGTAAAACAAGGCTGTGTCCTATCCCCTACTTTATTCTCTGTTTTTATTAACGATTTAGTTGAAGAAATTAATAACCTTAAATGTGGTATTAAAATTGATAACACTATTGTTAGTCTACTATTGTATGCAGACGACATAGCTCTTTTAGCCCCAGACGAGGACTCGCTGCAGTGTATGCTGGACTGTGTTGCAAATTGGTGCAGTAAATGGCGAATCCAAATAAATACTTCAAAAACGAAAATCGTTCACTATCGCCCTAATTCAACCAGCAGGTCATGTAGAAACTTTACTTGTGGCAGTAACATCATAGATTACTCACATGCCTAAAAGTACTTGGGGTTATGGTTACACGAATCAGTTGACCTTATTCACACTGCAAAAGAGATAGCTAAATCTGCTAATAGAGCTCTGTGTACAATTATTAGTAAATTTAAATGTGTCGGTGGCATGTCATATGATGTTTTTAATACTCTGTATACTAATTTAGTCCAACCCATCTTATCCTATGGATCAGCAATTTGGGGCACTAGGGAATTTAGATGCGTTAATAACGTCCAGAATAGAGCCTGTCGTTTTTTCTTATGCGTGGGAAGTAAAACATCCAATTTGGCGGTCCGTGGTGATATGGGTTGGACATCAAATTTTACAAAACAGAAAGTAGAAATTATTAGATTCTGGAGAAGATTATCATGTGTAGAACAAACACGCCTTGTTAGTAAAGTTAAAGCTTGGTCTTTTAATTTCAGGAAGTCCTGGAATAATACTGTAATAAAGTTGATTAGCGAATTACAAATCCCAATTCCTGATGTATTCAATATACGCAAAACTGACTTTTTATCTCTAACAGAAGCACTAAATTCGTTAGATTGTAGACTCTGGTATCAGGGGCTATGGAATGATAAGGGGTTAATTAATGGTAACAAATTAAGGACATATAGGTTATTTAAGCACTCATTATATGTCGAACCCTATGTAAAATGTATACTCGACAGAGGCTATTGTATGATGAAACCAGATAATGATTCCACTTTTGTTAACACTGTTGACCATATTAGATTAATGGACACAAAACTAGTAGAGAGTAAACTATAATGAATAAGATTAACAAAGTAATTTAAGTAGATCTCATCAACTAATTGTCGCATGACCAAAGCATTTTCAAAAGCCGTACTGACAACACCTACTGCACCAGAGCTCCAAAGCTATAGACTAAATTTATCTTTGATAAAGTAGCCTAGCTAAGACTCCAAAAAAGACTTCTCAAATCCAGAAAGACTACTAGGTACTACAAAGATCATCTAGTCCAAAATAGATTTAAGGTTGTCTTTATTTTTATTCTTATACCTTCACAAGGTATAAGGTTTACTCTCTTTAAATTTTGCATTCTTCATTTATCTTATTTTATTATACTTTATTTTCTTTAATTTAATTTATTTCCTTTTCCTTGCCTCATTCCTCAGTGCTTTATTGTTAGGATATTATTTAGGGTTTCACACTGGGTAGCTTGTGTGAAACACTATTGTTTTTGTTAAAATTATTAGGGTTTCACACTGCGTGGTACCACACAGGCATATAGAGGGTATGAGAAGAAATTTTGGAAAGAAAAAAAAAATTTTTTGAAGCCCAATATCTTGTGGCACTCTTGTGGTAAAAAACACCACAGACCCAAAACACTATCAAAATTAAAATCTTGTGGAATGTGGTACCACACAGGCATATAGAGGGTCTGAGAAGAAATTTTGGGAAAAAAATGTCTAATATCTTGTGGAACTCTTGTGGTAAAAAACACCACAGGCCCAAAACACTATTAAAATTATTCTAAGTCGAAAATCTTGTGGAATGTGATACCACACAGGCATATAGAGCGTCTGAGAAGAAATTTTGAAAAAAAAAAAGATTTTTTTCTAAGTCCAATATCTTGTGGCACTCTTGTGGTAAAAAACACCACAGACCCAAAACACTATCAAAATTATTCTAAGTCGAAAATCTTGTGGAATGTGGTACCACACAGGCATATAGAGGGTATGAGAAGAAATTTTGGAAAAAATATCTTGTGGAACTCTTGTGGTAAAAAACACCACAGACAAATAACACTATCAAAATTATTCTAAGTCGAAAATCTTGTGGAATGTGGTACCACACAGGTATATAAGGGGTCTGAGAAGAAATTAATGATTTTTTTTTTGGATTTTTTACTAAGTCTAATACCTTTGGATCTCAGGGGGTCTGAGATGAAATGTTTGAAAGGACACTACAGAATAAAATTTTGTAGAATATATTTTCCCCACATTTTACATTATTATTGTTCAATTTTTCATGGTCCACTTTTCAAAACGCCCCCAAACCTTGCCATGTCTAGTTTAAATTTAGTTGTTCTTATCAAGTCCCTATTTCCATATTAAGTTACAGGTCTGTATTTTGCACGCAAATACGACTCTGTGACACAAAGTTTGATTGAATCACAAGTGGCTATTTGGACACGTGTCAAAGATATAAGGTAATACATATAGCACAGTATTTTCACGACAAGCTGACTACACTGCGTTTGACAATGCAATAGCACCGCAGGTCCGTGTCTCTATTTGCATTAGTGTTATTTGATATGTGAATTATCATTTGTTATATATGTGGAAATAGATTAGAGCATCTGATATCAATAGAGATTAGAATATATCGGATAATCAAATTGAGGTTGGACCGGATATCGGTAAATAACGATATTGCGTGCGACCAATTTTAAGACATGTATAAAGACCTACCCTTAACAAAGACAGATCTGCGTAAAACACGAGGTTGATTAAGAAATTGCACGGTAAATTAGATTTGACACCTACGCGTCAGATTTAGTCTGCTAGCCCTTGATAAGAAACTTTTTGTGCAGTTATAACACGCTTTCGAGAAAACTCACCAAATCTACAATACACACTGTGTCAATTTTTAACCCGTCCGGATTTAATAATCACACAGAGTACAGAAAACACACTATCGCAGAGATTTTGACTCCTAGCAATAATTAAATCATCCTTAGTCAATTTCGCACCCCTGTTAATTAACACACCGTACAGAAACACACGCTTTCGAGAAAACTCACCAAATCTACAATACACACTGTGTCAATTTTTAACCCGTCCGGATTTAATTATCACACACAGTACAGAAAACACACTATCGCAGAGATTTTCACTCTTAGCAATAATTAAATCATCCTTAGTCAATTTTGCACCCCTGTTAATTAACACACCGTATCTACTACTGAGTTGAACCTCTTCGTATTAGATATATTGCCACAATTAGAATTTTACCGATATCCATACAAATTTACCATGATTGGTATTTATCTATACATAAAACGTACAACTTATATCATTACTACTTCTCAGTGCAGGTTGTGATGCATTTGAAGTATTGTATTACATTCTCTACGTACGTACGCGCGCAAACGATAATTTCATCCATTGCTGACGTAAATTGGTCGCTATTTGTTTAGTTTATCGCTACGCATTTTAAGAGAATTTGGAACATGTGGCAATAATTATATCTGCTTTATTAACTCTAAAATAGGTTGAAAAGAATTTGAGAACAAATCTCTCAGCTAATTACACTTTAGAATATCCCAAATCGATGTTGATAACCGAAAGTCGCAATCTTTTTGTTTACATGCAAAGAGTTGCTTCCCTAATCAATTCCATAGTTTTGGCAAGAAAATTAATAACCTTTTTTCAAAAAACCGGGAGAAATCTGTTACCGCCCAGCAGAGCGGTACATGAGGCCTTTTCGGTGCACTTGACCCCGTGATGCGGTAGAGTTGACAGGTCTGACGTAAGTCAGATTTCCTAAGTTGGATTTTCATTAATCTCTGATCAAAATGTTGGGTCCATTTCATCTAATTCCTGCTTTTTATCTTCGTCTAAGTCGGATCGGCAATTTGTTCAGAATTCGACTATGCCAGTTTCATACCAATCATCTAAAATGCAGTTAGGTATTATTCCATGCACAGAGCCCCCAAATATTTTCCCCTATTATTTTGTCTTAAATCAGTTTATTTGGTACGACGCAATAATATAATTTTCCTGGAAATTCAAAACTCGCTGTCTGCTGTTGGACATGTTTCAAAGATGGCGTCAAAGTAGAAGTTATCTAATCGCACCAAAACGGAAGGTATTTACTCGCACATAGGAACAATGGTTTCAAACGTGGTTTGAATCCATTATTATCCGGCTATTGCAGTTTATTTCTAATCGAGCTAAGATTGATATTCGTTCTTTGGCTAACACCGATCTTCGCTTAACTCAGATAAAATTGGTCAGTCCACTTAGATCAGACTTCTGCGAAGTTTACTGTACATTAAAATGTAGGCATATAAAAACTGTACCTGGTTACCACTTTCCCTCGAAATGGCGAGTTACTGTTTTTAAGTCCTAACATAAATTTGTACTTCAAACAATACATTTTATTTTTTATGAAAATGTCTTACCCCGAACCACTGCCTCCAACAATAGCTACTTTTTTCCCGGAAGGTACAGTAAATGTTAAACCATCTAATATCTTCTGACCTTTGACATATTCAAAATGAACGTCATTAAACTTGATCTCAGATTCAGCTGATGTTACTTTAAGTAAGGGTGCATTCAACTTGTTCTACACAATAGATAAAACACATTTATTAAAATGTTATAGTGGATTTTGGAGATTGTTGTCCACCAGTTGAAATGTAACATTATTTATAAAATTTTAATATCTCTGGTTCTTTCATGATTCACATGAATGTGGTCAATCAGTTCACTGATATTTCCTAGATTCTATGAAAGTCTCATTTATTTTTGTTTATGATAAACTGAAATTTATTTGACATTCATCTATCTATAGATTCAACTCATACATTATGTGATTTTCTTCAAAATAATAGTAAATATATAAGTATAATAACAAACCTGTACTTTAGATGATAAATTTAACAGACCAAACATAGTTTGCATGTCTATAAGAGATTGTCTTACTTCACGGTAAACTGATCCAAGGAAATTTAAGGGTAAAGAAAGTTGAAATAGCAAACTGTTTACCATCACTAGATCACCAATGGTCATATTACCTAGAAAAATAAAAATCTATGAATCCAAAACTACTAATCTGTGAGATAAGATGCAAACGTAAAAACATAGCAGAATAATACAAACAGTAAATACTATAAATGATATCTAGTTAGGCGTACAAGTTACACAGAAGGTTATTTTACTTTCAACTCTTTCGAATAATCCAACCTGGCTATGTGTCATACATTTCCATTAGAGCCCCATATGAATTTTCCATCCCAACTTGTAATTTTTGGAAAGTTTCAGAACGATAGAAAAATACATCCCACTGATATGGGCCGCAATATGTAGTGTTGTTGATTCAATCTGCATGGAAATTGAAACAAATACAATAAATATTGTGGCCCCATATCAGCAAGATGTATTTTTCTTTTTTTATCATTCTGAAACTTTCCCAAAAATAAAATTTGGCGGCAGTCTCCCAATTTTGGTAGGAAAATTCTGAAACTTTGTGGTGGTCATATAGGGCCCTAATAGAAATGTTTGACATATAGCCAGATTAGATTACTCAAAAAAGTTGAAAAAGTGAAACACCATATCCTTCATATATTACAGCTATCAGAAAACATTATAGTACTGCACTATATAATTGTGTAGCTATAGCGTTGACAAGGTTCAACAAAGTGAAACAAGGGTCATAATGTGATAGAGTGGTTTTATTTATTTTATGGGTATTTTAAAAGGATCACAATACTAATTTAATCTTAGATAATATGTTATACATCACTGCTTCTTTAAACTATCCTGTCCTATACACTCTTCTTAAAGGGGTTTCCAGTGAGTTCCAGTTCACTCAGCTCACTGGTAGTTTATTTCAACTTTGACCTGAGGTTTTCTTAGTTTTGTATCATCATCACTATGGTCACTTCTAAGGAATGATTTCATGAAGGTCAGGGGATATTTTCATCCTCTGTAATTCATGGTTAGTTTGTATTTAATTTAATAGTTTTGTGGTTACGTAGTATATAGTTTATTATGGTGATAATTGAGAGCAGTTGTTTTAAGTTGCAGTGATAGAATTATTTAAAGGTATGTGTTAATATTTGTTTTGTTGTGATTTGTGGTACTGTTTAGATTATAATATATCTAATTTATCTTCTATACAGCCACAGTAACCCTTTTCTACTACTAACGTTGGTTTGGCACTGTATTCAGAGAGCGTCTAATACTCACGCACATTTATGAGTCGCCCAAATGCAGACTCGACTTCAGATGCACGTGCATGAGGTGTGTATAAGAGACCGGCGTTCACTTAGAGGTCGCAGACGATCCAGATTCTGATAAGCAGACCTAGTTTATGAGCGACTAATTAGAGTTTATCAGATTGACGGAGTACTAGAAGAGATTGAATGTAAGTTAAACTAGCTTGTTACTATCCAGCAATCACTTTAATGGCGCTGCGAGCTTAAAAAGTTGAGGCGGGGGAAGAAAGTTAGTTAATATTTCTGGCGTTAGTTTTGGTAGCTCTTTTTGGTGGAAAAAAAACCCCAAAACTATCCGGTATAGGGGGCAGTGCGAACTCGCCCAGGCGAGTTATTTGGGTCTGCGGAAATAATAGCGCCTAAAAGGGGGATAACTCTCGGGGAGTGTGGCATCCTGGGATTCCAACATGGAGGGAGATCTGTTTTCAGAGATGTTGAAGGGGATTACGGAAGTTATAGGAGCATTTGCGAATTGTCATGACGAAAGACAGCGGACTATGGAAAGATCGGATAACGATATAAGGGTTTCCGATTTAGAACAAGAGGAAGAGTGGGTAGATGCATCGTCATATAAGGAAACCGAGAATCCTATCCATTTTTACGATTCTTCTAATCCCGCGTAAGTGGTTACCGGCTTCTCCCGTGTACAGGGAACCTTTTTGTATTGGGTAATCGCGGGACATTGGAAGCGAACGTAGTTGATTATGGTAGAATTCCGAGACACCTTATGTTTAGTGAGGACGAAAGTAACAAGGGATTATGGGATGTGTTTGAGGAAAAATTTCATAGATATGTTAAAGGTCAAGTATGGAGGGATAATGATGAATTGTGTAGAGATTGTCTATGTTATTGTTTAATTGGGAAAGCTAGCGAATATTTTTGTTATTTGAATAGGAGTTGTAGATATTCAACCTTTGAAGATATCATGATTAAATTAGGTCGTCGATTTGGTTTTGTTGAATTCCCGGAACAAATGGAAAGCCCTTTTCAGCTAGCTAAACAGGACTCTAGGGAAAATGTGGATGATTGGGCAGTCCGGGTGCAAATGTTGGCCGATAAAGCTTTCCCGGCCTTGCCCAGGAAATTTGTGATGAAACAGGCAATCTCGAAGTTATTATCGGGAAGTAGAGACATAGAGGGAAGTAGATATGTGGCTAATCTACGGTTACAGGATTTCGATGAAACCTTATAAAGGTTAAAATGGTATAGACATGTTTCTGATTCTATTCCGGTAAATTGTGACAGTCGAGTAGCTTTCAATAGATCCCGTTCCCAAAACCGACGCTATGATAGTCCAAGTTCACCCCCGACCCAGTCATATTGTCGACAGACTAGTCCGTCACCGGTCAGGGTAGCTCCTGAAGCAAAGTCCCCTAAACCCGATGATAAGGAGTGGGTAAAGGAAATTAACTGTATTAAGGAGGAAGTTAAAAAATTGACTAGTGTCGTAGAACGGTTGTGTAGAATACAACGTAGTAGATCTCCAAAACCCAGGGGTAGGAATTCAGGAGAGTGCTTTAAATGTAATTCTCCATTGCATTTTGCTAGGGAGTGTCCTTTAAATAAATCCGCTGCTAAGGTTACATTTTCAGAGGATACTCAAGCGTTAAACTGATAGAGGGCGACTCTACGGGTCGGAACTCGTCCTCAGTGGTTAAAAAGGACCTGGAAGTATCCAGACCAGATTTGCCGGGTCATTCTCCTTATTCTTTACGGGTGTACCGGTAGATATTCAAACAATAAATACTACCGGGATAATTGATACAGGGGCCGAGATTACTATTTTATCTCGGGCGTTTTATGATAAGTTACCTGGAAAACCCTTAAAGATTAAGGATGCATGTTTAAATACGGCGGGTAAGACTAAATTAGAGGGCTTCATTATAGGCCCTGTCCAAATTAAGATTGGGAAGGTTAACTTGGAAGATTTTGTTTATGTAGCAGATATTTCGGATGATGATGTGATGATAGGTTTAAATGTTTTGACGGCTAAGAATATGATATTAGATCTAGGGAATCATTGTCTAATTGCGGAGGGGGGAAACTATAGAATTGCAAAGTAATAACTCTTATGTAGCCAGAGTGACAGTACCTAGTAAAACTATCATTCCGCCTAAAACGGTTCTTAGATTAAGGTGCCATGTCGAGTCAGGGGGAATGGGTTCATACCTGGTAGAGCCACTGGAAAGGAATGATGTGTTAATCAGTCGCACACTAAATGCTTCAGGGAATCAGCCAAATGTGTGCGTGATTAATTGTTCTAATGAGTCCGTAGTTCTTAAAAATAAGGAAGTTATTGGTAAAGCGGTGGAAATAGAAAATATTTCCATTGTTCAGAGGGAAGGTGGCATGGAGTTGAAAATAAAACAAGATAAAGAAACTATCCCGGAGCATTTGGCTTCATTATTTGAAAAATCTAGAAGTAATTTATCAGAGGAACAAGCTCAGTCATTGGCTAAAGTCTTAATTGAGTTTCAGGATGTTTTTGCCAAAACGGAATATGATTTGAGTAGTTTTGACGTCTTGGAACATTCTATAGATACGGGCAGCGCTAAACCGATTAAGCAACGGATTCGTCTTACGCCTATTAGTTTTGCAAATTAGGAAGAATCTTTGATAAAGAAAATGTTAGATGCTAAGATAATTCATCCATCATCATCAGATTGGGCAAGTCCACCGGTGTTAATAAGGAAACCTGATGGTTCTGTTAGGTGGTGTATTGATTACAGAGCACTTAATGCGGTAACTGTCAAAAATAGTTTTCCTCTACCTTTAATCGAGGAATGCATTGACACCGTAGCGGGTAGTAAGTTCTTCTCTAAAATGGACATGACAAATGCTTATTACCAAATCCCTTTAAAGCAAGAAGATCAGAAAAAGACCGTTTTTATAACTAAGTATGGATTATTTGAATTCCGTAGACCCCCTTTTGGGCTCACGAATAGCCCGTCCACATTTTCCAGGGCTATCAATTTAGTTATGCATGGATTAACCTGGAATATAGCGTTGGCATTTTTAGATGATACATTAATTATGGGAATGAATTTTGACGATCACTTGGCTAACGTTAGGCAAGTCCTTACGCGATTACAAACATATGGATTGAAATTGAAACCAAAGAAATGCGTTCTATTTCAAGAGGAAGTAGAATTTTTACGGAGGATAGTAAACGGGGAAGGGTTAAAAATGAGTCATAAACATATAGAGCCTGTCAAGAATACTAAAGAAGTCGAGAAATTTTTAGGTTTTGCGAATTATCATAGAGAATTTATAAAGGATTTTGCACAAATGGCTTTTCCATTGTATGCTATAACCAGAAAGCAGCCCTTTTCATAGGATGTAGAAAAACAAACGGCTTTTGAAAATATTAAGCGGGCTTTGATAACTCCTCCAGTTTTATCCCTTCCAAACGCCCAGGATCACTTTATATTGGATACAGATGCGTCTAACATGGCTATTGAGTCTGTTTAAGTCAAGTGCAAAATGGACAAGAAAAAGTGATTTCATATAGTAGCGTTTCTTTAAACCCCGAGCAAAGACGTTATTGTACGACCAGGAAAGAACTTTTAGCCGTAGTTAGGTTCACTCGACAATATAGACATTATTTGTTGGGACGGAATCTTACCTTACGGACGGATCATAGTAGTTTAACGTGGCTCTTGAGATTTAAACAACCGAATGGACAGCTAGCTAGATGGTTGGAGGAATTGTCACAATATGATATGCCGGTTAAGCATTGACCTGGAGCGAAACATGTAAACGCGGATTTCTTAACGCGCTCGCCCGAGTTAGGCCCTTGTTCCGATTTCAAGACACAAATTCTACCGGAATCTTTACCCTGTGGGGGTGTAAATATTGTTGTAAGGCCTATGAAGCTTGGGCTGACTTTATAGAAGTCGAGGAATCGGTACCTTTTATCTAGGGTTCCTAAGGAACCGGTTGTCAATAGAATCTTGTCACAAGAATTATTATCGGATTGGGAGGATGATTCTAGTCAGTTGGGGTCTTATAATATTAATGGGATGTTGGTGTCGGGTTTTTCGATTGATAGAAAAAGTGCATCATATAAGGTTGAAAAGGATAAGTTTGTTAGGCAGATAACTTTAGCTAACCGCAATTCGGATCAGGAAATGGTAGAGAATCAAAACAAAGATTCAGATTTAAGATTCATCCTGGCCTGGCTTAAGGATGGGAGTTCCCCCATTAGAAGCGGAACTAATCCTTAATAGTCCTGCCGCTAAATATTATTGGATTCACAAGGAACTGTTTTATTTAAATGATAAAAGAATTCTGTTTAGGAAAGATCCCGCGGATGGGTCGTCTCAATTAGTGGTGCCTAGAAATTGTATATTGGAAATTATCGCTTTGTGTCATGATCTCCCTTCTGCAGGACATCAAGGTTTAAGGAGAACTCAACAGAAGATTGGAATGAACTATTTCTGGTATTGTATGTCAAAGGATGTGGCAGCTTATTTGCAAAACTGTAGAGTTTGTAGTACTTGTAAAAAGGCTACTATCCATGCTCGCTCAGGTTTAGTGTCGTATCAGTCTGGTTCAGTCTACATTTTCAGAGGATACTCAAGCGTTAAACTGATAGAGGGCGACTCTACGGGTCGGAACTCGTCCTCAGTGGTTAAAAAGGACCTGGAAGTATCCAGACCAGATTTGCCGGGTCATTCTCCTTATTCTTTACGGGTGTACCGGTAGATATTCAAACAATAAATACTACCGGGATAATTGATACAGGGGCCGAGATTACTATTTTATCTCGGGCGTTTTATGATAAGTTACCTGGAAAACCCTTAAAGATTAAGGATGCATGTTTAAATACGGCGGGTAAGGCTAAATTAGAGGGCTTCATTATAGGCCCTGTCCAAATTAAGATTGGGAAGGTTAACTTGGAAGATTTTGTTTATGTAGCAGATATTTCGGATGATGATGTGATGATAGGTTTAAATGTTTTGACGGCTAAGAATATGATATTAGATCTAGGGAATCATTGTCTAATTGCGGAGGGGGGAAACTATAGAATTGCAAAGTAATAACTCTTATGTAGCCAGAGTGACAGTACCTACTAAAATTACCATTCCGCCTAAAACGGTTCTTAGATTAAGGTGCCATGTCGAGTCAGGGGGAATGGGTTCATACCTGGTAGAGCCACTGGAAAGGAATGATGTGTTAATCAGTCGCACACTAAATGCTTCAGGGAATCAGCCAAATGTGTGCGTGATTAATTGTTCTAATGAGTCCGTAGTTCTTAAAAATAAGGATGTTACTGGTAAAGCAGTGGAAATAGAAAATATTTCCATTGTTCAGAGGGACATCAAGGTTTAAGGAGAACTCAACAGAAGATTGGAATGAACTATTTCTGGTATTGTATGTCAAAGGATGTGGCAGCTTATTTGCAAAACTGTAGAGTTTGTAGTACTTGTAAAAAGGCTACTATCCATGCTCGCTCAGGTTTAGTGTCGTATCAGTCTGGTTCTCCTATGCACAGGGTACATTTAGATTTTCTGGGACCTTTACCAAAGTCAACTCGTGGTAATGAACATATTCTAATGATGGTAGATCAGTTTACAAAATGGGTAGAGTGTGTTCCGTTATCCCCGCAAACCGCAGAAGTAACGGCGCAAGCTGCGATAGGTCAATTTTTCTCTCGTTTTGGGTATCCTTTCCAGATTTTCACTGATCAAGGTAGGAATTTTCAGAGTGACTTATTCAATGAATTGTGCCTTCAGATGCAAATCCATAAAGCACGAACTACTCCGTATCGTCCTTCGTCAAATGGACAGGCGGAAAGATATAACAGAACACTAATGGACGCGGTTAGATGTTTCGTGGATGAGAAACAAAATAATTGGGACCAACATTTAGCTCAATTAGCTGGCGCTTTAAGGTCGTCGGTAAACAGACAGACCGGATTTACCCCAAATCGGTTAATGTTAGGAAAGGAAATAAATATTCCGGTAAATCTTATGTTTGGCAGTCCAGGGAAGGGGGATATACAGACGGTAAATCAATACTTGGTCGACTTGGAAGAATCTGCAACATTGGCACACGAGATTGCTAGGGAAAATTTGGGGATGGCACAGAAGCGCATGAAAGGGGACTATGATATAAAATTGAGAGAACGACTTTATGAAGTGGGGGTTTTTGTATATATTTTGGATACTTCCACTCCAAAAGGGAAGGCCCGGAAATTAATGGAGTATTGGAGGGGCCCTGGGGTAGTGACTGAGAAATTGGCTGCCGGATTGTATCTGGTTAAATGTCCGTCATGCACCATGATCGGATAAAAAGTTGTCCGGAAACGAATGCTCCCCCTTGGGCAATAATCCAAGCCCGTAAAAAAACTATTGAAGGTAATACGGATAGAACAATTTACTGTGTGTGCAGAAAACCGTGGTCATTGTGTCGGTATTACCCCTCAAGAGGCTGAGAGCATTGATATCTATAAATGTCCACAGTGTGACCGGGTATGAAAATAATTAGATAATCTAAAGAAAAAAAGGGGCAGGTGTATCTAGCCCAGGTAAGAATTAAATTTTGTTTTTGTTGGATATTAATTTTAGATGGATGGGTGGTTTAAAGTAGTGAAAGGGAAAGGGAAGAGGAGAATGGAGAAAGTTGAAGATTGGGACGAGGAGCTATTGGTATTGACCCCGGAAGATGGAGAGGTGGAGGAGTTTGAGAGGGAATGTAAGAGAGTGAGATTATCACTGGCTGTGCTGTAGGAAGAAAGGGAGGAAACGCAGAGGTCGGCGTTGGCTGTGAAGCAGGTGGTTGAGGAGCAAGTGGTTGAGGATCCGTTGAGGGGGGAAGTTGAAATTCCATGTCACCCAATGATGAGACCGGATTTTGATTGGGGAGTCAGTCCCGTTGCAGAGGAGAGAGTTCCCGAAGTAGTTCAAAACCAAAGTCTCGGGACCGTTTGGGGCGAGTTCAGCTCTGCCCAGTTAGGGGTTGCTTTTATTTCTCTAAATCGGTCAAGAGACATGTGATGTTCAATCATTTGCCAAGGGTGTTTGGGTTAGGGTATTCTTCGGAGGCACGGTTACATCGGAAGTTAGAGGTGGTTAAGATTTTGGCCACCAGAGTGTCCACTAACAAATTTATGGAGTTTGGTAAATAGGGCTAGGGTGGTTAGAGAACTTAATTACCTTTCCCCGGGGGATGTTCGGGAATTTACAAGGGCTTATAGATTGTTCCATTGGCCTATTCCCCATCAGTTTAAACTGTCCCCGTTAAACAGTTTTGTGGGGTTTTTTCCACTTGAGGATTCTAGTGGTGGCCCTAAATATGCTTTCCCCCGAGGAACGTGAACGCTTTAAGTTGATTTAGTCATTTAAATTCCTTTTAGGGGCAGATCTTCGGATCTCGCCCGGAATTAGCATTTATCTATATAGCTGGATTAATTTTAGGTATTGGTTATTCTTTATAGTGGATTCTGATTAAGCCTGAGGTCCTTTTATACTATTTGAGCAGACCTTTTCGCCCAAACTCAACTGTATTCAGAGAACGTCTAATACTCGCGCACATTTATGAGTCGCCCAAATGCAGACTCGACTTGAGATGCACGTGCATGAGGTGTATATAAGAGACCGGCGTTCACTTAGAGGTCGCAGACGATCCAGATAAGCAGACCTAGTTTATGAGCGACTAATTAGAGTTTATCAGATTGACGGAGTACTAGAAGAGATTGAATGTAAGTTAAACTAACTTGTTACTATCCAGCAATCACTTTAGTTTTAATAGTTTTTATATTTCATTGTGTAATTGGTCTTTGTTAAAGTGGCGGCCATGTTAGTTTTATTGGTAAAGTTTTCAAATAAGTTAAAGTTAGTCTAGTCTTCATTAATTATATTATGCAAATACATCTTATATATACATATACATGTAGTCAATAATAATAACGCTATTTAAAGCATTTCGCTTTAAAACTACATTTATTACTTTCACACAACTTATATTATTTTATTACAGACTTCATAAGGTACTTCACCTTTGTTCAAGTCTGGTAACCCAGGAAAACCCCTTTTCAGGGTAAGATGTTATGATTTTATTAATTAGATTTATAATAATTAGGAACCTACAAGTGACTGCATATATCATGCGGGTTAACAGGAGGTAGTTTTACCTTTTTATAGATCAATATTATAGATTAAGTAGTATTATATAAATGGTAATTAGAAGTATTTTATTATTAATATGTAATATATTATTTTAATATGAACGCATTGATTTTTATATGTTTGATTGTATTACTTATATTATAAATGTATACTTTCAGGGTTTTTCTTTACCGGAATAAACAGTTGTTAAACTGAACCCTTGTGTGATCGCTTTGTCTAATAATTTGACCCCCTACAACAATAACTCTAGACGTTATAAATGGAAATTTATGAAATTCAATTGCCATCTTTAGGGTGCCCCACCCTAAATGAATATCTCCAAATATCTCGACAATTACACCACAATACTAATATATTGAGAAAGCCTTAAATCTGTTTCACACATTTATAGTCACTAAATAAACGACCATGTTTTACTTCATAAGCTATGACCATTAAACCATACATAAATGGACACAGATCACTAAATATTCATGGGCCGTCACCTACGAATGTAGGGCGAAAGTTATTTTTAGTCCTTCTCTCCCTTTCCCTTTTCCCCCTTTTGTATGTCGATTTTTGTTGACTTTTTGGTGTAGAATTGAAGAAAAGGGTTTAAAAATACATTTTCTGCCAGGTTTTGGTGAATATTCATGATTTTGAGGCGGAAGGATACAAGGGTTGTGAGGTTGGTTACGTTGAAAGGGAGGGCCGAAAATTGCTTGTTTAGTTGTCTGGACTTCCAGCCTGTGTATCTCAAGTTTTTCATGGTGAACTTCATACATGCTTTTGGGCCAGAGTTTGCCACATGTTGCTCCATCTGTGGCAGAAAGCGTTCTACCCAACGAATATTTGGGAAAAAGTTACAGCCGGTCTAAGAGACGAGAATTAACATTAAAGTCAATGGGGATATAATTAGTGATCTGTGGCCAAATAATACTGAAAAATGGTTTGGAGTGGCGTCCATAACATCCAGACACTTTTGAGTAAAAGATAGGTTACGTGCCCTTGTTTTGAAATTAATCTCGCTTAACTAGTCTACCGATCATTCTACGTCTAATTGACGGGTCGAGAGAATCAAGATTAACTTTTTTACGAAACATGGAACAAGAAATTGAATTTAGAAACACAAACATCAGGCAACTCAACAATATTTTTAAGAACCTTGTAAAAGTAAAATGAAACTACTGCTAGTATCGTATTCTTGCTTTACGGATGTTGAGTCAGAGATATTATTTGTACTTAACCAAAATATGCAGCTTCTAATGGTACAGTTAATTATAAGGCGATTTAAAAAATAAAACGAGCGTAATTTCTAAAGATGCCGTAATAACCAAAAAGTTAAATATTATTGCTATTCAGAATTGTCAACAATAGATTTTTTACGACTGTAGTAGTGTTTGGTGTTTTGAACATTTCCGCATGCTGTTGCTATTTATAGCCTCAACGAGTGTGCGAGACTTGTCAGAAATCAGTAGTAAGTCATTCAACTAAAACGCGCACGATCAACGTGTCAAGAATAAGTTTTCAATTGGCACGTGGGGCACCCTACCATCTTCTTTTTACGGATTTAAATAATACATGCAAATTTAATACAGATCAGATGATCAACTTTGGTCGTTCCAGTGTTCACAGGGTTCAACAAAGTGAAACATTAGTGAAAGTTACGGTCCGATGCAGTGATTGATTTTAAAAGTTTTCTTTTCATACATTTTTTCTCCAAAATAGAGGGGCATAACTCTTATCTTTATTTTAGCATGCATTTTCAAACCACAATTAAGAATCACGCACATAAAAATATTCAAATTCATACGTAATAAAAGAAATTGGTGCACCTCCTTATTTTTCACGTTTATTTCCCATACGGTATTCAAATTCATGTCAATAATATTCCTACAAAATTATATGACATCGTAATGCCATAGAATGAAAGAGTGCCGACTACTGTCGATTTGTACCTGTTTCAAATTCTCGCAAAAATTAAAGTTTTTTTCGACTCACAAATCGATACATTTTTCAGCAAAGTCCGGCATTATCTTATTATCCTTTTCGACTTATCTACGGACGGTAAAAAAAATTAGGTTGCCAGGCAACGAAATATACGCCCACGGTAGCTAAATCGTCCGGGCAGTCAACAAAAGTTGTCGCATATTAAGTAATCATCAGAAAATCATTAGAATTTGTTTTACTTCTTATAAAGTTCTGACCCATGCTAATGTTAAGTATACAAAACATTTACTATTATGGATTTAGCTGTTCAATTATAATTCAACCATCACGTGTAACAGGGATATAGTCAAACGTTTTTTTAATTAGGAATAAAATTGTGACATCCACAGAGTCCACAAGGTAAAAACATGATATTTCGTACAAACAGGGGCCATAATTCAGGAAGTTATGATCCAATGTGCCAGATTATAGACAGGAACCGCGATCTTTGGGTTATAAACTTACATTTTAAATTTCATCAAAATCGGATTAAGATTGTGACCTCTTCAGGGTCCACAACTTTGATATACCATAT
Source organism: Patella caerulea (assembly GCA_036850965.1). NCBI lineage: Eukaryota > Metazoa > Mollusca > Gastropoda > Patellidae > Patella > Patella caerulea. The sequence continues at coordinate 14,456,575 of JAZGQO010000015.1, read as the reverse complement.
TTTTACAACATTCGCGTAAAAGTAGCGGCCATTTTGTTCAGCAATTTTGGTCATGAAATTGGAACTAAACATTCATTACAGTGCATCGGTGATATTATCAAACGTTTTTTAAAATAAGGTAATAATTGTTACCTCGAGACGGACCACAAGATAATAAAGGCGATTTTTCGTACGATCGAGGGCCATAATTCAGGAAGTTACGATCCGATGTGCCTGAATATCGAAAGGAATCAAGATCTTTGGTATAAAAACATACATTTCAAATTTCATCAAAATCGGATCATAATTGTGACCACTATAGGGTCCACAAACTTGATATAACATGTTTTCACAATCGGTTTTTGTAATCGGATAATACTTTTGACCTCCAGACCGACCACAAGCTAAAAAGAGCGATTTTTCGAACAATCAGGGGCCATAATTCAGGAAGTTACGTTCTGATGGGCGCAAATATCGATAGGAACCAAGATCTTTGGGTTATAAGCATACATTTGAAGTTTCATCAAAATCGGATTAAGATTGTGACCTCTTCAGGGTGCACAACTTTTATATTTCCTATTTTTTACAACATTCGCGTAAAAGTAGCGGCCATTTTGTCCAGCAATTTTGGTCATGAAATTGGAACTAAACATTCATTACAGCGCATCGGTGATATTATCAAACGTTTTTTAAAATAAGGTAATAATTGTTACCTCGAGACGGACCACAAGATAATAAAGGCGATTTTTCGTACGATCGAGGGCCATAATTCAGGAAGTTACGATCCGATGTGCCTGAATATCGAAAGGAATCAAGATCTTTGGTATAAAAACATACATTTCAAATTTCATCAAAATCGGATCATAATTGTGACCACTATAGGGTCCACAAACTTGATATAACATGTTTTCACAATCGGTTTTTGTAATCGGATAATACTTTTGACCTCCAGATCGACCACAAGCTAAAAAGAGCGATTTTTCGAACAATCAGGGGCCATAATTCAGGAAGTTACGTTCTGATGGGCGCAAATATCGATAGGAACCAAGATCTTTGGGTTATAAGCATACATTTGAAGTTTCATCAAAATCGGATTAAGATTGTGACCTCTTCAGGGTGCACAACTTTTATATTTCCTATTTTTTACAACATTCGCGTAAAAGTTATAGGGTCCACAACCTATATATAACATATTTTCACACTATTCGCGTACAAACGGCGGCCATTGTGTCTGTCAACTTTGGTCCGATTTTCATGAAATTCACACGCAACTTTCTTTACCATGAAACGGTGATATAATCAAATGGTTTTTTAAATCAGATAATAATTTTGACCTCCAGAGGGACCACAAGCTAAAAGGGGCGATTTTTCGTACAATCAGGGGCCATAATTCAGAAAGTTACGATCCGATGGGCGCAAATATCGAAAGGAACCAAGATTTTGGGGTTATAGACATGCATGTCAAGTTTCGTCACAATCGGTTCAAAATTGTGAACTCTATAGGGTCCACAAGCTAAAAACATGATATTTCGTACAATTAGGGGCCATAATCCATGAAGTTCCGATCCGATACATGCCAAGGAATCGAGATCTTATGGGGATTAACCTATATTTCAAGTTTCGTCAAAATCGGACAGGAATTGTGACCTGTAGAGAGTCCACAAACAAATTGTGGACGGACGGACGTCCGGACGCATAGGGGCGACGACATAATACGTCCACATCAAAATGTGGGCGTATAAAAAGGCGATTTTGCGTATAATCAGGGGCCATAATTCAGGAAGTTACGATCCGATATGCGCAAATATCGAAAGGAACCAAGATCTTTGGGTTATAAACATGCTTGTCAAGTTTCATCAAAATCGAATTAAAATTGTGACCTCTACAGGGTCGACATACGTGATATACCATTTTTTAACAGTATTCGCGTACAAACAGCGGCCATTTTGCATGGCAATTTTCGTCCGATTTTCCCGAAATTCGAACTCAACCTCCCTTAGGGTGTAACAGTGATACAATCAAACGGTTTTTTAAATCGATTAATAATTGTGACCTTCAGAGGGACCACAAGCTAAAAAGGGTGATTTTTCGGACAATCAGGGGCCATAATTCAGGAAATTACTTTCCGATAGGCGCAAATATCCAAAGGAACCAAGATCTTTGGGTTATAAACATGCTTGTCAAGTTTCATCAAAATCGGTTCAAAATTGTGACCTCTATAGGGTCCACAAGCTCAAAACGTGATTTTTCGTACAATCAGGGGCCATAATCCATGAAGTTTTGATCCGATACATGCCAATATCGAAAGCAGCCGAGATCTTTTGGGGATAAACCTATATTTCAAGTTTCGTCAAAATCAGATAAGAATTGTGACCTGTAGAGAGTCCACAAACAAATTGTGGACGGACGGACGGACAGGGGCGACGACATAATACGCCCACATGAAAATGTAGGCGTATAAAAATGGTATATCATGGTTGTGGACCCTGTATAGGTCACAATTTTAATTCGATTTTGATGAAACTTGAAATGCATGGTTATAACCCAAAGATCTTGGTTCCTTTCGATATTTGCGCATATCGGATCGTAACTTCCTGAATTATGGCCCCTGATTGTCCGAAAAATCGCCTATGGTCCCTCTGGAGGTCACAATTATTATCCGATCTAAAAAAAAAAACGTTTGACTCTATCACCGTTACACCCTACGGAAGGTTGGGTTCAAATTTCCAGAAAATCGGACCATAGTGTATAAATATGGTACTAGTATATCATGGTTGTGGACTCTCTACAGGTCACAATTCTTATCCGATTTAGACGAAAAGTCACATTTCTAGGTTGTGTACCGTAACATCATAATCATTGTCGGCTTCGAATTTCATGAATATCAGACTGGAACTGACCAACAAAATGGCTGCTCCCAATACAGTATCAAATACAGGACTTAATGATGTAGGAAAAATCACTTTCGGTATTGCTTGTTCTCTATCCATCTCTCGAAAATGTGGGCGTATCCTGCTTGGCAGTGCCAGCCTATCTTTTTAATTTAGAAAAATATTGTGACCTCCATAGGGTCCACTAGGTAAAAAGCATGATTTTTCGTACAATCAGGAGGCATAATTAAGGAAGTTTGTATCCAATGTGCGCGAATATCGAAAGGAACCAGGATCTTTGGGTTATAAACTTACATTTCAAATTTCATTCAAATCAGATTTAAAATGTGACCTCTAGAGGGTCCACAACCTTGATATATCGAAAGGAGCCGTAATCTTTGGGTTATAAACTTACATTTCAAATTCCATCAAAGTCTGACTTTAGACAACAAAATTATTATAAAGGGCTATTTTAGTTAAAACAATGCAAACAAGTTTGAGTAAATTCTTAACTTAAGTTTGATAATGGTTTGTGAACTCGGGCCAGGATGTTACCTTTCAATATATGCCAAAATCAAACCCCAAACAAGATCTCTGGGATATAAACATATGAATAGACGGTCGGACAGATTGATATACACATCCACATGAAAATGTAAAAAGTGAACAAACCTGCAATTATTTCTTTACTAGCCATATACATGATAGAAGTCAAACCTACACTAAATATAGCATTCTGGCCCCAGTTTAATAAGGCTAGACTAGTTGTCGTTTTTAAAGATGCTACTTCATAGTTTTTTAAATACTTATCATATCTTTCAGCTTCAAACTTTTCATTATTAAAATACTGCAAAAATATAAATATAAGTGATTTCTGTTTTTATCTAAAATGAGATAGCATAGCCCATCCTCGGTTACCCAGTGTACTCATTCCGTTCTACTCCACTATATGGGTTAATCCATAGGGTTTCCACGATTTCAAACTATCTGATTGTAGTAAGAGTGTACGAACCAATCAAAAAACAGTTTACAAACCAGTCCTACGTAGCCTCTTTTGCGTCATTTTTTACGTCATAGAAGAACTACATTGTTTACAAACAATAAGGCGGCTTGTTTGATCGATCATGAGAAAGTTTGTGAAAGATTTAATATAAAAGAATTGACATGCATATAAAAAGATGGCAGGGAAAGTTCTGTCATGAAATTCTTAAATGACACTGATTTTTCTACAACGCGGTAGGTATTTTTCCCAATTACATATCTGCAAAGTGTGCAAGAAAGGACTGAGGTAGCCATGTTTGGGGAATTCTTTGCTGAGAGTTACCTCCCTTCGCCTTTTACCTTTCCAAGTAACGCTTTATGGGATTGGACGATAAAAATATCACAATCCGCCAAGGAAGATAATTTGAAATCGTTGAAACCCTATGGATTAACCCAGAGTATAGTAGAGTTACACTGGGTAACCGAGGATGGAGATAGCCATGCAAAGTGTGGAAATATGCCCATACAGCGGCTATGTCTCAATTGCAGCTTATCCAAAAGGAAAACTTGGATCATTCTAGAAACCTAATTTCTTCAGGAATCATAATATATCTGTGAAACAGAAAGATCTAGATTGCTGAAAATGAACTCTGATAATGCTTCACACCCAGATTAGAAGATAGGTTGCCAGGCAATCAAACATACGCCAACAGCAGCTAAATCGTCCGGGCAGTCATGAACAAGAGTTGTCATATATTTTTACTTTTTTCGGTAATGAAACATTAATATTACACTAAAATCTGATTAAGAGTAACAACTCATTAAGTAATTATCAGAAAATCATTAGAATTTGTTTGGATTTTTTGAAGTTCTGCCCCATGCTAACATTTAGTACATGTATATGAAAATTTAATATCATGGTTTTAGCCGTACAGTTATCAAAATTCTTTGAAAATCAATACACCTGTTTGACCTTAAACTCTTGTGTATCAATCTGAAGTCAATTGTATGATAAGTTTGGCCTCTTGAGACATGAAACATTAATATTACACTAAAATCTGATTAAGAGTAACAACTCATTAAGTAATTATCAGAAAATCATTAGAATTTGTTTGGATTTTTTGAAGTTCTGCCCCATGCTAACATTTAGTACATGTATATGAAAATTTAATATCATGGTTTTAGCCGTACAGTTATCAAAATTCTTTGAAAATCAATACACCTGTTTGACCTTAAACTCTTGTGTATCAATCTGAAGTCAATTGTATGATAAGTTTGGCCTCTTGAGCGTCACAGGATTTTTCCAAGTGATTAAGGGAGATAACTTTGGCAGTAATTATCAGAAATCAATAGACTTCTTCGTCTCAGGACATTAAACACTGCGTATCAATGTAAAGTCATTCGGATATTAACTTTGGCCGCTAAACCGTCTACAAGATTTTTCAAAGTTATCATGGGCTGAAAATCAATAAGCTTGTGTATAAATTTAAAGTAGTGATGGTCTGATATGGCACAAATTTAAAGTAGTGATGGTCTGATATGGCACCTATCAGTTTTACCGATATCAGATATTGACAGCAAAACATATCTGCCGATGCCCGATACAGATACAATTACCGAATGATAGTGGTGGTTATAAAAGTATTACACATGACATGATAATCTATGTGGATGTCAAAGTTAGTCGGTACTATTGTACTATGGGAATCAAACACTAACCCGCTGTTTTAGAAGTAAAATATAATTGGATCACGCTTCCTACCACTGAGAAGTAGTAATGGTATAACTTGTACGTTTTGAGTGTATATAAGTACCAACCATGGTAAATTTGTATGAATATCGGTAAAATTCTAATTATGGCAATAAATCTAATACAAAGAGGTTAAACTCTGTAGATACGGTGTATTAATTAGCAGGGGTGAGCAATTGACTAAGGATGATTTAATTATGGCTAGCTGTGAAAATCTCTCCGACGGTATGTTTCTGTACTGGGTGTGTTAATTAACGGAAGGGTTAAAAACGACTGACACGGTGTGTATTGTACGTTTGGTGAGTTTTTCGAAAGCGTGTTATAACTGCACCAAAAGTGTCTTATCAAGGACTAGCAGGCTAAATCTGACGCGTAGGTGTCAAATCTAATTTACCATGCGATGTCTTAATCAGTTAAGACTGATAGCAATTGGTGCAAGCGCGATGAAGTAGCTCTGATAATGTTTTGTAAATTAAGAGTAGTTTCTGTGTGAATTTCAACATCATATTTTCTACAGACAGACTTTTAAGTACATGGAATTTGGTGAACTGTTTTATAGAGACTATTATACTGTAATTATTATAGAACTTACAAGACAAATTTTTCGAACACTCAGTCTACTGTTCGCTGACTACTAGTCACCTGTACATAACTACACACCTTGACCTACTTAAGGTCTACACTTGTGTGTCACTTGACTGACTGGCGATTGTTTAGTTATTGGCTTGGATGTTGCTTTTTCCAAGTGGTTTACTGTAATTAATGAATAAAAGGAAAAACAAACGACGGAAGGGTTCCAGTGGATCTTTTAATTCCAGTAATTCTGTTTTAAATGACAGAAGTTTAGTCAACTCTTCGTCTGTTTTTGCTCAAGCCATGCAAACATTAAATGATCACGATGAAAACCTTAGTCAACCACCTTACCTATACACAACCAGCACACCCAACTTTACGAAATCGGTTGGAGCTGAATCACAGACAACTGCCAAAAGAGATTCTAATTATCACCCACCCAATGCTAATCCGGAATACCTGAATATAGGTCAAGCACTCTTTGAAATCAATAATCGGTTACGTAAGCTGGATATTATTGAACGACAGATCGGAAAGATGGCTAAAGATCTTACCTTAGTGAGGAATGAAGTAACCACTAATACAAATCGAATCAAGGATGTCGAGGTCAAATTCAATAGTATTGAAACTGGACTGCAATTTCAGTCTAACTCTATTGATAAGTTGCAGGATAGTAATAAAATTCTCATTGAAAAATTAAATAGTATTGAGTCTGATAATCGTGACCTAAAACAAAATGTCATTGACCTGAAGGGTAGAGAGATGCGGGACAATCTCTTATTTTTTAATATCAAGGAATCGCCAAACGAAAATTGCCAAGCCTTACTTCACGAGTTCATTAAAACCAAACTAGATATACCCAATTCTGAAACAAGAATTAAATTTGATCGTGTCCATAGGCTTGGAAAAAGGCGAAGCACTGGGCAAAACATCCCCGATGATAATAACGCTGATATAGCGCCGATTGAATTGGTTGCTGACAAAGACTCCAGACCGATTGTCGCTAAATTTAATTATTCCCCAGAGAGAGAAGAGGTACGTAAATGTGGGTACTTACTGAAAGATACAGGTTTCGTCGTTGGGGAACAATTTCCAAGGGAGGTTGTGGCAAAACGGAAGGAATTACTACCAGTGTTTAAACGGGAGAAAGCTAGAAATAATCGCGTATCTTTGGTTCAGGATAAATTGTATATAAATGGTGAATTATATAATCCCAGATAGGACAGGTTTGGAGGTCAGCTTACAATTTTATGTTGGAACATTAATGGTGGTTTGCCGGGTAAACTAAATGACCAAAATTTCTCTGAATATATAAGCAAATTTAGCTTAATTTTCTGCATTCATTCCGGTAAAAACGTGAAGCGATGTACCTTACCAAATTATAACAAACACTTAATAATCCGATCAAAATGTCAAAATGGAGGTGGTATTGTTGTGTTTTGTAAAACTTCTTTAAATTCAAACTTTAGTATTATAGAGCAACATGATTATGGAATTGTTGTTTGTAAATTATCTGATTTATTACTAAATGTAGACTTATTTATATGTTGCATATATATACCTCATGAAAGATCAAAATTTTTTCATATATATGACATCGATTTCTTCAATACTATACAATCCCTTTATGTTAAATATAATTCAACTGGAAAATTCATCTTGTGTGGCGACTTTAATAGTAGAATATCCAACCTTGTCGAATATATTACTTTTGACACTTTCAAAGTCTATTTTTGTGATTTTGATAATATAAAAACTGTACGAAAATCAGAAGACACGATTATTAACAGTTTTGGGAGGAGATTGATTGAATTGTGTAGAAATACAGACCTATATATTCTAAATGGCAGTCTTGAACCGGGAAAATTTACTTGTAGTACTTTTAACGGATCTAGTTTTATCGACTATTTTGTTTGGAATAAAAGCTGTCTTGACTTTATTCAAAGTTTTGAAGTTGATAGCTTCCAGGTTTATTCAGATCACGCCCCTTTAATATTATCTATAAACTGTGATATTTGTGTCCATGGTAAAAGTGATGGTTTGGATCAACCGGTCAATTGCGTCAGTATCCGTTCTCTAAAATGGGAACCAGAAAGTGCTACACTTTTACACAATATACTATGTGATAATATAGACCAACTCATACATATTCTTGATGAATTTAACACGAACTCTGAAAGTGTTACTGAAAGAGTTAATCGCACGACTGACAATTTTACTACTTGTCTATTTGATGTTAGGTTCACAGTCATTGGTCGTACAAAAACTGGTGCCCAAACCAAAAAACCTCAAAATCAAATTAGTAATAAGTAGTTTAATTCAAAATGTGCTACCGCTAGGGACGACTTCATCAAAAATCGAAATAATTATAGTAACACACGGGATGCCAAAAACAGAATTAAATTTGTACTCTCCAGAACAAATTATAATAATGTCATTCGATATGCTAAAGAAGATTTCCGTACTAAATGTGGTCTTGAGTTACTTTCAACAGCAAAAAATAATCCCAAGCAATTCTGGAAAACTGTTACTAAGTACAAAGATTCTGTGCATGGTTCTGGTCAATCCAGTTATATACCTCTTCAAAACTTTTATGTTCATTTCTCTGATGTTTTCAAATCTTCTAATGTTACTTCCAATGCTACATTTTGTTATGAAAATTGTACAAGCGTTGACGAACTTGACGCGCCTTTCTCTGTACCAGAGATCAGTGGGGCCATAAATGTACTCAAAGCTGGAAAATGTGCTGGCAAGGACGGTATTATACCAGAATTGATTAAATCTAATTCTGTAATTTTGGATGTATTAATTTGCCGACTGTTCAATATAATTTTTGAATCCGGTTCCTTTCCATCCGCATGGTCAGAGGGAGTGATAGTTCCCGTCTCTAAAAAAGGTGATCTTAAAGACCCAAATAATTACCGTGGAATAACATTGATATGTACTCTAGGAAAACTTTTTTTCGATTGTTTTACACCGACGACTATACGAATGGGCGAAGGAGAACAGAACTCTGTCTGTATTTCAATTTGGTTTTCAGCCTAATAAAAGTACCACTGACTGCATATTTATTTTACACGCTCTTGTGTCTAAGTCGTTGTTGAATGGTGAACGTTTATACTGTGCCTTCATAGACTACAGTAAGGCCTTTGACAATATCGACAGAAATTTGTTATTCCATAAATTAAGTAAAATTGGAGTTAGTGGAAAAGTCATACGAGTTATTGAGTCCATGTATGAAAATTTTAAACTATGGTCAACATTCAGATTATTCTTATTCGAGGTGTGGTGTTAAACAGGGAGATAACCTCTCCCCACTACTTTTCCTCTTCTTTCTTAATGATTTTGCTGACTTTATGAATGCTAACTCTGCTGACCCTGTGATCATAGGGACTTTAATCATTTCATGTTTTATGTATGCAGATGACACTACATTATTATCCAAATCATCGCATGGTCTTCAGAATCAGCTCAATAAGTTGTCTGAATATTGTTCTATTTGGAACCTAACTGTAAATGTCGACAAGACAAAAATTATCGTATTTGAAAAGGGTAACAAGCATGACTTATCTAATTATAACTTTGTATATAACGATAGTGTTGTGGAATGTGTTAGGCCAGATTCTGACATCGATTATCGTGTCACCCTTGTTCCGACAACTGGAACGTTAAGAATTTAGAAAACAAATAACTTTATTAACGTATATTGAAGCCTCACGAAAAAGTTCCTAGGTAACGGCGCAGCAGTTATTGCTAAATAAATGGTTTAATTTTGATATTGTCGGTGTTGATTAAACTGGTCATGTGACACGGTCAAAGGTGACCATGTGACGCATCTTGACCAATAATAAATCAACAACAACAAAAATGGCAGCCCCCAGTAAATATTGTTTTGCTATCATTCAAAGCTACGTTTTAACCTGCAACAAACTTCATGTGTACGTGTTACAGCAATACGAGGGAGTGGAGTGAAGAAAGGAAATGTCGACAACGGTTAAACGAAAGTGTCTTATGCACGCACAGTGACAGTGATAAAGACAGTGACTAATACTGTTAAAATATTTACTGTTAATGATTTTAAATAATAATCCAATATTTGACATGTACACTTAGGTTTTCTGTTTCACTCATATTTTGGGGCTCAAAGACCGGGTTTCGGTGCAATTTTTTCTGTATGTTTCAATTATATTGTATGAACACTTTTTTGGCATTAGATTTTAAATGTTTTAAGTATATTTCTTTTTAAAATAATGTGTATTAAAAACTTGTCCGTGTTGTTAAAACCCTCTAAGTGAAAAACATGATACTGAGCAGACAGACGTACATGTATGTAGTTCTTAAAAAAGCACACAATTTAAACCCTTTTCTTACCAGACCGCTGCTACCTAGCCAATCTGTCAAACCCTTGTCTAAACTTGGAAGTACAATTTAGACAATTGTATTGTAAAGGAGGAAAGGAAGTGGAAATTGATTTTGGTGCTTGGGTTAGAGGGGGCTGCAGGAACATAATTTGGTGTCTTTCTGAAAATTCATTTTGGTATTAATAATTAACCGGAGCTGCAGTGGGAAGTTAAACACACTACAGGGCAATCAGTCAATTATGAAGTGTGGTATGGGGTGGGGAGGGGTGTATGATTTTATTCATTTTCATATTTTTTCTTGTTAATAATTACAAGTTTAAAGTATGGAAATAGGCCATTCAATACTTTAAACATGTAGTTATTTTTTAAGGAAACATATGAAAATGAAAAGTGTAATTATTTGTTTTGAGATAAATAATACAAAAGCAATGGTCAAAGTATGTGTATTGGACTATGAACATGTGTAATTTCTGTCATAAGATAATATTACAAAAGCATTTGCCTAATATGTGTGATGACATGGAGTAACATGTGGGAATGGGAGAGTGGTGTAATATGTATTATGAGATAAATAATACAAAAGCATTTGCCAAATATGTATATTGGACTTTGGAGTAACATATGGGAATGAGGGAGGCCAAAGGGGTGTTATTTGTGTTATGAAATAAGTAATACCGAAGCACTGGCCAAGTATATGTGTATCGGACTAGGGAGTAAAGTGTGCAAAAAAAAGTATACTAGTAGGCCTACTGTTTGTACTTGTAACTAATGACCCCTGTTTCAAACGTTGCATAGTAATTATAAATAGATTGTAGTTCAATGCAGAGTGAAATTTAATTTGATTTAACAAGATCCGTTTTAATAAAGACTAAACTGGGAAAGTTATTTTATTGACAACTAAAAATAAGCGAGTATTTGTCAAGGAAACACGCTCAGCCGTGCGCTATTCTCCGGCGAGTTCGGGAGTTGGATTCAGTTACCGCGTAACTATTAATTTACAAAACTTGAAAGAAAAATATTATCAAACTATGTAAAATTGATATTTACGCTATCAATGTACAATTAAGATCATGTTAGAATCGAAGTTTTCATACGTTTAAGTTTAATTAAAGTGTGTTGTGTAGTTTTGTTTACTGTAGTGTCTAAAACATCTCACGCAGTTCGTGGAAAAGACCACATGTTTTAAGTGTTTACTTGCCGGTGATTGCCTACTTAAGAATATTACGTAACACGCTAGTCTAAATATAGTATAAAAGCAACTCTTCGCGCAACAAACAAATATGATCAAAGAACTAATTTACTGCTTCTGTCCCATCTAGGAACTTTTGATATAATGTTTAGAACATTTAGTTCTATCATTTAAAGCAAAAATATCTTAAAGTTCCAAAGTCGGAGCAAACTTGGTTTTCTGTTAATATATATCGATCACAGATACTGTCCTATGTACGCTCCTTCAAATATTTAGGAGTCACATTCTCCTCTGATGGCAAATGGGAAATTCATCAAGAATTAGTGGCAAAAGCAGGATCAAAAGCCCTGTATAGCCTCTATAATGTTTTTGACCAACTTAATGTTAACGTCAGACAGCAGTTGTTTTTATTTGATTGTTATGTAGAATCTATTCTCTCGTATTCATCCGCAGTTTGGGGTTTTAATAGTTCCCTAGATATTGAGAGATTACATTTGCAATTCTGTAAAAAAGTTCTTGCTATTCGTAAATCTACACCAACCCCAGCCGTTTATGGTGAGCTGGGTAGGCCCCCTTTAAAAGTCCATCGCCTTCAAGAAATTATTAAATTATGTAAATATGTCTTCGAAGCCTTCAAATTTCGGAAATCATTACTCACCCTGTGAGCTGTTACTTCTATATAATCTCATGTTATGAATTTTTCTATTTTATGTGTTACCATTGCTGTACTGTGTTTAAAAGCTAAAAGTCTATGACTTACAGGTATGTAAATAAAAAACTTGAAAACTTGAAACTTAATCGACCATGTGTTTTACGAAGATCGGTCTTTGTTAAGGGTAGGTCTTTATACATATATTTATACGTGCTGTAGTTACATTTGTGCCCTCTTTAATCTATGCGTATTTCATTTGTTGATGAATACTACGTTTCTTATACTGCATACCATTGTCTTGCTACAGTTATTTATATTTCTTGTCTTTTTGTGTGTTTCATTTGTTAGCAATATCGTGGTACTACTGAACTATAAATGCATGTGTTTTAAAATCGGTCGCACGCAATATCGTTATTTACCGATATCCGGTCCAACCTCATTTTGATTATCCGATAATCTCTATTGATATCAGATGCTCTAATCTATTTCGAAAACACAATTAGTCCGGGTGCTAGGTGGGTTTTTTCAACATGAAAGGTGCGGAAGGTTTGGGATGCTAGTGGTGTATGGCTTGGTTAGGAGACCCTAGAAACCCAATTCTTAAGTTGCACCAGTGGTGGGTGTGGTAGGAGGAGCCACCCATAGTACCCCCAAAAATCGATTTATTCAACATGGAAGGTGCGGCTTCCACTTCAGTGGCATTTGATATAGGGTTGTGCCCTGAACCAGGAAACATAACTTAAGAGTGGAATATTTGGTTGAAAGGTCACTTAAGAAGAAGTCAAAGGTCACACCCAAAATCGGTTTATTCAACATGGAAGGGGCGGGTTCCACTTCAGTGGCATTTGATAGAGGATTATGCCCTGAACCAGGAAATATAACTTAAGAATGGAATTTTTGTTGGAAAAGTCACTCAAGAAGAAGTCAAAGGTCACCAATTTGCAGCCCGTCAAATATTCCAAAATTTTCTTGGTGGTCCATGCAAGGTCAGATCCACTTTTCGCCTCTAGAAGAAGAGCGGCGCCGCTATCAGTAAACCCGCAATTTTTTCGAATCTGTACTGGGTTGACTATGGATTAAAACATTTTGTCTCAAGCCACTCTATTTTGTGCGACTTTTTTCGGGTATCGATTATTATTTGTGTATGCAGCTGCAACAGTCAGTTTGGATGAGTGGAATTCAGAGTGGGACACTTTTGGAGTTGCTTACACGGGTTAGAATAGCAGGAAGCGCATTTTTTTTTTTTTTTTTTTTTTTTAAACAGTTTTATTTTTTAAATCAGGCATGTATACATTTTTCGCTATTATCATAAAATAAGGTGATTATATTTTTATGTGTGGCGTCAACCTGATTTCTCATACTAGACAAAACATGCTATGCAAAACATTTACATCAATTTACAGCAATAAAATAAAGCGTTTTATCATATAAGAAATTCTTTTTAAAGTATACTTGTATCCTTCTCTTGTCTTGACAAGTGTAAAAAAAAAAAAAAAAAAAAAAAGTTAAGTTACCGCAATATGATCTTTTCATAAGTTTGGACTTCAAATTTCCCCCCCGTTTAGTTATGTTTTCTCCCTTGCTTGAGTTGGGGAGTATACATATTTCGAGGGTTATAGGACACTGTCCACAAGAGGAGGGGAAAAAAACAACAAAAAAACCTATACTCCTTTCTGCGAAAAATCGAAAGAGGAAGGAGATTTAGCCTCCCCTTAGATAATAAGATGCCTGGTACGTGTACTGTATTATAAGGTTTATGTTCATATCATAGGTATATTATAATATTAATTGAATGATAAGGGTATGCGACCAGTCTAATTCTACAATAATGCGTTGCATTCTACATATTTCCATTTATTTCGGGTGTAGACACTTGATTTAAATACTTCCAAATTTTACTCATTAAAAAGGCATTATATAGCGATAGTGACGGCTGAACGTTTTCTAATTTGGAACTAAATATATAATATTTGGTAAAGAGTATCAAGTGGTTTGTAAAGTCCCATTCATATAAATTATTGAACTTTGATTTTCCTGGATAGCCAAAATGTATATTTGTATTTGTTAATGTTATATTAATATTACTTTTAAGGGTAATTTCAAGCATTTCTCTCTAAATTGTTTGGGCATAGCTGCAGAAAATGAATAAGTGATTTACTGTTTCAATATCGGATTGGCAGAAGGTGCAAAGGGTGGTTTCAGTTAAGTTTAATTTACATAAAAGTGTGTTTGTGTATATTATTTTATGAATATATTTGTATTGGAAATTTTGAAGTTTAGTGTCTATACTTGTGTTATGTGCAAGATTAAAGATGTCTTTCATATTATGCTGTTCGTTAATTTCGATTTCTAATTCCTTTTCCCATTTACGTATAGCCGACGGTTTTTCATATAGTAACCTGATCCTCGCGGAATATATTTGTTTAGCGGTAATTGATTTTAAGTCATGTTTATACCAAGATATTAAGTTAGCGGTTTTTTTTCTTCTAAATAAGTAACGCTCTTACAATTCTGTGTTTCGTAGTGTGGGGTAGTTTTCAGAAATCTTCTGACAACTGACGATGTACTTTTTATATAATTTTTACTATATTATATTCGTCGGTTACCTGTTCATTTAAATTATCTTCAATAAATTCATACATATACAAAGTATTTTTATTTTCAAATTTCTTTCTAAAACTATTATTATCTAATCCTATACATCTATTATTCCAGAATATTTGATTTTTCGGGTGTATCAAGTTATCAACATGTTTAGTATATATAGTGTACCAATTTTGAAATAATTCGTGATAAAAGGGAGATAAGTTTTTAAATTTAGGGTCGTAGTTGCACGCTGGTAGTAACTCACCCCCATACGTGTCAAGAATAAAATTATATGTTGTTTTCCAAGTCTGCGTTGTATTAGTATAAATTTTCTTTATCCAAAAAATGCTGCGAGCTATCATCATTTCATTTAAATTTATCATATTTAAACCCCCATATTCTTCATTTGACTGATTACAGTTCGTTTAAGTTTATCTGGCCCATTCCATAAAAATGCAAAAATCTTCGTATTAAATCTTTTAATAACATACTCTGGGATCATTAAAGCCGACGCTGGATACAGAATTTTTGATATACAGAAAGTTTTAATTATTTGGATCTTGCCGATTATTGTAAGTTTTCTCTTTCTCCAAGTATTTAAATCAATCTCAATCAATCTGTTTTCCTAGTTTAATTTCTCAGCTGTTTTTGTGTCCTTGGAGAATACTACACCTAAGATTTTTATGTTTGAATTTTGATATACAAAACCCAATTCATGTATTTCAGATGACAGATTAGGTATTCCACTATTTAGATCAATTGCTTTAGTTTTTTTAATATTAATTTCTAATCCTGACACTTTTTTAAGAACTTCATATAGATGTCTAGCTGATTTATAATCCTTTAAAAAACATGTCACGCCATCAGCAAAAGCAATTAATTTTAATGTTTCATGACCAATGTTAAACCCTCTAATATTAAAATCATTTCTTATAAAATTACATAGGGTTTCAATCACAAGGTTAAATAAATTGGTGCTGCTCGGATCGCCTTGACGAACTCCCCTTTCTATTGGAAAAAATGGCGTTGTAAACCCGTTATTTATCACACAACATTTGACATCATTATAAAGGGTACGAATATATCTAATAAAATTACGTTTACACCCAAAGGAAGATAAAACATTAAACAAAAACTTATGACTAATACTGTCGAAAGCTTTTTTAAAATCGATAGCTAAGAGAAAGCCCTTTATTTTCTTCATTTTTGCCAGATAAAAACAATCATCTATTATTCGTATATTTTCCCGTATGTGACTCCCTGGTATAAAAGCAGTCTGATTAGGATGTATTAGTAATTTTAGAAAGTGTTTTAATCTATTTGAAAGAGCTTTACTCATGATTTTAACATCTACATTACTCAGAGTTATAGGTCGCCAGTTCGATAGCAGAGATGTATCTTTTCCAGGTTTAGGTATCGGTTTGATTATTGATCGTCTTTGTGACGGTGAAAGGATTCCGTTTTCAAAATTATAATTGTAGGAGTTTAAAACGTAGTTTTTAATTATGTCCCAATATGTTCGATAAAATTCCAGAGTTAAACCGTCGTTTCCAGGAGATTTATTATTTTTGAAAGATTTTATAGCCTCCTTACACTCACTTTCGTCTAGTTTGTATTCTAACATCTGACTTTGATATTCGTTCAGTTTTGGTAAGTTCTGGTCAGTGTTTGTAAATTGATCATTTTTAATATTAAGATCAAATGTAATGCTATTGTCGCACGAAGAGTTTTATAGTAATTATGAATTTCGCTTAATATCATTACATTGGTTTACTTCCTCGCCATTAGACCGGGTTATTCTATTCAAAGTTGTATTTTGTTTTCTGGACTTTTCTAAATTTAAGAAAAATTTTGAGCTCTTTTCACCTTGTTCGTACCATTGAATTTTAGATCTCAATATGGCCCCCTTGGCTTCGTCTTCGTAAATCTGATCTAGTCTGTTTAATAGAAATTGGTATTCTTTTTCAATAATTTCTATTTCGCTATTACCAGTAGTATAAGATTTTATTTTTTCATCCTCTAACCCTTCTAACTTATCTACTAAGTACTTTTTTTAAATCTAACTCTAACGTGTTTCTTTTTTTTTACAATATTTAATAGTACTATTTTTAATTTTAAATTTTAAATAATCCCAAAGGCCCCCCTTGTCCAGTGGATTATGGAACTCACGACCCCAAGCTTCTATAGATTGTTCAATATATTTATAAAAATTCTTATCAAAAACCAGACTATTATTAAAGATCCATAATCCCGGTCCTCGTTTATTTTCAACAAGGTTCAGATTTATGTAAATTGCCGAATGGTCGCTTATTGTGTTAATTAATATTTTACAGTCTTTAACATAATCCTGTACAGTTTCAGTTATAAGCCAGAAGTCAATCCTGCTTTGAATTAAGGGTTTTCGTTGTTTCCATGTATATTTTTTTTACATTATTATGTTTCATTCGGAAAATAGCTACGAGGTTAAATTTTTGGATAATATTATTTATTGCCTGTCTGCCGTTTTTCTTAACTTTATAATAACCCCCTGCACGGTCCATATTTACATCCATTACGTTATTAAAATCCCCCCCACGATAAATGTGTTACATTCATATTCTTCTTCAAGATTTTGCATCAATTTACTGAGACTGGTAAAATATTTATATTGATCAGTATCGGAGATAGGGCTATACGTATTGAGAAGTATATAATTTTCAGTTAGTATCTTAATTACAACAGCAGTATAATATCCGTTTTTATCTATTATTTTTGATAATATATTCTCATCACACGTATCTCGAAAGAGAATAGCCGTTCCAGCTGAATTACTTCTACAGTGAGAAAAAATTATAGATCCACCCCATTCCTGCTGCCATATAATTTCATCGGTTTTAATACTATGTGTCTCCTGTAAGAAAAATATATCCGATTTTTGCTCTTTCAACCAAAGAAATAGTTTAGTACGTTTAACTTTTTGTCGCATACCCCTAGTATTCAATGAAGTTATTGTCAGATTAGCCATATTATACTAAAGATATGAAAAACTTCCAGGATACAAGTATACTTAAAAACGTAAAACATGTACACAGTTGTATGCTTATTAACTAGAGTGCTTAAACTTCTATCTATAATAAAGATAGGTTGCCAGGCAACGAAACATACGCCCACAACAGCTAAGTCGTCCGGGCAGTCAACAAGGGTTGTCGCATATTGTTTCTTTTATCAGTAAGGAGAACATTTACAACACATGATAATCTTATTACGAGTAATAGCCCATTAAATAATTATCAGAAATGATTAGAATAGTTTTGATGGTTTGTCTCAAGGCCTTTGTCCACAAGATATTTCAAAGTGATCAACTGCCAGAAATTATCAGATATCACTGAAAATCAAATAGGATTCTTCGTATCATGACCCTACACACTGTGTATAAATTTAAAGTCAATCGGATATTAACTTTAGCCTCTAGAGCGTTCACAAGATTTTTCAAAGTGATCAAGGGTCATAACTCTGGTAGTAATTATCGGATATCACCGAAAATCAATAGGCTTCTTCGTCTCCTGACCTTAAACACTGTGTATAAATTTAAAGTCAATCGGATATTAACTATAGCCTCTAGAGCGTTCACAAGATTTTTCAAAGTGATCAAGGGTCATAACTCTGGTAGTAATTATCGGATATCGCTGAAAATTAATAGGCTTCTTCGTCTCACGACCTTAAACACCGTGTATAAATTTCAAGTCAATCGAATATTAACTTTAGCCTCTAGAGCGTTCACAAGAAATTGTGGACGATGGACGGACGGACGGACCGACAGACGGACGGACGGGGGCGACGGCAATATACGACCACATTTCCATGTGGGCGTATAAAAACGATGCAAACAAAGAATTTCAGTAAAACTGTTTTTAGATAAATTACAAAGTATAAATTATGTGATGATATCATGCAAGTCTTTCTTCTGAACTGCACGAGGTTGCCTAAGGTTTGGTGATATTAGGGTTCTTCTGATCATGTGCTTATCTATAATATTATCTTTCGTGCATAATTTAAAAAAGAAGAAAAAAAAAGATGGGTGTGTTTTTTTTGTTTGTTTTTGTGGCATCTATAAAAGTCTAACTTTTGAAGATAGCTCTACCATGGGGGGGGGGGGGCGAGGGAGGTAATAGTGTTATTTTCTGTGTCAATGATTTATTAGTGTGGGGAATATGATCGTATGATAGTGAGTTGACAACCACTGAGCAAAGGACATAGAAATAATCAAGTATATAATGTTCATCCTATAATCTTATCATTTAGTTTATCCCAAAGGGACTATCAACTTAATATGTAGTAATAACCTTTATATATTATACTAACACAATAGTGGTTATCACTATAACCTCATGTAAAATTCACCCTATAAAGTTGTTAATATATAAAGAAAATCCTTTTAATAGTATTATACTTAGTTTTGATTTACCACATATTTTTCATCCTATAAAGTTTTACATTGGCATAAGGGATTTACCACTTTAAAAGTATGTACTATTTATCCTACAAAGTTGTAAACTGTCATATTGTTTAGGGACTATCGCTTAAATAGTAAGCAATATTCATCCTATAAAGTTGTACATTATCGTATAGCGTAAACACTTCCACTTTAGTAATATAAAATATTCATCCTATAAACTTGTAACTTGTCATATAGCTTAGAGGCTACCACTTTAATAGTATATAATATTCATCCTATAAAGTTGTAAACTGTCATATGGTTTACGGACTACCACTTTAATAGTATAAAGTATTCATCATATAAAGCTGTAAATTATCATCTAAGAGACTACCACTTTAAAGGTATAAAATATTCATCCTCTAATCATGTAGCTTTGAGACTACTATATTAATAGTATACAATATTCATCCTATAAAGTTGTAAATTATTATATAGCTAAGGGACTACCACTTTAATAGTATAAAATATTCATCATATAAAATTGTAATTTGTCATATAGCTTAAAGGCTACCATATTAATAGTATAAAATATTCATCCTATAAAGTTGTAAGTTATTATATAGCTAAGGGACTACCACTTTAATAGCATAAAATATTCATCATATAAAATTGTAATTTGTCGTATAGCTTAAAAGTTACCACTTTAATAATATAAGATATTCATCCTATAAAGTTGTAAATTATTATATAGCTTAAAGACTACAGCTTTAATAATATAAAATATTCACCCCGGAGAGTTTTAAATTGTCAGATAGCTTAGAGACTACCGCTTTAATAGTATATAATATTCATCTCAGGTTACATATTGTCATACATATGTAGCACAGGGACTAGCATTTCAAGTGATTACAATGATCATACTTTAATGTTATATCCTTCATAAGAGATTATAATATATTTTAGAGACTAGTATTATAAACGTATATACATAGAGTAATATGGAATAATCACCTTAAAAAGTTTAGTTCTTGTACTATTCATCGTTTAAATTGCATATAATAATATCCTATAGAGATTATCCAATTTAGTTGTATATATTTTATTCATCAATAATGTTATAGCTTATAATATTGCACAAGGAGTATAGTTTTAGTGGTATCATATTCAGATAACTTTCATTTTACTAGAAGGCACTATCCATTCTAAAAAATGTAACTTGTATTATCTCATAGGAGATATCACTATTTGTATGTAAATTAGATACTATCCCGGTAATTCGACAATACATTATAATTATTCATGGGAACTATCACTTTAACTATATGAAGTATTCATATTATATCTTTTGTAAAATGTGATATCAACGTGAGATTCATTTTAATTTTATGTATTGTTCATACTATTTTGACTCTGGGAGTTTCTAATATTCATGATACATTGTGCAATATAGTTAGCTAAGGTTTACTTCTAATGTCTCTTCAGAGAATGTACCTTTTCATTTTGACATCCTATTTCTTTTACTGAGCCATCAGTATGTTGATGATAGATAAGGGGTGCGGGGCGTTTTCTAAAGCAATTCTGGCTTAAGATTTTTAAAAAAGTGTATACATAAGAACAAGAGTTTTATTTTCACATATTATTGATAAATTATCTGGTTTGAAAAACTTCTAAAGGAGCTGTCAATACTTTTTCACTCAGGTTGTCGAATATATCTATCCGCACTCTCTTTTTTCCTGCTGCTTTCGCGTACATTGCACCGTTAAAATACCACACTTTATCGACGTGACTGTTTTCTCGCGCTCTGTTCATGAGACCAAGGTTATTCTTTGTTATATCGTCTGCTAATTTTAGTTGTTTTTCTAACAAAAGCTTTCTATGTTTCATAATATTTGATTTTGATTCTGTGTTACGCATTTTAACAATCACTGGGTTTGGTTTATCGGGGCTTCTTGAAGGGAGGCCGTGGATAGCGATAATTTCTTCATTGGCTACATCTATGCCCGTTAAATTTTTTATAGTTTCAATGAAAGTGGTTTGCAGTTCTCGGGATTGCTGATTTGGTAGTCCAAATATTCTGATATTCATTTTTCTTGAATATTATTGTTCGTTATAGTTTGCCATTCTTATTTCATCATTAGCTTTTCTGTGTCCAATTTGTGCGTTATTTATAAGATCGTCTATTTTAGTCTGCATTTCCCTTTTTTCAGCATGCAATTGTTCGTTTTGACCCAAAACTGCGTCATATTGCTCCCTTATATCGTCGGTAGCATCATTTACAAGCTTTTTTATTTCTGTTTTCAATTCCTTTCTCAGTGTTTCAAGGACGCAATCAGTTATCTCACTAATATTGATCTTCATATCATCCTTTTTAATCATTTGGCCTATCTCCTGTTTTATTGTATTTAAAATAGTATATATACCTGTTATATCCCTATTTGTTTCTTCACCGTCAGTATTTTCCGTCATTTCTCCCTTGCCAGAGCTTCGTGTGAATCTTGGAGTCCCTTGGTTCTTTTCTTTTCCTCTCGAACTCATATTGATCACAACTTTCTTACTTCTTATCTAGCAGGTTACAACATACACCAGAGACTTGAAGTTGGCTGTTGCTGAGGAATACAGCACACGTTTCAGTTTTCACAGTGGCTAACTGTGTTCACCGATACAGTTGATATTATAAGGCTCAAACACAGGAAATAACAATATTTCCCACCTAAAGCTATTTATTAAATGTTCACAGTACCCTTATTAAGTATTCATAACAATTACTTTTTATCTTCTTCTAATTTTCATCATAAAATTCGTCTTGAAGCACAGACCTCTTTTACACCCTACAGCTTAGGCGGCCATCTTGACACCCATCAAGCGCATTTGAGGTGGTTAAATTTTCACAATTTTCTCGGAGAGGGTGAGGTCCCCATAACCCGCGACGATTGATTGGTTCATTGGTTGTTTGGAATTTGGGTCAGTCAGGTAGGCTACATTGGACCACATTGAAGTTGCTGTATTCGCGTTTGGGAGCGTCAAATTTTCAAAATTTTCTCCCAACGGTCCCGTCTTTGGGGACTGTAAACGATTAATTGGTTGATTGGAATTCGAATCAGCCACCTTAATTAGGCTGTATAGATCACTTTGAAGTTGCTGTGTTCTCGGACTGGAATAGCAGGAAAACAGGTTCGCAGCCGTCACATATTCCAAAACTTTCTTTGAGGGTCCATAGGTAACCTCAAGAGAGGCAAAGAACACCGACGCCGCAGTCTGTAAACCCATTTTTTTTCGGGCATTTCAGGTTCTGCCCACTAATTGTCATCGAGGCCGTACGCCTATGCTTGTCGTTGCCAATTTCATGTAAATAAATACTTCTAGTCTCTAAAACAGTTTCGATTGCTTTTCCGTGAGCTTTTCAACTGAAGTTCAAAAACTTTTAACAGCTGTAAACTTATCTATTCATTTTTTGGTGGAGATCGCAATGTTTGGATATGTGTTTGTATCACGACCTGTGATTGGACCTCTTTAGTAAAGGGAAATAAAGTACCCAAAAATTCGGGAATTTCAGTTGTAAAACTGCGGTCGTTGTTTCGGGAACATATGATCTACACAGCTCTAATTGTCACATTGCTAATCGATTCCCTCTCAATAATTTGTTAATAATAAAAGTGAATGATAATGATGTTTCATAGTAAAATGTGACTTTGTTCTTCGACGGGACGTGATCTGATCCTGGGTCAGGAATTGGGTCGCCACCCAAAAAAGGTTGGGAACCTATGGACTAGAGGAAAGCTAGCAGATGTATGAGACTAAGGGACAAGCAATATCCTCAAAGTGAAAAGCTCAATGACCCGCCTGTAAACAGTGGCAATCACGTGACATTCTCTCGCCATTTCTAGAACTTATTTGTAGGTAATATTATAAATAAATAAT
Source organism: Patella caerulea (assembly GCA_036850965.1). NCBI lineage: Eukaryota > Metazoa > Mollusca > Gastropoda > Patellidae > Patella > Patella caerulea. The sequence goes on along the minus strand of JAZGQO010000015.1, from coordinate 14,433,299 downwards.
GTATGATCTATATTATAAATTGTCATTTGTTGATACAAAGCATAACAAAACAAATCACTAAATTATTTGTAGGTAACATTATAAATAAACAAGCCAACAGTGAGGCTGATGTCCCCCGCCGAAATCTCAAACAAATAGATGACACATATTAATTAATCGCACATTTATTTTTTTCAAAAGTATCGAGCAATCAAACTGTACACGAAGTGCCATCACTTACTATCAGATAAAATGAAGATTATCTTGTCCCAAAGCATCGACCAATGGAAGTGTTTAGCCCTACTTAGCTTCAGGTCGAAATGTTAATCATCGAACTCAGTCAACTCGAGACACTCACCTAATGAACATCTACATCAACTTTAAACTTAGCTTCAGCTCGAAATGTTAATCATTAAACTCAGTCAACTCAAGACACTCACCCTATGAACATCTAAATCAAGTTTAAACATTCTACCTCAAATAGAAGCAGAGTTGTTGACCAATCTTGACCAATCAAATTGTTTATCAATTCTTAGCCTAAGCAGATAATTCTTAGGGTAATGATATAATGAACCCATTTTATCGCCCTCACTTCATTATAACCAAAGTTATTGTGCCCCAAAGCATCAGCCAATCAGATTGCTTATCTCTGCTCATTGTAAGCAGAAAATGTTCATCATCGAACTCCATCAAGGCATTCACCTAATGAACGCTTACACCAAGTTTGAACATTCTAGCTCAGTAAGGAAGAGAGTCATTGTGTTCTAAAGTCTCGGCCAATCAAATTGCTTATCGCTCTGCTTACCCTAGGCAAACAATGTTCATTATCGAACTTATTCGAGGTATTGATGTAATGAAACTATACACTAAGTTTCATCACTCTCACTTAATTAGAACTAAAGTTATCGTGTCCCAAAGAATCAACCAATCAAATAGCTTTTCTCCGCTTACCCTAAGCAGAAAATGCTCATCTTCGAACTCCATCAAGGCATTGACATAATAAACACATACATCAAGTTTGAACATTTTAACTCAATAAGATGGAGAGTTATTGTGTTCCAAAGTTTTCAAAATGCTTATCGCTCTGCTTACGCTGAGCAGAAAATGCTCATTATCGAACTTAGTCAAGGTATCACTGTAATGAAACTATACACGAAGTTTCATCACTCTCACTTAATTAGAACTAAAGTTATCGCGTCCCAAAGCATCAACCAATCAAATTGCTTATCTCTGCTTACCCTAAGCGGAAAATTTTCATCTTCTAACTCCATCAAGGCATTGACCTAATAAGCATATACACCAAGTTTTAACTCAATAAGAAGGAGAGTTATTGTGTTCCAAAGTCTTGACCAATCAAACTGCTTATCACTCTGCTTACCCTGAACAGAAAATGCTCATAATCGAACTTAGTCAAGGTATCGCTGTAATAAAACTATACACCAAGTTTCATCACTTTCACTTAATTAGAACTAAAGTTATCGTGTCCCAAAGCATCAACCAATCAAATTGCTTATCTCTGCTTACCCTAAGCGGAAAATGCTCATCTTCGAACACCAAGTTTGAACATTCTAGCTCAATTAGACAGACGAACCCATTTTTTAATAGTCCTCCAACTTTCTTCGAAAGGCGGGGGACAATAAATAATGTATGATCTATATTATAAATTATCATTTGTTGATACAAAGAATAACAAAACAAATCACTAAATTACTTCTAAATTTTTATCAGCATCTAGAAGTTGGAATGTCAATCTTGTGACATCAAGGGGATATCCTACCTTTCATCTTTCATTCTACTCGCACGTAAACCATGCGATATTTTCATGCCTTTTACAATATTTCCACTCCAATGATAAGTGCCCAGACAATACCAGCCGTGAACTAGATAAAACTAACGAGGAAAATAGAAGCGAAATAGTAAGATTTGGAACTATTTCACGGCAGCGACAGCACAAGACGTGCAATGCTTCATACAAATCTGGTATGCAATGATGAGTCATTGTTGACATCTTCTTTGATTTTATTATCGAGAATCGCAACAGACAAATAACTATTGTGAGGACATTGTTTATTTCATAGTTAAAATATTTGTTATTACTTATCAGAAAGAATTTGAAAGTTAAGTGTTGTTCTAGTTTGTGATCTTGTAATATCAGCACACATTGAAACATATCGAAGTGGGTCTCTGCGACGTAATGACTGTGTTTTCCAACTCAATGATTACACCATTTCAATCAAAAATTTATCGGGTGTACTATTGTACGTTAATGCCTGCGTGCACATGGGTAGAATGGTATTCTCAAAAATCGGATAGATTGAACCAAACTCTCAAACAGTGTGTGAATAAGAATTTAAAAAATAATGGAGACCGATAAGGATTTTTTTATAGTTTATTCTTTCATTTTTACGACCCCTATGCCTACTATGAGAGACTAAATAGCAACGAGCACAGTAACCGAGATACAACCTTTAATTTGGTTGCCATGTGTCTATCTGTATAGGATATTAACCTACCCAAGTGTTCCTCTATCATATCAATCCGAGTGAGAGTAGGTTTATATCTGACATATACAACGGGTTCACCTTTAAGTTTAATGGGCTCTTCTAAAAAAGGCAACAGTGATTGGATAATTGCTCGACAGTTTCCGCCCAAATCCGAAAATTACCGAAGCTGTCGCGTGCAAATGTTTATTTAAACGTCGCCATTTTGGAGAAAGGGATAGTAAAACCATAGAACTAGAATAGTAACGGGAACGCCCACGGCCTGACGTCAAAACTTTATGTGACGGCCGGTCTCTGGCGCTGATATCGGGCACAGCGTACTTCCGGTTTATGCTGACGCCAACAAAATGCTGGGCGCTAATTGTGTTTTGTACGGATGTTCCGCCTGTAACAAAAGAAATCGTGGCTTAACAACCGAGTGGAAGGAGAAGCTTTTAAGAATAATACGATTTACCAGATCAGACCCGATAAATGAAAAGACATTGACAATATGTTCAAGACACTTCGAGCCTGATAGTGATTGTTTCGTTGAAAGTAAGTAAGTAAAGTCTCAAAAGAAATTCAATGTAGCCAAGTTGACAGTTCACCCTTACAACCTACACAAAAATTATAATAAACCCATGGTAGCTGAGTGTCTGTATAATCTCATGACTGCTCGTTAATTTTATCTTTTATCTCACCAAAGTTGCAGGCAGGTTTGTTTACATCTGTTCCGTTTCGATATAACTTTAGGCCTAAGAAGGCTACTTGCAGTTTGTTTTGAAATTTGTAGATCAATCCAGGGATTTCCCGGTGGTCAATATAGGCCCTATGCGAAAGCATTACTTTTCTCTCTTACTGAATACTATTATCTTATTTTATTTTAATTTCACGAATTAGTGATTCAATTTTTTTAAAAGTCCAATAAGGATGTGTGGTCAAAATTTTAACAAGTAGAGCAGCCCCATAAAATTTATCTGACCTTGACCTGTCAAATCCCGAGAGGGGTATTGAATCTGTTATGATTGTCATATTGTTTTTATTTTATGTACATGTTTATATTGTATGCTGTCCTCAATGGATGTTTCGATACAATAAATATCTTATCTTATCTTTCCCCCAAACACTTTTACATTCAAAATAATCTTGCTCCCCATATTATTAATCTACATGAAAAAAAGAACAACAATTATGCCTGAACCTTTTTGTTTTGTACTTGTGAACCTTTTCATTTTGATACTATGAATTTTTCAGATGTTTACAAAAAATCTGGCTCTACGTAAAGAAGATTAAAAGAAGGAAGTTTACCAACCTTAAATCTTCCACAGAAAAGCAGAACGACAAAGAAATTGGATCCAAGAAGCCACCGGTAACTTAATTTTCTATTAATAATACTAGATTGATTTTCATTGGATTGGGAGGACCATAGTGTCCATAGTAATGAATCTTTTTTTATTTGAAATAAAACTTATTTTGGTGAAAATCATTTTCGCAATGTATGTCCCATCAATGATCCCCCTTCCATATTAATTATAAATGCTTCCTCATTAAAGATACATTATGTAAGATTTAGATAAAGTGCTAGCCATTCTTACTATAATAGTTAGAAAGTAGATAATGTAAAATGAATAAATTGAAAATATCATTCAAATTAAGGGCCCACTCTATTGCAAGTCAAGATATTAGCCTTTGACGGTTTGACAAGACGCGTGCAATAATTTCAACCAAGGTACTGGTTGTTTGAAGCTAAGTCTCGCCTTCCATTTCTAGCTTAAATAAAAATATTCCTGAACTGTTCCAATCTATCTAATATCAGAGAAATCCGACGCCATCGATCAAGAGTTGATCATGGCCTTGATATTGATAATTAATCAATTAATGTCTAACTCTAATTAATAATTAAGAAAACATTTCAGGCCTAAAGAAAGACCTGCAATAGGCAGATTTAGCTCTTGCATAATGTATGTTTAAATATCTATATATGAAATGCAATTCTTACATTATTAATTATACTACCATGAACATCACATTCTTCTTATAATATACTTTTCTAAAATTCAAATTATTTTTCTTGTTTTAGTTTGATTTTATGAATTTTTTCTATTTCATTCAGAATCCTAGGAAAACCGAAGAACCACAATGTGTAAAAGAAGTAACGTTTCAGATGTTGCAGCAATCATCTTTAGGTCAAATGCCTGCTTCGTGGCTATGCCAGTCTACAAATGATTATATTCACCTATTTAAAACTGAAGATAACAGAATAAAATACCATTTAACCATTGACAAGGACTTGAACTGTGAAGTACGATATGATAATTTTTTGTTTCCTATTGGGTCAAATCAGAAATCGGTCAACTTGGGCGTCAAATTTTTAAATAAAACCTACAATAATTTTGTTAGGCCGTGATGTGAAATTTCTAGCAAGCTTGCTTCTGTTTCTCCATCCCGAACATTTTCAGGTGGAAAACAAACTACATCATCTAATTCTTCTAGTATTACTTTGTACTTCCACACAACTTTTCTTTTATCAATTCTTTGACGTTTGACAGAAAATGTAAAATAAATATGGGCTTATTTATCAATGTGCGATGGTATTTGAATTTCGCGGTGATTTGGTTTTATTATAGATCACGTGACATAGCTTGCCAATCAGACACACACGACGAAAGTTCAACAGGTCGTGTAGAGTGAAAGATCACCGGTTTGTTTACGTTACGATAGTAAAAAAGCGGAAGAATAACTAGAGCTGTATACTCCGTGTAGATTTTGTATAAAACCGTTTACTGTGAGAAACTGGGAAAAATTTAGGGTATGTGCTAACCAATGGATCAGATTAGATGGAAACGGCAGGCTTGTACCGGAGACAAAATGCTATATTGATTTGTTTGACAAAGAATTCTAGTTCTAGGAATGTGCAGACAAGACAATACAGACTTCTCACATCCCACCTACACCAACGTAAAAAAACCAACTGTGTATGAATAAAATTATGTTTAGAGCAGCTAATATTATACCAACAAAATAAGAAAAAGAATAATAGGTCTGGTTAATTTGTTAAGGGGATCATATCTTAACATTTTCCCATTTTATTGCAAATGCAAGTTGATGAAGATATTCTTCTATTCCTAAATGCATGACAACTCAAGACCAAGGACTACTCAGACCATAACAGAAGACCACTATGGTAATGACTGTGTCACTATTGAGAGGAAATACCATGTATAGTACTTTATTATAAGAAATGTAGGGGGCATATTCTGGCGCATTCCCCCTGGTTGCCTTACTGTAGCTGCGGAAATGTATGCCTTTCTTGTTAAACTCTACTGTAACAAATGACAGGGTTAGGTTGACTATAGAGATCAAGAACCAAACAATATTTTCACTGTGGATGCAAATAAGGCTGCATAGGCTACAGATAGTTGCATTTGTTACAAGTTAAAGCTTTCTAGTATGGATATGTGAAAAGTGTTCGAATATGAAAGCGACAGCAAAATGATATTGATGAAATTATGTGATTTTTTATGAATAGGCCTACACCTGTATACATATGTATTTTTGAAAGCAGTTTGTACATTGGCGTGCACGTAAAAAGACCCCTTGGCAGTTGGAATTCGCTATAATAGTAGGCCATAGTGCTGTGCCAGATAAATTTCCCACATAATAAACTGTATAGTGCATGCCTGTTTTCCTTAACCCAGTACATGTGTAAGAGCTACAGATAGATATATTTTTGAGAAGTGAAAGCTTTTTAGTATGGATTTGTGAAAATTGTTTGCATATGAAAGTGACAGCCAAAGCGGTTTTTATATTACATATTTTAAACATGTTTTACTTAAATGCACTGTACATGACGTCGATAAATTTTCATATCATATTTAGTTATCTTAAGCTGACATATATGTTTTTATTTTACTTTTTTATTCTAATTCAATTCAGACGTGGTTTCTCCTTTTCAGACGGAGGGGCTGACAAGGTACAAGGACTGCTATCTAGTCGTTTGAATATGACGAAAAACCAAAGTCCTGTGTAACATTGGTGTGCACGTAAAAAGATCCCTTGGCAGCTGGAATTCGATATAAGAGTAGGCCATAGTGCTGTGCCCGGGCAAAATTTTCCTCATAGTACACTGTACAGCGTATGCCCGTCATCATTAGTCCAGTACATGTATAAGCGCAGAACAGTAGGACAACGTTAAACTCCATTTCATTTCTTATTCATTTTACTGGAACCATTTTATTTAGTTAACTATTTGTTTTTCTCTTATATGTACTTTTCTTTACTGGTATATATATCTTTTAATTTTGCACAGTGTATATGGACACAAGACCTGGTCTGTGTGTAAATACATGTATTCTGTGCGGCTTAGCCCCCCCACCCCATAAAAAAATGGTGATTTCTTAGGAGTATTCTAAGCCGGCCACATCCTCCGCCCCTCCGAAAAAATTCGCCCCCCTCCCCAATTTTATGAGCTGGCGACAGGCCTGATTCTGTGGATATAAAAATCTGAAAAGCAGATTAGAAACCATTTTCTAGTATTAATACACTATATAAATGATGTTATTATTATATACATTTTCATTAAAGATACATTATATAAGATTTAGATACAGAACTAGCCATTCTTGCTATAATAGTTCAAAAGTAGATAATGTAAAATGAATAATTTGAAAATTTCATTCAAATTACTCTATTGCAAGCGAAGATATTAGCCTTTGAAGATTTGACAGACGTGTTCAACAATTTCAACCACTGTACTGGTTGATCGAAGCTAAGTCTCGGTCCTCCATATTTAATTAAATCAAAGTATCGCAGAACCGTTTTAATCTATTTAATATCGGAGAAATCGCATGCCATCGAGTGTTGTTGTTGAATACTGTATGAGGAAGAATATAAAATTGCGTTCATTTTTTATTACTGTATATCTTTCTTTATATAAATGTATACCTATTTGACATCTCCTTTAATATGTCTATATTGGTTTTTGTTTTAAAAAACAAGTATAATTGGTGCATGTTCAGAGGTAGTTGTTAGGTGAATCATTATTAATATTCTGTTGTATTCGTGGGCTCAGATTGTATTATTTTTTGGGGGCTTTTTTTCAACATTATATATAATTATTATACCGAACCAGTATCTCAATCATGCCAAAAACGCTTTCATCTGTATATTATATTTATATTTCTTTTGGATATTGTTTGATTGAAATAAAATGGAAAAAATGCTTTTTTCCAGGAAATATCACATTCATTGATACAATTTCGCTTTTGACCAAATCAGTGGCTAGCCGTGTTCACGTTGTCAATACAACATTTATCTGATGTCATTGTCCCGTAATTCAGGCATATTTGCAGAAAAATTCTCTCATACAAATGTAAACAAGCCAAAGTGTTCCGTCTCGTAAAAAGTATTCCCTGGTCTATTTATGGCTATTGACCCCTGACCTAATGACGTTGATTGCTTTTATGGTTTCTGATTGGCCAATAATTGGATTTCTTCACCACATTATGGCTACACTTGACAAATATAGTCCGAGGCGTAATTCGAGTGCTGGGCCCGATTCCTAGAAAATTCTTAAGCACGTTCTCGTGCTTAGATTTCAAATAGACTTTGCAATTAAGTAAACTTATCGCATTTTGTGTTCCCAGAAAATTTTTAAGAACGTTCTTGTGCTTAGATTTTAAGTAGACTTCAGAGTAAGCACAAGCACGTTATTATGTGTTCCAAGAAAAAACTTAAGCACAACTTCGTTCTTACAATTGTCAATCTAAGCACAAATCTCGAGCAAGGTATAGGGTTTGATTACCAACCTTAAGCCTGTTTCTGCTTCAAACAATATGGCTGACCGTATAGTTAGTTATTCGACGGCATTTACTACACCTTTTGATACCTAAGAGACATTTGGAAGACAGAAAATCCTTAAGAAATATATTCTCGGCAAGAATGCTGTAGAATATTTCGCTTCTACACTAAAAACATTTTATTTATTTACAAATTGGTAAACAACACAAACGCGGGCAACTTGAAAGGAGCTAAATCACTAACATTTGGGACCTAGAAATTGACACAAGTGGGTCGCAACGCATATAATACTCCAATATGAATGTATATAAACTGATTTACATTCAATGGTTTCCGTTTTTACCCCAATTTCAAATCAGTTATGTGCGGCGAAATTTGCCAACAGTGTCAATCGAATGCAAATTTCTAGCGTCTAGTTATTCCAGTCTACATGCGTCGTTTGATTTGATATAATGTTTCTAGCCTTGTTCCCCGAGTCTCTCGCTAGAGCTGGGCTGAAACGCATTATGGTACACGATTCGTGTACCAATGGTAAAATATTCAGAAGCCCATCTTTTTCCGGTAAGATCATATCATCAATTTTGATTTAAACTGACAAATAATTCGTGTTTTCAATGTCGAAGATTCTGGAGGACATTGAGTTAGAGACATAGCTACTTTAAAATCAGGCGCTGTCTCAATCATTCCGTCTGTTTGCATGTGCTTGCGTATTTTGGTGGGGTTTTTTTTAGCTTATAGACCTATAGGGACCATGTCAAAGGCATCAGGGGATCATGTGGTTAAGTCGGTAAGACGCTAGCCAGAGCCGATTCCTAGAACATTCTTAAAAGTAAGCACAAAGTTATGCTTCACTTTTGCTTACGTAAGAAACTTTATAAAATACCGTTCTCAAGACCGTTCTTACGTAAGCACAAGTTAAGTACGAGTCTAAGCACTGTGTGACTGGTAAATTGAGAGTACGGTGCTCTCTAACGTCATAAAAACATTTTTGGAATGCAAATTACACCGTAAATTCGTCTGCACCACAGAGTTTCTATATATAGCTCTATGGTCTGCTTGGAGTTATAAATAGACCAATGACATTAACTTCCCGAAAAGTAGTCGATTTAGATGTATTTTATTATTTAACAAATGAAATGAAATATGGTTTAACGTCCTACTGTTTTGTTCCTAAACTGGGGTAATGAAGACATACGTCATACAGTGTGCTATGAGGGAAATTTTGCCCGGGAAGCGGCGCTACGGCCTACTCTATCGAATTCCAACTGCCAAGGGATCTTTTACGTGCACGTCAGTTTGTACACGGCACCTCGTTTTTTCGTCCCATCCGAATGACAAGACAGCTGTCCTCCGTCCTGCATCACTGACACGGAGAAACCACGTCGGAAAATTTGGATGAACCTTCTCGGCCAATGCAGGGATCGAACACCCGACCTCCAGGCTAGCGAACCAGCGTCTTATCCACTTAGCCACGTAATCCCCTGATGCCTTTGACGTGTTCCTCATAAGCCTACACATATAAAATATACCACAAACTAAACAAAAGAAAACAACCCAAAACGCAAGCACATGCAAACAGACCGAATAATTGTGAAAGCGCCTGATCTTTAAGTAGCCCGCGCGTGTGTTTTTTTACCAATTTGGAAATAAATGAATTGTGTTTAGGGTAGAAGCGAAATTTTCCATAGCATTCTTCTTGAGAATATGTTTCTAAAGGATTTTCTGTCTTTCAATTGACTCTTAGGTATCAAAAGATGTAGCAAATGTCGTCGAATAAATCCAAGGTCAGCCATATTGTTTGAAGCAGAAACAGACTTAAAGTTTGGTAAGCAAGCCCTATACCTTGCTTGGGACTTATGCTTAGATTGACAATTTTAAGAACAAAGTTGTGCTTAAGTTTTTTCTTGGAACACATAATAACGTGCTTGTGCTTACACTGAAGTCTACTTAAAATCTAAGCACAAGAACGTTCTTAAGAATTTTCTGTTAACACGAAATAAGATAAGTTTACTTATTTGCAAAGTCTTAGTCTCAATTTACCAGTCACACTGTGCTTAGACTCGTACTTGGCTTGTTCTTATGTAAGAACGGCCTTGAGAAGTTTCTATAGAGACGGTATTTCATAAAGTTTCTTACGTAAGCAAAAGTGAAGCATAACTTTGTGCTTACTTTTAAGAATTTTCTAGGAATCGGGCCCTGGTCTGATTGTGCAAAACATCGCAATAGAAATGTGTACTGCAGTGACGACTTACTTGTGCAGCAAAGCGCCAGATTTTCACCTGGAATTTGCTGAGACAAAATGAAACGATTTTCGTGGCTAAATCACAGCCTATGTCTTTTCCACCTCAAATATACTACATTTAAACAATATTTAAAATAATTAAAGAATGTCTACCCAAAAGAATTTTGTAAAGGACGGAATGAGATATTATAAAAAATGTCGAAGAGATGAGTTCATGAAATGCTAATCAATTAATTAATTTAGAATAAGCTTCATCTCATGTATGCACATGTACTTTTACTATTTTAATAAAATGCAATTTTAGCTTTTATATAAAAATATTTAAATTCAATTTCCGTCCGTAACAAAATTTTAATTTGACATTGATCTCCTTGAAATAATATCCTGCATTAAAAGCTGAAAGGATGACAACCTCTAATTTCTCATCATATTAGCAGATTACAATCACATTAGTCTAATAAATTTGTAAACACTTAAACATATGCAGTATAAAATTTTTTAGTTTAATGTTACTTTTGTCAAATTATTCTGGCAACAACAGAAATTAGCGTTTTCTGAGGGAAATAGAGGACGTGTGTGGCATCCTATGATGATATGACTGGCAATTAATTGTTACATTCCCAGCGTCCAGCATCATACAGATCACTCCGTCTGCCAGGTGAATCTACACTTTGTGATTTCTCCAATTTCATAAAACCTTCTCCAGGCTTTCATCAAGAAGTTCTCTACGAAATAAGACAGGCAGCAGCTCTTCTTCCTGAGGATCAGAAGTGGGTAACCATTCTTCACGACGAGATGAGTATCAAGTCAGACTTGGTTTACTATATGCCTTAAGTGTTTATTAATGATCATTACTGTACTTGAACTTTCCCTTTAATTTTAACTGGATTAGTTTGAACCTTAAAAAGAAAATAAATAACAATGGAAAAAAAAAAATGAAATAAAAACCAAATAAAACCAATAGCTATGAATTAAAATTACCATTGTAAATCTGTACACAACCAAAGAAAGGGTTGGAGGTTTTAATTTTCCTTACAATTTCATCTAATTGGGAGCTTGATACCAAATTAATACATTTCTTTAAATATATGTGAATCGAATGTCTACGTACGGTAGTCGGTACTACTTACTAGTATACTACTAGGCCTAGTACAGTAGTACTAGTAGTAGTAGAAAATGATGCAGACACTCACGTGTGTGAGGAAAATTTAATGTCCGAAAATGAATGGTTTATAATCCCGATGGTATATTATACAACTAATTTAAATAAAATTCCTTAAAAATATGAAATAACTTACATCTATGACCCGTCAAGTTCTTGAAATTCCAGGACGTCGCACGCTTCTGCCATGTTGACAAACGGCCGGAAGTTACTTGTGCCCCATTGACTTCGCGCATGCGATGTACAACATAAATATGTCATCACCGTTATACGTCATTGAGTGGGCGTTCCCGTTAGTATTCTAGTTCTATAGTAAAACGAAGCCAGACGAATAATCAATCCATTTTAGTCACCATAATGACGCTAGAATTGATGTGAATGCAAATATAATGAGGATCTATCCAAAGCCTGAGGAAAACTTGGAGCGTGTGGAGAAAATTCTGAAAGATATCTTAGATGGTGTATGGTCATGGATAACCGATTTAAATATGCCGATAAGTTCGCCGTCTATTTCGTTACAAAACTGAATGCTACAAACTGTACTTTAACAATGTGTTTTTTCTATTGTCAAAAGAATAAAATTAATTTCTGTGTTCTTTTAGTCCGGGAGCCCAGTGAGGTTTAATCAAAATATTGAGTCCAAAAGGTTTGAGGTTTGCAACACATATTTGACCCCTAGAACATTATGGAAAGGCAAGTCTTAAGTTTTGTAACCTGTGCATTTACCTGGGAGCGCTCCCCCTAACCCCCTTAAATTTAATGAGAGTTAAAATTCAATGTCCATCCACAATTTTCTTGCAAGGATTTCATACTTAGCACTTTGAAACAGAATGTATGACTTAAGATCATAAAATGTTGTGCTTATGCTACTTAAGAGCTTAATTAATTAGCAATAATTAGTGGCCGTAATTAAAATTTAGAGTCCATGACTGAAACAAAGCCTAAAAGCTAGCTAACCAAGTCATGAAACCAAAAATATCACTTAAGAGCGACAAAAGTTGAACAAACCTTGCTTAAGACTGGTTCAAAGGTGACAAAGGTCAAAGGTCACTAATTAGTGACTGTAATCAAAATTTAGAGTCCATAACTGAAACAAAGCCTAAAATGTGGCTTACCAAGCCACTAAACCAAAATTATAACTTAAGAGCGACAAAAGTTGAACAAACCTTGCTTAAGACTGATTCAAAGGTGACAAAGGTCAAAGGTCAATTTTGGGGTCTCGTAATAGGGTTTGAGTGGATTTGATTAAATTGTCTTGTCCAAGATTATGTTTGTTTGGAAAACATTTCTATGAGTTTCACTGCACCAAATTCATGACTTAAGAGCCTGAAAACTAGCTTACCAAGCCAGGAAACCAAAAATATAACTTAAGAGCGATAAAAGTTGAACAAACCTTGCTTAAGACTGCTTTAACGGGGGCGGATCCAGAGAGGGGGGGGCAAATCCCACCCTGCTCAGCTTCATAAAACAAAATGAATGCCTTGCATCAATGAAATTAAATCACAGTAAGATCCTACATCATTACAAAAATGGTTTTTCTCCTTAAAAAGCGCAATTTGTATGTATGCCTATGTAATTTAGAGACGATGACTGACATATTAACAGGAACCTATTAAACCCCCTCCTGCAAAAATTCCTGGATCCGCCCCTGTTGAAAGGTGACAAAGGTCATATATTGGGCCACATTATGACCAATCAAACATTCAAATTGCTTGCTTATCTCTGCTTGCCTAAAGAGACAACGAAAAACTATGCGATGAATCATTCCTTATAGGAAATGAATGGAATTATTGAACTGGATAACTATCTGGTTTTGAAAAATGCAGACAATTCGATGATAAAGATATATATTTATATGATTCAAAACATTTATGTTTTCTCATTAACATCGATATTTACCTTGGTGAAAAAAGGGTTGATATCCGAAAGTTATTTTCAGTATAATGCTATCAAGAGTGGCTTATACTGTTTACTTACAAGATGTTACTGCTAGATAAGATGTTCATTGCACCAGAACATCCATTCAGGAGACATGTATACATTACATATTTAGACATAGTCGCATACAATAAAGCTGTCTATGTCATTAATTAGAGAAGTCCATCTATATATTCCACCGATGCTACTTCTTTTTCTATATGCAAAGTGGATGTTTTTAATATGTTAATTATAATTCCAAATTTATATCAGTTTTACAAATATATATATAAACTAAAAAAATTAAAGGTAGATGTTTCATTCGACTCTCAGTTTGTCTATGTAATACAATTATATGATACATTATACTTTTTTACAGCCTCAACAATTCCTTTTCGATGCAAAATAATATTTGTATTTCATATATCCAAGTCAGATTTTTTTGCTAAAAATTGTACCAATATCTTTTTTATAGATTGCTTTTTATAAGGAACCATTTTTTGAAAATGTTATGCCTCAAATTTTAATAGCAACGTTGTTATTATTGAGTCACAGTTGAGCAGTGCCAGATCTAAGGGGGGCAAAGTGGGACAAATGTCCCGGGCCACCCACATTTAGGGGCCCCCACAATTCTATGTCATACTAATATTTTATCCCGGACTGAGCCAACCAGTTCCTGGGTTGAATGGGCGAGGATTAGGGCCCTTGGCAGTAAGGGATATTAGGGGCCCTGGGGCTGGCGATAACGCTACAGGCACTCAAGGGGGTGGAGTACATTCTAGTATGATCCGCTGTTAGTACGAACAATTTGAACAAACAATTGGGCCCCACACAATTGGTTTGTCCCGCCCCCCCCCCACAAGGTTAATCCGGCACTGCAGTTGAAGAAGGATTCAATAAGACAACAGAACATGGGTACATGATCTTTAAGAGGTATTAACAATCGGAAAAAAAACATGACATAACACAGTTTTTTTTATGTGGGAAACAATCACTGGGTTTATCCGAAAAACCCATCGTTTCAAAAATATACACTTTACATAAATAAATTGATTGACTTTTGTAATTAATCACATAGACAGCTCTGAACTACTTTTGATAACTTTAAATTGTTCTGGGTCGGCCGCAAAGAAATCGCCCAAAACAGCATTACATTCAGAACTCCGTGCCTTATTCCACAGTAAATCTAATTTAAAATTGGAAATATTTAGGAACGATAAACCATGTAGTAGAATAAAAATTTGATAAAACAAGACAAACAGCTAACAAAAGTATCGTATATCTGTATGAATGTATTCCTGGTGTGTACATATATGTTTTCTATACTGCATGTATTATTTGTAGTATACAACTATGTCTAAATATGTATTTATTCATGGTGTCCCAAATGAATGTTTTGATGCAATTAACATCTTATCTAGTACAATATCTTGTAAGTAAACCGAATAAGTCTTGATAGCATTATACTGCAAATAACTTTCGGATTTCAACCCCTTTTTTCACCAAGGTCGCATTAGTCTTAACTCAG
Organism: Patella caerulea; assembly: GCA_036850965.1. Classification (NCBI taxonomy): domain Eukaryota; kingdom Metazoa; phylum Mollusca; class Gastropoda; family Patellidae; genus Patella; species Patella caerulea. Next base: position 14,418,192 of record JAZGQO010000015.1, on the reverse strand, counting down.
AATAATTTTCGACCGATTTTGGAAGACATTCCCGTAAATATCCATGTTAAAGAGAATGCATAAATGTTTTGAATCATATATTATTATATCTTCAAGTGGACTAATTTATCTAATTGTCTGCGTTCCAGAGAGTCATCCAGTTTTATACTTCCATTTTCAATATTTAGAATAATTGGAAAAACTTAACACTTTTTTTTCTTTTCAATATGTTTTGAATCATATAAATATATATCTTTATCATCGAATTGTCTGCATTTTTCAAAACCAGATAGTTATCCAGTTCAATAATTCAATTCATTTCCTATAAGGAATGATTCGTTGCATAGTTTTTCGTTGTCTCTTTAGGCAAGCAGAGATAAGCAAGCAATTTGAATGTTTGATTGGTCATAATGTGGCCCAATATATGATCTTTGTCACCTTTCAACAGGGGTGGATCCAGGAATTTTTGCAGGAGGGGGTTTAATAGGTTCCTGTTAAGGAAATATGTCAGTCATCGTCTCTAAATTACATAGGCATACATACAAATTGCGCTTTTTAAGGAGAAAAACCATTTTTGTAATGATGTAGGATCTTACTGTGATTTAATTTCATTGATGCAACTCATTCATTTTGTTTTATGAAGCTGAGCAGGGTGGGATTTGCCCCCCCCCCTCTGGATCCACCCCCGTTAATGCAGTCTTAAGCAAGGTTTGTTCAACTTTTGTCGCTCTTAAGTTATATTTTTGGTTTCCTGGCTTGGTAAGCTAGTTTTCAGGCTCTTAAGTCATGAATTTGGTGCAGTGAAACTCATAGAAATGTTTTCCAAACAAAAATAATCTTGGACAAGACAATTTAATCAAATCCACTCAAACCCTATTACGAGATCCCAAAATTGACCTTTGACCTTTGTCACCTTTGAATCAGTCTTAAGCAAGGTTTGTTCAACTTTTGTCGCTCTTAAGTTATAATTTTGGTTTACTGGCTTGGTAAGCCACATTTTAGGCTTTGTTTCAGTTATGGACTCTAAATTTTAATTTCAGTCACTAATTAGTGACCTTTGACCTTTGAACCAGTCTTAAGCAAGGTTTGTTCAACTTTTGTCGCTCTTAAGTGATATTTTTGGTTTCATGACTTGGTTAGCTAGCTTTTAGGCTTTGTTTCAGTCATGGACTCTAAATTTTAATTACGGCTACTAATTGATGCTAATTAATTAAGCTCTTAAGTAGCATTAGCACAACATTTTATGATCTTAAGTCATGCACTCTGTTTCAAAGTGCTAAGTATGAAATCCTTGCAAGAAAATTATGGATGGACATTGAATTTTAACTCCCATTAAATTTAAGGGGGTTAGGGGGAGCGCTCCCAGGTAAACGCACAGGTTACAAAACTTAAGACTTGCCTTTCCATAATGTTCTAGGGATCAAATACGTGTTGCAAACCTCAAACCTTTTGGACTCAATATTTTGATTAAACCTCACTGGGCTCCTGGGTTATTTGTATTATTTCGATCATCTATGTCATCAGCGGTTGATATGAGCCGAATATATCGACCTGGGATGACGTCATCAGCGGTTGATATGATATATCAACCTGTCATGACGTCATCAGCGGATGATATGAGCCGAATATCAACTTATGATGACGTCGCGAGGTTTTTATGAGATCTAACTGCTATGGACATCAAACTACACCCAGTTGTATATATTTATATAACCGAGGCCGATAAGGATTTTTTACTGGTTATCTATGCACTTGGCTCTTTAGTGGCACCGTTTGTCAAGAAAAATAATGATTTGTTCACAACTCGGATAATATTTTAAAGGTAATTACTGAGTTGTTTTGAACATTTATCGGCAACTCATATATCTGCAAAATGGCTGTGTATCAGCCAATACCAATTTCTCCCGATTGGCCACTTATCGGCCAATTACCGATGTTGAAAAAGACTATCGGACCACCACTATTGGAAATCGCTGAAAATCACTAGGATTCTTCATCTCACTAATGTAAACAACATGTTATATCAATCTCGAAACAATCAGATGATAAATGTAGTCTGTAGAGTGTTCACAAGAACGGACGGGGGCAACGACAATATATAACCACATTTCAATGTGGGCATATAAAAAATAGGTTGCCAGAGAATGAAACATACGCCCACCAGCAGCTAAATCGTCCGGGCAGTCAACAAGAGTTGTCCCATATTAAGTAATTATCAAAAATCATTAGAATTTGTTTGTTTTTTTTATAAAGTTCTATTCCATGCTAACGTTTAGTATACGAACCATTTAATATTATGGATTTAGCTGTACAATTATCAAAATTCATTGAAAATCAATATACTTGTTTGTCTCAAGATCTTAAACTGTTTCAAGTTTCATCAAAATCAAATTAAAATTGTGACCTCTACAGGTCCACAACCTTGGTATACAATATTGTTACACTATTCGCGTACAAGCGGCGGTCATTTTATCAAGCCATTTTGGTCCAATTTTCACGAAATTCGAACTCAACCTTCATTACGGTGTAACGGTGATCTAATCAAATGGGTTTTTCAATCGGGTAGTAATTGTGACCTCCAGGGGGACCACAAGCCAGCCATAAAAGGCGATTTTTCGGACAATCAGGGGCAATAATTCAGGAAGTTACAATCCGATATGCGCATAGATGGAAAGGAATCAAGATCTTTGGGTTATAAACATTTTAAGTTTTATCAAAATCGAATTAAAATTATGACCTCTAGAGGGTCCACAATTTTGATATAACATATTTTTACACTATTCGCGTACAAACGACGGGCTTTTTATCAGTCAATTTTGATCCGATTTTCACAAAATTTGAACTCAACCTTCATTACCAAGCAACGGTGATATAATCAAACGGTTTTTTAAATTTGATAATAATTTTGATCTTCAGATATATATAAAGGGACGATTTTTCGGACAAGCAGGGGCCATAATTCAGGAAGTTATGATCCGATGGGCGCAAATATCAAAAGGAACTAAGATCTTCGGGTTATAAACATACGTGTCAAGTTTCATCAAAATCGGTTCAAAATTGTGCTCTCTATTGGGTCCACAAGCTAAAAGCGTGATTTTTCGTACAATCAGGGGCCATAATTCAGGATGTTATGATTATATATTCGCAAATATCGAAAGAATCCAAGATCTTTGAATTATAGACATGTCTTTCAAGTTTCATCAAATTCGGTTCAAAATTGTGACCTCTACAGTGTTCACAACCTTGACATACCATATTTTTACACTCTTCGCGTACAAGGGGCAGCCATTTTGTCTGTCAGTTTTGGTCAGATTTTCACGACGAAATTTGAAGACAACCTTCTTTACGGTGTAACGGTGACATCATCAGACGTTTTTTTGTTTTAAATCGGATAATAATTTTAGCCTCAAGAGGGACAACAAGCTAAAAAAAGAGCGATTTTTCGTACAATCAGGGGCAATAATTCAGGATGTTACAATCCGATATGCGCAAATATCTAAAGGAACCAAGATCTTTGACTTATAGACATGTGTTTCAAGTTTCATCAAATTCGGTTCAAAATTGTGACCTCTACAGTGTTCACAACCTTGACATACTGTATTTTTACATTTTTCGCGTAAAAGCGACGGCCACTTTGTCTATTAATTGTGGTCCGATTTCCACGAAATTCGAAAACAACTTTCCTTACAGTGTAAGGGTGACATAATCAGACGGTATTTCAAATCGGATAATAATTTTGGCCTCAAGAAGAACCACAAGCTAAAAAGGGCGATTTTTCGTACAATCAGGGGTCATAATTCAGGAAGTTACGATCCGATATATGCAAATATCGAAAGGAACCAAGATCTTTGAGTTATAAACATGCATTTCAAGTTTTATCAAAATCGGTTCAATATTGTGACCTCTATAGTGTTCACAAGCCAAAACGTGATTTTTCGAACAATCAGGGGTCATAATCCATGAAGTTACAATCCGATACATGCCAATATCGAAAGGAACCGAGATCTTGGGGGTAGACTGTTCACAAACAATTGTGGACGGACGGACGGACGTCCGCAAGGACGGACAGGGGCGACAAAAATATACGTCCACATGAAAATCTGGGCGAATAAAAAATGTCCATGTTCGTGTACAAAGATTACCTTAACAGTTTCATAATTAATAAGGGAATCAATAGCCTTAGCTCCAGCTTCTGTATCGGCTTTGTTCATCATAACACGAAATTTAGTTCTATAAAAACAAACAATATGTCATGCAATAACATTTTAAAATATCGAGCAGCAATATTAACAAGATGACTAGCTATCATCATCCCACGCCTTAGTACTTGTTTGGATGTTGGTGTACAAAGATTACCTTAAGACCAGCTTCTTGTTTACAAGGCATAAGGAAAAACAACTTCTTGGAATATCAATGGGAATAGTCAGAAGATTCATACTGTGATCACAATAGCTCGGCACGGCAGCGTCGGTTGATGAATGTAAAAGTGTTATAAAGTTATCTTGAACAGTGTCCCCCGCCGAAATCCCAAAATAAATAGACGACACATATTAACTAATAGCACATTTATTTTTTTCAAAAGTATCGAGCAATCAAACTATACTGTAAGTTTCATCATTCTGTATCAGATAGAATCAAGGTTATCTTGTACCAAACCATCGACCAATGAAATTGCTTAGCTTTAGCTCGAAATGTTAATCATTGACTCAATCAAGACATTCACCTGATGAACATCTATATCAAGTTTAAACATTCTACCCCAATTAAAATAGGGTATACTCATAGAATCTGTGGTACCGCTCAAAACCAAGTTTAAGCGAAAGAGTAAAACTCACTGAGTACGAAATTGCTTGTAACAGAAGATTTCAGACCTGGGACTGCCCGAACTGACACCCAAAATATGGCCCCCTGAGCTTAAAAAGGGTTATACTCATACCATTCACGGTACCAATTCAAACTAATTTTAAATGAAAGAATATATCCCGCTGAGTACGGAATTGTCCATTACAGACGATTACATGTGACTGAGTACGGAATTGTCCATAACAGACGCTTGTGGCGGCCCAAACTGACGCCCTAGTTATGACCCTCGACCACGGGGCTTAAAAATGGTTATATTCATACAAACGAAGTACCAGTTGAAACTAATTTTAAATGAAAGTATAGACCCCATTGAGTACCAAATGGCTCATAACAGGTTTACACCCTCACATTGTTTTTAAATTATCTGTTATATATGGTCCAGGTTAATTGGTTCACCTTTAAAAGTGTTAAGAGCCAGTCCACGAAACCACGCAGAAGGTCGAAGGTTGGGGTCGGCCGATTGCTAACATATTTACAGGGTTTCGAGCCTACCTCCCAGCCGAAATCACAGATTTCAGAAATCAATTGTTTTCGAGATACAGGCCTTTTACGTTTTTCGGCTGTTTTTTTGTCATTTTCAAGCCAAATTTTAGGTATTTTCGTCGCACTACTACCGCTGTTACATGACCTTGGAGAACTAGGTTTGCGTTGTTCGTGATAATCGGGGTCTTGCACTACTACATTACCATGGTCATCCGGTTCGAGTTCATTTTCAATAGGTAACAGGAGACTACACAAGATACGTGTCTAGAGACACCTGAATTATACCCTTTTTTCAAATTGCGATAACTCCACTGGAGCAGGGTTTGCGATCAAAATGTAAATCGTTTTATTTGCAGCTTGACCTGTTCTAACAACGTAAAAAATAAAATCGTTGTCAACTCACCTACAACAGTATGAAAATTTGTGTCGAAAGTTACGAAATTCGTCATTTTTCGCGTCATATTTCGGTTTCTTAAGTGTTTGGATTTCGCCCGTACTTTCCGGACATGTCCTAAGATTTTTTCCAGATGTCAGACCAGGAATATGACCAATTGAACATCAATATTCACCAATTGGACATCGATATAGTGAATAATATTCAGAATTTCAAAATTGATATGTGTATTGAGTGTATAACTACCACGCAACCTGATATTAGGCTGGATTGATTAGATAATTAGTTGATCAGCGTATTTATCGTGTTTTCCCTTTATATCTTATACCGAATTCCAACTGTCAAGGGATCGCTACGTCCACGCCAATGTGTACACGGGACTCGGTTTGTCGTCCCATCCGAACGACTAGACAGCTGTCCTTGTAGGAATATTACTTACATAAATTTGAATACCATACCGGAATTAAATATGAATAAGCGGTTGCCATACAAGATACGCCCACATTTTGCAATGGACAGAAAACAAGCTATATAAAAAGCGATTTTTTTGTACCATCAGGGGCCATCATCCAGTTTATTACAATCCGACAATATCAAAAGGAATCAACTTTGTGATATAAAAGAATAATATAAAAGTTTCATGACAGTCGAAAAGAAAGGAGCTACAAGCAAAACACGTGATTTTACGTACATTCAATGTCATAATCAAGGAAGTTACATTGTGATATGCGCAAATATCGAAAGAAACCGAGATCTTTGTGTAACTCTATCTTAGAGATTACAGCGACAAGTTTCATAAATACAAGGTCTATTTACATCGAAACAGAATACAACACATCTACATAACTACAGCAGCAATACAGGTACTTAAACTATATACAGGAACCCATGAGAACGGTACATAATTATATTAACTGTACCATTCCGCCTCTCTGACAAGACAGTGGTTAACTCGGGTGAGTCCATAGCTTGTCTGTGCGTCTCTTTGTTCTGTCCCTGTTCGTCTTTGCTCCCCGACTTCTTGAGACAGAGAGACCCTTCCATGGTGAGCTTCCAAGCTCCACTCATTTGTCTCAACAACCACAGCTAATTTATACTATACTTAGATGTCGTATAAAGTTAATCAAAGCATGCATATACATATATTATTGATATTTAATATATCATATAAAGAACTACACAATGAATCAGCTGTCATCAGCACGGTGATAGGTCAGCGTGAACTCACTCATTCCGTAACATTTGGGGTACAAACATACTTTTGAAGATTCATCAAAATCTGATAAAATCTTGGAATTACATACTTTTACACTATTTGCGTACGAGAAGCGGCCATTTTGTCTGGCAGTTTCAGTTCGATTTTCACGAAATTCGAACTCCGCAATCATTAGCGTAAAGGGGATATATCAAAACGTTTTTAAAAATCGAAGGAAAATTGTGATCTCTAGATGGGCTACAAGCTAAAAACACCTTTTTTTTGTACAATCATGGGCCATAATCCAGGAAGTTAATATCCGATAATATCGGATGGAGCCGAGCTCTTTGAGTTATAAACGCTTCTTTAAGTTTCCTCAAAAATTGTGAACTCCATAGTCCACAATCTAAAAACATGATTTTTCGTAAAATCAGGGGCCACAGCCCATGAAGTTACGATCCCATACATGCCAATATTGAAAGAAACCGAGATATTAGGGAGATAAACCTATAATTATTTCAAATATTACAGAAAGTGGATACAAATGTGACCCATAGAGTGTGGACGGACGGACGGACAGGGGTGATGACAATACACGTCCACACGAAAATGTGGACGGATAGGCGGACAGGGGCGTCCACACGAGAATGTAGATGTACAAAAACAGCAAGGTACTCCTATTTTCATTACGGGCGGATTTTGAATATTTCTTAGACATTTTATAACGAAGAAAAGGATGTTTTGACATCGCAAAACTATTGTTATTTGGAAAATTCTGCATTCATTTGCTGTCGAATAAACGAAGACGCGTTATTTTGTACCATACGGGAATTAAATATGAAAAATAGGTTGCCAGGCAACGAAACATACGCCCACACAGCAGCCAAATCGTCCGGGCAGTCAACAAGAGTTGTCGCATATTAAGGAATTATCAGAAAATCATTAGAATTTGTTTGGTTTTTATAATCAAACGTTTTTTTTTTTAAAATCAGATAATAATTGTGACCTCCAGAGGCACAACAAGCTAAAAAGGGTGATTTTTCGTAAAATCAGGGGAAATAATTCAGGAAGTAATGACCCGATGGGCGCAAATATCGAAAGGAACCAAGATCTTTGGGTTATAAACATACATGTCAAGTTTCATCAAAATCGGTTCAAAATTGTGACCTCTATAGCTTGATATAACATTTTTTAACACTATTCGCGTACAAACGGCGGCCATTTTGTCCGTCAATTTTGGTCTGATTTTCACGAAATTCGAATTCAACCTTCATAACCATGGAACGGTGATATCATCAAACGTTTTTTTAAATCGGATAACAATTTTGACCTCCAGAGGGACCACAAGCTAAAAAGGGCAATTTTTCGGACAATCAGGGGCCATAATTCAGGAAGTTACGATCCGATGGGCGCAAATATCGAAAGGAACCAAGATCTTTTGGTTATAAACATACATGTCACGTTTCATCAAAATCGGTTCAAAATTGTGACCTCTATAAGGTCCACAACCTTGATATAACATATTTTCACACTATTCGCATACAAATGGCGGCCATTTTGTCCGTCAATTTTGGTCCGATTTACACGAAATTCGAACTCAACCTTCATAACCATGGAACGGTGATATAATCAAACTTTTTTTAAATCAGATAACAATTTTGACCTCCAGAGGGACCACAAGCTAAAAAGGTCGATTTTTCGGACAATCAGGGGCCATAATTCAGGAAGTTACGATCCGATTGGCGCAAATATCGAAAGGAACCAAGATCTTTGGGTTATAAACATGCATTTCAAGTTTCATCCAAATCGGTTCAAAATTGTGACCTCTACACTGTTCACAACCTTGATATAACATATTTTCACACTATTCGCGTACAAATGGCGGCCATTTTGTCCGTCAATTTTGGTCCGATTTTCACGAAATTCGAACTCAACCTTCATAACCATGAAACGGTGATATATTCAAACGGTTTTTTAAATCGGATAACAATGTTGACCTCCAGAGGGACCACAAGCTAAAAAGGGCAATTTTTCGGACAATCAGGGGTTATAATTCAGGAAGTTACGATCCGATGGGCGCAAATATCGAAAGGAACCAAGATCTTTTGGTTATAAACATACATGTCACGTTTCATCAAAATCGGTTCAAAATTGTGACCTCTATAAGGTCCACAACCTTGATATAACATATTTTCACACTATTCGCGTACAAATGGCGGCCATTTTGTCCGTCAATTTTGGTCCGATTTTCACGAAATTCGAACTCAACCTTCATAACCATGGAACGGTGATATAATCAAACTTTTTTTTAAAATCAGATAACAATTTTGACCTCCAGAGGGACCACAAGCTAAAAAGGGCGATTTTTCGGACAATCAGGGGCCATAATTCAGGAAGTTACGATCCGATTGGCGCAAATATCGAAAGGAACCAAGATCTTTGAGTTATAAACATGCATTTCAAGTTTCATCCAAATCGGTTCAAAACTGTGACCTCTACACTGTTCACAACCTTGATATAACATATTTTCAGACTATTCGCGTACAAATGGCGGCCATTTTGTCCGTCAATTTTGGTCCGATTTTCACGAAATTCGAACTCAACCTTCATAACCATGAAACGGTGATATAATCAAACGGTTTTTTAAATCGGATAACAATTTTGACCTCCAGAGGGACCACAAGCTAAAAAGGGCGATTTTTCGGACAATCAGGGGCCATAATTCAGGAAGTTACGATCCAATTGGCGCAAATATCGAAAGGAACCAAGATCTTTGGTTTATAAACATGCATTTCAAGATTCATCCAAATCGGTCCAAAATTGTGACCTGTTCACAAGCTAAAAAACGTGATTTTTCGTACAATCAGGGGCCATAACCCATGAAGTTACGCTCCGATACATGCCAATATCGAAAGGAACCGAGATCTTAGGGTTATAAACCTATATTTTAAGTTTCATTGAAATCGGATAAAAATTGTGACCTGTAGACTGTTCACAAACAATTGTGGACGGACGGACGGGCGGACGAACAGGGGCGACGACAATATACGTCCACATGAAAATGTGGGCGTATAAAAATATCGAGGTGCACCGTTTCTTATACGCTCTAACTCGACCGTTGTTCATAATTTTGACGCTTTAGATCGAAAATTTGCGATGGGGAGACACCATCTTGGATTTGCAGACTTAATACCAAAATCATACGCCTGGAGTGAATATTTTGGCAAAGCCGGTTGGAGGGGAGGCGGAGTTGATATATTGACCCTCTGAATAACAAAATAGGCGATAGGGTACCTGAATAATTCGCCGATGTATCCCAATCAAAACTGTAGTTTTTGCTAAATTTCGACACGAATTTTCAGGCTGTTGCAAGTTAGTTGATGTTAGCACTTATGTTGCTAGAACTGGTCAAGCTGCAAATAAATTGATTTTAATTTTTATCGCAAACCCTGCTCCAGTGGAGTTATCACGATCTGAAGATGGGGTACATTTCAGGCATCTCTAGACACATATCTTGTGAAGTATCTGGACACCTTTGGGAAATGAACTTGAACCGGATGACCATGATAATGTGGTAGTGCAAGACCCCGACTGTCATGAACAACCCAAACCTAGTTCTCCAGGGTCATGTTTCAGCGGTAGTAGTGCGACGAAAATACCTAAAATTTGGCCTGAAAATGGCAAAAAACAGCCGAAAACATAAAAGGCCTATATCTCGAAAACGGTTGATTTCTGAAATCAGTGATTTTGGCTGAGGAGTAGGCTCGACGGGTCGACCAAACCCTGTGAATATGAACTAAAACGGCATGATATTGCATGGTTTTCTTGTGGAATGACTCTTAAATACATTGAACAAGCGAACATATCTGTATCATTTGCTTGATAACGTCGAGAGTATCCCTGTGGAAACATTGCATAGTACCTTGTACCCATATATAGATGATTTTGGTCTAAACTGACACCCTAAATTTTACATCCCTAGGCTTGAAAAATAGGTTGCCAGGCAACGAAACATACGCCCACATAGCATAGAAAATCATTAAAATGTTTGGTTTTTATAAAGTTCTGCCCCATGCTTACTTTAGTTTACGAAACATTTAATATTATGGATTTAGTTGTTCAATTTATTATCAATTTTCAAGAAATTCAAACTCAATCATCATTAATGTGCAACGGCGATATAGTCGAACGTTTTTTTTTTAATTTGGAATAAAATTGTGACCTCCATAGGGTCCACAAGGTAAAAAAACCCATGATTTTTCGTACAATCAGGGGCCATAATTTAGGAAGTTATGGTCCAATGTGTGCAAACATCGAAAAAACCGCGATCTTTGGGTTATAAACTTACATTTCAAATTTCATCAAAATCGGATTAAAATTGTGACCTCTACAGGGTTCACAACCTTGATATATCACATTTTTCTACTATTCGCGTATTAGCGGCAGGCATTTTGTCCGGAAGTTTTGATCCGATTTTTACAAAATTCGACCTCAACCTTCATTACACTGAAACGGTGATATAATCAAACGTTTTTTTAAAATCAGATAATAGTTGTGACCTCCAGAAGGACCACTAGCTAAAAAGACGATTTTTAGTACAATCGGGTGCTATAATTCAGGAAGTTACAATTCGATATGCGCAAATATCGAAAGGAACCAAGATCTTTGGATTATAAACATGCATTTAAAGTCTCATCAAATTCCGTGGGTTTCCTCCGGGCACTCCGGTTTCCCCCCACTGCTAAAGACCCCTACGCGCAAGCGAATTATTGAAATAAAATTAAAACCATATGTTAGTCCCGAAATGACCTAGTTTGTGTTGAGTGGACGCTAAACCCCATCTCTCTCTCTCTCTCCCTCTCTCTCTCATCAGAATCAGATTAAAATTGTGACCTCTACAGGGTCTACAACCTTGATATACCATATTCTTATAGCATTCGCGTACTAACGGCGGCCATTTTGTCTCTCAATATTGGTCCGATTTTCATGAAATTTGAACATATCTTCCACGAAGTTCGAACCCAACCTTCATAACCATGTAACGTCAATATAAACAAACGTTTTTTTAAAATTGGATAACAATTTTGACCTCCAGAGGCACCACAAGCTAAAAAGGGCGATTTTTCGGACCATCACGGGCCATAATTCAGGAAGCCACGATCCGATGGGCACAAATATCGAAAGGATCCAAGATCTTTGGGTTATAAACATACATGTCAAGTTTCATCAAAATTGGTTCAAAATTGCGACCTATAAATGGTCCACAACCTTGATATAACATATTTTCACATTATTCGCATACAAATGGCGGCCATTTTGTCTGTCAATTTTGGTCCAATTTTCACGAAATTTGAACTCAACTTCCATAACCATGTAACGGCGATATAATCAAACGTTTTTATTTAAATCGGATAACAATTTTGATCTCTAGAGGGACCACAAGCTAAAAAGGGCGATTTTTCGGACAATTAGGGGCCATCATTCAGGAAATTACGATCTGATGGGTGCAAATATCGAAAGGAACCAACATCTTTGGATTATAAACACGCATTTCAAGTTTCATTCAAATCGGTTCAAAATTGTGACCTCTACACAGTTCACAAGCTAAAAACGTGATTTTTCGGACAATCAGAGGCCATAACCCATGAAGTTACAGTCCGATACATGCCGATATCGAAAGGAACCGAGATCGTAGGGTGATACACTTATATTTTAAGTTTCATTGAAATCGGATAAAAATTGTGACCTGTAGACTGTTCACAAACAGGGGCGACGGCAATATACGTCCACATGAAAATGTGGTTAAAAACAAAGTCAAGGGCATCACAAAACCATCTTTTAAAGTATCTAACGTTTCGTAAGTAAAAACCTACTTCTTCAGAGAATATAGGTTACAAAGATAGGTTGCCAGGCAACGAAAGATACACCCACAGCAGTTATGTCGTCCGAGCAGTCCATAAGAGTTGGAGCATATTTATAGTTTGAAAGATAATGGGAGCATTTACAAAAACCTATATTTATGATTAGTGTCAACCCACTAAGAAGTTTTTAGAAATAATGAAAATTTTTAAGATAGGTTTGAGGCTGTTATTATAATTCTTTCGATCAAAATACAAATTCTTTCCAGTTGAGATATCAAAATGATATTTCATAAACTTGACAGACATCCTGTGAAAATTATCCACAGTAAGCCGATGACCTCGGTTTTAATGATTAGTTATGCTGAAACATGCATCACCTTCCTCCATCCCCCCGAAAAGGTAGCCTTCCATCACACCTTCTAGCCACCCCCTGTAAAAGTGTTCATTCTGAATAGATTAAAGAATGGATGCTTATATAAGTATTATCTTGATTGATACAAGTTAAACCAATGACTGTGTGTAATATTTACTTGATAATGGCATACACGTAATCTTCTGATGTACCCTTGCGATAAATCCTTGCTAGATTAGTCAATACTTATCTTAATAAATCATACAATGAATGAATAAACCAGCAATAATTTTGTCCTTTAAATTTTTGGGGGATAGCTCTCATACGTTTTCTTTGTTTGCGGATACCTGATTCGGCAAACAAGTAAAGAGATTTACAATGACATAACTAATGACATAATTGTAATGAGTGACTAACTCCTCTAAAGCCAGACATAAATATATGTAATTTAAATAGCGTTAAGAATTGATTTCTTCAGTTACTGCATTTTCAATCTTACTCCCCCTAATAAGATTGGATATGGAGTAAATGAACAACTATGTTCATGCTGATGTAAAGGTAGTTATACATTTTGGAGGCAAGCATATCACACAAACAATTCTTTACAATAATAAGTCCAAGCTAAGAGGAGTAACTTATTAAGAGCCTAACAAATATAATGTCACTGTAAACATCTTCATTATTTTGCCCAGTAAAATCCGGTATCATATAAACAATAAAGGCTTAGAATACAAAGAGAACATCTGAGTGAGAGCTATCAATAAATAATTAAAAAGGACAAAATTATTGCTGGTTTATTCATTCATTGTATGATTTAAGATAAGTATTGACTATTTATCACAAGGGTACATCAGAAGATTCGGTGTATGAAATTATCAAGTAAATATTACACACAGTTATTGGTTTAAACATACATTATGTCTTAAATGTTATCTAAATTATTAACTAGACATTAATTAACCTATCCAGACCATAATCAACTCTCGATGTCAAGGCAAGCCTGCGATATTTACTGGATTAGGATCCTATCTGCTGCTCTACGCTCATTCATTCATGATTAAATCAAGAAATGGACAATCATTTTTTATTGTACTGACTTTAGTAATGATGATAGAGGCTAGGCCCAAAATACAATCACTAAATTCTCGGTTCAGAGTGGATCAATTTAACTGAAATTTTCAACAAATTCCCTACATCATTTAGTTTTTAACTATTATTTACTGAGGTTTGCCGGCTCATTATCTATCTTTAACTAGTACCAATCAAAGATTATACTTACATACATGTTGGTGTCTATTTTTTAATATTAGTTTAATTTGTTTTTATAGGTGCATTACATGATCATACTTCCCTTTTGAAACTCACAGAGATATATATCAAACAAGCCAACAGTGAGGCTGATGTCCCCCGCCGAAATCCCAAAATAAATAGAAGACACATATTAATTAATCGCACATTTATTTTTTTCAAATGTATCGAGCAATCAAACTGTACACAAAGTGTCATCCAAAAGTGTTTTATAAAGAAAAATGCTAAAACTGACGAGAAAAATGAAAATGTACCCTAGTTAGGGGGACCCTAAAGGCGGACAAAAGGGCCCCTCTGGCCAAGGGAAAGGGTCCTCGTGTCCAAGTCAATCGTTTCTATACACTGTTACTGTCGAATCCATTACTAAATGAGAATGCAGTCATTGTATTGGCATAAAAATAATTAATCAAGATGAACCTAAGTTATCTTGTCCCAAAGTATCAACCAATCAAATTGCTTATCTCTGCTTACCCGAAGCGGAAAATGCTCATCTTCGAACTCCATCAAGGCATTGACCTAATAAGCATATACACCAAGTTTGAACATTTTAACTCAATTGGAAATTGGAAGGAGAGTTATTGTGTTCCAAAGTCTCGACTACTCTCGACCAATCAAATTGCGTATCGCTCTCTGCTTACCTTGAGCAGAAAATGCTCATTATCGAACTTAGTCAAGGTATTACTGTAATGCAACTATACCCCAAGTTTCATCACTCTCACTTAATTAGAACTAAAGTTATCGTGTCCCAAAGCATCAACCAATCAAATTGCTTATCTCTGCTTACCCTAAGTGGAAAATGCTCATATTCGAACTCCATCAAGGTATTGACCTTATAAGCATATACACCAAGTTTGAACATTTTAACTGAATTAGAAGAAGAGTTATTGTGTTCCAAAGTCTCGACCAATCAAATTGCGTATCGCTCTGCTTACCCTGAGCAGAAAATGCTCATTATCGAACTTAGTCAAGGTATTACTGTAATGAAACTATACACCAAGTTTCATCACTCTCACTTAATTAGAATTAAAGTTATCAAGTCCCAAAGCATAAACCAATCAAATTGCTTATCTCTGCTTACCCTAAGCCGAAAATGCTCATCTTCGAACTCCATCAAGACATTGACCTAATAAGCATATACACCAAGTTTGAACATTTTAGCTCAATTAGAAGGAGAGTTATTGTGATCCAAAGTCTCGACCAATCAAATTGCGTATCGCTCTGCTTACCCTGAGCAGAAAATGCTCATTATCGAACTTAGTCAAGGTATTACTGTAATGAAACTATACACCAAGTTTCATCACTCTCACTTAATTAGAACTAAAGTTATCGTGTCCCAAAGCATCAACCAATCAAATTGCTTATCTCTGCTTACCCTAAGCGGAAAATGCTCATCTTCGAACTCCATCAAGGCATTGACCTAATAAACACATACACCAAGTTTGAACATTCTAGCTCAATTAGGAAGAGAGTTATTGTGTCCCAAAAAGTGTGACGGACAGACAGACGGACAGACGGACGGACAGACAGACAGACAGACAGACAGACAGACGGACGAACCCATTTTAATAGTCCCCCAACTTTCCCCGAAAGGCGGGGGACAAAAATATTAGCACAACTGTAAAGGTCATTAAAAGTTATGAAACACAACTCCAATATCAAGGTGCTTCTCAGTAGTTTACACACAGAAAAACTCCCTTACACTTTTTTGAACTTTAAAGATCAATTATAAACTTCCAATTTTGTTGAATTAATTTAATAAATTAGTAGACCTATATGCCTACATTAAGAATGCAATTAATATTAATAGAAAAATTACACACATGTATATAGATGTATGATATATCAAAAAATATTATTGCTACCAAAAACATGAACAAATTTTTGTTGTACAGCAAACATATACACAAATTACACTGATCAAGTTGAATGAGATGCCCATGTCCACAATTAACTATTAGTATTAGTAGAACCGGATGCCCATGCTATCATGGTGCATATTAATAAGCTACCTACATTAGTTGAACCACATGCCCCCCTGCTATCATGGTGCATATTAATAAGCTACCTACATTAGTTGAACCAGATGCCCCCCTGCTATCATGGTCCATATTAATAAGCTACCTACATTAGTTGAACCAGATGCCACTGCTATCATGGTCCATATTAATAAGCTACCTACATTAGTTGAACCAGATGCCCCTCTGCTATCAATATTAATAAGCTACCTACATTAGTTGAACCAGATGCCCCCCTGCTATCATGGTCCATATTAATAAGCTACCTACATTAGTTGAACCAGATGCCACTGCTATCATGGTCCATATTAATAAGCTACCTACATTAGTTGAACCAGATGCCCCTCTGCTATCATAGTCGATATCAATAAGTTAACTACATTAGTAGAACCAGATGACCAACATCGCCAATATTATTTCTTAAATTTATTCATTCTAATGAAAAACAAGCCTTTTCTGGTAGCTTAAAACTAAAATTAGGTGTTAGTAGAGTGAATTCTGGTTTAAGAATGAACACGATTACCCGACCATTCCTGTCTGGATTATTGTGAGAAGTTCCCATATTTTGATTTGAAAAACCCGAAAGTAGGTAAATAAAATTAAACAGTTATGAATTATAAATCTGGCATTTTGATTTCAATTTCATTCATCAATAATTTCGGATCTTTTCTTCCATTTTTTCCGATATTCGAGGACCTGCCTTCGACTAAATTTTAAGGGTCTTCCCTGAAGTATTAGGTCAGTATTCATACACACAAATACTCCGCATTCTTTTCCATTGGTCTGTAAACATACCTGTTTTTCGTATATCATTGTCCAATTTGGTAAGTTGTTTCCTTGTAATCTTTGAAGAAATAATTTTATTTGTGCCATAATCTGCTTACCTTTTGCAACATGTACTATTGAGTCATAATATTTTATTGTTTTAGATCTAAGGACGTGCACTTTGCTGGTGCCTGGCTGAAACTCGCAAGCTATTAGTCAGTGTCCTTACGTAAGCAGGGGTTCCTAAAATAGTACAGGAACACAGTTAACTGATATGAAGTATTTAATATCCAGAATAGAAGTGATATCTACATACATATAAACATACAATTATAAATGTGATAGTTATATATATTACACAATATATTACATTGATATATAATTCAATAATTACATAGTATTGAGAAATTAATACATGAGAGTGACTCACCTAAAATAGTACAGGAACACAGTTAACTGATATGAAGTATTTAATATCCAGAATAGAAGTGATATCATATTCTGGATGACTGAGGTATATATACTAATTTTGGTTACCATGTACATAAACTAATTAATCGTATAGAATGAAGTATGCTTATCTATAAAAAGGATTATATAGATTACCCAGTCAATACTTCAATGCTAACTGATATCCTAGGGATTAAGTCGTTATAGTTTAACTAATTGCTAATCCTTTGGAGTCCGGTCTGATCATGAAATGTAAATCAATCACTATAACAACATCCCCATCGACCGAAAAGGAAATTTTTGGCCTCAAAACTAAACATCTTCCTATGCATGTACATGGACAAGTTCAATAATAAACAATATATAAAAGGTAAATGTAAAAATAAAAAATAAATAAATATGTATTAATTTTCATAATCATTAGCATTTAAAGCTTGATAAAGTCCATGGTGAGAAATAATTAGACTCGCCCCAAATGGTTGACTAAGAATGGATCGTATTTTTCTAGATTTAAGAATGGACACACGTACTGAAGTTTGTATATGTAGAGATTGAAATGTAAATTTGTTGGTTATTTTAAAACCAGGCCATGATACCGATAACGATGGTGCTAAATAACCTTCGACGTAAAGGTTCTTAATTTGTGTTGGCGCTTGTATTTCCCAGTAAGATGGACATAATGATAAAGAGACTACCGGTATAATTTCACATAATGAACCAGTGGTGAATTCTAGATATATAATTGTATGATTATTTTTGGTTTTAAATAATTTATATAATACAAATAGTAATACAACAAAGCATAATAATGAAATAAAAATAGGAATATACTCCAGAAAGAAGGAATAATCATACGACATAATCGTTGGTGACTGAGTCTGAGTAGGATATTGATACTCAAATGATGGTACTGATGCGGATTTGACTTGCGTTGAATTTGAAAGAATTATCATTGCTGCCGTCAATGACCGAATTTTCAAAAACATCCATATGATAATAAGACTTAATACAATTGAAATGCCCATGGAAATTACAGGGATAAGATTAGTGATGTCCAACCACGAAGACTTCAAGGGAATTTGTCCTTCTAAAAGTGCATCAATTAGACCAGGGAAAATCGTTTGATTGTTTTTGACACTTTGAGCAATACGTTTTAGACTGAGATCAGTTTCCCTATCGTGAGCGATAACATTTTTGAATTCATGAGAATAAATTGTGATATTTGGAATTGTTATGCTTAATCGATCTTGAAATAAACTATCCCCTGTAATGTTAGCCAGGGAGGCGTCATCAAAAAAATTTTGAAGTAAGGCCAAATTGATAGGATGTAGGATGGTGGCCCGAGAAACAGTTTTATTTTGACAAGAGCCCAATGACGCTGGAATGAATAGCTTTAATATAGATAAGGAACATAAACAAGGTAAGGTTACAACACAATAAGAGCATCCTTTAAGAATCTTTTGATCAGAAGGACATGTTAGCGTCATGGAATTAGCATTGTGTACAACAACTTGAGAGTCTGAAACACGGAAAATGTTTGATGGAATTTGCTGCGGTAAATACCTAAATTTACAAAGATTACCAACTTAATTTCGATTGTTCTGGAATAATGCTAGTTCACATGAAGGAAATGCTGAAATATTAAAAGTTAGTCTGAACGGACAGAGAAGGGTGTCTGAACCATAACATTGTGCATTGTGTGCTGAACTCATAAACGTATAGTGTTTTTCGTCATCTGAGATTACAAAATATTCAGCTAAATTTAGAAGTTGTGTAAAATGATGATTTGGTTCGTTAATAGGTACTGGAAAGGAGGAAAGTTTATAAACATAATATGATTGGTGCAACTGTGCGATGGGAAATTTGATTGTGACGTATAATTTATCATGAATTGTTCGGGTGTAAATGAATTTTCCATGATTATAATGAAAGTGTGGGTTTGTTTGTAAGAGCTGAAAGTTGTACTCTTTTGTTAATACTCCTTGGATGTGATGGGTTGTTGCATGGAGTATCTTAAAGGAGATCAGGAATGGCGAGAGCTTCCCTTTAGTTAAATCACCTACGCCGAGTTTGAATTCCTCTACTTTGTGTTCGATAATTGATGCTTGTTGTATTTGGTCGAGCAATAGGCTTGTTAGCGACCCAAATGTCTCTTGTAGACTTTGATATGTTGCCTGGATGCTAAGGGAAGCATGTTTGATTGCTTCGTGGTTAATTTGTATCCCCCGTATAGCGTTATCAAACCTAGAGTCAACTTTTGACATAAAGGATGATAGTTTGTGGCTGTGGGTAAACACTGTGTTGGCCTTGTCGATATTCTGCTTTGTTAAAGCATTGATGTGTATAGCCAAGGTGTTGACGTCATCGGTTGTGGCTGTTCCGAATAAGGATTTGCTCATCTGCCCGATGAATCCCAATATCGCACGTTTGGAACGGGGTGTTGTTTTATCGTTAGTAGGGTTACTTGGAACGGTGTCAAAGATCTGGGTTCTTGTTTCATTAATCATTACCGCACACCTTGTCTTCATTGCATTGATCTGAGTTTGGATCATGCGGATTGTGTCGCAGGTCTTGGTGTTCAGATGACAACCCTCAATAGCCTTGGAGTTTACTGCCGTTGGGATATCGATTTCGTAGGTATGCTGCCAGTACTCGTCTGAAAACCGAACTGGCGCCTCTTCTTGAAATGTTATACCATAATTTAGTCGTTGAAGGTTTTCTGCTCCGACTTCTCGTGATTGCGATAGTATGTAACCACAAAGGATGACCCATGCTACGTAAATACCTGTAATTAATGAATGGGTTGATAAAGACGATGAAAGGTAGGGCTTTGACGACAAATAATCAAATAATGGATACAGTTTGTTCAGTACGAATGAATATTCAGTATTAAGTATTTGTAATTATGGTGTAATATTTTTTTTTTTTTTTTCTTTTTTTTTTTAATGAAAATATTTTCTGTTCCGCTTTTTCCTTGGTTGGTATATTTGTTGTGAAATTCCCTCTTTTTATTATCGGACATTTTTGATGCTTGCACCCATGCTCGTGGGTGATGCCGTCTTTTGATTAAGTATTCTACGATTCCTTTATTCGTTCGCTTTCTAAGAATTCTGAAATCATCCTGTTTGAGGTCATTGTTGTCTGGTCTGTTTTGCGGAATAGGGTGGGCAGTAGGGTTTGGTGACGCAGATGATTTCTGGCTTAAAGCAGGTTTTTGTAATACAGATGGCCGATACGATTGGTCCCATGCTCGATCTTGTCTTTGATGATAATCCTTGAGTCGGTTGTGGTTAATCAATCCTGCTTTAACTTTGAAGGTATCACAATCTCGCAATTGGTAGGTGTTGTTTGGGCCAATTTTCTCGATAGCATATGACCCTTGATAGCGTTTAGTAAGTTTTGGACTCAACCCCTTTTTGGCAGCTTTGTTGTGAAGTAGCACTGTATCTCCTTCCGACAAAGTTGAATTTGTTGCCCGTTTGTCATATGTAGCTTTGGACTTTTGTTGAGCTTGTTGGACATTCTGGTTTACGATCTCCTGTGTCCGCTTCAAGGTATCGACCAGATGCTTGATGTGGATTGAAACCTCTTTTCCTAATAATTCCTTTGGTGTAAGATTGACGTCATAGGGCAATGTCATTTCTCGACCAAATAGCATGAAATGTGGGGAATAATCAGTTGACTGGCAAGGCGATCTTCTTAAAGCCATCATTGCAAATGGTAAGAATTCATCCCAATTATCATGTGCTTCGTTGACATAAGAACGCAAAGTCCTGGCAATATCCTTATTCTTCCTTTCTACAACTCCGTTAGTTTGTGGGTGGTATGGGGTTGTCTTGTTATGTTTAACGCTGAAGAGTTCACATATTGCTGCAATCAACTTTGAAGTAAACTGCTTACCTCTATCGGTTACTAAGGATCTTGGAGCGCCATACCTTGTAAAGACTTCTTTGACCAAATATGTTGCCACTTCTGAAGCTTCTTGTGTCTTCATACCAAATGCTTCAGTCCATTTGGTGTAGGAATCGATAGCTAATAGAACATACTTGGATCCATTTTTGGTTTGAGGTAGAGGTCCTAGTATATCCACATGGAGTCTTTCAAATGTGCCTTCGATTGGCATTGGGAACATAGGGGCTGTTTTGGAATGTCCTGGTTTACATCGTTGACAAATGTCACAGGTTTTAATGTAATCCTCTATATCCTGGTACATGCTGGGCCAGTAATATTTCTGGATGATTGAATACCTGGTGGCATCACGCCCAAAATGACACCCTCCTACCTTCAAATCGTGATAAGCTTCCAAGAGTTTATGTCTTTCTGATCGTGGAATAGCAGTTTGGTCAATCTGTTGTGGTCGGTATTTCTTTGCTCCTCTGTATTTGGGTTGATAGTGATGAATAAATAACTTATCTATTATACTGTATTCCTTTGACCTACCGACGAGACCTGTTATCTGTGAATCGGTCAGATTTGGTGGTATTTCGCCTTTTTCTTTATAGTTAATGATGAGTTGATAATCGGGGCACTGTCTCTGAAGTTCAATAATATTCTTTGGCAACTCCGTTTCGGGCACAATAGCTGATACAGTATGCAAGGAATCATCGAGATGTATTTCAGTGTATTGCAATGTGTCGTTGGATTCCGTAAGACAGACCACTTCTTCTAGATCAACTGCTTTGGGTGATGTAGGTGGGTATTCACGTCTAGATAATGCGTCTGCGTTTGATTTTTGATGCCTGCTCTATGTTCAAACCGACAGTCATAGGCCTGCATGACTAGTGCCCATCTTTGAAGTCGGCCCGTGGAGTGATTTTTGCAGGTTCGTAAAAACGATACAGCTTTGTTATCTGTGACAACCGTGAATTTGCTGTTAGCTAAGTATGGTCGGAACGTTTTTATCCCTTCAAACACTCCTAGGCATTCAAGTTCTGTTATTGACCATTTCTTCTCAGCAGCGTGTAGTGCTCTTCCTCCGTAGCAAATTACATGTTCACGATTTTGATCGTCCAATTGACCTAAGATATATCCAATGGCATCGCCGCTAGCGTCTGTTGTCAAAATGAACTGTTTGTTAAAATCTGGATAGATTAGGACCGGTGCATTGGTGAGTGCAGCCTTCATAGCTTGCATTGCGATGTCACACTTCTCAGACCATTCAACTTTACATCGTCATTTTAGAGTAGTCCTTGACAAATTTTCTGTAATAGTTTGCTAAGCCTAAGAACTGCCGAACCTTTTGTTGGCTGTTTGGTGTAGGGAACGATCTTACTGCGTCGACTTTAGTTGGATCGGCATGGACACCTTCTTTCGAGAATATATGCCCCAGGTAGACAACCTCTTTGGCAGCGAAACGGCACTTACTTGGTTTTAGTGTTAATCCAGCATCCTTTAGTTTCTGGAAAACTTCTTTCAAATGGACCATGTGTTCCTGGAAGTCTTTGGAGAATATAATGATGTCATCTATATAAATTAAGACGTACTTCCAGTTCATGGCTCTGAGTGCTTTAGCCATAATGGATTGATAAGCCATTGGGGCGTTTTTGAGACCGAATGGTAGCCTGTTGAATTCAAAAACGCTCTCCTGGGTGATAAATGCCGATTTATGTTTCGTTTCGGGACGTAACGGTATTTGCCAAAATCCACTAGCACAGTCTACCACTGAGAAAATTTGGGCTTTAGAATTCCCAATGATATCAGTTACGTCATCAAACCTTGGTATGGGATAAAAGATAGGCTTAGTAACATTGTTCAATTTACGATAGACTACTGCGAAGCGATATGTATTATCTTTCTTTTTTACCATCACAAGCACCGGCTTTGAACATTCCTCTTTCATCTTCATGGATTGTCTATAAAATTGCATCCGTATGGGGTGATCAGCATCTCCAGTATCGATGTAATGTTCATGGAGATCCGTTTTTCCTAATTCTTCCATCGATGATGCAAATACCCCCCTCTGCGATTGAAGGAAATAAAGCAGTTGTTGTTTTTGTTGAGCACTGAGGTCACTTTCAGATAAATCAAATTGAATGTCGGCTGTATTTGACGTATCTAATGTGTTTACCGAAGATGGCTGTATTTCAGTTTGAAATTGTGATGGCGGGAGCATTTGGATTGAAGCCAAAATATAATTTTTAGGTATAAAAGCTTTTTCATTTGATGTATTTATAATGCGTAATATACTGCGATTGGTGGCTGGTTTAATAATACATCTAGCACTAATGATAACTGAATTCTCGGATATAATTGGTTCTAATAATAATACTGAATTTTCATGCACTTTTGATAGTTTGATGGGTAAATCACATTCCTGACCAGGATGGAGTGTACATGATACTCGTGATCTTGCTGTTCCAGAATTGGATTCTACAAGTGGAACGTGTATGAGTCAATCTTTTACTGTAATTGTGCGACTAGCAAAATTAAGGTTAGCTTCATTAGTTTGCAAAAAGTCAATGCCTAATATAACTGATTGGTGCAATTTAGAACATACATGAAACTTCTGATCAAAAGCTACGTTGCCTAATCTAACTCTAATGACTTTAGTACCTAATACTTGGTGGGTCTCGCCTCCTACGCCAACAATATTGTCAAATTCTTTTGCATTTAAATCGTGTTCAGAAATGCCAGTCTTTCTTAAGTATGGTAAGGCTACACAAGATATAGAGGCCCCTGAATCGACAAGAGCGTTAGTTTTTCTGCCATTTATGCTAACAGTCACAGTATTACGCTCTATTGGAGCTATTAATTGGACTGTAGCGTTTCTAGGCCCAGACCGGTTACCCAGCCTAGGCGCCTTATTTCATTGTGACAAGCCCTGGGCTCTTTTGCGTCGTTGACATGCCTCAACGCAATGACCAATATAGTGACAGTAACTACATGTAGTGTTATACTCCTTGCATGAGGACTTAGGAATACACCGTGTAGCGCTATCACAACCTAGACAACGATTATTACCTGAATAATACGGCTGTTTAACGTATTGGTTAAACTTCTGCCTCTGTTGCTGTTGCTGTGGCTGTTGCTGTGGCTGGTGTCTACTGGGTTACTCCTGTCTGTTGGTGCGCTGTAATTGTCTTCTATCACTATGTTGGTGTTGAGATCTTGAGGCTGGATTCCTGTTGGGATGCTGCCAGTTCATGGAATCACTGGCGTTTAATTCAAATTGTCTCTCCGCACTGAACGCATTAATTCCATTATTCTGCTGGAGCGAAAGTGATTGAAACGTGTTTCTCATTTCCTCCTGGAGAGTGTCTTTAATAAAGGCGACTAAATCACCTGGTGCCATACTAGACACTGTGGTAGAATTGGAGGACAGCTGCATTCCTTCAATGTCTTTAGCCACTGATCTAAGTTCATCAAGGTTTAGTGGTTTCTTAAATTTCACCCACTGGATTAAATGTTCCTTTAAACCCTTTATAGCGTAGGATACTTGTATTTCATCACCCAATTGGTATCCAGAAATCTTATTTTCAAATCTATCCAAATATTCATCAACACTTTCACATCCATTCTGAGAAATGTCTAAAATTGTGTGATCGAATGGCTTCTTATTGGAGAATCTTGTCCTTAGTTTGTTGAAATAAGTTTCGGCACTTGTGGTTAGGAACGGCTCCTTCAGATTGTTGAAAAATTTAATGGCTGCTCCCTCCAGTAATGAGCACAATTGTTCTTTCTGTTGCATGTCCGTGAGCCCTCTTGATGTGAATATAGCTCTAGTTCGATCCTCCCATATGTTGAAATTTTCTTCTGACTTCCCACTGAATTTTCCAATATTCATAGCCATGTTGTTCTGCACTGTACTTATACTGCAACCGGTTAATTGGCTGTCTGTACTAACCACTCGAGTCCGATCTCGTTCGTCTACAGTTACAGTACCACTCCTGAGGTTAGGGACATTCAATGTTGGTGACGCTCCTTTCGGCATTTAAATTTCTTTGGGGGCCCAGAATCGACCAATCTCCACCATCTAAGGACGTGCACTTTGCTGGTGCCTGGCTGAAACTCGCAAGCTATTAGTCAGTGTCCTTACGTAAGCAGGGGTTCCTAAAATAGTACAGCAACACAGTTAACTGATATGAAGTATTTAATATCCAGAATAGAAGTGATATCTACATACATATAAACATACAATTATAA
Organism: Patella caerulea; assembly: GCA_036850965.1. Taxonomy (NCBI): domain Eukaryota; kingdom Metazoa; phylum Mollusca; class Gastropoda; family Patellidae; genus Patella; species Patella caerulea. Next base: position 14,392,385 of record JAZGQO010000015.1, on the reverse strand, counting down.
ATGTGATAGTTATATATATTACACAATATATTACATTGATATATAATTCAATAATTACATAGTATTGAGAAATTAATACATGAGAGTGACTCACCTAAAATAGTACAGGAACACAGTTAACTGATATGAAGTATTTAATATCCAGAATAGAAGTGATATCATATTCTGGATGACTGGGGTATATATACTAATTTTGGTTACCATGTACATAAACTAATTAATCGTATAGAATAAAGTATGCTTATCTATAAAAAGGATTATAGAGATTACCCAGTCAATACTTCATTGCTAACTGATATCCTAGGGATTAAGTCGTTATAGTTTAACTAATTGCTAATCCTTTGGAGTCTGGTCTGATCATGAAATGTAAATCAATCACTATAACAGATCTTACAAACACAAACATCAGACTCCAGTGATGACCTTGAAATATTGGTATTACAATCTTATCATGGATTAAAAGATTCTGGGGAAGAAAATAAGCCCCAGCATTAATCAAGTTTCCATCTATTCTCACATATGCAAATGTATCAAGGACTATCACATCATTGTTTACAATATTCTCATTACTTTCAATTATCTTCAAATAAAAGTTGATCACTTGGTCATTCAACCAATTACTTATCAAGTGTTTTCAAATCAGTTTCTGTAATATTATAACCAAAACCCCTGATAATTCTTCTTTCAATTACCATATTACCTGGGTCCAAAGAGGGCTTTGGAGTGTCCAATACATACATCAGACTGCTGGTATTAGTCAATCTACTTTTACCAACCTGACAACTTGGAACTGATTCTGTTCTTTCTGTATGTAAAGTTGCATTTTTCAATTCTGAATCTGATTTTGCAATTTGTGGGAGGGAACTGATCACAGAATAAATTATTTTATGATCAGAGTAATAATTTTCAAGTGTTCCAGTTTCAATATAGTCATTACTATAGATTAAATCTATAGTTGTATCTGCATCTGTTGTTGGATCTTTAATAAATTGATGCATTCCATCTAACTTATCGTTCAGTTTCCTATATTCCTCACTTTTTGTCTGAATATTAAAATCACCAAGAATGACAATAAATTCATTTTCATTGATTTCAGATTTTAAATTGTTTATAGCTATTTCCAAGTGACCTACTGAAATTTTGGGAGGTTTATACGGGCCTAAAATAAATAAGTTTCTTGTACATGCATTGTGATCAATTGATAAACTAATCACACTAATTTCAATGCCACATGAATTTACAGACCTTACATTCAGCATTTTCAATTTCAGTTTTTCTGTTCTGGTATACACAGCTATACCATGGTGACCTTTAGTCTTTTCTGTTAAAGCATCATTTCTAAACAATGTGAATCCGGGTATAGAGTATATATCAGCATCTTTCTTTTTCAGTCTTGTCTCTGTTAGAATTACTATGGAGGCTTTCAGCAAAGTTTTATTGGCTTTTACATCTTCAATATACTTTTGCAGGGATCTGACATTATGATGCATAATGACAACATTTTCCATATTTTCTAGGGGTGGTTCTTTTGTTACACATTTCATTTTTCTTTCTGTTCTCAACGACTTCATTTCTTCTTTCACATCTGTACTAATTTGTATCTTTTCTTCACATAAGTTTACAAAATGCAATCCTTTTAATGTTTTAACTGTACTAAGACCAACATAATGAATATGGGGCATTTTCCTACCATCAAAATCTACAACTGCCTTTTCCAATGTGTCTCCTTGAGACCGATGTACTGTTTTGGCGGCTGATGGTCGTAATGGAATTTGTGTTCTCATTAATTCAGCAGATTTAAATTTTCGAATTCTTATTTGCCTAGACACAGGAATATCTTCTCCATGGGCTCCATGGAGAAGATATACGGGACTTATACAGATTTCTCATATCAATTCGAGTTTTTTTCCCAATGGTTGTATTTTCAAATTCTACCCAAACAATGCTTGCAATTGCCAGCTTAGAAGGAGAGGTTTCAATCAATTTGATTGTACATGATGCTCCATTGGTCATTCCATCTTCTTACATTAATACACAATTCGCATTTCATTCCTTCTACTAAACCTAAGATAGTGTGCAGTTGCATTGTTTTTCTGGGATCATTTGGTACATTTTCTAAAAATGCCTTTGCCACAGTTTGGGCTGCTGAGCCAACAACACTATCTTTTGCTTTAATTTCAAATTTCTCACCAGCCATTTTATTAAGAACCTGTGCATTGAAATTATTCATTTTTTCATTACTAAGGAAAAGGTGTTGCATTCCATAAGGATATTCTATTGTATTCTTTTTGTATTATTCTAGTTTTCAATATTTCAATATCATTTGCATCATGATTGCCTTCCCTAAACCTATTCAATAACTCTGGAAATACTTTGCTGTCTTTCTGGCGCATTATTTCCAGTAATTCGTACATCACAAAGTTGTCTCTCCATAAATTACTGGCTAGCGGTCCATAACCCTTGCTCAATGATTCAAAGATAGGTTGCCAGGCAACGAAACATACGCCCACAGCAGCTAAATCGTCCGGGCAGTCAACAAGGGTTGTCGCATATTTTTACTAATTTCGGTAATGAAACATTTGTAATACACTAAAATCTGATTAAGTATATATACATGAAACATCTAATATCATGGATTTAGCTGTTCAGTTATCTAAATTCATTGAAAATCAAAATACTTGTTCGTTTCAACACCTTAAACTCTATGTATCAATCTGAAGTCAATCGGATAGTAACTTTGGCCTCTATAGCGTCACAAGAATTTTTGAAGTTATCAAGGGAGATAACTCTGGCAGTAATTATTTGAAATCGCTGAAAATCAATAGGCTTCTTCGTTTCATGACCTTAAACACTGTGTATAAATCTAAAGTCAATCGGATATTAACTTTGGCCTCCAGAGCGTCCACAAGATTTTTTGAGGTGATCAAGGGCCATAACTCTGGCACTAACTATCAGAAATCGCTGAAAATTAATAGACGTCTTCGTCTTATGACCTTAAACACTTTGTATAAATTTAAAGTCAATCGGATATTAACTTTGGCCTCTAGAGCGTCCACAAGATTTTTTGACGTGATCAAGGGCCATAACTCTGGCACTAATTATCAGAAATCGCTGAAAATCAATAGACTTTTTCGTCTTATGACCTTAAACACTGTGTATAAATTTGAAGTCAATCGGATATTAACTTTGCCCTCTAGAGCGTCCACAAGATTTTTTGAAGTGATCAAGGGCCATAACTCTGGCACTAATTATCGGAAATCACTGAAAATCAATAGGCTTCTTCGTCTTATGACCTTAAACACTGTGTATAAATTCAAAGTCAATCGGATATTAACTTTGACCTTTAGAGCGTCCACAAGATTTTTTGAGGTGATCAAGGGCCATAACTTTGGCACTAATTATCGGAAATCGCTGACAATCAATAGGCTTCTTCGTCTTATGACCTTAAACACTGTGTATAAATTTGAAGTCAATCCGGATATTAACTTTGTCCTCTAGAGCGTCCACAAGATTTTTTGAAGTGATCAAGGGCCATAACTCTGGCACTAATTATTGGAAATCGCTGAAAAACAATAGGCTTCTTCGTCTCATGACCTTAAACACTGTGTATAAATTTAAAGTCAATCGGATATTAACTTTAGCCTGTAGAGCGTCCACAAGCAATTGTGGACGCCGGACCGACGGACGGGCGGACGGACGGACCGACGGACGGACGGACGGGGGCGACGACAATATACGACCACATTTCAATGTGGGCGTATAAAAACGAAACCATCAAATACAGGTTTCAATTGAAATAAATCCCCGACAGCTATTGTACTTACACCACCAAATAATAATGGGGAGCCTTTTATATCTTGCAATCTATGGTTTATGAAATTTAACATCTTATTTCCTACCATTGATATTTCGTCAATGAATACTATTTTCAACCCCCCAAGGCTCACTCTCGAGGTATTCAATCTACTAGAATCAAAAGGGCTTGTAATGTAAGGACTGATTAACAGGCACCTTCAGGGCCGAGTGAACCGTATTACTTTTGATGTTATAAGCCGCCTTGCCGGTTGGGGCCAAGAGCAATTGTTTTATTGTTTGAAAGTCATCGCCACCTTTACTTTTGAAATACCTTAACAGACTTTGATATAATGCAGTTGTAACGAAGCTTTTACCAACACCAGCCCCTCCACTTAAAAATCTAAAGATTTGACTTTCAGAGGTTTTAATACAATGCAATGTGTCGTACACAAATTTCATTTGTTTTTCATTCAGACTTCTCATAATTAATCTATATTCATCTTCTGGCATCTCATATAAAGTTATTTCATCTTCCTTTTCTTGTTTCGGAACCCCCAGATCTAATCCAAGGTCATATTCAAATTGTGCAGGTTCTTTTCTCTTCTTCAAAATTTCGATTTCAATATTTTCCTCGTGTTCACCATCCTTTTCATTTTGCTGTGTGATTGGAGCTTGCACATCACACAAATCTTCCATATCCTGGCCTTCAGCAACTATTGCAGCATCAACTTCAGAACGGTTATTTTCATATATTTTCTGTTGAATAACAATTACCTCTTTTTTAGCTTCGTAACTTTCTGCATAGCTTCCAAAATTTTCAATGAGGTCTTTATTTTCATTCCGCCAACTGGTATACAACATCAATAATTCTCGATAATACTTTTCAGGATCTTTATCAATATTGAAATTGACATATCTGATCACTCTAGGAATATTTCTTCTTTTCTCATTTTCCACATTTGTTACTTCTTCTTCCAAATCAGAGTTGTGTTCTTCAGCTTTTTCTATCAAAGTTTCAATTTCAAAAGTTGGACTCGTTCTTCAGGTGGAGGGGTATTGATAAATGCAACCTCCCTTGATGATCTTCTCATTGGTAGTTGTAATATGATGTACACAGCCTCCTGTGAACTTACCTCTACAATATTAAGAAATTTATTACCAATAACCTTTACTTGTTCCCGAATTCCATAACTTCCGCTTCTCACTTCTTGACAGGCCTTTCTCAATATGTCACTAATACCCCTTTGTGGCTTTGCAATATATGATGCAATATACATCTAGGACATACTGGATATCATGATTAGCCTGCCATAATTGAAGTAGTGTTTCATTACACGCATTGATCCTTAATTCATTAGGGGTTCTTTTCAAGAATACAGCTGTGTGGGATATAGATGATCTGATTGCTAAAATATATTGGTCATACTTCAAATTTATTTTCTCCAAAAACTGATCAAAAGCAATATCTTCACCGCCAATCATGTCATCCATTATCAATTTCATTTTATTATAATTACTCTTATGTTCGTTGATTTCAATATCGGGAATAGATGAATCAAGGGGTTCTAATAATTCAGTTTTCTCCATTGGAGGCTTCGGGAATCCAAACCTGCAGATCTTCTGATTCTTTCTTCTAGAAAGAAAGAAGTGTGGTTTTATGGTACGTCAGCTCCAACCGGGCCATACTGCGCCAGACATATGGTGAATATTGCGAGACAGGCTAAATGATATCACGGAAAAACATTATATGCATAAATAAAAACAATATCACAGTTTGTAAAATTAAAAATAAAATACAACTTTTATGCATATAAGTATTAAATACAAAAAAGAAATGACACACACATATATATATAATTAAAATTTATAATAAAATCCTGTCTCTTTTAAAAAGTCCAACACTTTACCATATAATCCCGGTTGGGCAAACATGTGATATAATGACTGACAACGGTAAAAATGCGATCTAACATCCTTGAGATGCTTGCACTCAATCAAAATGTGCTTAACTGTCAAACGAACATGACAGTGTTCACATTCTGGTTGAGGCTCTCGCTTTAAAATGAAAATATGAGTTAAAAAAGTATGACCAATGCGAGAGCGACACAAGACAACTTCATCTCTCCTGTTAGTTATATAGGAGTTAGGCCAATCTCCTAAGAGAGGCTTGATGTGATGAAGTTTGTTTGTGCCGGCAAGATCCCAAGACCGTTGCCAACGGCCATAATTAAAAAGATTGATTGACGATTTAAAATCTGAAAATGGTAATAAAAATTGTGATATGGGAAGATCTAAAGCAGACTTGGCAGCTAAGTCTGCTTGATCATTCCCTTTAATATCAACGTGACTGGGGAGCCAGCAAAGGACAATGTCCTTCCTGATGAACTCGTGTGATAGTAGCAGACGATAAATGTATGCTACTAATGGGTGTAGGAGGCTTTTTTTGTTTATTGCCTGTAAGGAGGACAAAGAATCAGTAAATATAACATATTTCAAACATGGAGAGGATTGAATGAACTCTAGTGAATTGAAAGATGGCCTGGAGTTCAGCAGTAAATATTGATGCAGCAGGAGGAAGGCGAACAGAAATGGTCTCAGGTGGCGTGATAGTAGCCGAAGCTACCCGATCGCCATCTTTGGAACCATCTGTATAAATTGGAGTATAATCACCATATTTAGACCTCAACTCTCCGAAGAGAGTTTGAAACACTGTGGAACTAGTATCTTTCTTCTGCAAGTGTGGGAATGTTTATGGACCTGATAGGATATCAATGTCTTTAAATATTCATTGTCAACATTTTTACTACAAGAAATTTTGTTTTCAATAAAATCAGTAATTTCGTCTTTACTATTTTCCCCGAAAACAGGGGCATTTTCAACCCACAGTAAGCTATGTATGTGGGACGAGCCACGATGTTGGAATTCAACTCGATAAAAGAAGTCTGTGACCTTACCTATTGGCGAGTTTTCCTTTTTCAACACATCTTTGAATAACAGATTGACTTGATAATCAAACTGTCTGGTACAGGTTACAGGATCTGATGAAACAAGTCTACACTTTGTTTCCCAGTCAATATTTTCTATTTCTTCATCACTATATTCCCTTCCATTTTTCCAAGTATTCGTAGTAGATGTTTCCAACGAGTCTCAGCGGCAGAAAAGCTACAGAAAAACGAGGCGGGACCAAGCTGGCGAATCATTGCAAATAAATCAGACTTGGCCTTCTTAAAATAAGGGGATGAGCCTGTTAAAGTTTTAAAATCATATACCCTTCATCAAAATGTACTAGTTTCTGTATGGTTCCCGGGGTTCGCAAGTCTCCAGCTGTTATTTTTTTACCTTCACTCTTATTTTTTCTAAGAGCTATTGACGCATTTCCAAGGACAATTTTCATTTGTAGGGTTTTCAATTTGAAGAAAATATTGTCAATGTCATTAGCCGCTCGTCTATCATCCCTTCTAAGTTCTGATTTACATATACTATTCAAAAAAAGTAGGGGATATTTGATTTTGGGGGCATAATACTAAAATATGCAAATGACTACAAACAAAGTCACTATAGAACCTAACAGAAGAAACATTTCCGGTTACATGTGACGCCCAAACTCACCAATAGCTACCGCATGGAATGCAGGTGATGCTTGGGATCATCATGGGGGTCCAACCCAAGATTTGCACGACTCTGACTTTGAATGTTACAGTCATTGTGGCATTGAATTCCAGGGTGGAAACATCAGTTTAATTGTTTTAGTGACCAGAAAACAAATTTTGATATGCGTCGGCTTACCCAAAATGAAAGGTTACGTGCCCTTGCCATGCTACAGATCGGCACAACACAGGCGGTTGTGGCGCGTAGGATGAATGTTTCTCAGTCTGTCATAAGCAGCCTATGGTCCAGATACCGTGATACACAATCTGTAGAGGACAGACCACGCTCAGGTCGACCAACGGCGACAACTCAAGCCCAGGATCGATTTATCCGTACCTTGGCCTTGAGAAATCGTGTCATCACAGCAAATCAGATCAGCGCTCGTCTTCAAACAGACACTGGTGTGAGAGTGAGTGGCCAGACGATTCGGAATCGACTGCATAGGGGTCACCTTCGCGCCCGACGTCCTCGCGTGATTCCTTGTTTGAGAGATCATCACATTCAGGCAAGACGTCGTTGGTGTAGGGATCGTCAACACCGGGATAATCGACGCTGGAGCAATGTGATGTTTTCAGATGAGTCAAGGTTCACTGTTGATTTTTTTGGACAGACGTGGGAGGGTGTGGCGTCGTCGAAACGAGCGCCTCCAAGTCGTTAACGTCATCAGACATGATCGATTTGGGGCTGGTTCTGCTATGGTGTGGGGAGGCATCACTGTTGCTGGAAGAACGGCTTTACATGTTGTTGCAGGGCGTGTTACAGGCCAGTACTACCGGGACACCATCTTGGCAGTCCATGTTGTGCCGTTCGCACGACGTCATGGCCGCCGTTTCATCTTCCAGGATGACAACGGAATATGTCACAGGGCCAGGATCGTTACAGGTTACCTCCAACAACAGAACATCGCCACATTACCTTGGCCAGCACTGAGTCCCGACCTCTCCCCCATCGAGCATGTCTGGGACATGCTTGGACAGAGGTTACGTCAACGTCAACAACGTCCTGTCAATGGCCAAGAACTTGCTGCTGCGTTGCAACAGGAATGGGACAATTTGGACCAAAATGACCTTAGACGTCTCATTAGGAGTATGCCACGTCGGATCAATGCTTGTTTGGCAAACAGAGGAGGATTTACCCGTTACTGACTTTGTTGTGATGCTGTGGTAACTTTGCTGTTTGACCCCGGGTATCATTTTACCCTTATAATGGTCAGTCTGTGCCTTACTTAGTCTAACGATCATTTGGAATAAATCGATGAATGTGAACTTCATATCATTTTGTCATTTGTTTCTTCGTCAGTTTCATTAGGTGACTTTAATAACACTTAAAAATCAAATATCCCCTACTTTTTTTGAATAGTATATTTCACTATAGTACACTGGGAGTTTTCTTTCTAAACGAGCATTTCCATAAAATATATTTGGAAAAGACATTTCTTCAGAATTGCAATCCATGAATATACTCATGGGGATATTTCCTTCCCCTGGGGCAAAATTATGAATTTTCTCTTTTTCATTATTTTCAATAAAATCTGGTGATGTGAGAAGGGTATCTTTTGGATTAGACATCCCTTCTCCTTCATCTTCACTCCAGTCATCTTTGTCATCTTTATTTTCGGAATTTTTATCATGATCAATTCCATTTTCAGTTTTATCACCATCTTCACACTCTAATTTTTTTTATTTTCAGTGTTTTCCAATTCATCATCAATGCTATCAATAGTATCATTCCAGTTTACATCAAAATGTATGCCTTATCTTTAATACAACTTTCATACATTTTTTTGCAACCAATCAGCAGTTTCCATAATTTTATAGGGGCGAATGTTTTCAGTCATCACTGCATGATTGTACTTTAATTGTCGTTTCAAATGGGCTGCTATTGTCATTGTGTCATCAGTAGCCCTAGGTAACATTCGTACAGTAGCATTAACATTTGCAGGTACATTTACCACATTTCCTCGAGTCTTCTTTTGTTTTCCTCGTGCGGCAACATATATTTTCATAAAGGGTATTCTGGGGGATAGTAATCGCCATTCTAAAGGGTACAAGTCTAAATTTTCAGGTTTTGGGGGAAATCCATTCCATTATATAGAGAGCAGGGTGTGATTTTGTTTTTCTTTATATACCTCTCACAAGTCCATCCATTACTCTTATCGCCAAGACATAAATTTGCTGTTTCATTTAAATGTTTCAGGCTACTAGATTTTTTTTACAGTATTTGTAAACCATAATTGATGACAACATTCACAAGAAAATATTGGTCTCTTTTTAATTATATCATGAAAATCTGCCAATAGATCTTCGGTTTTTCTACAAGATTTCTCATTACTTTGCTCTCTTCTAGCTGTTGTTTCTCTTTTTCTTTCTAAGTTTCTATATTCTGAATCTGAACGTCTTACCTGTTTAGATTTCATACCGCTTTCCTTTTCTATATCTCTATATTGTGGGTCTGGACGTCTTAAAGTTTTATATTTCATATCTTTTTCCTTTTCCAATTCTCTATATTGTGGGTCTGAACGTCTGAAAGTTTTATATTTCATGTCGTTTTCCTTTTCTAAATTTCTATATTCTGGGTCTGAACGTCTTACATGTTTAGATTTGATTTCCTTTTCCTTTTCTAAATTTCTATATTCTGAGTCTGAACGTCTTAATCTTTTAGATTTCATTCCGTTTTCCTTTTCTATATTTCTATATTCTGAGTCTGAACGTCTTTTGGATTTCAATTCCTGTTTTATCCATGCTTCTCTATATTCTGGATTACTTCTCTTTCTTTGCTTTGTTGGAGTTTCTCTACTTTTTTCTGCTTCTCTAAATTCTTGATTGGACCGTTTTGACTGATTATTTTTAACTTCATTTTCTACGTTTCTGTATTCAGGATTACTTCTATTTCTTTGCTTTGCTGGAGTTTCTCTACTTTTTTCTGCGTCTCTAAATTCTTGATTGGACCGTTGGAACTGTTTATTTTTAACTTCATTTTCTACCTTTCTATATTCAGGATTTCTTCTCTTTCTTTGCTTTGCTGGAGTTTCACTGCTTTTTTCTGTTTCTTTGAATTGAGGGTCTAAACGTTTTGTTTGTTTTATCTGAGCTTCTTTTTGTTTATACTCGAGACTCAAACGTTTTCTTTTCTTAAATTCTCTCCAATACGCTTTTCTATTCTTTTTCTTTTTAACTTCTACTTCAATATTTTGCTAAGGTTTGCCTTTCTTGAAACTCAAAATATCGACCAAGATTTAATGAAATTTTACCTATCGTGTCATTTTTAAAAAGGCATGCAAGGTCATCTTTTACTCCTATGCCATGATTTCCAGTCTCACTTTTATCAATTCCCATAACAGATACAGTTTCATTAAATTCACTATTTCCAGTTTTGATTATGGGAATTGTGACCTCATTTGTTTCAAGATTTCCAGTTTCAATATTAGGGTTTTGAACTTCATTTGTTTCAACATTTTCAGGTATAACATTGGGGGATTCAACTTCAATATCAAGGGATTCAGCTTCATATGTTTCAACAGTGCTAGTTTTGACAATTGGGTTTTCCATTAAATCAATTTGAGAACAGTCATCTATGTCATCATTTCTTTTCCTCTTCATCAATTTTTTCCTTGCCTCTTGTCTTTTAGTAAAACTTTTCTTCTTTGTCTTCGGCATCATCAACTCTCAGTACTTTAAAATAAATAAACCCTAATTTAAAGAAAGGAATTCTCTAAGAAGGTGTACACTCTGTGAAGAGTAATTCTTGTGCCTGTCTATACTATACATAAACATTGTTAATTATGACATTTCCGGCAAATATCAATATAAACTGGTGACAAACATTAAAGATGTATTATGCAAGATATAGATAAAAACTTTGTCGAAGTTATGGGTATTTAAAGTTTAGACATGGCATAGCATAGATAAAGAGTTTGTCAACTATCGTTGCTAAATTATTAAATGGTGCGATTGTTATAATATCTTGACCATATGATGATCTAGAGAGTTCATTATGTCATATGAATAAATGTCATTCACCTAATAAACATTTACACCAAGTTTAATCATTAGCCTAAGCAGAGTATGCTCAATGTTGAACACAAATGCATTCAGCTAACAATCCCCTGTCCCAAGTTAAAACATTCTGGCTCACTCAATAAAAAAGGAGAGTTATTATGAGTGAGTGCAGGACATAAGGACAGACCCATTCATTTTAACAGTAACCCGTTTCCTTCAAAAGGCAGGGGACAAAAAATGTAGAAAAAGTTGAAGCCAGCAAAAAGACCTACAGTACAATAGTTAGGTTTAGCTCTTGCCTAAAAACAGTTGAAGCCAGCAAAAAGACCTACAGTGCAATAGTTAGGTTTAACTCTTGCTTTATGCCTCTTTAATAACTTTCATATTTCATAAAGCAACTAGTAATCCAATTGTTATCATTCTGCATGCAGATATTGTTCATTAGTCATGAAATATGGTTTATTTTAAAACTGATCCAGGTCATAAAGAACTCTGTATGTGTCATGGGATATCTCTGATATTAAATAGATTAGAATGATGGTTCAGTCATATTTTGATTTAATTTAAAAATGGAGGAGAGAGAATTAGCTTTGAACAACTAGTACGGTTATTATAATCATTGCATACGGCTTGTCAAACCTTCAAAGGCTAATATAGTCACTCGCAATAGAGTAATTTTAATGAAATTTTCAAATTATTCATTTTACATTATCTGCTTTCAAACTATTATAGCAAGAATGGCTAGTTCTCTATCTAAATCGTACATAATGTATCTTTAAATACTTCATATACATGCGCTAGATTGCCTTATCAAACCTTTGGGGGTGATATGTAAAAATTAAGATTGCATATCTACTAAATCTTTCAAATAAAAGCATCTTGAAAAAATCTTACAAAATATAACTTAGGAATTTCGTATCAATGGGGGAAACAAGTCAAGACCATCACAAGTACTACACAGGTAGCATATTACTAAAACGCATAGGTTACTGGTAATGCTGTGAAATATATTTGAATGTCATACCAGAATTACTTCTAAAATACACTAATCAGAATAAATGATGATTACGATGTAAAATGAAGCATAAATAATTTAGAGTGTCTGTAATTGAAGGGATTTCTGTAATATTGTAATTTTTTTAAAAACTTACCCTCAATTCAACTAGACAATATCCAATACTTATCTATGTACACTATTCAAAACATTTTCCTCATTCACAATTCTACAGGCAACCACAATAACAGAATACAATTCCTTCACAATTATACAAATCTATCCATACAATAGCAATTCTCAACCATAAATAATAAATGTGTAAAACTTTGTAACTACTCACTTGTTTACACTATACTAGACACTAAGCATCTATATAATTAATACTGACAAGTTAAAATTCCATTTCTAGACATTTGGTCCTAATCCAAGATCTCCTTACTGACTGACATACAGAATCATAGTTGGAATTCTTAAAGTGACATTAAACAATATATAATTTGAAGACTGATACTTGTTAATATCTAAAATATTAACAAGACTGGAGACATTTGGTATTATTTATTACCCATGCCAAAATTTATTCCTTACAATGGTTGCTTTGTGTGTTTGCCACTGACCTTAATAGTTATTGTCAAATGGAGTGGAACCTAACTCATCTATAAACATTTACAGGTTCTATAAAATGAAACTTGGGCTATAGCTATTAGAAATTGATGAAATTCTACATGCTTCTTTGTTTCACTAATATAAATAACGCATATTAATATCATACAGATCAGATGATAACAGATCAGATGGTTGTTATATGATTCGACAAAGTGAAACAAGGGCCATAACTCTAGACGCAATTAACAGAAATTGCTGAAATTCAATATGCTTTTTCGTTTAACTAGTTTAAAGGGTGTACATAAATATCATACAGATCAGATGATAATTTTGGGCGTAAGAGCACTCATAAGGTGCAATAAAGTGAAACAAGGGCCATAATTCCAAAGGAAATAAACATGAATTATTGAAACTAAATAGGCATCTTCATCTCACTAATGTAAACAACATATGTCAATTTTAAAACCCTCAGATGATAAATGTAGTCTGTAAGGCCTCTAGAGCGTTCACAAGATGTTTCAAAGTGATCAAGGGTCATAACTCTGGCAGTAATTAACGGAATCAATAGGATTCTTCATCTCATGACCTTAAACACAGTGTAAAAATTTAAAGTCAATCAGATATTAACTTTAGCCTCCAGAGCGTTCACAAGATTTTTCAAAGTGATCAAGGGTCATTACTCTAGCAGTAATTAACGGATATCGCTGAAAATCAAAAGGCTTCTTCGTCTCATGATCTTAAACACTGTGTATAAATTTAAAGTCAATAGGATATTAACTATTGCCTTTGGGGTGTTCACAAGATTACTCTGGCAGTAATTATTGGAGTTTGTGGAAAATCAAAAGGCTTCTTCGTCTCATGACTTTAAACACGGTGTATAAATTTAAAGTCAATCAGTTATTAACTTTAGCTTCTAGAGCGTTCACAAGAAATTGTGGCAACGGACCGACAGACGGACCACATTTCAATGTGGGAGTATAAAAATGATGCAGTTGAAATACAATCCGTCTATGTTTATGTTATTTAAATGGTTTTGGATTCCTCTCACTTTATCATTCGGATTCACATGAAAATGTGGGCGTATAAAATGGGTATTCTAACAAATTTTGAATCCCCCCACCCTTCCTACGTGAAAGTAGATGTAAAACCCAAGGAACGAACGAACATATCTGCATCGTTTGCTTGATAACGACGAGAGTATCCTAGTCCCCCTTGGTTTGAAAGAAAATATACTGACAAGTTTTGTCCCCCACCCCCACACTATGATTTGCCTTTAATGTTTAATGTCAATGTAAGTGCAAAGTACGAGGGCTGGCTGAAAAGTTCTGTGCCATTCTTTGAAAGACATGTACAAAGCCGATGGTTCCATAAAGTTTTCTACACTTTTGCTAACAATGCCGCAAGGCCTGGATGCCGGCCAGGAAGAATTGTTTTTCAGCCCCCCCCCCCCCATAAAGTCTTTCACATAGCTGAAATGGCGTCATCTTAACTAAGAAAATGACAGCCGACTATATAGTTCCTTTTTCAGGTCTCATCCATGGGTACAAATCTGGACAAACATTATCAGGATCTGCTTCAAAACGGTGCAGATGTCACGTGACGTCAAGAATCTGATAAGTTTCTAATCCACGGTCAAGAGCTTTGGCACACCTTTGTTATTCCTAACTCGTTGGCGATAATGTTCTCAATTCTCTCGAGTGACGCAATATGTCGAGTGGTAAATTGTCGATCAGCCTTCACCATGTCATGCACCCGGGGAATGTTTTCTTGAATGGTTGCTGTGAATGGTCTTCCAGGACACGGGTCATCGTCAAGGTCATCTCAGCCGCGCTTAAATTTTGCAGCCCCCTTATTTATTGTAGAAATGGAAGGGACATCTCGACATGTAATTGTGCTAGGGTTAGTCCTTTCAGTGGCAGGTATTTGATAGCTGCCCCATAGCCAGTTTTGTCCATTTCTGGTGATCCCTGGTGGGTTCACAAGATGATCTGGTATGAAAACAATATTAACACTACAGGTGCAGTTCTTATGTCTGGGCCATCCCAGAGGTCTAATCGTAAGTTATGGGTAATTTCGCACTCACTGGGATTAAACTCTTTCATTTAAAATTAGTTTCAACTGGTACCTCGAATGTATGAATATAAACCTTTTTCTTTCAAGCCCTTTGAGGTTCATATTGGGGTGTCAGTTTGGGCCATCCAAGGGGGCAAAATCGTCTGTTATGGACAATTTCGTACCCAGTAGAGTGTATTCTTTCGTTTAAAATTGGTTTTCTGTGCATCCCAGGTTAGTACGCAGATGCCTGTATGGTCAAATATTAGTACCTCGTTCGTCTAGGTTCAACCCTCTTGGTCTATCTCTCTTCATTATAACCAAAGTCATCATGCCCCAAAGTATCAACCAATCAGATTGCTTATCTCTGCTTACCGTAAGCAGACGATACTCATTGCTCATCTTCGAGCTCATCAAAGCATTGGCCTGATGAACGCCTACACCAAGTTTAAACATTCTGACTCAATTAGAAGGAGAGTTATTGTGTTTCAAAGTCTCGACCAATGAAATTGCTTATCGCTCTGCTTATCCTGAGCAGAAAATGTTAATTGTCGAACTTAGTCAAGGTACTGATGTAATGAAGCTATACACCAAGTTCCATCACTTTGACTTAATTAGGACTATAGTTATAGTGTCCCAAATCATCAACCAGTCAAATTGTTTATCTCTGCTTACCCTAAGCAGAAAATGCTCATCTTCGAACTCCATCAATGCATTGACTGACCTAATAAACGCTTATACCAAATTTGAACATGGAGAGTTATTATGTTCCAAAGTATCGGCCAAATTGCTTTTCACTCTGCTTATTCAGGACAGAATATGCTCATTTTCAAACTTAGTAAAGGTATTGAAGTAATAAAACTATACACCAAGTTTCACCACTCTCACTTAATCAGAACTAAAGTTATTGTGTCCCAAAGCATCAACCAATCAAACTGCTTATCTCTGCTTACCCTGCGCAGAAAATGCACATCTTCGAACTCAATCAAGGTATTGACCTAATAAATATCTACACCAAATTTGAACATTCTAGTTCAATTAGAAAGAGAGTTATTGTGTCCCTAAAAATGCGACGGACGGACGGAAATACAAAATTTATAAACCCATGCTCCGGAAACAAAATTGTACACCAAAAACTAAGTCAAATTTGTTTCCATGGGAAGACAAAAAATATTAATCCCAGAAATTCCAAAAAGGCACAACTAATGTAATAGGTTAATATGTGTACAAAGTGTAAAAAAGATGCCTTCGGAAACGAAATTGGGACAGACAGAGCCCATTTCTATATCCCACTCTAACTTCCTTTGGCCCACGATAATAGGCACTTATATGAAAAGGAACCAAGATCTTTAGGACATGAACATAAAGTTTTTAAGTTTCATCAAATCGGATTAAATTGCGGCCTCTAGAGGGTCCTCAACCTTGGTATAACATTACATTCTTTTACACTACATTTGTATCCTTGGAAGCGGCCATCATGCCGGGATGTCTCGGTCCAATTTGCACAAACTTCGTACACAACTACAAAAATGATGTAACATCATTAATGTCTGACCTACACTCCCATCCATTGGCGTCACACGTGCGCGCGTGTGTGTGTGTGTGTGTGTGTGTGTGTGTGTGTGTGTGTATGAATATACTTGGACCCCCCCCCCTCCAAATTTGGCAAAATAAAGTGTCCGAAATCTAATAAAACACTAATTTTAGAAATAAGAGCAGTAACACGTATTTGCGGTCATCAAATATTCAAAAATTTACTTGGGGGTTCATACAAGGTCAGCCCCACTTCTTCGCCTCTCGAAGAAAGCTGACGCCGCTGTCTGTAAACCTGCTTCTGGCATTTCTAGTTCTGCTTCCCTAACTGTCTTTGAGCTCCAATAAAACACTAATTTCACTTTTCTTTTAGATGAATAAAATGAATTTGTACCGAGCTGACTATTGATTAAAACATTTTGTCTGGAGCCACTCTACTTTGTGCGACATTTTTCAGGCATCGATTATTATTTTTGAATGCAACTGCAACAGTGTGATTGGGTGGTTGGAATTAGAGTGGGATTTCGGTTACAAAACCATTTGATACTTTTGGAGTTGCTTACAGACCAGAATAGCAGAAAAAACATTTGCAGTGGTTAAATTTTGGAGTTGCTTACACAGGCTAGAATAGCAGGAAATGCATTTGCAGTGTTTAAATTTTCAAAATTTTCTCCGGGAAGGTGAGGCTCCCGTTGCCCACGACAATTGATTGGTTGTTTGGAATTCTGGGTAGCCAGGCAGGCTATATTTCACACTCTCCCTATTGTGCTACATCGGCCTCACAGATTGTCAACATTTTATATAATAACATTTGCGGACCCTCCCAAAATATATTTCACGGCTACGCCTCTGCTCCCATCACGCATTACGTCAACATATGTGAAATCATCCGTAGGAAGAACTATTGAATTAATATATTTGTATTAAATATATATCTGTAAGAAATAAATGCATATGAAATAAGCTTACCTCCACTGGGTAACAAGCAGTGTAAATGCAGTATAGGCTCCAATACAACCTAAAGTTACTAAAGCAAATTGTCCACCACATTTATAATACTGTAATATACACAATTCATTGTTTACAAATCCTATACGATACTACCAAAGGAACTATAATACAAGATGTAGAACAACAATTTTTGCATTTCCATTTGGTGGCAGTATAAGGGGTTACATAAGTGCACGATTCATGCTAACATAATTCATTCTTATAATGAAATATACCTATTAATTTTGCCGAGGAAAATGTAAATGTAAAATATATCGGCATTTACCTCGGCTACAGCTGATTGCTGAAGTTATTTGACAGGATTGCTAAAGTTCATCAGGAAAGACAGGATATATTAAAAATATTCAAGGGTGAGATTCAACTTATGTCCAACTTATTAAATAGATGCGTTACTGTCATAATCATAATTATCCAATGAAAAATAGTGTATTTTGATATCTTTTTGCCACTTTCCGAGTTTTATCCATCTTCAAAAGTTAAAAAAAAAGCATTGTTTTGAAATACCAAAAAATAGGTTGCCAGGCAACGAAACATATGCCAACACAGCAGCTAAATCGTCCGGGCAGTCAACAAGTAATTATCAGAAAATCATTAGAATTTGTTTGGTTTTTATAAAGTTCTGCCCCATGTTAACGTTAAGTATACAAAACATTAAACATTATGGATTTAGCTGTTCAATTATCGATTTTCAAGAAATTCACACCAACCATCATTAATGTGTAACGGGGATATAGTCAAACGTTTTTTTAATTCGGAGTTGAAAATTAGGTTACCAGGCAACGAAACATACGCCCACAGCAGCTAAATCGTCCGAGCAGTCAACAAGGGTTGTCGCATATTTTTACTTTTTTTGGTAATGAAACATTTGCAACAACTCATTATGTAATTATCTGAAAATCATTAGAATTTGTTTGCTTTTTATAAAAGTTTTGCCCCACGCTAACAATTAGCATAGGAAACATTTAATATCATGGATTTAGCAGTTCAATTATCAAAATTCATTGAGAATCAAAATACTTGTTCCTTTTAACTCCTTAAATCTGTGTATCAATCTGAAGTCAATCGGATGATAAGTTTGGCCTCTATAGCATCACATGGTTTTTTGAAGTGATCAAGGGAGACAACTCTAGAAGTAATTATTTCAAATCGCTCAAAATCAATAGGATTCTTCGTCTCATGACCTTAAACAGTGTGTGAGTCCACAGGAATTTTTGATGTGATCAAGGGCCATAGCTCTGGCAATAATTATTGGAATTCGCTGAAAATCAATAGGCTTCTTCGTCTCATAACCTTAAACAGTGTATATAAATTAAAAGTCAATCGGATATTAACTTTGGCCTCTAGTGCGTCCATAAGATTTTTTGAAGTGATCAAGGGCCATAACTCTGCGTGGGCTTCTGTGTCTCATGACCTTAAACACTGTGTATAAATTTAAAGTCAATCGGATATTAACTTTGGCCGCTAGAGCGTCCCCAAGATTTTTTGAAGTGATCAAGGGCCATAACTCTGGTAGTTATTATCGGAAATCGCTGAAAAACAATAGTCTTCTTCGTCTCATGCCCTTAAAAACTGTGTATAAATTTAATGTAAATTGGATATTAACTTTAGCCTCTAGAGAGTCCACAAGCAATTGTCGACGCCGGCCCGACGGACGGACCGACATTTCAATGTGGGCTTACAAAAGCATGATTTTTCGTACAATCAGAGGCCATAATTCAGGAAGTTATGGTCCAATGTGACTGAATATCGAAAGAAACCGCGATCTTTGGTTTATAAACTTACATATCAAATTTCTTCAAAATCGAATTAAAATTGTGACCTCTACAGGGTCCACAGCCTTGATATATCATATTTATACACTATTCGCGTATTAGCGGCAGCCATTTTGTCCGGCAGTTTTCGTCTGATTTTTACGACATTTGAACTCACCCTTCATTATGGTGAAACAGTGATATAATCAAACATTATTTTAAATTCGTTAATAACTGTGGCTTCCAAAGGAACCACAAGCTAAAAGATAGGCTGGCACTGCCAGGAAGGATACGCCCATATTTTTGAGAGATGGATAGAGAACAAGCAATACCGAAAGTGATTTTTCCTAAATCATTAAGTCCTGTATTTCATACTGTATTGGGAGCAGCCAGTTTGTTGTCAGTTCCAGTCTGATATTCATGAAATTCGAAGCCGACAATGATTATGGTGTGACGGTACACAACCTAGAAATGTGACTTTTCGTCAAAATCGGATAAGAATTGTGACCTGTAGAGAGTCCACAACCATGATATACCATATTTTTACACTATTCGTGTACAAACGGCGACCATTTCGTCCGGCACTTTTGGTACGATTTTCACGAAATTCGAACTCAACCTTCCTTACGGTGCAACAGTAATATAATCAGAGTTTTTTTTTTAAATCAGATAACAATTGTTCGAGAGATAGACAGAGAACAAGCCATACCGAAAGTGATTTTTCGTACAATCAAAGGCCATATCAAAGGCCATAATTCATTAAGTTACAATTTGAAATGCGCAAATATCGAAAATAATAAAGATCTTTAGGTTATAAACAAGCAATTCAGGTTTCATCAAAATCGAATTAAAATTGTGTCCTCTACAGGGTCAACAACTTTGATATACCATATTTTTACAATGTTCGCGTACAAACGGCGGCCATTTTTTCTGGCAATTATGGTCCGATTTTCTCGAAATTCGTTATTAACCTTCCGTAGGGTGTAACGGTGATAAAGTCAAACGTTTTTTTTTAAATCGGCTATTTTTCGGACAATCAGGGGCCATAATTCGGGAAGTTACGATCAGATATGTGCAAATAACGAAAGGAACCAATATCTTTGGGTTATAACCATGCATTTCAAGTTCCATCAAAATCGAATTAAAATTGTGACCTCTACAGGGTCCACAACCATGATATACAATTTTTTAACAGTATTTGCGTTCAAACGGCGGCCATTTTGTATGCCAATTTTGGTCCGATTTTACTGGAGGTATAGGCTTGCAGCATTACTACATTACGGACCGGACAACTGTGTATATGTATAAATGTTTAGTTTATTTAGATATTTTTTTTTTAATATTTTGTATTATTAAATATTTTTCTTGATGTATATATGTATAAAATGTTTAGGGGGTGTGGTCGAATTATTAATGTAGCATTGGATCAAAAGGTCTGTCATATAGTCGAGAGTTGTGTTGTCGATTTCCCACTTGTAAGGAATATGGTAATATGTCCAGCCTCAAAGGTTTCTTCAGGTCATCCCACTGCTAAAGACCCCTCAGACAAGCAAATTATTGAAATAAAATTGAACCATATTCTTCCCGAAATGACCTAGTTTGTGTTGAGTGGATCAGTTACTAGACATTTATCATTGTGCCATCTTGGAAATAACACAAACACAAAAAGAAATTCTTGCAAAATAAGAATTAATTATTAAACTACATAATTTGCATTGTATGTCATACTTAACAAGTAATGGCTGTCAAACGTTATAAGTATTAAGTCTATCGCACAAATTGAATGTATAGCACCTTACAGGTATGGCTTTAGCACCTTATAAGTGCAATGCAAAATGGCGTCCAAAGCAATGTCTTACCCATCAATCGTTGCGCGAGGTGGTCATGTATTTCCATTGGCTGAAAATGATCGGAAGGTTTTATGCTCGATTATCATTGGCCAGATTGTGCTTTTAGACAGGACTTGACAATAGACTACAGCTTGGGGGTATAACTCTAATTAACCAGCTACAAACACGGTACTTTTCCGTCCGAAGTGCCCGTCTGAACATTTCGGACGTGGCCTGGCTCATCTGGAAAAATTATGGGGTGAATTTTCCATGTTTAATCCTGCAACTTACAAATGACGAATTCAATCATTTAAAAGACTTGACTTGTCAACTGCACTTTACGAGTAAGCAAAAACCCCACTAGTGACATTCATACTTGCAAATCTTTGCATAGGTATGTGTAGGGGAGAGCGGGCGGACGTATAAAAATGGGGCGATTTTCAAAATGGGGCGATTTTCGTACAATCAGGGGCCATAATTCAGGAAGTTACTATCAGATATGTGCAAATATGCAATGGAACCAAGATCTTTAGGTTATAAACATGTTTTTCACGTTTCATCAAAATCGGTTCAAAATTGTGACCACTATATAGGGTCCACATCCTTGATATAACATATTTTCACATTATTCGCGTACAAACGGTGACCATTTTGTCTGTCATTTTTTGTCCGATTTTCACGAAATTCAACCCCATTCTTCATTACCACGTAACGGTGATAAAATCAAACGTTTTCTTTTAAATAAGGATAATCATTTTGACCTCCAGAAGTACCACAAGCTAAAAAGATAGGTTGCCGGGCAGCGAAACATACGCCCCAGCAGCTAAATCGTCCGAGAAGTCAACACGGGTTGTCGCATAATTTTACTTTTTTTGGTAAAAAAACACTTAAATTTGACTAAGAGTAACAACTCATTATGTAATTATCAGAAAATCAATACAATTGGTTTGCTTTTTATAAAGTTTTGCTCCACGCTAACAATTAGTATACGAAATATTTAATATCATAGATTTAGCTATTCAGTTATCAAAATTCATTGAAAATCAAAATACTCGTTCGTTTCAACACCTGTGTATCAATCGGATGATAAGTTTGGCCTCTATAACTCACAAGTTTTTTGAAGTTATCAAGGGAGATAACTCTGGCAGTAATTATTTGAAA
Source organism: Patella caerulea (assembly GCA_036850965.1). Classification (NCBI taxonomy): domain Eukaryota; kingdom Metazoa; phylum Mollusca; class Gastropoda; family Patellidae; genus Patella; species Patella caerulea. The sequence continues at coordinate 14,370,004 of JAZGQO010000015.1, read as the reverse complement.
TCTCTGAAAATCAATAGGCTTCTTCGTCTCATGACCTTAAACACTGTAAATTTAAAGTCAATTGGATATTAACTTTGGCCTCTAAAGCATCCACAGGATTTTTTGATCAAGGGCCATAACTAGTAACTTTAGCCTCTAGAGCGTCCACAAGCAATTGAGGAGGACGTACGGACGGACGGACGGATGGGTTGACGACAATATACGACCACATTTCAATGTGGGTGTATAAAAAAAACCATTTTTCGGACAATCAGGGGACATAATTCCGCAAGCTAAAAAGGGTGATTTTTCGGACAATCAGGGGCCATAATTCAGGAAGTTACGATCCGACGGGCGCAAATACCAAGATCTTTGTTTTATAAACATGGATTTCAAGTTTCATCCAAATCGGTTCAAAATTGTGACCTCTACAGTGTTCAGTAGCTAAAAACTTGATTTTTCGGACAATCAGGGGCCATAACCCATGAAGTTACAGTCCGATACATGCCAATATCGAAAGGAATCGAGATCTTGGGGTGATAAACCTATATTTTAAGTTTCATTGAAATCGGATAAAAATTGTGACCTGTAGACTGTTCACAAACAATTGTGGACGGACGGACGGGGGCGACGACAATATACGTCCACATGAAAATGTGGGCGTATAAAAATGCTGTGGTGCCGTAGCAGTACCATTCTGCCACGGCATTTTTCATTTTTTTTGTGCCGTGGTAGAAAATTCTTAATTTCGAGGACTGGTGGGGGGTATTGGCTTTGTCATGGATCTGGCGATCGTGTTCTGCCTTGGCTAAGGTGAAAGCCTTCAGCCTTACAAGCAAGTCTAGTCAGGGTTAGAAAGGAATAAAATCGTGCACCCAAAATTACAAATTCAGAAAATCGCTCTCCTAAAAACCTGCACCTCAGATATTCTAGGAGGGTGTTTTTCAAAAGCAGATTTTGCTTATATTAAGTCCCCACATATGTAATATTATGAGATAAATCTGTTTATTTTACATCTTTTTTCTCAGTCAAACGGTTGTTATAGGCCTGACTATCACAAAACGTTCAATATATTTATTACCTTTACAAAAATAATGCATGCTTCGTGCGTGCGTAGAGGAGTCGACTGAATTTTTTCTGTGACTTAATCCTTGGTATAATAATACAATAACCTACATAGGTCACTTTATATTTACTTCAAAGCCTCAATCTCAATGTAGCTTTTTTCCCCCAAAGAATGTTGAAATAAATTCGCCCCCATTTAAACAATACTTACATTAGAAGCAATAATCGGCGTATCATGGAATTCGCTAAATTGGATATACCCGGATGTGTAAATAACCCTGAGTTTTCCCCCTAAACTTTCAGAATTCGTCTGCTCATTATAAATGACTGACAAAAACGTTTGTATTTCTTATTCGGAATCAAGGCTACATTATTTTAATAATAATAAACAATTTACGAATTCGTGATAACAAGTTATTTAGGCTATTAATTTTTCTTTAATTTTTGCACGCGAATTGACAACGAATTCTCCGCCATGTTAGTATTGGTCGCTCTCACGTTCGCAATGTTTTGAATCGACTCATGCTCATTTTATTTTAGTTCCTCCACATACATCGACCTATCAACGATATTTCGTCATTCAGAACCAAGACTACATTTTTAAAAAATTAAGTACATTCTATACGCAATATGAAACGTTTTATTATTAATTAGACAAACAAAAAACATCTATCGCAACATCATATGGTTTTGAGTTTTAAATACGTAACCCATTCTTGGTTACGACCGTGAAAATAAGATTGTTTCGATACTATTATCGACATTTCAATGCCGATTATCGATAGTAAAAATAACTATTGATACCCAACACAAATCGGTGACCATACATGGCCGTGGATAGTTAAAAATCGGCCACGAATCTGCAGTCAAATTCTAAAATTCGGAGGCCATTGCCGCCGAGGCCGACGGCGTGTTGAGCCTTGCTTGAGACCGTTAAATAAAAATAGATTGAGACCGTTAAATAAAAATAGATTATTTTAACGGGAATTTTATTAAAAGCAAAGGCGTTCGCGTTAATTCATTTAAAAGGTCGGATGATATTTTAAAAAGAGAACCGTGAGTTAGCATTCGGTGCGAGGAGCGTTGTTTATAAAATTCGGGTGCGTTTAACTAATTATAAAGCTATTTCTGACGTTCTGCGACAATGCGAAATGTCCGAAATCACCGAAGTTGTCGTTTTTCGAAATTTTGCCGTAACATTATCAATCACTGTCCGATTGTAATATTTGATACGTTTTGACATTGCCAGAAATAAGGCACATAGCTACAATTCTTTAGATTTTTTATTTTCGGCGAATCTTCGGAGATATTAGGCGCCAAATTTTGGCAACATTTTTTGTCACCGTATTTTTCCTTGGCCCCCATTGGCTAATTGGTCTAAAATTTGTTGCCGGTAAAGTTGCCTTTCAGCAACGGAAGTGATGTAAATTTAGCAAAAAATACAATTTTGACAGTTCGTTACCAATTATTGAAAGCCTGTAAAGGCGCAGAAATCATCGCGTGTTGAGCCTTGCTTGAGACCGTTAAATAAAAATAGATTATTTTAACGGGAATTTTATTAAAAGCAAAAGCGTTCGCGTTAATTCATTTAAAAGGTCGGGTGATATTTTAAAAAGAGAACTGTGAGTTAGCCTTCGGTGCGAGGAGCGTTGTTTATAAAATTCGGGTGGGTTTAACTAATTATAAAGCGAAATGTCCGAAATCACCGAAGTTGTCGTTTTTCGAAACTTTGCCGTAACATTATCAATCACTGTCCGGTTGTAATATTTTATACGTTTTGACATTGCCAGAAATAAGGCACATAGCTACAATTCTTTAGATTTTTTATTTTCGGCGAATCTTCGGAGATATTAGGCGCCAAATTTTGGCAACATTTTTTGTCACCGTATTTTTCCTTGGCCCCCCATTGGCTAATTGGTCTAAAATTTGTTGCCGGTAAAGTTGCCTTTCAGCAACGGAAGTGATGTAAATTTAGCAAAAAATACAATTTTGACAGTTCGTTACCAATTTTTGAAAGCCTGTAAAGGCGCAGAAATCATCGCGCTCAGTTTTTTTTAATTCGATTTCTTTTTCGGGTCATTTCAATTTAAAGGTGAAAAAAAGTGTAAAATGGTCTATTCACAACCCATTCAGGCTTTTCATATTTTAAAATATTTCTTCGCAACTTTTAGTAACTTGTAGCAATAATCCATACGAAGAGAATGTATGAGAAAATTAGTTTGTAATATGAGCAGCTGCCAAGAAATAGGCAATTTTGCACGAGTCACTTTCTATGCTTTTTTGCCTGTAAACGGGTGAATTATTATTGGATAATCATAAAAGTGACACCATTTGATGCGTAATGACGTAATTTGGGCAAAAACTGTATTTATAATTTTCAAAATAAATATTTTTTTTTCAAATAAGTCGTATTTGTTTAAAATTTTGATAATTGATTCCAATCAACTAATAGAATGAACCCATACGATCATATAGATATCACAAAATGGTTTCTAACTTGTTCAGTTGTGGAGAAATAAACGATTTCAGGTCACTTTTCAAGGTTTTTGGTCCATAAAAGTGTCAATTATTATTCGATTTTCATAAAATTTTCACTGTGTGATACCCTATACCAATTACGATTTCATACAAGTAATTTACGATTTTCATTATCACCGGAGGTTACGTTATTTTTCAAAAACTTTAATTTTAGCATTCAAAACAGATATTTTTTTTTCAAATGAGTCTGATGTGTCATGATTGTCAAAAATATGATATTTGATTCCAATTAACATATAGATTGAACCCATACGATCATATTGATACCAAAAAATGGTTTCTAACTTGTACGATTGCCGAGAAATATACGATTTTCTACAAGTCACTTTTCAAGGTTTTTGGTCTATAATAGTGGCAATTATTATTTGATTTACATAAAATTTTCATCTTATGCCATTCATGATTACGTTAAACTAATGGAACTCATATGATCATACAGATACCACAAATGGTTTCTAACTTGTACGGTTGCAGAGAAATAGCCGATTTTCTACAAGTCACTTTTCAACTTTTTTTGTCTTTAAAAGTGGCAATTATTATTCGATTTACATAAAATTTTCACTATATGATATCTATGCCATTTCTGATTTCATAAAAATAATTGAACATTTTCATTAACACCAAAAGTAATGTAATTTTGTCAAGATCATTTACAAGTAACAAATGTATAAAATGAATTGATATTGCTGGATTTGGTTGATTCTGCGTCTATTTTATTTGATGTGAGCAATGCTTATTTCGAAACCTGTTTAGTGGTTTCGTTGGTACCGGAAGTGACATATGTTCAAGGGTAAATTGGCACCGGAAGTGACACGTTCAACGGTAACGTGGCACCAGTGAAACCCGTCATTCCTGCATGGAGGTCTAGTTATTACTATTATTAGGCTTTCACCTTCGGTGAAAGACTATTGTTATTACTAAAATTATTATTTTTTTTTATTGAAAATTTCAAAATTTGAAAATAGTCCCAAAATTTTTATTTTTTAGAATTTTGAATTTCTTATATTTTATGATTGCTGGCATCGATCCGATTCCAACAATATAAGTTTTGTTCCGAAATGTTAACTTTGATTTTTCACTTTTTTTCGCATTTTGGTCAAATCGTAGAGTTCTTATTTTTTTAAAACGGCTCCAACGATTTTTCTGAAACTTCAGGAATATGAAGTCGAAGGACCAAACCAGTCCATGAACTATAAATGAAAATCCTCTAATCACCGGAAGTGGTCAAGAAAGGTATCCAAAGTTTGACAAAATTCAGAAAAATAGGTTGCCAGGCAACGAAACATACGCCCACACAGCAGCCAAATCGTCCAGGCAGTCAACAAGAGTTGTCGCATATTAAGGAATTATCAGAAAATCATTAGAATTTGTTTGGTTTTTATAATCAAACGTTTTTTTTTTAAATCAGATAATAATTGTGACCTCCATAGGCACAACAGGCTAAAAAGGGTGATTTTTCGTACAATCAGGGGACATAATTCAGGAAGTAATGACCCGATGGGTGCAAATATCAAAAGGAACCAAGATCTTTGGGTTATAAACATACATGTCAAGTTTCATCAAAATCGGTTCAAAATTGTGACCTCTATAGCTTGATATAACATTTTTTAACACTATTCGCGTACAAACGGCGGTCATTTTGTCCGTCAATTTTGGTCCGATTTTCACGAAATTCGAATTCAACCTTCATAACCATGTAACGGTGATATAAGCAAACGTTTTTTTTAAATCGGATAACAATTTTGACATCCAGAGGGACCACAAGCTAAAAAGGGCGATTTTTTGGACAATCAGGGGCCATAATACAGGAAGTTACGATCCGATGGGCGCAAATATCGAAAGGAACCAAGATCTTTGGGTTATAAACATACATGTCAAGTTTCATCAAAATTGGTTCAAAATTGTGACCTCTATAAGGTCCACAACCTTGATATAACATATTTTCACACTATTCGCGTACAAACGGCGGCCATTTTGTCCGTCAATTTTGGTCCGATTTTCACGAAATTCGAATTCAACATTCATAACCATGGAACGGTGATATAATCAAACGTTTTTTTAAATCGGATAACAATTTTGACCTCCAGAGGGACCACAAGCTAAAAAGGGCAATTTTTCGGACAATCAGGGGCCATAATTCAGGATGTTACGATCCGATGGGCGCAAATATCGAAAGGAACCAAGATCTTTTGGTTATAAACATACATGTCACGTTTCATCCAAATCGGTTCAAAATTGTGACCTCTACACTGTTCACAACCTTGATATAACATATTTTCACACTATTCGCGTACAAATGGCGGCCATTTTGTCCATATATTTTGGTCCGATTTTCACGAAATTCTAACTCAACCTTCATAACCATGGAACGGTGATATAATCAAACGTTTTTTTAAATCAGATAACAATTTTGACCTACAGAGGGACCACATGCTAAAAAGGGTGATTTTTCGGACAATCAGGGGCCATAATTCAGGAAGTTATGATCCAATTGGCGCAAATATCGAAAGGAACCAAGAACTTTGGTTTATAAACATGCATTTCAAGTTTCATCCAAATCGGTTCAAAATTGAGACCTCTACACTGTTCACAAGCTAAAAAACGTGATTTTTCGTACAATCAGGGGCCATAACCCATGAAGTAACGGTCCGATACATGCCAATATCGAAAGGAACCGAGATCTTAGGGTGATTAACCTATATTTTAAGTTTCATTGAAATCGGATAAAAATTGTGACCTGTAGACTGTTCACAAACAATTGTGGACGGACGGACGTCCGGACGGACGGACGGACGGACGTCCGGACGGACGGACGGACGGACGAACAGGGGCGACGACAATATACGTCCACATGAAAATGTGGGCGTATAAAAATGGGTGCCTGTGCGTCAAATAAGATGTATCGATTGGTTGTTTACCGAGTAGTTAAAGTATTATATCGTTTGATAGCCACGTGAATTATCTACAAGATGGTACTATAGCGACAAGTTTCTATCAAAAAATAAAAAAGTTATCTGAGTTTGAAAAGTAAGGTATTTTGCAATTTCGATCAACTTTAGACGCGTATTTCTCGAAAACGCCGCCTACGATTTTTTTAAAACTTTCTCATTCGAGAGTCTTATAGGTGGTGTATTGTGTGAAACCATTGTACAATTTCTCTATGTGTCATGAGTAGTCGAAAAACGAGATTGAAAATCCAAAACGTCGCATTTTTACCATTTGGAGCATTTTTAGACGTCTTTTTCTTGAAAAGTCAACGTAATTTTTTTTTTTGAACTTCTTCTACAGAGAGTTTTATCGGTAGTCTTAGGTATGAAACCATTGCGCAACAGTTAGAAATATCAGGAGTATGAGAACAAAGGGATCGAAAATTGAAAACGTCACCTTTCATTGTTAAGCGAAACATGCAGTAAGAGTTGATACAATCTGTACGTATTACCAACGTTTAGAGCATATTCAAAAGTCTCTTTTTGTCTCACAGTGACGATATTAGGGCATAAAGTATTTCAACTTTGAGTCTTTACTTCTATTCAAAATAGGGGTATAGTGTTCCTGTAGCAGAAATATTTGATTTATGTGTGTAATAATTAGTCTTTGAATTAATATTGTTTCTCCTTGGCCAAAATTGCCTCATAGCCGTAATCATCTCGACACAAATCGACGGCTCGCGCTTGTTTATAAGTGAATCCAATTTTTAAGTGGTTGCAGTTGTATCTTGCAGTAGTATCGTGCAGAAGTACAAATATTGCACCGGTCATAGAAAGTTTAATGTAGTTAGAGCATGGACTCTGATTCTAATAAATATCGAACTTTTATATGTTGGTGACGTCAAATCTTTAACGTGAACGAAATGCGAAAATTGCCGATATTTCATTGAATATAAAATCAATTTTTGAACCAGTTACATATTTGAGTAGCTGACATGAAAACGAGATTCCGAAGTCCCGTGTACACCTTGGTGTGACATCGACAAAACTCCGAATTGGTCATAATTGGAACGTTTTGCATACGTATAAAGCATATATAGAGAGCTTTTTTTAAAAGTGGCAATATTTGAACTAAGGGTGTTTTAATAGTAACCAATATCTGTTACTGGTGCTTCTAGAGTGAAAATAATTCGTTTTAGTAAATAATAGTTACCCCTGAAATTAATATCGCAGGATTTTTGTCTCCATGACGTCATCATTTGATACCAGTGAAAATAAACCTCTCTGTTGAAGCTATTTATAAGGAAGGCACTCCTCTATATAAATGCTGAAAAATTACTGTTGAATGTAGGATTCTGGGTTTTGGTTATTATTTGACACTTACGATACTTTTTTTTGTCCCAATCGGAAAACTCGGTTATTTTTATATTCTCGTGTAGATCTCTGAAACTAAAACAGATAGAGTTTTGAATATTGATTTTTCCTTTGTTTTAAACATTTAGTACTTAGAACTATTGCGACAGTTGTGAACCAGACCGGAAGTGATGTAAATCTTTAACCTGCACGAATGACGTCAAATCTTTAACGTGCACTAAATCAGAAAATTGTAGATATTTCATTGAATATTTAATCAATTTTTGAACCAGTTGCATATTTGAGTAGTTGATATGGACGTGATTCCAAAGTCCCGTGTACACATTGGTGTGACATTGACAAAAGTCCGAGTTGGTCATAATCGCAACGTTTTGCCTACGTATAAAGCATTATATAGAGAGCTTTTTTTGAAAGAGGCAATATTTGAACTAAAATTGTTTTACTGGTAACCAATATCTGTTAATGCTGCTTCTAGAGTGACAATAATTTATTTTAGTCAATAACAGTTACTCCTGAAATTATTATCCCAGGTTTTTTGTCTACATGACATTATGATACCAGCGAAAATGACGCTATTTACCGAAACTATTTATAAGGAAGGCACCCCTCTGGACAAATGTTGAAAAGTTGATGTTGAAAGGTATGATTCTTGGTTTGGGTTAGGATCTGACACAATCTTTTTTCTGTCCCATTCGAAAAAATGGGTTTTTTTCATTCTCGTGTAGATCTCTGAAACTAAAGCAGATAGAGTTCTGAATAATGATTTTTCCTATGTTTTAAGCAGTAAGTACTTAGAAGTATTGCGAAAGTTCTGAAAAGACCTGAAGTGAAGTAAATTTTTAACGTGCATAAATGAAAATAGGTCCAAATAATCTCAATTCCCAACCGATTTTCGAAAAAGTTATATTTTTGTAGAGCCGGGGATATTGCGGATGCGATATAGGTCGAATTGCAATACCACTTAGTTCTCTTTTTTTTCCTGAAAATTTGAAAATGTAGTAAAATTGTAATTTTTTTTAGAATCTTTGCGTTTTTGTTTGCTTATTTAGATTTCTGGCGTCTGTAGGATTCTACCGATCCAAGTTCATAATGTTGTAAATTTTTCACTTTCCTTCTATCGTAATGCGCATGCACAGAAAGTGTCAATATTTGAGTTGTTTAAGTGTGTGTGTGTGTGTTTTAAGGGGTGAGTGGTGGGCATTTTGTGCTGCCTTGGGTAAGGTGAAAGCCTTCAGCCTTGCAAGCAAGTCTAGTTATAATTCAGATTCCAATTTGAATAGATCTCAGCAACTACTTGTCGCATCGTTACCATTTCTTCGGTTTTACTGGGAAAGTGGGTGTGACTTGGAGGATAAAGCTATTTTGAACGCTCTGCGACAATGCGAAATGTCCGAAATAACCGAAGTTATCGTTTTTAAAAATATTGCAATAATTTTAACAATAATCATGGGATTTTAACTTTCGATACATTTTGGCATAGCCGGAGACAGGGTACATAGCTACGCTACTGTTGATTTTCGGCAAATCTTCGAAGATATTAAGCGCCAAATTCTATTTTTTTTTATTTATGAATATTTTTTAGTCGTGGTGTACACAGAATTATAGAGTCATCTGACTTGCGCAAAAATGTTAAAAAAAATTTGTCTCAGTAATTTTCCTTGGCCGCCATTGGCTAATTCAGTTTCTCAGTCCTAGATTATTTTTTTATTTTTCGATTTGTATAAAACAAAGTTCATATGCTTCGTTGTCTCAATTGTCATTTTTTTTGTTACCGATAGTGTTATCTGTCGACACCGGAAGTGGCATAATTTTACCAAAAACTACAAATTTGACAATTAGGTAACATTTTTCGAAAACAAATATTATTTTTTTGAAAAATTATATGATTCAAAGAGTGTGTCCTTTCAAGGCGCAAAAAATGTCGGAAGCAGTTTTTTTTAATTTCTATTTCATTTTCTACCAAATTAGATTAAGAGGTGAAAAACGGCGTAAAATTGACCTATTTACAACCTATCTTAAAATATTTTTACATAACTTTTATAAACTTGTAGCTATAATCCATACGAAGAGAATGTATGTGAAAATTAGATTGTAATATAAGCAGTTGCCGAGAAAAGGGCAGTTCTGTATAAGTCACTGTTTTCGTAATTTTGCCTGTAAAATAATCAATTATTAATGGATATTTGCAAATGGATATTTGATTCAAAAAGAAAGTATTATTCGATTTTCATAAAATTTTCACGCTTTTAAGTCTACTATCATAGACGATGTTATAAAACTAATTTGACGTTTTTAGTTTCACCGGATGTAATGTATTTTTAGCCTTCAAAAAAGATATTTTATTCAAATGAGTCTGATTTGTAATGTTTTTTAAAATTATGATATTTGATGCCAATCAACGAATAGAATCAACCAATACGATCATACAGATGCCACAAAATCGTTTCTAACTTGTACGGTTGCCGAAAAATAGCCGATTTTCTACAAGTCACTTTTCAAGGTTATGGGTCTATAAAAGAGGCATATATTATTCGATTTGCATAAAATTTTCACCATGTGATGCCCTTTGTCATTTTCATTATCACCGGAAGTACTGTACACTTACATGCAACAAATGTATAAAATGAATTGATATTGCTGGATTTAGTTGATTCTGTATCCATTTTATTTGATGTGTGCAATGCTTATGTGGAAGCCAGTTTATTGGTTTCTTTGGTACCGGAAGTGACATATGTTAAAGGGTAACGTCGCACCGAAAGTGACACAAGTTCAAAGGTAAGGTGGCACCAGTGAAACCCGTCATTCCTGCTACGAAGGTCTCGTTTATATTATTATCGTGTCTTAGGTCTGATTGAACATATTCCCGGTCGGACAATTTTTAGCGATTGGAAAATAGCGTTGGAAAAGTCCGGAATATATGAGTGAAATCCCAACCCTGCACTAGAGTGTCCGCAAACAAATTGCGGACGGACAGGGGCGACAACAATATTCTTCCACATGAAAATGTCGGCGTATAAAAAAAGCTTTATAATCAAATATCAAATTAAATGTAGATGTCAAAGGGTCTCAATCAATTTTGTGGCATATCCAATCAATTTCATACAAGTAAATATCTAAGGTGTGAATATGTAACAGAGATTTTCCTTACCAGAATAGCACTGACAAAAGAGACTTCAAAAACAGTTGGCACCACATTAAAGACTAAAGCACTTAATACAAAATTTATACCCCTGAAATAAAAGATAGGTTGCGAGGCAACGAAACATACACCCACAGCAGCTAAATCATGTTGGACCGGACACAGATACATTTGGGACAACCATGAAAGACACATCCATGAATTTCGTTCTCTGTGCCTGGGGTCGTGTACATACCATCTAAACTGTAAGGTGCAGCTAGGCCTTCACTGCCGTTGAGGGCGTGTCAAACGACGTTTGGTAGAGGGGTCGGGTTTCGGAACGTTGCCAGGGTCCCTCGGTTATGTTCTCATTCCGATGATGAGGGTATCTTTCTTCAGGCAATACGTGCGTAGCACGCGACTGCAGACAGAGGCCATGGCCCCTCGGTTATGTTCCCATTCCGACGATGAGGGTGTCTTTCTTCAGGAAATACGTGCTACTGCACACAGAGGCTCGAGTGTGGAATATCTCGTGAAACACGTCAGAACACCGGTGCAAGACATCCACGTTTCTTTGACAGTATGCGATAATTCATTGGCAAAAATCAAAGATAGGCTGGCACTGCCAGGCAGGATACGCCCACATTTTCGAGAGATGGACAGAGAACAAGCAATACCGAAAGTGATTTTTCCTACATCTTTAAGTCCTGTATTTCATACTGCATTGGGAGCAGCCATTTAGTTGGTCAGTTCCAGTCTGATATTAATGAAATTCGAAACCGACAATGATTATGGTGTGACGGTACACAACCTAGAAATGTGACTTTTCGTCAAAATCGGTTAAGAATTGTGACCTGTAGAGAGTCCACAACCATGATATACCATATTTTTACACTATTCGCGTACAAACGGCGACCATTTCGTCCGTCAATTTTGGTACGATTTTCACGAAATTAGAACTCAACCTTCCTCATCAAAATCGAATTAAAATTGTGACCTATACAGGGTCCACAACCATGATATATCATTTTTTTAACAGTATTCGCGTACAAACGGCGGCCATTTTGTCTGTCAATTTTGGTCCGATTTTCCCGAAATTCAAACTCAACCTTCCTTACAGTGTAACGGTGATATAATCAAACGTTTTTTTAAATGGGATAATAATTGTGACCTCCAGAGGGACCACAAGCTAAAGAAAGGGGGATTTTGCGCATAACCAGGGGCCATAATTCAGGACGTTACAATCCGATATGCGCAAATATCGAAAAGAACCAAGATCTTTGGGTTATAACCATGAATTTCAAGTTTCATCAAAATCGAATTAAAATTGTGACCTTTACAGGGTCCACAACCTTGATATACCATTTTTTAACAGTATTCGCGTACAAACGGCGGCCATTTTGTATAGCAATTTTGGTCTGATTTTCCCGAAATTCGAATTCAACCTTCCTTACGGTGTAACGGTAATATAATCAAAGGTTTTTTTAAATCAGATAATAATTGTGACCTCCAAGCTAAAAAAAAAAGGCGATTTTGCATATAATCAGGGGCCATAATTCAGGAAGTTACGATCTGATATGCGCAAATATCGAAAGGAACCAAGATCTTTGGGTTATAACCATGAATTTCAAGTTTCATCAAAATCGAATTAAAATTGTGACCTCCACAGGGTCAACAACCTTGATATACCATTTTTTAACAGTATTCGCATACAAACGGCGGCCATTTTGTATGGCAATTTTCGTCCGATTTTCCCGAAATTCGAACTCAACCTTCCTTAGGGTGTAACGGTGATATAATCAAACGTTTTTTTAAATCGAATAATAATTGTGACCTCCAAGCTAAAAAAAAAAGGCGATTTTGCGTATAATGAGGGGCCATAATTCAGGAAGTTACGATCCGATATGTGCAAATATCGAAAGGAAGCAAGATCTTTTGGTTATAACCATGAATTTCAAGTTTCATCAAAATCGAATCAAAATTGTGACCTCCACAGGGTCCACAACATGGATATACCATTTTTTAACAGTATTCGCGTACAAACGGCGGCCATTTTAGGGTGTAACGGTGATATAATCAAACGGTTTTTTAAATCGAATAATAATTGTGACCTCCAGAGGGACCACAAGCTAAAAAGGGTGATTTTTCGGACAATCAGGGGCCATAATTCAGGAAATTACATTCCGATAGCCGCAAATATCGAAAGGAACCAAGATCTTTGGGTTACAAACATGCATGTCAAGTTTCATCAAAATCGGTTCAAAATTGTGACCTCTATAGGGTCCACAAGCTAAAAACGTGATTTTTCGTACAATCAGGGGCCATAATCCATGAAGTTTTGATCCGATACATGCCAATATCGAAAGCAGTCGAGATCTTTTGGGGATAAACCTATATTTCAAGTTTCGTCAAAATCGGATAAGAATTGTGACCTGTAGAGAGTCCACAAACAAATTGTGGACGGACGGACAGGGGCGACGACATAATACGTCCACATGAAAATGTGGGCGTATAAAAACATTGTGGCTGAGCTCCACATACCAGTCGTCAAATTTCTCTCATACCGATACATACAGGCCTTGAGATCTGAAAATCACGCTGGTGTGATAAAATGTGTTCGCCATATATTTTGCGGGAGCTATTTAACACCACAAAATTTATACCTGAGACAATGCTTATTATAACTAGTTTACATTAAATTCAGAATAAATAAACACTTTTTAATAGGCCTACTAGTACTAGTAATACCGTTGTAACTGTTCATAATATAATTAGGTTGCCAGGCAACGAAACATACGCCCACACAGCAGCCAAATCGTCCGGGCAGTCAACAAGAGTTGTTGCATTTTAAGTAATCATCAGAAAATCATAATTCAAACTCACCCATAACTACGGTTATATAACTAGTTTACATTAAATTCAGAATAAATAAACATTTTTTAATAGGCCTACTAGTACTAGTAATACCGTTGTAACTGTTCATAATAAAATTAGGTTGCCAGGCAACTAAACATACGCCCACACAGCAGCCAAATCGTCCGGGCAGTCAACAAGAGTTGTTGCATTTTAAGTAATCACCAGAAAATCATAATTCAAACTCACCCATAACTACGGTTATATAACTAGTTTACATTAAATTCAGAATAAATAAACATTTCTTAATAGGCCTACTAGTACTAGTAATACCGTTGTAACTGTTCATAATAAAATTAGGTTGCCAGGCAACGAAACATACGCCCACACAGCAGCCAAATAGTCCGGGCAGTCTACAAGACTTGTTGCATTTTAAGTAATCCTCAGAAAATCATAATTCAAATTCACCCATAACTACGGTGTAACTGCGATATAATCAAAAATTTTTTTTAAAATCAGATAATAATTGTGACCTCCAGAGGGACCACAAGCTAAAAAGGGTTATTTTTCATACAATCAGGGGACATAATTCAGGAAGTAATGATCCGATGGGCGCAAATATCGAAAGGAACCAAGATCTTTTGGTTTTTAACATACATGTCAAGTTTCATCAAAATCGATTCAAAATTGTGACCTCTATATGGTCCACAACCTTGATATAACATATTTACACACTATTCGTGTACAAACGGCGGCCATTTTGTCCCTCAATTCTAGTCCGATTTTCACGGAATTCATACTATCTCTTCATTACCATGTAAAGGTGATATAGTCAAACGTTTTTTTTTTAAATCGGATAATAATTTTGACCTCCAGGGGGACCAAAAGCTAACAAAAGCGATTTTTCGGACAATCCGGGGACATAATTCAGGAAGTTATGATCCGATGGGCCCAAATATCGAAAGGAACCAAGATCTTTGGGTTATAAACATACACGTCAAGTTTCATCAAAATCGGTTCAAAATTGTGACCTCTCTAAGGTCCACAACCTTTATCTAACATATTTTCACACTATTCGCGTACAAACGGCGGCCATTTTGTCCGTCAATTTTGGTCCGATTTTCACGAAGTTCGAACTCAACCTTCATAACCATGGAACGGTGATATAATCAAATGGTTTTTTAAATCGGATAACAATTTTGGTCCGATTTTCACGAAATTCGAACTCAACCTTCATAACCATGGAACGGTGATATAATCAAACGGTTTTTTAAATCCGATAACAATTTTTACCTCCAGAAGGACAAGCTAAATAGGGCGCTTTTTCGGACAATCAGGAGACATAATTCAGGGAAGTTACGATCCGATGGGCGCAAATATCGAAAGGAACCAAGATCTTTGGGTTATAAACATACATGTCAAGTTTCATCAAAATCGGTTCAAAATTGTGACCTCTATAAGGTCCACAACCTTGATATAACATATTTTCACACTATTCGCGTACAAACGGCGGCCATTTCGTCCGTCAATTTTGGTCCGATTTTCACGAAATTCGAACTCAACCTTCATAACCATGGAACGGTGATATAATCAGACGGTTTTTTTTTAAATCCGATAACAATTTTGACCTCCAGAGGGACCACAAGCTAAAAAGGGCGATTTTTCGGACAGTCAGGGGCCATAATTCAGGACGTTACGATCCGATGGGCGCAAATATCGAAAGGAACCAAGATCTTTGGGTTATAAACATACATGTCAAGTTTCATCAAAATCGGTTCAAAATTGTGACCTCTATAAGGTCCACAACCTTGATATAACATATTTTCACACTATTCGCGTACAAACGGCGGCCATTTTGTCCGTCAATTTTGGTCCGATTTTCACGAAGTTCGAACTCAACCTTCATAACCATGGAACGGTGATATAATCAAATGTTTTTTTTTAAATCGGATAACAATTTTGACCTCCAGAGGGACCACAAGCTAAAAAGGGCGATTTTTCGGACAATCAGGGGCCATAATTCAGGAAGTTACGATCCGATTGGCGCAAATATCGAAAGGAACCAAGATCTTTGTGTTATAAACATGCATTTCAAGTTTCGTCCACATCGGTTCAAAATTGTGACCTCTACACTGTTCACAAGATAAAAAACGTGATTTTTCGTACAATCAGGGGCGATAACCCATGAAGTTACAGTCCGATACATGTCAATATCGAAAGGAACCGAGATCTTAGGGTGATAAACCTACATTTTAAGTTTCATTGAAATCGGATAAAAATTGTGACCTGTAGACTGTTCACAAACAATTGTGGACGGACGGACGGACGGACGAACAGGGGCGACGACAATATACGTCCACATGAAAATGTGGGCGTATAAAAAAGCATTTGAAAGAATTCCATTTCTTAATTAATTGATATCATACATTTGATTACATTTTGACAGCTCCATGAATTCATTGTTTTTCTTAGAACGGTGGGACAAGCTCAAATTACATTACTGTTATTACGACGTGTTGACATCTCTATGATGCGAGGGCAACGACCTATGCCGTAATGGCGTAGGTACGGTAGTCCACTAAACTTTGACACATAGATACTACTGGGCTTCCAATATATGCATTTCAATCACAAATTATGCTACTGCATGTCAGCTTGTATCCGTGTTATTTATTTACTATCAAGTTACATGAATGAATAAAAACAAGCCTCTCTTTGATAGATTATAGTACTTTATCGTCTCTACTACCATGTTGAATGTACTGGTAAATCGCTAATTATGATTGGCTACTATTTTTGGAGTTAGATAGAGGTTGTAATGGAGACAAAAGAATTACATTTTTCCACTGTATTTTGAGTATTTGTTGGTTTTATAGTCTTGTAAGTAATTTTACAAATAACTGTCAATGATTTTAAATAGTTTTGGAAAAATTCTGAAATAAATATGCAGAAATGCGCATCTATGTATTTTTTTACAGCTGATCTAAACTTCACGTTTCCCTTCCAGCCTCGATGGTGTTTCTTCACCTCGACACCGCTCATTAATTCATTAAAATGATAATTCCATATCGCGGAAGATAACTCTGAATAAAAAAAAAACAGCGATGTGATGGTGACATCGTATAATCGACCAGGGCTTTTGGGGAGAGAATTCGTCCATGGTCGATGTTAATGAAATTGAAAAATTTGCTGGCGCGATAATTCGTGTTCGCCGGTTTGAATTTGCGAGCGCCCGCCAAATCTCACGGCCTGTACATAATTGGTGTCTGGAGGAAAAGCGCCCATGTAATCTTCATTAAATACCCTTCAAAATTAGCACTCTGTCTCTTCTTCAAGGTTGTTCCATCACTGCCTCTGCCAGCAGGAAGGGAAACGTGACGGATGCCCATAGACATGTGCTAGACTAGTCGAAATTCTTCATTATTCTGTAAACAGCGACTACTTTCTGTAAAATGTCTTCGGCTTTTGACAATCGATGCTCATGCAACTGTAATCAGATGGGAGATTTGAGTCTTAAACGATTCAAACGTAGTCACTATCTCTGGCATCTAATGTTTGGCGAGTTTCCTCTAAGATGGCTTGAAAGGTGTCACATGGGTCAAATCTTCAAGAAAATCTATTTCTACGCATAGCAATTCCGTCCTAAACTGTCTGTTGTATCTTCTGTTGACGGATCGTTGATAAAAACTCACCATGCTTTGTGTGAAGATGGCGTAAATGTGTCCAAACGTTTTGCATGTCGGGGGTTTGGGATGGCCGAGTGGTCTAGAGTGCTGCGCCTCGACCTCTAGCTGGCCAGTCACCTAGCTGGCCGGTCACCTCTGGCTTGCGGCTGTGGTTTCGAGCCCTGGTGTGAGCGTATGTGGCATGGAGATAGGGGCGCCTTCTCAACCTCGTGGGTTTCTTCCGGGCACTCCGGTTTCCTCCCACTGCTAAAGACCCCTACGTGCAAGCGAATTATTGAAATAAAATTAAACCATATGTTAGTCCCGAAATGACCTTGTTTGTGTTGAGTGGACGTTAAACCCCATTTCTCTCTCGCGCTCTTTTGCATGTCGTTCCATTTATCACACTCATTGATGACGTCATATTCAACTAAAGTACATTAAGCATTGGACAGGTATTGAACCTTACACAACATACATGGCATAACGTTGCACATATATTGTATAAGGTTGTATAACATCTATATTTAACACCAATGTATGGCATAGATAGTATAAAAATAAATCACGTCTACATTTAGTCTCAAACACCATATGTTACGTCATATTCCCTCAATGATAGTCTCTTATCATCCAAACAAATATTCTACGAATATTAGTCTGGATGGGTCCTCAAAATTTGACAGAAAGTCGGTCATTGTCTGGATTATCCAGTCTTTTAAGTTACCACGTACTGAATCTATCAAAACATCTCGCTTGTCAACAATGACACTCTCTAAAATTTTGTTTGTAAAGGTTTCAATTGAAATGGTAATTTTCTCTCGTCATGAATCAAACGTATGGCTTCTCACAATCTCCTTAATCGCGATGCATGCTGTTGTATCGACTCTATTTTGTTTCTAATAATAGATGTGCCAAGTGAATTGTGGGATATATTTTATCCCCGCTTTATAGAATCTATCAAAATCGGCCCGGCTTCATAATATCTATCACTTACCGAGACTTAAGTCAAAAGGTTCCAATGCCCATGCGTAACCAGGAGTTTGTTTTTTTATTTGGTAGATTATCCAGTAATTTTCGTCAATAATTGACAACACTCGGCTAATCTCGACAGATTCCGTAAACTACGTAAACTACATCTAGTCTCGGATGTATGACAGTAAGTGATATGTACCTACGCCCATACATTTGCGATGCGGCTACCGGTTTACTTTAACAGGAAAACTTGACGCTATTAAACAAATTGAGAACCTATTCGGCTAGCGACCTATTCGACCGATCGAGCTGCAACCTGTTCGTTGGAAACCTATTTAGAGTAAAGACAACAGTCTCTATTTATCAACCAATAAAATCCAACGTTATGTCTATCAAATGAAAGTAGAATATATTATTTTTTATCCATTTCTTCAGCTCAGAATAGAAGTGTAATTTCGTCTTTATCTTACAGCTG
This sequence comes from Patella caerulea, assembly GCA_036850965.1. Classification (NCBI taxonomy): domain Eukaryota; kingdom Metazoa; phylum Mollusca; class Gastropoda; family Patellidae; genus Patella; species Patella caerulea. The sequence continues at coordinate 14,351,035 of JAZGQO010000015.1, read as the reverse complement.
GATCGGTCGAATAGGTCGCTAACCAAATAGGTCGCCAACTTGTGTTTGGAATGGGCGCAGCCATGTTTCATCCGGGACTTTTAAAGTAGTTCCAATATGGCGGAATTCATCATACAGCCGAGTTTAGATTCCCGAAATCTTCCGAGGTTTGCCGAGTGTAATTGACAACCGACCCAGACCCTCCGTGCGTTGAAGACTAGGGGGTTCTGGGTGACCGAGACTACCTCAATGAATGCTTGAAGAGCCGCTATTGTGGTAAAAACTTTAGTATAAAGATAGGTTCCCAGCAGCAGTTACGTCGTAAGGGGAGTCATCAAGGGTTGTCACATATTTCTTTTGTCAGAAATGAAAACATTTACAGCACACTAAAATCTTACCAATTTGGCTTCTAGTTCCGCCTTATTCCATTATTTAGCATTCAAAACATTTAATATCAATTGCTATTCTCATGACCTTAAAACACTTTATAAAATGTAAAGTCAATTGGATAGTAACTTTAGCCTCTAAAGTGTCCCCAAGATTATTCAACGTGATCAAGGGCCTTATTTTTTTCTTTATCAGATATGAAAACATTTAGAGCACACTAAAATCATATCATGAGTATCGACCTATTTGGTGTCTAGTTCTGCACTATTCTAGTGTAGGCCTACCCCATGTGCCGAAAATTTTCCCTACTAAAAGTTCAGTTGCTTGTCTCGAAGTGATTTCTGGCTGCACACCTCTTTGAGTCTATCGATGGCCATATCACATGATATTCTCAACACATCCATCAACTATTACAAAAAATAGGTACACGCCCTCAGCAGCTAAATCGTATAGGCAGTCAACAAGAGTTGTTGCATATTCTCACTTTTTTCGGTAATGTAACATTTATAATCAGGGGCCATAATCCACGAAGTTACTGTTCAATACACGCTAATATCGAAAGGAACCAAGATCTTAGGGAGATAAATCTATATTTCAAGTTTCATTGAAATTGGATACAAATTGTGACCTGTAGAGTATCTACAAACATTTCCATGTGGACGTATAAAAAGGCGATTTTCAGGAAGTTACAATTCGATAGGTGCAAATATCAAAGATAGGTTGCCAGGCAACGAAACATACGCCCACAGCAGCTAAATCGTCCGGACAGTCAACAGGGGTTGTCGCATATTTTTACTTTTTTGGGTAATGAAACATTTGTAATACACTTAAATCTGATTAAGAGTAACACCTCATTATGTAATTATCTGAAAATCATTAGAATTTGTTTGCTTTTTATAAAAGTTTTGAGCCACGCTAACAAGTAGTATAGGAAACATTTAATATCATGGATTTAGCAATTCAGTTATCAAAATTCATTGAAAATCAAAATACTTGATCGTTTCAACACCTTAAACTCTGTGTATCAATCTGAAGCCAATCGGATGATAAGTTTGGACTCTATAACATATAGGTTTTTTGAAGTGATCAAGGGAGACAACTCTGGAAGTAGTTATTTGAAATCGCTCAAAATCAGTAGGCTTCTTCGTCTCATGATCTTAAACAGTGTGTGTGTATTTAAAGTCAATCGGGTATTAACTTTGGCCTCTACCGCGTCCACAGGATTTTTTGATGTGATCAAGGGCAATAAATCTTGCAGTAATTATCAAAAATCACTGAAAATCAATAGGCTTTTTCGTCTCATGACCTTAAACAATGTGTATAAATTTAAAGTCAATCAGATATTAACTTTGGCCTCTAGAGGATCCACAAGATTTTTTGAAGTAATCAAGGCCTACAACTCTGGCACTAATTGTTAGAAATCGCTGAAAATCAATAGGCTTCTTCGTGGGCGTATAAAAAGGAACCAAGATCTTTGAGTTACATGTATAAATATGCATTTCAAGTTTCATTAAAATCGAATTAAAATTGTGACCTCTGCTGGGTCCACAACCTTGATATACCATACTTTTACACTATTCGAATAAAAGCAACCATCAATTTGTTCGACAATTTTGGTACGATGTTTATGAAATTTGAACTGAACTTTCATTCCAGTGTAACGGTGATATAATCAAACGATTTTTTGAATCATGTAATAATTGTGACCTCCAGAGGGACCACAAGCTAATAAAGGTGATTTTCCGTACAATCAGGGGCCATAATGCAGGAAGTTACGATCCGATGGGTGCAAATATCGAAAGGAACCAAGATCTTTGGGTTATAGCAATACATGTTAAGTTGGGCAGGAATCGAAACCATGCCGTTTCACTCAATGTCAAACCTTTCGAAACCTTTAGAAACCATTCAGTCACAAGAACCATCAAAGGCATGGCAAATGGCTGTCTTCATTACCAAATGAAGACCATATAGTCCGTCAGAACTATGGCAGAACCTGGAAATTATTTACAAAGTTTTTTTAATGATTGATTTTAGTAGCCTAGGGTGTCCTCGTTCAAAATCTGACAGGTGAACCTCGGTCATCCTTGTGCGTTTTGAGAAATTCAAGATGGTGTCCTAGAAGGCCGCCACATCAAATAATCCCTTATAGCTCCTATAGTATTTATTCTACTATACTTTTGGTATCTTACCGTATGTTTCTGGGACCAAAGAATACACTGAAATCATTTATTACGTTGTGAGGTGATTAGATGATAGTAAAATCAAACATGCCAGACAATATGGCAATTAAACTCGTTAGCGGCGGTTGGGGGGGGGGATTATTTACCAAACCAAATTAAATCTAGAGACCATCTATATATTTTTGGACATAGGAGCGTATGATTGATAGAACAAGCCAACAGTGAGGCTGATGTCCCCCGCCGAAATACCAAAATAAATAGATGACACATATTAAATTAATCGCACATTTATTTTTTTCAAACGTATCGAGCAATCAAACTGTGCACGGAGTGTCATCCAAAAGTGTTTTATAAAGAAAAATGCTAAAACCGACGACAAAAATGAAAATGTACCCTAGTTAGGGGAACCTAAAGGCAGACAAAAGGGCCCCCACGCTTGACAAAAGGGTCCCTCTGGCCAAGGGAGAGGGCCCTCGTGTCCGAGTCAATCGTTTCTATACGCTGTTACTGTCGAATCCATTACTCAAAGAGAATGCAGTCATTGTATTGGCATAAAAATCACCAATCAAGATGAACCTAAGTTATCCTGTCCCAAAGTATCAACCAATCAAATTGCTTATGTATGCCTACTATAAGAAGAAAATGCTCATCTTCGAACTCCATCAAGGCATTGACCTAATAACCATACACACCAATTTTGAACATTTTAACTCAATTAGAAGGAGAGTTATTGTGTTCCAAAGTCTCGACCAATCAAATTGCGTATCGCTCTGCTTACCCTGAGCAGAAAATGCTCATTATCGAACTTAGTCAAGGTATTACTGTAATGAAACTATACACAAAAGCATCAACCAATCAAATTGCTTATCTCTGCTTACTCTAAGCGGAAAATGCTCATCTTCGAACACCATCAAGGCATTGACCTAATAACCATATACACCAAGTTTGAACATTCTAGCTCAGGTAGGAAGAAAATTATTGTGTCCGGGGTGGGACGTTGCGGGACGGGACGGGACGGGACAAGACAAGACAAGACAAGACAAGACAGGACAGGACGGACGAAAAGGCGGGGGACAATAACACCACAAACAGCCTTTTCAGGGAGACACAAATTGATTGTTGAACATTTAAAAAATAGGTGGCCAGGCAACGAAACATACACCCACGATAGCTAAGTCGTCCGGCCAATCAACAAGAGTTGTCGCATATTAGGTAATTATTAGAAAATCATTAGAATTTGTTTGGTTTTTATAAAGTTCTGCCCCATCCTAACGTTTAGTATACGAAACACTTAATATTATGGATTTAGCTGTTCAATTATCGATTTTCAAGAAATTCAAACTCAACCATCATTAATGTGTAACGGGGATATAGTCAAACGTTTTTTTAATTCGGAGTAAAATTGTGACCTCCATAGGATCCACAAGGTAAAAAACATGATCTTTCTTACAATCAGGAGAAATAATTCAGGAAGTTATAGTCCAATGTGCCCGAATATCGACATGAACCGTGATCTTTGGGTTAGTAACTTACATTTCAAATTTCATCAAAATCTGATTAAAATTGTGACATCTACAGGGTCCACAGCCTTGATATACCATATTTTTACACCATTCGCGTAAAAGTGGCGGCCATTTTGTTCAGCAATTTTGGGCCGATGTTCGTGAAATTCGAACTGAACATTCAGTACAGTGTAACTGTGATATTATCAAACGTTTTTTTTTTTAAATCGGGTAATAATTGTGACCTCCAGACGGACCACAAGATAATAAAGGCGATTTTTCGTACAACCAGAGGCCATAAGTTACAAACTGATATGCGCAAATATTGAAAGGAACCAAGATCTTTGGGTTATAAATATGTATTTCAAGTTTCATCAAAATCAAATTAAAATTGTGACATCTTTAGGGTCCACAACCTTGATATACCATATTTTCTACACCATTCGCGTACCAACGGCAGCTATTTTGTTTGCCAATTTTGGTCCGATTTTCACGAAATTCGAACTCAACCTTCATTAGCATGTAACGGTGATATATTCAAACGGTTTTTTTAAATCGGATAATAATAGTGACCTTCAGAGGGACCACAAGCTAAAAAGGGCGATTTTTCGGGCAATCAGGGGCCATAATTCAGGAAGCTACAATCGGATGGGCACAAATATCGAAAGGAACCAAGATCTTTGGGTTATAAACATACACGTCAATGTTCATCAACATCGGTTCAAAATTCTGACCTCTACACTGTTTACAAGCTAAAAAACGTGATTTTTCGTACAATCAGGGGCCATAACCCATGAAGTTACGGTCCGATACATGCCAATATCGAGATCTTAGGGTGATAAACCTACATTTTAAGTTTCATTGAAATCGGATAAAAATTGTGACCTGTAGACTGTTCACAAACAATTGTGGACGGACGGACGGACGGACGAACAGGGGCGACGACAATATACGTCCACATCAAAATGTGGGCGTATAAAAAAGCATTTGAAAGAATTCCATTTCTTAATTAATTGATATCATACATTTGATTACATTTTGACAGCTCCATGAATTCATTGTTTTTCTTAGAACGGTGGGACAAGCTCAAATTACATTACTGTTATTACGACGTGTTGACATCTCTATGATGCGAGGCTCCATAAGCTAAAAACACGACTTTTCGTACTATCGGGGGTCATAATACGTGAACTTTCGATCCGATACATGCCAATATCGAAAGCAGCCGAAATCTTATGGGGATAAACTTATATTTCAAGTTTCGTCAAAATCGGATAAGAATTGTGACCTGTAGAGAGTCCACAAACAATTTGTGGACGTCCGGGCAGGGGCGACATCAATATAAAATTCTACCCGCAAAACAGGAACACAACCTCCATAAAAATAGGCAATATCCAGTTTAATCCTTTAGTCATGTTTTTGGGTGCAACCGGTGACAGCACAAACAGAAACTATTATATATTCTAAGTTATTCCTAGTGTAGCTACAAGCACAAATACTACATAAGCTGTCAATCTTGCAATGACATCTGATGAGCCACATTGCTGACTTTGGAGCAAGTTTACTGGTTGTAATGTTTTCAATTTAGTGTCCTCCCAGCAATACAGTCCCGGGTCTAATTTCGGCAAATTCCGATCTTTCACTGAACGGCACTCAATAACTTTGCGATGACATATTTTTTTCGGTTGCTACAAATGCATCATTAGTTGGAATGGTATAGATGGTTGATACATGTCCAGTTTGGATGCCAATACCCACAGTGTGTTTCCGTCATCGATTTGCAAGAGCTCGGTCAATAACAAACTTTCATTGGAATTGCCAATCCAAGTAAGAACAACTGTCGCCATTGGTCAAACTACGGAAAAACACATGCCAATTATCATTGAAATCCCTCAAGCTTACTGGATGTGACACAGTTACATCCGGCTACGTCGTGGGGAACGGAATAGCTTTGAAAATGGTTAGAGCTTGATTGTATTCTCTCTCACTCGTCGGAGTAATAGACACTCAAATAGAATCATTGCTTACACGGTTAACAGGCCATAGTATTTATGTCAGCTTGTTATGGACAGGGTTCTAGAAATGTATGTCTGAAACACGCTGGAAGGTGTGGACATCTTGCTCAACGAATGATACAAAGGAGCTCATCACCAAACTATTGTGAGGCATTCACTGGAGGATCGATCGGTATCCACCGGAACTTGATCTGGAACAGTACCAGTATTGCTGGGAGAAGGATACCCAATTAAAGTGCACATAAAATGTCCATGAAAATTTCTCTATGTGAGCAGTCCATGGTTATTTTATCCACTTTACGGCAAATTCACATCAATCCGACTAAAATGAATTCAGCTATCTTCATTCAAAGTCGTAAAAATAGACCTCTCGTAAAAACGACTTTGTCAATTATTGAAAACAATCTTAATCCCCTCAGACGCCAGTGACGTCACAGTGACCGAATGTATATTCGGAATGTTTATTCCTTAATTACCTATATACAGCCGGCGTGTGTTTTCATTAACGCCTGACTGATTCCTTAGTCCCCCCTAATTAAATAAAACAATTGACTACGGAATAATTAGGCTTTCACCATTGAAAATGGTGAAAGACTATTGTTATTACTAGGTATTATTAAGCTTTCATATGTATTACATATGAAAGCTTATTGTTTCTGTTAAAGTTGTTATTATTATTATTTTTTTTTTGTGTGTGTTTTCTGCAAATCGGATTTCTCAGAATCTATCCATAGGATCTTTCTGAAATTTTGACCTACCCCCCCCCCCCCCAAATGGGGTGCGAACCTTGATTAAATGTATTTTCAAAACGTTTTACGAATCCGAAATCACCGAATTTTACGAACGAATGCATTTGACCTACAATGCTGTAACTTTGTGACTATTTGATCTATTTTACTAATTCTTTTTTCTTTGAGTATCCTAAGACATTTACTTCAAATCTGCAATTTCGGATTTTCGAATTTCGAAAATTCGTCGCTGTGATTTCGAACCGGAAGTTTACACCAACTCGATAACTTCCTTAGTAGTTGTACGATTTTCATGAAATTTAATATGTAAGTAGACCTTAATGATGCGACTTGAAAAATGACTTTAGAAAATTTCTAACTTATCTCCCCTTGGTGAAATTAAGGATCAAAGTTTTCAGAGAAATCGTCGAAATATAGGTCAGAATGACCTAGTTTTTTTTTTCGATACTAGACAAGGAATTGCTGATTCGTACACAAAATATGGAGTTTGTCGATCGAACCGGAAGTGCCACCATCTTTAAACGTGAAAAATCAATAAGTCTTTTTTGCTATTTTACTTACAGACTCGGGAGTTATATTTTCTGAATCCTTGTAGGAAGGCCTAAAAAATGTCACGAATAGAATTCTGATTTAGGTCAACTGGGAGTCACCATTTTGAATTGAAAATGAAAAATAGAAGCAATTTGAAGGGCCGAGACTTAGGAGCACAATAACTCTCATTCTAATTAAGCTAGAATGTTCAAACTTGTTGTAGACGTCCACTAGGACAATGTTATGACTGAGTTCAAAGATGAGCATTTTCTGCTTAGGGTAAGCAGAGATAAGCATGCTGATTTGTTGATTCTTTAGGGCACGATAACTTCGGTTATATTGAAGGGAGGGCGGTGAAACTTTTGTCAATAGAGAGTCTAATAGCTAGCCTGTTGTGTGAAATCATTGTATCATTTTTTTTAAATATCAGGGATATCCGAAAAAAAGAGATTGAAAATCCAAAAAGTCGTATTTTTACAATTTGGAGCATGTTTAGAGGTCTTTCTTGTAAAGTCAACATACTATTTTTTGGGAACTTCTTCTACAAGGAGTCTTATTGGTAGTCTTTTATATGAAACCATCGATCAACAGTCCAACATATCAGGAGTAGAAGAACAAAAGGATCGAACATTGAAAACGGCACCCTTTCATTGTTAAGCGAAACATGCAGTGTGGGTGACTACAATCTACGCATTTAGTCATCGTATAGAGTTTATTCAACAGTATCGAATTCCAACTGCTTAGGGATATTTTACGTGCACTCCAATGTGTACACTGGACCTTGGTTTTTCGTTCCATCCGAAGGACTAGACAGCTGTGCTTGTCAGGCCCTCCGTTCTGCCTCACTGACAAGAGGAACCACGCCGGGAAATAGAGATGAACTTTTTCCGTGGCGAACTTTCAATTCAGGCAAAACGTTTATTGCATACGATTAAGCTGGTCAGTTGGAGCTTATTTTCAAAAGTTTTGTAAAAATCGGTTGGTAATTAAAGTACCGTGCAAATTAAACTGTTAAAATAGAAAATTTGGCCCGGTTGAAATGTTTCTCGCTGTAGGTCAGCAATTTGCCGATTTTAGGGAGGTTGCGTGGCTGAATGGTTGGCACATGCGCTCTGTATCATAACGTCTGTCATTGAGTCAAGTGGCCTTGTTTCGATTTCTTGGTTGTACGTGACAAGGAGTATGGACGCCTTACCAACCTCATAGGCCGTAACGCGCTGCCCGGGTAAAATTTCCCTCATTGCACACTTTATGGCATATGCCCGTCTTCATTAGCCCATTGTAGGAGCAGAACAGTAGGACGTTAAACCCCATTCAATTTCATTTCATTTTCTCTATGTTGCTTATTTATTATAGTGGATAAATATTTTTCTGGTTCTAGCAATTGTTTAATTTCTGCAGTTTTTTTTATTGCAGAGTGCCATTCTTGTATATTGCAGTCTATGACCCTTTGTTTAAAACATGCTTAAAAAGTCGTCACGATTTCCTACTTATAACCAAACATATTGGAAACCATAATTATATAACATATCTTGGAAGCCCGATGACAGCTATACAAGTTTCAGTTATTTCCCTTTAGTTTAAAGATTATTTTTTTTACCCGGGTGCAATGTTTCTCACTACATTTAAATTTGTAACTTTGTGAGTTTTTGACCGATTTTGATATTATGTCTTTATAATTTTCCAAATCTACACATTTAACGTACATATTCAAACAGTTGAGTTCAACCTGATTCAAAAAGTTTTAGTTTTGTTCAAAGTTATCTCATTTAATTTTTCGATTTTTTCTTACCATTTTCATTTCATTTTTCAGAAAGTTTTGAAATCGGAAGTCATCCCGATTACAGCAACACAAGTATCAGTTATTTCCCTTTAGTTTTCGGATTACTCAATGTTTCATACTATATTTAGACTTCTAACTTCGCGAGTTTTTGACCAAATTTTGATAGTTTGTTATTCTCATCCTTTTATTTGAGATACTTGATATAATCGATGACACGTGACGATGAATATGAAAGCTTTCATATCTGCATGGGACAGTAGCAGATCTAGTATTATTATTATTTTTTTTTTTTTTGTGTTTTATCCACAAATCGGATTTCTCAGAATCTAACCATAGGATCGTTCTGAAACTTTTACATATCCCCCCAAAAATGGGTGGTGGCTGTTGATTAAATATATTTTCAAAACGTTTTACGTATCCGAAATCACCGAATTTTACGAACGAATGCATTTGACCTACAATGCTGTAACTTTGTGACTATTTGACCTATTTTACTAAATCTTTTTTCTTTGAGTACCTTGAGACAATTACTATAAATCTGCAGTTTCAGATTTTCGAATTTCGAAAATTCGTCGCTGTGATTTCGAACCGGAAGTTTAGACCAATTTGACAACCTCTTTCATAGTTGTACGATTTTCATGAAATTTAGTATATAAGTAGATCTTACCGACGTGACTTCAAAAATATAATTAGAAATTTTCTAAATTATCTCCCCTTGACGAAATTAAGGATCAAATTTTTCAAAAAAATCGTCGAAATATAAGTCAGAATGACCTAATTTTTTTTTAGGATACTAGACAACTAATTACTGATTCGTACACAAAATATGGAGTTTGTCGATCGAACCGGAAGTGCCACCATCTTTAAAAGTGAAAAATCCCTAAGGGTTTTTTGCTATTTTACTTACAGCCTCGGGAGTCATATTTTCGGAATCCTTGAAGGAATGCCTAAAAATCTATCGGGTCCGAATTTTGATTTCGGTCACGTGATGGTCACCATTTTGAATTGAAAATGAAAAATAGAAGCAATTTGAAGGGCCGGGACTTTGGAATACAATAACTCTCCTTCTAATTAAGCTAGAATGTTCAAACTTGGTGTAGACGTTCACTAGGTCAATGTCATGATTGAGTTCAAAAATGAGCATTTTCTGCCTAGGCTAAGCAGAGATAAGCATGCTGATTTGTTGATTCTTTAGGGCACGATAACTTCGGTTATAATGAAGGGAGGGCGGTGAAACTATTGTCAATAGAGAGTCTAATAGCTAGCCTGTTGTGTGAAATCATTGTATCATTTTTTTTAAATGTCAGGGATAGCCGAAAAAAAGAGATTGAAAATCCCAAAAGTCGTATTTTTACAATTTGAAGCATGTTTAGAGGTCTTTCTTGTAAAGTCAACATAATATTTTTGGGGAACTTCTTCTACAAAGAGTCTTATTGGTAGTCTTTTATATGAAACCATCGATCAACAGTCCAACATATCAGGAGTAGAAGAACAAAAGGATCGAACATTGAAAACGGCACCCTTTCATTGTTAAGCGAAACATGCAGTGTGGGTGACTACAATCTACACATTTAGTCATCGTATAGAGCTTATTCAACAGTATCAAATTCCAACTGCTTATGGATATTTTACGTGCACTCCAATGTGTACACGGGACCTTGGTTTTTCGTCCCATCCGAACGACTAGACAGCTGTGCTTGTCAGGCCCTCCGTTCTGCCTCACTGACAAGGGGGAACCACGCCGGGAAATCAAGATGAACTTTCTCCGTGCAAAACTTTCATTTCAGGCCAAACGTTTATTGTATACGATTAAGCTGGTCAGTTGGAGCTTATTTTCAAAAGTTTTGTAATAATCGGTTGGTAATTAAAGTACCGCGCACATTAAACTGTTAAAACAGAAAATTTCTCCCGGTTGAAATGTTTCTTGCTATAAGTCAGCAATTTTCTGAATTCAGGGAGGCTGAATGGCTGAATGGTTAGCAAGTGCGCGCTGTATCGTAACGTCTGTCATTGAGTCAACGGGCGTCGTTTCGATCTCCAGGTTGCACGTGACATGGATGGAGTATGATGTCCAACCTCGTGGGTTTTCTCCGTGTCCTTCGGTTTCCTCCCAATGGATAAAGACCAGTAAGCGCAAGGGGAGTTTTTAAATAAAATTAAAAAACATGTTAGTCACGAAATGACCTAGTTTGTGTCGAATGGACATTAGGCCGCATTTCTCTCTTTCTCTTTTATTTTTAAAGTTTTGTAATAATTGGTTGGTAATCAAAGGTACTGTAAAAGTGATAAAACAGAAAATTTCGCCCGGTTGTAATGTTTCTCACTTTAAAGTCAGCAATTTGCCGATTTTAAGGGGCAAACGTTTATTACGAACGATTAAGCTGGTCAGGGGGGGGGGGGGCTTATTTTTAAAAGTTTTGTAATATTCGGTTGATAACTAAAGGTACCGTGCAAATTAAACTGTTAAAATAGAAAATTTGGCCCGGTTGAAATGTTTCTCGCTGTAGGTCAGCAATTTGCCGATTTTAGGGAGGTTGCGTGGCTGAATGGTTAGCACGTGCGCTCTATATCATAAAGTCTGTCTTTGAGTCAACTGGCGTTGTTTCGATTTCTTGGTTGTACGTGACAAGGAGTATGGTCGCCTGTTCAACCTCGTAGGCCGTAACGCCGCTGCCCGGGTAAAATTTACCTCGTTGCACACTTTATGGCATATGCCCGTCTTCATTAGCCCATTTTAGGAGCAGAACAGTAGGACGTTAAACCCCATTCAATTTCATTTCATTTTCTCTATGCTGCTTATTTATTATAGTGGATAAATATTTTTCTGGTTCTAGCAATTATTTAATTTCTGCATAGAAATCTTGCTTTGGCCATTTTTTTTTTATTGCAGAGTGCCATTCTTGTATAATTCAGTCTATGATCCTTTGTTTAAAACATGCTTAAGAAGTCGCCACGATTTCCTACTTATAACCAAACATATTGGAAATATTAGTCTGGCATTATTAAATCCTAATTTTATTGGTCTTATTTAAAATTAAACTTTCATTTAACTATGCTAACTATGAACAACCCTTAACGTGTCTCTTTAAAACTATTAAATACACTAAAACAGTAGCGCACTCAACCTTTTGACCTAAACTCATTAATTTACCATTTTCTTGTGAGCGACTTCTTATTCTTCCTATATGACATATTGCACGTGTCTGATTTCAAAGGGGGGGGGGGGTGGCTGAATGGTTAGCACCCGCGCCTGTCATTGAGTTAACTAGCGTGTTTTCGAATGCCCGGTTGTACGTGACAAGGAGTAAGGTCGCCTGTCCAACCTGCCATTTTTAATTTTTTTTCCCGCCATTTTCATTTCATTTTCTCATCCGTCTCATTACAGTAATACAAGTTTCAGTTATTTCCCTTTAGTTTTCAGATTATTGTTATGCCTGGGTGCAATGTTTCATACTACATTTAGACTTGTAACTTCGCGAGTTTTTGACCAATTTTGATAATTTTTTCTTCTTATCCTTTTATTTAAGATACTTGATACAATCAATGACACGTGACGATGAATATGAAAGCTTTCATATCTGCATGGGACAGTAGCAGATCTAGTTATCATTTTTTTGTTTGTGTTTTTCCTGCAAATCGGATTTCACAGAATCTATCCATAGGATGTTTCTGAAACTTTGACCTACCCCCCCCCCCCAAAAAAAAAATGGGTGGTGGCTGTTTATTAAATATATTTTCAAAACGTTTTGCGAATTCGAAATCACCGAATTTTACTAACGAAAAAACTGACAATGCATAGTCGTAACTTTGCTATTTTTTGACCGATTTTACTAATTCTTTTTTCTTTGAATACCTTGAAAAAAATCATTTTCAGTTGCAGTTTCAAATTTTCGAATTTCGAAAATTCGTCGCTTTGATTTCGAACCGGAAGTTTAGACCAATTTGACAACTTCTTTAATAGTTGTACGATTTTCATGAAATTTAGTATTTAAGTAGATCTTACCAATGTGACTTCAAAATTATAATGAGAAATTTTCTAAATTATCTCCCCTTGGTGAAATTAAGGATCAAAGTTTTAAAAAAAAATCGTCGAAATATAGGTCAGAATGACCTGAAAATTTTTTTCGATACTCGACAAGTAATTACTGATTCCTACACAAAATATTTAGTTTGTCGATCAAACCGGAAATGCCACCATCTTGGAACATGAAAAATCCCTAAGGCTTTTTTGCTATCTTACTTACAGACACGGGAGTTATATTTACTGAATCCTTGAAGAATGGCCCAAAAATCGCAGGGAGCAGAATTTTGATTTAGGTCAACTGATTGTTGCCATTTGGAAGTGAATATGAAAAGTAGTAGCAATTTGAAGGGCCGAGATTTTGAAACACAATAACTCTCCTTCTGATTGAGCTAGAATGTTCAATCTTGGTGTAGGCGTTCACTAGGTCAATGTCATGATTGAGTGCAAAGATGAGCAGTTTCTGCCAAGGGTAAGCAGAGATAAGCATGCTGATTTGTTGATTCTTTAGGGCACAATAACTTCGGTTATAATGAAGGGAGGGTGATGAAACTCTTGTCAATCGAGAGTCTAATAGCTAGTCTGTTGTGTGAAATCATTGTATCATTTTTTTTAAATATCAGGGGTAGCAGAAAAAAGAGATCGAAAATCCAAAAAGTCGTATTTTTACGATTTGGAGCATTTTTAAAGGTACTTTTCTCTAAAATCAACATAATATTTTGGGGGAACTTCTTCTACAAAGAGTCTTATCGGTAGTCTTTTATATGAAACCATAGATCAACAGTCCAAATTATCAGGAGTAGTAGAATAAATTGAAAACCGCACCCTTTCATTGTTAAGCAAAACAGGCAGTGTGGGTGGCTACAATCTGCACATTTAGTCATCGTATAGAGCTTATTCAACAATATAGAATTCCAACTGCTAAGGGATCTTTTACGTGCACTCCAATGTGTACACGGCGGATGGGGGGACATGCCAGAATATCGAGATGAACTTTCTCGGCCAATGCAGGGATCGAACACCCGACCTCCTGGCTAGCAGGCCAACGCCTTAGCCACATAGTGTGGACACCCATCGTACATTTCATCCGTCAAATCAAAGCATTTCATTGCATTAGACCAATAATTAATTATTCTTAATTTAAAACTTTATTTAATATTAGTCTGGCATTTTTAAATCCTAATTTTATTGGTTTTATTTAAAATTAAACTTTAATTTAACTATGAACAACCCTTAACGTGTCTCTTTAAAACAATTAAATACTCTAAAACAAAAAACAAAACAAAAAATCAATAAGCGGGTCAATTCAGGTTCTGTCCACCTTCTCTCGTCTACGGCCATACCACGTTGAAAACACTAGTTCTCGTCCGATCACTGAAGTTAAGCAACGTCGGGCCCGGTTAGTACTTGGATGGGTGACCGCCTGGGAACACCGGGTGCTGTAGACGCCTCTTTGCCCTGATTCTTCGTGAAAAAATCAATTTTCCGCCAATCAGACCACAGCGCGCACTCTTTTGCACCACTCCAGCTCTGCGCTCGGCCCGTCTCCCGAGGGAAAAAGACATAAAAAGAATTTGAGTAAGCACAAGTATGGGTTCTGTCCACATTCTCTCGTCTACGGCCACACCACGTTGAAAACACCAGTTCTCGTCCGATCACTGAAGTTAAGCAACGTCGGGCCCGGTCAGTACTTGGATGGGTGACCGCCTGGGAACAACGGGTGCTGTAGACGCCTTTTTAAAACCGACCCCCCACACCCCCCAAAAAAAATCAATAAGCGGGTCAATTCAGGTAAGCATAACTACGGGCTCTGTCCACGTTCTCTCGTCTACGGCCACACCACGTTGAAAACACCAGTTCTCGTCCGATCGCTGAAGTTAAGCAACGTCGGGCCCGGTCAGTACTTGGATGGGTGACCGCCTGGGAACACAGGGTGCTGTAGACGCCTTTTTAAAACCGACAAAAACCGCCCCAAAAATCAATAAGCGGGTCAATTCCGCTAAGTATAACTACGGGTTCTGTCCACCTTCTCTCGTCTACGGCCACACCACGTTGAAAACACCAGTTCTTGTCCGATCACTGAAGTTAAGCAACGTCGGGCCCGGTTAGTACTTGGATGGGTGACCGCCTGGGATCACCGGGTGCTATAGACGCCTTTTTAAAACCGACAAAAACCGCCCCAAAAATCAATAAGCGGGTCAATTCCGGTAATTATAACTACTGGTTTTGCCCACCCCCTCTCGTCTACGGCCATACCACGTTGAAAACACCAGTTCTCGTCCGATCACTGAAGTTAAGCAACGTCGGGCCCGGTCAGTACTTGGATGGGTGACCGCCTGGGAACACCGGGTGCTGTAGGCGCCTTTTTAAAACCCACAAAAAACAAAAAAAAATCAATAAGCGGGTCAATTCCGGTAAGTATAACTACGGGTTCTGTCCACCTTCTCTCGTCTACGGCCACACCACGTTGAAAACACCAGTTCTCGTCCGATCACTGAAGTTAAGCAACGTCGGGCCCGGTCAGTACTTGGATGGGTGACCGCATGGGAACACCGGGTGCTGTAGACGCCTTTTTAAAATCGACAAAACCCCCCAAAAAATCAATAAGCGGGTCAATTCAAGTATGTATAACTACGGGTTCTGTCCACCTTCTCTCGTCTACGGTCATACCATGTTGAAAACACCAGTTCTCGTCCGATCACTGAAGTTACATGTAAGCAACGTCGGGTGCGGTTAGTACTAGGATGGGTGACCGCCTGGGAACACCAGGTGCTGTAGACGCCTTTTTGCCCTAAACTCGTTAATTAACCATTTTGTTGTGAGCGGCTTGTTATTCTTCCTATATGACATATTGCACGTGTCTGATTTCAAAGGGGGCGGGGCGGCTGAATGGTTAGCACGCGCGCCGGTCATTGAGTTAACGAGCGTGTTTTCGAATGCCCGGTTGTACGTGACAAGGAGTAAGGTCGCCTGTCCAACCTGCCATTTTTAATTTTTTTCCGGCAATTTTCATTTCATTTTCTCATCCGTCTCATTACAGTAATACAAGTTTCGGTTATTTCCCTTTAGTTTTCAGATTATTGTTATGCCTGGGTGCAATGTTTCATACTATATTTAGACTTGTAATTTTGCGAGTTTTTGACCAATTTTGATAATTTTTTCTTCTTATCCTTTTATTTAGGATACTTGATACAATCAATGACACGTGACGATGAATATGAAAGCTTTCATATCTGCATGGGACAGTAGCAGATCTAGTTATTATTATTTTTTTTTTATTGGGGGAAGCTAGATCTCAGTAACTATAAGAGATAGAGGTTTAAAGTTTGGTTTTCTCTCAGGAAAATGGGTGGTGGTTAGTGCTTAAATGTAAAACCAAATTTGTGCGCATAGCGGAAATGCGTCAAATCTTTAACGTGCACGCAAATTGAAAATCGGCCATAATTCTTCTAATTCTCATCCGACTTTTCCGATATTTACATTTTTGGATAGCTGGAGACATTTCTGAGCAGATGGCAATTCAAAAACATCGAGTTTAGAAACTTTGTCGCTCTCATTTTTTTGGTGAAAAATGGAAAATTTTCAAAATTTTTCTAAAATTGTTATTTTTGGGAAATTTAAAATATGATTTATATTTTTGGATAGCTGACATCAATCCGATTCCAACAATATAAGTTTTGTTCTGAAATGTTAACTTTGATTTTTCACTTTTTTACGCGTTTTGGTCAAATCGTAGAGTTCTTATTTTTTTTTAAACGGCGCCTACGATTTTTCTGAAACTTCAGGAATATGAAGTCAGTAGTCGTCTCCAGTCCTTAGACTATGGATGAAAATGCTCTAATCACCGGAAGTGGTCAAGAAATGTATCCAAACTTTGACAAAATTCTGAAAAATCGGTGCCTGTGTGCAAAATGCAATGTTTCTATTGGCTGTTTAGTGAGTAGTTAAAGTACAACGTTATTTGATAGCCACATAAAATATCTACAAGATGGTACCACAGCGACAAGTTTCTTTTTCAAACTTAAAAAGTTATAGGACTTTGAAAAGTAAGGTTTTTTACGATTTCGAGCAATTTTAAACGCATGTTTCTCGGAAAAGCCTCCTACGATTTTTTTAAAACTTTCTCATTCGAGAGTCTTATAGGTGGTGTATTGTGTGAAACCATTGTACAATTTCTCTAAATGTCATGAGTAGTCGAAAATCCAAAACGTCGTATTTTTACCATTTGGAGCATTTTTAGACGTCTTTTTCTCGAAAAGTCAACGTAATTTCTTTTTTTGAACTTCTTCTACAGAGAGTTTTGTCGGTAGTCTTAGGTATGAAACCATTGCGCAACAGTTAAAAATATCAGGAGTATGAGAACAAAGGGATCGAAAATTGAAAACATCATCTTTCATTGTTAAGCGAAACATGCAGTAAGAGTTGATACAATCTGTACGTTTTACCAACGTTTAGAGCATATTCAAAATTCCCCATTTCTATCACAGTGACGATATTTGAGCTAAAAGTATTTCAACTTTGAGTGTTTACTTATATTCAAAATATGGGTTTAGTAACCCTGTAACAGAAATAATTGATTTCTGTGTGTAATAATTAGTCTTTGAATTAATATTGTTTCTTCTTTGTGAAAATTACCTCATAACCGTAATCATCTCGACACAAATCGACGGCTGTGGCTGTTTATAAGGAAATCTAATTATCTATAGGTTGCAGTTGTATCTTGCAGTAGTATCGTGCAGAAGTACGAATATTGCACCTGTGATAGAAAGCATGATGTAGTTTGAGTTTGGGCCCTATCTCTAATTAACGATAAATCTTTATGTGTTAGTGACGTCAAATCATTAACGTGCACGAAATCAGAATATTGTCGAAATTTCATTGAATATTCAATTTAGTTTTGAACCAGTTACATATTTGAGTAGCTGACCTGAACGCGATTCCAAAGTTCCGTGTAACACATTGGTGTGACATCGACAAAAGTCCGAATTGGTTATAAATGGATCGTTTTGCATACGTATAAAGCATATATAGAGAGCTTTTTTTTAAAACTGGCAACATTTGAACAAAGGGTGTTTGAATGGTAACCAATATCTGGCATTGGTGCTTCTAGAATGAAAATAATTCATTTTAGTAATTAACAGTTACTCCTGAAATTAATATCCCAGGTTTTATGTCTGCATGACGTCATCATTTGATACCGGTGAAAATGAAGCTCTCTGTTGAAGCCATTTATAAATAAAGTACCCCTCAATTACAATGTTGAAAAATTAATGTTGAAAGTGGCGATTTGGGGTTTTGGTTATTACCTGATACTTACGGTATTTTTTTTTTTTTGTCTCATTCGGAAAACTGTTTTTTTCTGTAGTCGTTTAGATTTCTGAAACTAAAACTGATAGAATTCTGAATATTGTTTTTTTGCTATGTTTTAAACATTTAGTACTTAGATCTATTGCGAAAGTTGTGAACGGACCGGAAGTGATGTAAATCTTTAACGTGCGCGAATGAAAATCGGTCCTAATTATGTCAATTCCCAACCGATTTTCGAAAAAGTTATATTTTTGTACTGTGGGGGATATTGCGGATGCGATAACGATCGAATTGAGATACCACGTCGTTTTCTTTTTTCTTGAAAATGTACTAAAATTAAAATTTCTTGGAATTTTTGAGTTTTTGATTGCGTGCTTAGATAACGATCGAATTGAGATACCACGTCGTTCTCTTTTTCCTTGACAATTTTGAAAATGTACTAAAATTAAAATTTCTTGGAATTTTTTAGTTTTTGATAGCGTGCTTAGATTTCCGGCGTCTGTGCGGTTCTACCGATCCAAGTTCATTATGTTGGAAATTATTCAACTATATTTTTCACTTTCCTTCTATCGTAATGCGCATGCACAGAAAGTGACAATATCTGAGTTGTTTAAGTGTGTGTGTCTGTGTGTTTTAAGGGGTGAGTGGTGGGCATTTTGTGCTGCCTTGGGTAAGGTGAAAGCCTTCAGCCTTGCAAGCAAGTCTAGTTTGTTTTATAATTCATTTTAATTCAAGATCCAATTTAGAATTTGTTTCATAATGTACGGTCGTTCTGTTTTCTCACCTCAGCGATTTTAATAAACTCTACCATCGTTTACAGCCTAAACGATTCCAGATACATTTTCGTCAGACGAGTATCGTCGTTCTAATTTAGAATTTGTTTCATAATGTACGGTCGTTCTGTTTACTCACGGCAGCGATTTTAATACAATCTACCATAGTGTGCAGTCCAAACGATTCGAGATACATTTTCGTCGGAAGAGTATCGTCGTTATAATTTAGAATTTGTTTCATAATGTACGGTCGTTCATTTTCTCACGGCAGCGATGTCATACACTCACAACTATTCGAGATACATTTTCGTCAGAAGAGTATTGTGGTTCGAATTTCCCCGAGTAAAAGAGTATAGGAGTTAAAAGATGTGGTCACGCAAAATATATCATAAACGTCAAACATGATTGAAACGCGATTTGTAAATGACGATCCATTATCGACGTACGACGCCTTTCTTTCTACTTGCGAATTTGACTTTATTACTCTGAAATAGACCGCAAAAATGAAATACGAAAAAATATCTCAATATACGTTAAAATTAACAGATTGAGAAGGGTCACCTATTCTATTCTATTCTTTATTCCCTTAGGCCAAGAGCCCATCGGGTAAAACACACATATAAAAAAATGCATACAAAACATAAATCTATGTGTATCGCAAGTGTAGTGTTGTTAATACCTGTCATTAATCAATCAGACTAAATTTGAACAGTGATTGGGTCATAAAGTAATTAAAAATGCTAATTAGGTAATTATCCTTTTCTTTGCTCACCGATGTTTTTGTAATAAAGTAGCCTCGTATTATTTGTTGATTGGTGTTTAAACAACATCTAAATATAAATCATTCGATGGATATACGTTTGTGATAAGATAAGGTTATAATGTCTAACATCATTTAACTTTTTTTTTATAAATAATACAAGTATTTTACAATTAAATTGACAGTTTTAATCACTCACCAAACGGCACCAGGAACTCCACATTTGATCAAGTGTATTTGATATTCATTATTACAAATTGATCTGTCCGGTGTAACAAAAAATGATAATTACCCTTCTAAATTAAAACCACAATACTGACAAAAATGTATCTCGAATCGTTTGGACGGCACACGATGGTAGATTGTATTAAAACCGCTGCCGTGAGAAGACAGAACGGCCGTACATAGTGAAACAAATTTTAAAATGAATCTTGAATTAAAATGAATTACAAAACAAATTATTCCGTAGTCAATTGTTTTATTTAATTAGGGCGGTTAAGGAATCAGTCAGGCGTTAATAAATACACACGCCGGGAGTGTATAGATAACTAAGCAATCGTTCGTAAAATGTTCAATGCATATCACTATTGTGAATGTAGGTTGCCAATCAGGATTTGAATTGTTTACAAACGCATTTCACTCTTTCCGTACAATTTCATCCTTGGGAAATTTATGAAACGCCGGTACATTATTCTCCTTTCCCTTGCTGGAATTTCCACAACTCTCAATAACACAACGGTAATATGGCATCTAGAAATACACTCGGTAATATTCTTGTTACAAATATATAATCTATTACAACTCAAGACGAGAAAGGTCGGCTTTTGAAAATGCTTTGACTGATATAGTGATATGTAGCTTACATGTAAATAATTACGCGTTAATGATTACGGCAGTCAAATGTTTATTGGACCGACAAATCCACAACTGGCTGTGTGTATAGACAGTGAGATATTGCACGGGCAGTGATATATTGTATAGATGATGTGTATACTATGTGTAGTGCCTGTGACGTCACCGCATTAAGGTTGTCATTGAAAATTTGAAAACCGTTTTTGGCAGTCGGATACTAATACGTAAATTTCCAGGTTCACTAGAAAAATTGGATTTGGCGACCAAACTTGACTAATAGGGGAAAAACTAGTGATGCCCACGTTTTTGCTTTTGTTTGATTACTTCCCCTGATTTTACCCCTTGGTCCCTCCTTTCTTTTTTCTCCATAATTATTGTATGGAACACCTGGACATGTCACTCTCTAAAGAGGGATTTTTGAAAGGCATAAAAGGGAAAAACTGGTGATGTCCAAACCATGGTCAGTGAAATCAAAATTCACCATAGGAATGCTATTAGGAGAGTACACCAGCCTAATTAATGTTCTCACTAAATGCATGATTCTTCATAGAAACTTGCAATATTTAAAAAAAAAAACCTCTTCCAAACTGGAGAAATGCGTGTTTAAACTACAGACATCATTACAGATGACCACCTATTCGCCAGAATTGCGTGGTAGAGACCCTGTGACTTCCGTTCAGGGAAGAAACCAATATGGCTGTCATCTGTACGCCAGTGTTTTGAGTTTTGAAATAATAGAAAATCAAAACTAAACTACCAATGCAAAACCGACAAACTGTGTCCGAAATAAATATTTGAAAGTGTGTAAGTAATTTTTTTTTTAATCGATATTATTAGTTTTCAGTAAATATTTCATTTGTATAATAAGCATTTTATCGTTAGGCCTTAACAGTTGGAACGGTGACAGTGCAATGACATGGACCGTACTGTGGCTTTTTAAAACTCATTTTATTACCAAATCAAAGATAAATTTAAGAAATAAAGAACAATTAATTTTAAAGTGGCCTCGCTAAGGCCTACAACATAAATAGTCATGTTTAGCCGCATTATTATTTACCACTCATTCTTTATTTACTCAGCCATTCACGTTTTGCCATGTACCATTTTAATTATTTTAAAAATTTAATTTTTGTTTGGCAAGAAAAAAACAATAAATTGTCGATTATAACTTTTTTTGTATTAAAATAGGATAATTAAGATGACTTTATTTAAAAGGGGTTGAAGATTAGGAAACAATAGCCTTTCTAACAATATCCTGTCCTTCATAAAAAAATATATAATACAAAATATATGATGATATAAGGAGGAAAAGATAATTTGAGATCAAGATTATACATTTGATTTTATTAGCTTTTCAAGTAGATCTCACCATTCTTCTCAGAAAACTTTTTTACAGATTTAAAATCGGATAAAAAAAAATAATGCGATTTTTGATATTTCGAGGAAGAAAGGTTTTTCAAAGCTTTGACAAAGTAATCTTTGGCGTTTTTGCGATTTCATCTACATTACTCTTTTTATTAGGGACATCAGCCTCATTGTTGGTTTATTAAAATACATTTTCATTATTACCTTTGTCTATTTTGATAAATCATACCAAATTTCTTGTTTTAAACAAACTATCAGGTTTAAGTATCAAATTTTAAATAATGAAGTAAATAAAATGACCTACATGTTTTTAATTATTTTATATAGCTATAGAATAGAATAAAATATTGGTAGCAACGTTACATTGTAACGGTGATATAATCAAACGTTTTTTTTAAATTGGGTAATAATTTTGACTTCCAGAGGGACCACAATCTAATAAAGGCGATTTTTCGTATACAATCAGGGGCCATAATTCAGGAAGTTATGATCCGATATGCGCAAATATCGAAAGGAACCAAGATCTTTAAGTTACAAACACGTACCATATTTTTACACTTTTCGGGTTCAAGCGGCGGCCATTTTCTCCGTCAATTTTGGTCCGATTTTCACAAAATTTGAACTCAACCTTTATTACCATGTAACGTTGATATAATCAAATATCGAAAGGAACCAAGATCTTTAGGTTATAAACATGTACTTCAAGCTTCCTCTAGAGTGATTTAAAATTGTGACCTCTACAGGTTCCACAACCTATATACCATATTTTTTACACTTTTCGGGTACAAGCGGCGGCCATTTTGTCCGTCAATTTTGGTCCGATTTTCACAAAATTTGAACTCAACCTTTATTACCATGTAACGGTGATATAATCAAATATCGAAAGGAACCAAGATCTTTAGGTTATAAACATGTACTTCAAAGTTTCACCAAAAGTGATTTAAAATTGTGACCTTTACAGGTTCCACAACCTATATACCATATTTTTACACTTTTCGGGTAGAAGCGGCGGCCATTTTGTCCGTCAATTTTGGTCCGATTTTCACAAAATTTGAACTCAACCTTTATTACCATGTAACGGTGATATATTCAAACGTTTTTTTAAATTGGATAATAATTTTGAAGTTACGATGCGATGGGCGCAGACATCGAAAGGTACCAAGATCTTTGGGTCATAAACATATATTTCAAGTTTCATCAAAATCGGATCATAAGTGTGACCTCTATAGGGTCCACATCCTCGATATACCATATTTTCACACCATTCGCGTACAAACTGCGGCCTTTTAGTCTATCAATTTTGGTCCGTTGTTCACGAAATTCGAACTCAACCTTCATTAGCATGTAACGGTGATACAATCAAACGTTGTTTTTTTTTAATCGGATAATAATTGTGACCTCCACAGGGACCACAAGCTAAAAAGGGTGATTTTTCGGGCAATCAGGGGCCATAATTCAGGAAGCTACAATCGGATGGGCACAAATATCGAAGGGGACCAAGATCTTTGGGTTATAAACATACACGTCAATGTTCATCAAAATCGGTTCAAAATTGTGACCTCTATAGGGTCCACAAGCTAAAAACACGACTTTTCGTACTATCAGGGGCCATAATACGTGAACTTTCGATCCGATACATGCCAAAATCGAAAGCAGTCTAGATCTTATGGGGATAAACTTATATTTCAAGTTTCGTCAAAATCGGATAAGAATTGTGACCTGTAGAGAGTCCACAAACAATTTGTGGACGTCCGGACAGGGGCGACATCAATATAAAACGAATTCTACCCGCGAGGAACACAACCTCCATAAAAATAAGCAATATCCAGTTTAATCCTTTAGTCATGTTTTTGGGTGCAACCGGTGACAGCACAAACAGAAACTATCATATATTCTAAGCTATTCCTAGTGTAGCTACAAGCACAAATACTACATAAGCTGTCAATCTTGCATCCACATCTGATGAGCAACATTGCTGACTTTGCGGCAAGTTTACTGGTTGTAATGTTTTCAATTTAGTGTCCTCCCAGCAATACATTTCCGGGTCTAATTTTCGGCAAATTCCGATCTTCCACTGACCGGCACTCAATAACTTTGCGATGACATATTTTTTTCGGTTGCTACAAATGCATCATTGGTTGGAATGGTATAGGTAGTTGATACATGTCCAGTTTGGATGCCTATACCCACAGTGTGTTTCGGTCATCGATTTGCAAGAGCTCGGTCCATAACAAACTTTCATTGGAATTGCCAATCCAAGTAAGAACAACTGTAGCCATTGGTCAAACTACGGAAAAACACATGCCAATTATCATTGAAATCCCCCAAGCTTACTGGCTACGTCGAGGGGCACGGAACAGCTTTGAAAATGGTTAGAGCTTGATTGTATTCTCTCTCACTCGTCGGAGTAATAGACACTCAAATAGAATCATTGCTTACACGGTTAACAGGCCATAGTATTTATGTCAGCTTGTTATGGACAGGTTTCTAGAAATGTATGTCTGAAACACGCTGGCAGGTGTGGACATCTTGCTCAACGAATGATACAAAGGAGCTCATCACCAAACTATTGTGAGGCATTCACTGGAGGATCGATCGGTATCCACCGGAACTTGATCTGGAACAGTACCAGTATTGCTGGGAGAAGGATACCCAATTAAAGTGCACATAAAATGTCCCTGAAAATTTCTCTATGTGAGCAGTCCATGGTTATTTTATCCACTTTACGGCAAATTCACATCAGTCCGACTAAAATTAATTCAGCTATCTTCATTCAAAGCCGTAAAAATAGACCCCCACCCTCCGTAAAGATAGGTTGCCAGGCAACGAAACATACGCATACAGCAGCTAAATCGTCCGGGCAGTCAACAAGGGTTGTCGCATATTTTTACTTTTTTTGGGAATGAAACATTTGTAATACAGTAAAATCTGATTAAGAGTAACAACTCATTATGTAATTATCTGAAAATGATTAGAATTTGTTTGCTTTTTATAAAGTTTTGCCCCACGCTAACAATTAGTATAGGAAACATTTAACATCATGGATTTAGCTGTTCAGTTATCAAAATTCATTGAAAATCAAAATACTTGTTCGTTTCAACACCTTAAACTCTGTGTATCAATCTGAAGTCAATCGGATGATAAGTTTGGCATCTATAGCGTCACAAGGTTTTTTGAAGTGATCAAGGGAGATAACTCTGGAAGTAATTTTTTGAAATCGCTGAAAATCAGTAGGCTTCTTCGTCTCATGACCTTCAATCGGATATTATCTTTGGCCTCTAGAGCGTCCACAGGATTTTTTGATGTGATCAAGGGCCATAACTCTGGCAATAATTTTCAGAGATCGCTGTAAATCAATAAGTTTCTTCGTCGCATGACCTTAAACACTGTGTATAAATTTAAAGCCAATCAGATATTAACTTTGGCCTCTAGAGCATCCACAAGATTTTTTGAGGTGATCAAGGGACACAACTCTGGCACTAATTATCAGAAATCGCTTCTTCGTCTCATAACCTTAAACACTGTGTATAAATTTGAAGTCAATCGGACATGATCTTTGTCCTCTAGAGCATCCACAAGATTTTTTGAAGTGATCAAGGGCCATAACTCTGGCACTAATTATCGGAAATCCGTGAAAATCAATAGGCTTCTTCGTCTTATGACCTTAAACACTGTGTATAAATTTAAAGTCAATCGGATATTAACTTTAGCCTCTCGAGCATTCACAAGATTTTTCAATGTGATCAAGGGTCATAACTCTGGCAGTAATTATCGGATATTGCTGAAAATCAATAGGATTCTTCGTCTCATGACCTTAAACGCTGTGTATAAATTTAAAGTCAATCGGATATTAACCCTGGCCTCTAGTGCGTTCGCAAGAAATTGTGGACGGACGGACCGACAGACGGACGGACGGACGGGGGCGACTGCAATATACGTCCACATTTCTATGTGGGCGTATAAAAACGACTTTGTCAATTATTGAAAACACTCTTAATCCCCTCAGACGCCAGTGACGTCACAGTGACCGAATGTATATTCGGAATGTTTATTCCTTAATTACCTATATACAGCCGGCGTGTGTTTTCATTAACGCCTGACTGATTCCTTAATCCCCCCTAATTAAATAAAACAATTGACTACGGAATAATTTGTTTTATAATTCATTTTAATTCAAGATCCAATTTAGAATTTGTTTTATAATGTACGGTCGTTCTGTTTTCTCACGGCGGCGATTTTAATAAACCCTACCATCGTTTACAGCCTAAACGATTCCAGATACATTTTCGTCAGACGATTATCGTCGTTCTAATTTAGAATTTGTTTCATAATGTACGGTCGTTCTGTTTACTCACGGCAGCGATTTTAATACAATCTACCATAGTGTGCAGTCCAAACGATTCGAGATGCATTTTCGTCAGAAGAGTATCGTCGTTATAATTTAGAATTTGTTTCATAATGTACGGTCGTTCATTTTCTCACGGCAGCGATGTAATACACTCACAACTATTCGAGATACATTTTCGTTAGAAGAGTATTGTGGTTCAAATTTCCCCGAGTAAAAGAGTATCATAAACGTCAAACATGATTGAAACGCGATTTGTAAATGACGATCCATTATCGACGTACGACGCCTTTCTTTCTGCTTGCGAATTTGACTTTATTACTCTGAAATAGACCGCAAAAATGAAATACGAAAAAATATCTCAATGTACGTTAGAATTAACAGATTGAGAAGGGTCACCTATTCTATTCTTTATTCCCTTAGGCCAAGAGCCCATCGGGTAAAACACACATACAAAAGAATACATACAAAACATAACGCAAGTGTAGTGTTGTTAATACCTGTCATTAATCAATCAGACTAAATTTGAACAATGATTGGGTCATAAAGTAATTAAAAATGCTAATTAGGTAATATCTTTTTCTTTGCTCACCGATGTTTTTGTAATAAAGTAGCCTCGTATTATTTGTTGATTGGTGTTTAAACAACATCTAAATATAAATCATTCGATGGATATACGTTTGTGATAAGATAAGGTTATAATGTCTAACATCATTTAACTTTTTTTTTTATAAATAATACAAGTATTTTACAATTAAATTGACAGTTTTAATCACTCACCAAACGGCACCATTTTTTCGTATTTCATTTTTGCGGTCTATTTCAGAGTAATAAAGTCAAATTCGCAAGCAGAAAGAAAGGCGTCGTACGTCGATAATGGATCGTCATTTACAAATCGCGTTTCAATCATGTTTGACGTTTATGATATATTTTGGGTGACCACATCTTTTAACTCCTATACTCTTTTACTCGGGGAAATTCGAACCACAATACTCTTCTGACGAAAATGTATCTCGAATAGTTGTGAGTGTATGACATCGCTGCCGTGAGAAAATGAACGACCGTACATTATGAAACAAATTCTAAATTAGAACGACGATACTCTTCTGACGAAAATGTATCTCGAATCGTTTGGATCTTGGTTACTTTTGATATTCAACGGATAATATCGGATTGTAACTTCCTGAATTATAGCCCCTTTTTGACTTTTTTAGCTTGTGGTCCCTCTAGAAATCTCAATTATTATCCAATTTTAGAAATAATATTAAATATTTCGTATACTAAACGTTAGCATGGGGCAGAATTTTATAAAAACCAAAAAAATTCTAGTGATTTTCTGATAATTACGTAATATGCGATAACTCTTGTTTACTCTCCGGACGATTTAGCTGCTGTGTGAGCGTATGTTTCGTTGCCTGGCAACCTATTTTTTATTTTGGAAATTTTTGCTACCAATATTTTATTATATTCTATAGCTTTTTTTTGAAGTTATCAAGGGAGATAACTCTGCCAATAATTATTTGAAATCTCTGAAAATCAATAGGATTCTTCGTCTCATGACCCTAAACACTGTGTGTTAATTCAAAGCCGATCGGATATTAACTTTGGCCTCAAGAGCTTCCACAGGATTTTTTCGAAGTTATCACGGGCCATAACTCTGGCAGCAATTATTGAAAATCACTCAAAATCGATAGATGACTTAGTCTCATGACTGTAAACACTATGTATAAATTTGAAGTCAATCGGATATTAACTTTGACCTCTAGAGCATCCACTGTGTATAAATTTAAAGTCAATCGGATATTAACTTTGGCCCCTTGAGCGTCCGCAGGATTTTTTGAAGTGATCAAGGGCCATAAGTCTGGCACTAATTATCGGAAATCGCTGAAAATCAATAGGATTCTTCGTCTCATGACCTTAAACACTGTGTATAAATTTAAAGTCAATTCGATATTAACTTTGGCCTCTAGAGCGTCCACAAGATTTGTTTAGGTGTTCAAGGGCCATAACTCTGGCACTAATTATCGGAAAATGCTGAAAAACAATAGGCTTCTTCGTCTCATGACCTTAAACACTGTGTATAAATTGAAAGTCAATTCGATATTAACTTTGGCCTCTAGAGCGTCCACAAGATTTGTTTAGGTGTTCAAGGGCCATAACTCTGGCACTAATTATCGGAAAACGCTGAAAAACAATAGGCTTCTTCGTCTCATGACCTTAAACACCGTGTATAAATTTAAAGTCAACCGGATATTAACTTTAGCCTGTAGAGCGTATAAAAAGGGCTATTTTGCGTATAATTCAGGAAGTTACGATTCGATATGCGCAAATATCGAAAGGAACCAAGATCTTTCGGTTATAACCATAAATTTTACGTTTCATCAAAATCGAATTAAGATTGTGACCTCTACAGGGGGTCCACAACCTTGATATACCATTTTTTAAGAGTATTCGCGTACAAACGGCGGCCATTTTGTATGGCAATTTTGGTCCGATTCTCCCGAAATTCGATCTCAACCTTCCGTAGTGTGCAACGGTGATATAATCAAACGTTTTTTTTTTAAAATCGGATAATAACCGTGACTTCCAGAGGGACCACGGACAATCAGGGGCCATAATTCAGGAAATTACGTTCCGACAGGTACAAATATCGAAAGGAACCACGATCTTTGGGTTATAAACATGCATGTCAAGTTTCATCAAAATCGGTTCAAAATTGTGATCTCTATAGGGTCCAAAAGCTA
This sequence comes from Patella caerulea, assembly GCA_036850965.1. NCBI lineage: Eukaryota > Metazoa > Mollusca > Gastropoda > Patellidae > Patella > Patella caerulea. Next base: position 14,321,742 of record JAZGQO010000015.1, on the reverse strand, counting down.
AAAACGTGATTTTTCGTACAATCAAGGGCCATAATCCATGAAGTTTTGATCCGATACATGCCAATATCGAAAGCAACCGAGATTTTATGGGGATAAACCTATATTTCAAGTTTCGTCAAAATCAGATAAGAATTGTGACCTGTAGAGAGTCCACAAACAAATTGTGGACGGGCGTCCGGACGGACAGGGGCGACGACATAATACGTCCACATGAATAGGGTCCACAACCTTGATATAACATATTTTCACACTATTCGCGTACAAACGGCGGCAAATTCGTCCGTCAATTTTGGTCCGATTTTCACGAAATTTGAACTCATTACCATATAATCAAACGTTTTTTTAAATCGGATAATAATTTTGACCTCCAGAGGAACCACATGTTAAGTTTCATCAAAATCGGTTCAAAATTGTGACCTCCATAGGGTCCACAAGCTAAAAACATGATTTTTCGTACAATCAGGGGCCATAATCCATGAAGTTTTGATCCGATACATGCCAATATCGAAATCGGCCGAGATCTTTTGGGTATAAACCTATATTTCAAGTTTCGTCAAAATCAGATAAGAATTGTGACCTGTAAAGAGACCACAAACAAAGTGTGGACGGACGGACGGACGGACGGACAGGTGCGACGACAATATACGTCCACATGAAAATGTGGGCGTATAAAAAATGTCAATTTCAAAATTCCCCCACCCACACAATACATGCTAGTTTGTGTAATTTTTAAAAAATATAAAGATTGAAGTAGAAAATACGACTTTAGAGTTTTAAATTATTTCATACACTTAAAGACACATTATGGGAGATTAGATACCGAGTTGGCAGTTCTCACTACAATAGTCGCTGAAAATTTCAGTCAAATTGACCCACTATTAGCTTAGAACTAAGTGATTGAAATTTCTGCTTAGACTCGGTCATCATTTCTAAAGTCGGTAAGACAAAACCAGTAGTCTCGGTTATCCATTTTTAGTGACAAATCACGAAGGAAAATATTTCAGTGAATTGAACTACAATTCAACAAATCTCATGCTAGCCTCAACATCGAGAGTTGATTATGGTCTGAATAGGTTAATTAATGTCTAATTAATAGTTTTTATAACATTTCAGGCCTAAAGAAAGACCTACAATAGGCAGATTTTGCTCTTGCATAATGCATGTCTAAGAAAGTTGTGACACAATTTCCAGCAGCTACCTAATATATGATTTCAAAAAATAAAGCTAGGGTTTCAATTTAATAAATTAATCTATCGGAACCCTAAATTCCTACAAAAATTGATGTATGTTCACCATCACTTTGCCGATTGTTTACATTAGTTTTCGCAGCTTCTGCCCTGAAGAGAAATCTTGCGCTGTGTGCCATGGCGGCCCTGGTCAATTTTAAGGCGTGAGCGGTCTATCTATATATGACGTCAATAGTTTAGACTGAAAATTTTCATTAACTAAAAAGTCAGAAAATGTAACATCACCAGTTTTCCCCCTGTGCAAAAGTCAGAAAACCCGACATCACTGGCAGGGGAAAAACTGGTGATGTCACATTTTCTGACTTTTGAGTAAATGGAAATTTCCAGTTTAAACACTCATTTCTTCAGTTTGGAAGAGTTTTTTTAAATATTGAAAGTTTTTATGAAGAATCATGCATTTAGTGAGAACCTTTAAGCTGGTGCACATCCCCATAGCATTGCTATGGTGTATTTTGGACATTTGGTTTGACTGACCATGGTTTGACTTTGGACATCACCAGTTTTTCTCTTTTATACCTTTCAAAACACTCTCTGTAGAGAGAGACATGTCCAGTTGTTACATACAATATTTATGGAGAAGAAAGAAGGGAGAAAGGGGTAAAATCGGGAGCAAGTAATGAAATAAAAGCTTAAATGTGGACATAACCAATTTTTTCCACGTGATCTTCATTTTGGCATCGCAGCATAATTAATGTAATTTTTACTTGAATCACCAATTTGTAGATTCTGGAACCTGAATTTTCAACCTGTCTAATCCTAAATTTTATTTCTATTCTAAGTTTGTAATATATTACCTTGTGCCTCTATCAATAGCCTTCGATAAAGCTCCTGTTTGTCGTGAAAGATGAAAGTTTAAATCAAGTGAATGAAGATGAAGGAAAACGTTGTTAGCTACTCTTCTGATTGAACTCTGGGCTACTTTAGCAAACACAGCATTTCTTAATTCATTAAATCCTGAAGCTCCAGCTCTAGCTACACCATCTTTGAAATAAATAATTAGATATGTAACTAATAACATGCACACAATAACATTGGCAAGCATTCTGTAAAAAAAAACATTAATATCAATGGTGATGGCAGTTAGCCTCAACAGTGACCATTCTTCAGAGCAAACATCCGATATATTTCACGACTACGTGTTGGCAGTTAACATTGAAGAAATATCTAGCACTTTGAATAAACACTGTCAAACAAACATAGCAAAATCATGTTTTACAATGTCGACACAAAATCCAAATGTGATACTACGACACAAACTGAAATTATCTTTGACGAAGAAGAAACTTATTATGCCACAAAGTAACGTGACTGTTTAACAAAACCTCTGTCGGTGGAAGTAAGGACATTCGCAAATGTGGGTACTCAATGTAATAGGTCTGATGAAATGTGTATGTTTTACACAGGAGTCCCAAATCAGCAAGTGTTTTAAGCATTATTTGAAGATTGAACGAATGATGAGTTTGAGAAAACTAAAAGGACGGCATTAAATCCAAATTCTGGACCAGGACGAATTTTTTCTTAAGGTAATTATGCAGTTACGATTTGCTAGGAGACTTAGTTGACAATTTTGTTCTTTCTAAACAACATGTGGCAGATAAAAATTGTGACCTGTAGAGAGTCCACAAACAAATTGTGGACGGACGGAGACTTAGTTGACAATTTTTTTCTTTCTAAACAACATGTGGCATGATTTGTGAAAGATAGGCTGGCACTGCCAGGCAGGATACCCCCACATTTTCGAGAGATGGAAAGAGAACAAGCAATACCGAAAGTGATTTTTCCTACATCATTAAGTCCTTTATTTCATACTGTATAGGGAGAAATCGGATACGAATTGTGACCTGTAGAGAGTCCACAACCATGATATATCATATTTTTACACTATTCGCGTGCAAACGGCGACCATTTCGTCCGGCAATTTCGGTACGATTTTCACGAAATTCGAACTCAACCTTCCTTACGGTGCAACAGTAATATAATCAGAGTTTTTTTTTTAAATCAGATAATAATTGTTCGAGAGATAGACAGAGAACAAGCAATACCGAAAGTGATTTTTCCTACAATCAAAGGCCATAATTCATTAAGTTACAATTTGATATGCGCAAATATCGAAAAGAATAAAGATCTTTAGGTTATAAACAAGCATTTCAGGTTTCATCAAAATCGAATTAAAATTGTCACCTCTACATGGTCCACAACTTTGACATACCATACTTTTACACTGTTCGCGTACAAACGGCGGCCATTTTTTCGGGCAATTATAGTCCAATTTTCTCGAAATTCGAACTCAACCTTCCTTAGGGTGTAACGGTGATATAATCAAACGGTTTCTTTTAAATCGGATAATAATTGTGACCTCCAGAGGGACCACAAGCTACAAAAGGTGATTTTTCGAACAATCAGGGGCATAATTCAGGAAATGACGTTCCGATAGGCGCAAATATCGAAAGGAACCAAGATTTTTGGGTTATAAACAGGCATGTCAAGTTTCATCAAAATCGGTTCAAAATTGTGACCTCTATAGAGTCCACAAGCTAAAGATAGGCTGGCACTGCCAGGCAGGATACGCCCACATTTTCGAGAGATGGACAGAGAACAAGCAATACCGAAAGTGATTTTTCCTACATCTTTAAGTCCTGTATTTCATACTGTAATGGGAGCAGCCATTTAGTTGGTCAGTTCCAGTCTGATATTAATGAAATTCGAAACCGACAATGATTATGGTGTGACGGTACACAACCTAGAAATGTGACTTTTCATCAAAATCGGATAAGAATTGTGACCTGTAGAGAGTCCACAACCATGATATACCATATTTTTACACCATTCGCGTACAAACGGCGACCATTTCGTCCGGCAATTTTGGTACGATTTTCACGAAATTAGAACTCAACCTTCCTCATCAAAATCGAATTAAAATTGTGACCTATACAGGGTCCACAACCATGATATATCATTTTTTTAACAGTATTCGCATACAAACGGCGGCCATTTTGTCTGTCAATTTTGGTCCGATTTTCCCGAAATTCAAACTCAACCTTCCTTACAGTATAACGGTGATATAATCAAAGGGTTTTTTAAATTGGATAATAATTGTGACCTCCAGAAGGAGCACAAGCTAAAGAAAGGGGGATTTTGCGTATAACCAGGGGCCATAATTCAGGAAGTTACGATCTGATATGCGCAAATATCGAAAAGAACCAAGATCTTTGGGTTATAACCATGAATTTCAAGTTTCATCAAAATCGAATTAATATTGTGACCTTTACAGGCTCCACAACCTTGATATACCATTTTTTTACAGTATTCGCGTACAAACGGCGGCCATTTTGTATGGCAATTTTGGTCTGATTTTCCCGAAATTCGAACTCAACCTTCTTTACGGTGTAACGGTAACATAATCAAACGTTTTTTTAAATCGGATAATAATTGTGACCTCCAAGCTAAAAAAAAAGGCGATTTTGCGTATAATCAGGGGCCATAATTCAGGAAGTTACGATCCGATATGCGCAAATATCGAAAGGAAGCAAGATCTTTGGGTTATAACCATGAATTTCAAGTTTCATCAAAATCGAATCAAAATTGTGACCTCCACAGGGTCCACAACCTTGATATACCATTTTTTAACAGTATTCGCGTACAAACGGCGGCCATTTTGTATGGCAATTTTCGTCCGATTTTCCCGAAATTCGAACTCAACCTTCCTTAGGGTGTAACGGTGATATAATCAAACGTTTTTTTAAATCGAATAATAATTGTGACCTCCAAGCTAAAAAAAAGGCGATTTTGCGTATAATCAGGGGCCATAATTCAGGAAGTTACGATCCGATATGCGCAAATATCGAAAGAAAGCAAGATCTTTGGGTTATAACCATGAATTTCAAGTTTCATCAAAATCGAATCAAAATTGTGACCTCCACAGGGTCCACAACCTTGATATACCATTTTTTAACAGTATTCCCGTACAAACGGCGGCCATTTTGTATGGCAATTTTCGTCCGATTTTCCCGAAATTCGAACTCAACCTGCCTTAGGTAGTAACGGTGATATAATCAAACGTTTTTTTAAATCGAATAATAATTGTGACCTCCAGAGGGACCACAAGCTAAAAAGGGTGATTTTTCGGACAATCAGGGGCCATAATTCAGGAAATTACATTCCGATAGCCGCAAATATCGAAAGGAACCAAGATCTTTGGGTCACAAACATGCATGTCAAGTTTCATCAAAATTGGTTCAAAATTGTGACCTCTATAGGGTCCACAAGATAAAAACGTGATTTTTCGTACAATCAGGGGCCATAATCCATGAAGTTTTGATCCGATACATGCCAATATCGAAAGCAGCCGAGATCTTTTGGGGATAAACCTATATTTCAAGTTTCGTCAAATTCGGATAAGAATTGTGACCTGCATAGAGTCCACAAACAAATTGTGGGCGGGGATTAAACTATATTTCAAGTTTCGTCAAATTCGGATAAGAATTGTGACCTGTATAGAGTCCACAAACAAATTGTGGACGGACGGACGTCCGGACGGACAGGGGCGACGACATAATACGTCCACATGAAAATGTGGGCGTATAAAAACGTGATTTTTCGTACAACCAAGGGCCATAATCCATGAAGTTTTGATCCGATACATGCCAATATCGAAAGCAGTCGAGATCTTTGGGGGATAAACCTATATTTAAAGTTTCGTCAAAATCGGGTAAGAATTGTGACCTGTAGAGAGTCCACGACGGACGGACGGGCGTCCGGACGGACAGGGGCGACGACATAATACGTCCACATGAGAACGTGGGCGTATAATAAAAATAATCGAATGAAAATAATAAAAGGGGGGGGGGGAACTATTTTCTCTTTTTTTTAAAAAAAGAATATATTTATCAATAATTAGGGCTAAATATGTATAACAAGTTTTATCACCCAATAACTCATTTGACAGTAAATATCGCTTGTGTTATTAATTGCATAATCACTTTACATGAATTTGATTGTTTAATGAAAAATAGGTTGCCAGGCAACGAAACATACGCCCACACAGCAGCTAAATCGTCCAGGCCGTCAACAAGAGTTATCGCATATTAGATAATTATCAGAAAATCATTAGAATTTGTTTGGTTTTTTATAATCAAACGGTTTTTTTTAGATCAGGTAATAATTGCGAACTCCAGAGGGACCACAACCTAATAACGGCGATTTTTCGTACAATCAGGAGTCATAATTCAGAAAGTTACGATCCGATGTGCGCAAATATGCAATGGAACCAAGATCTTTACGTTATAAACATTTATTTCACGTTTCATCAAAATCGAATTAAAATTTTAACCTCTATAGGGTCCACAACCTTGATATAACATACTTTCACACTATTCGCGTACAAACGGCGGCCATTTTGTCTGGCAATTATGGAACGATTTTCTCGAAATCGAACTCAACCCCCCGTAGGGTGTAACGGTGATAGAGTCAAATGTTGTTTTTTTTAAATCGCATAATAATTGTGACCTCCAGAGGGACCATAGGGCAATCAGGGGTCATAATTCAGGAAGTTACGATCCGATATGCGCAAATAACGACAGGAACCAACATCTTTTGGTTATAGCCATGCATTTCAAGTTTCATCAAAATAGAATTAAAATTGTGACCTATACAGGGTCCACAACCATGATATACCATTTTTTAACAGTATTCGCGTACAAGCGGCGGCCACTTTGTATGTCAATTTTTACTCGATTTTCCCGAAATTGGAACTCAAACCTTCCTTAAGTTGTAACGGTGATAAAATCAAACGTTTTTTTAAATCGGAAAATAACTGTGACCTCCAGAGGGACCACAAGCTAAAAAAAAAAAAAAGGTTGCCAGGCAACGAAACATACGCCCACACAGCAGCCAAATCGTCCGGGCAGTCAACATTTATTTGGTTTTAATAATCAAACGGGTTTTTTTTTTAAATCAGATAATAATTGTGACCTCCAGAGGCACAACAAGCTAAAAAGGGTGATTTTTCGTACAATCAGGGGACATAATTCAAGAAGTAATGACCCGATGGCCGGATGGGCGCAAATATCGAAAGGGACCAAGATCTTTGGGTTATAAACACACATGTCAAGTTTCATCAAAATCGATTCAAAATTGTGACCTTTATAGGGTCCACAACCTTGATATAACATATTTTCACACTATTCGTGTACAAACGGCGGCCATTTTGTCCGTCAATTCACATAATTCAAACTCTCTCTTCATTACCATGTAACGGTGATATAGTCAAACGTTTTTTTAAATCGGCGGCCATTTTGTCCGTTAATTTTGGTCCGATTTTCACGAAATTCGAATTCAACCTTCATAACCATGGAACGTTGATATAATCAAACGTTTTTTTAAATCAGATAACAATTTTGACCTCCAGAGGGACCACAAGCTAAAAAGGGCAATTTTTACACAACCAGGGGCCATAATTCAGGAAGTTACGATCCGATGGGCGCAAATATCGAAAGGAACCAAAATCTTTCGGTTATAAACATACATGTCAAGTTTCATCCAAATTGGTTCAAAATTGTGACCTCTATAAGGTCCACAACCTTGATATAACATATTTTCACACTATTCGCGTACAAATGGCGGCCATTTTGTCCGTCAATTTTGGTCCGATTTTCACGAAATTCGAACTCAATCTTCATAACCATGAAATGGTGATATAATCAAACGTTTTTTTAAATCGGATAACAATTTTGACCTCCAGAGGGGTCACAAGCTAAAAAGGGCGATTTTTCGGACAGTCAGGGGCCATAATTCAGGAAGTTACGATCCGAGTGGCGTAAATATCGAAAGGAACCAAGATCTTTGGGTTATAAACATGCATTTCAAGTTTCATCCAAATCAGTTCAAAATTGTGACCTCTACACTGTTCACAACCTCAATATAACATATTTTCACACTATTCGCGTACAAATGGCGGCCAGTTTGTCCGTCAATTTTGGTCCGATTTTCACGAAATTCGAACTCAACCTTCATAACCATGGCACGGTGATATAATCAAACGGTTTTTTAAATCGGATAACAATTTTGACCTCCAGAGGGACCACAACCTAAAAAGGGCGATTTTTCGGACAATCTGGGGCCATAATTCAGGAAGTTACGATCCAATTGGCGCAAATATCGAAAGGAACCAAGATCTTTGGTTTATAAACATGCATTTCAAGTTTCATCCAAATCGGTTCAAAATTGTGACCTCTACACTGTTCACAAGCTAAAAAACGTGATTTTTCGTACAATCAGGGGCCATAACCCATGAAGTTACTGTCCGATACATGCCAATATCGAAAGTAACCAAGATCTTTCGGTTATAAACATACATGTCAAGTTTCATCCAAATTGGTTCAAAATTGTGACCTCTATAAGGTCCACAACCTTGATATAACATATTTTCACACTATTCGCGTACAAATGGCGGCCATTTTGTCCGTCAATTTTGGTCCGATTTTCACAAAATTCGAACTCAACCTTCATAACCATGAAACGGTGATATAGTCAAACGTTTTTTTTAAATCGGATAACAATTTTGACCTCCAGAGGGACCACAAGCTAAAAAGGGCGATTTTTCGGACAATCAGGGGCCATAATTCAGGAAGTTACGATCCGATTGGCGTAAATATCGAAAGGAACCAAGATCTTTGGGTTATAAACATGCATTTCAAGTTTCATCCAAATCGGTTCAAAATTGTGACCTCTACACTGTTCACAACCTTGATATAACATATTTTCACACGATTTTTCGGACAATCAGGGGCCATAATTCAGGAAGTTACGATCCAAATGGCGCAAATATCGAAAGGAACCAAGATCTTTGGTTTATAAACATGCATTTCAAGTTTCATCCAAATCGGTTCAAAATTGTGATCTCTACACTGTTCAGAAGCTAAAAAACGTGATTTTTCGTACAATCAGGGGCCATAACCCATGAAGTTACGGTCCGATACATGCCAATATCGAAAGGAACCGAGATCTTAGGGTGATAAGCCTATATTTTAAGTTTCATTGAAATCGGATAAAAATTGTGACCTGTAGACTGTTCACAAACAATTGTGGACGGACGGACGGACGGACGAACAGGGGCGACGACAATATACGTCCACATGAAAATGTGGGCGTATAAAAAAGGCAGTTTTGCCTACAATCAGGGGCCATAATTCAGGAAGTTACGATCCGATATGCGCAAATATCGAAAGGAACTAAGACCTTTGGGTTATAACCATGCATTTCAAGTTTCATCAAAATCGAATTAAAATTGTGACCTCTACAGGGTCCACAATCATGATATACCATTTTTTGACATTATTCGCGTAGAAACGGTGGCCATTTTGTCTGTCAATTTTGGTCCAATTTTGCTGAAATTCGAACTCAACCTTCCTTAGGGTGTAACGGTGATATAATCAAACTTTTTTTTAAATCGGAAAGTAATTGTGACTTTTCCCGAAATTCGAACTCCACAAGATTTGCTTAAGTGATCAAGGGCCATAACCCTGGCACTAATTATCGTAAATCGCTGAAAATCAATAGGCTTCTTCGTCTCATGACCTTAAACACTGTGTATAAATTCAAAGTCAATCGGATATTGACTTTGGCCTCTAGAGAGTCCACAAGATTTTTTGAAGTGATCAAGGGCCATAACTCTGGCAGTTATTATCGGAAATCGCTGAAAAACAATAGGGTTCTTCGTCTCATGACCTTAAACATTGTGTATAAAGTTAAAGTCAATCGGGTATTAACTTTAGCCTCTAGCGCGTCCACAAGTAATTGTGGACGCCGGACGGACGGGGGGGGGGACAATATACGACCACATTTCAATGTGGGCGTATAAAAAAGGCAATTTTGCCTACAATCAGGGGCCATAATTCAGGAAATTACGATATGATACGCGCAAATATCGAAAGGCACCAATACCTTTGGGTTATAACCATGCATTTCAAGTTTCATCAATATCGAATTAAAATTGTGACTTTTACAGGGTCCTCAACCATGATATACTATTTTTTAACAGTATTCGCGTGCAAACGGCGGCCATTTTGTATGGCAATTTTGGTCCAATTTTTCCGAAATTCGAACTCAACCTTAATTACGGTGTAACGGTAATATAATCAAACGTTATTTTAAATCGGATAATAATTGTGACCTCCAGAGGGACCACAAGCTAAAAAGATAGGTTGCCAGGCAATGAAACATACGTTCACAGCAGCTAAATCGTCCGTGCAGTAAACAAGCATATTTTTACTTTTTTCGGAATGAAGCATTTGTAATACACTAAAAACTGATTAAGAGTAACAACTCATTATGTAATTATCAGAAAATCGTTAGAATCTGATTGCTTTTTATAAAGTTTCACCCCACGCTAACAATTAGTATATACATGAAACATTTAATATCATGGATTTAGCTGTTCAGTTATCAAAATTCATTGAAAATCAAAATACTTGTTCGTTTCAACACCTTAAACCCTGTGGATCAATCCGAAGTCAATCAGATGATAAGTTTGGCCTCTATAGCGTCACAAGATTTTTTGAAGTTATCAAGGAAGATAACTCTGGCAGTAATTATTTGAAATCTCTGAAAATCAATAGGCTTCTTCGTCTCATGACCTTAAACACTGTGTGTAAAATTAAAGTCGATCAGATATTAACTTTGGCCACTAGAGCTTCCACAGGATTTTTTCCGAAGTGGTCAAGGGCCATACCTCTGGCAGTAATTATTGAAAATCACTGAAAATCGATAGACGTCTTAGTCTCATGACTGTAAACACTATGTATAAATTTTTTAAATCGGATAATAATTGTGACCTCCAGAGGGGCAACAAGCTAAAAAAAGACGATTTTTCGTATAATCAGAGGCCATAATTCAGGAAGTTACGTTCCGATAGTGGCAAATATCGAAAGGAACCAAGATCTTTGGGTTATAAACATGCATGCCAAGTTTCATCAAAATCGGTTCAAAATTGTGACCTCTATACGGTCCACAAGCTAAAGATAGGCTGGCACTGCCAGGCAGGATACGCCCACATTTTCGAAGGATGGATAGAGAACAACCAATACCGAAAGTGATTTTTCTTACATCATTAAGTCCTGTATTTCATACTGTATTTGGAGCAGCCATTTTGTTGGTCAGTTCCAGTCTGGTATTCATGAAATTCGAAGCCGACAATGATTATGGTGTGACGGTACACAACATAGAAATGTGATTTTTCGTCAAAATCGGATAAGAATTCTGACCTGTAGAGAGTCCACAACCATGATATACCATATTTTTACAATATTCGCGTACAAACGGCGACCATTTCGTCCGGCAATTTTGGTACGATTTTCACGAAATTCGAACTGAACATTCCTTACGGTGCAACAGTAATATAATCAGAGTTTTTTTTTTAAATCGGATAATAATTGTTAGAGAGATAGATAGAGAACAAGCAATACTGGAAGTTTATTAGTCAAATGGCGGACTAGAGAGGTTGGGTAGATAGCCAGGGAGAGTTTTTCCAGTAAGTTCAGTGATAACATTAGGACAACTAGAAAATAGGTAGGATGATTATTACACCTCAGTGACACGGATTATACATAATATATTTCACAACTATATATACCAGATTATTTAATATATCAACTTTTCTGAATATATACAGTCTGAATTCAGCACACCTGAGTTTTTGTGAGTATCGTTTAGCTTGTTAACACAAGCAAGCGTCTACATATAATGGGTAAAGACAGAAAAAAACGACAAAGACAAGACCATTCAAGTACAAATTCCGCCAATAGTAGTATAACTAATTTCTTGGATAGTGTGATAAAGGATGATGAATCAATACGATATTTTTTAGTTGAACTCTTAAAAAGGGACGCAATAGTAAATAAATTGGCCACCCTCGTCCAGCCCACTCTAACAACGCCATTGATTGAAAGGATTTCATCACTAGAAGAACGTATAGATGAACTTGAGCAATACTCAAGAAGGACGTGTCTCAAATTCTCTGGACTGATAGAAAACAGCACAGAAAATACGGACCACTTGGTATTAGACCTAATTAATAATAAAATCCTGGGTGGTGATTATCCATAAATTACAATAAACCAAATTGGACGCAGCCACCGAGTTGGGAAGCGACTTCCTAATAAAACCGGGGATATCATTCTCCGATTTATCAGCTATCGTGACGGGGCCGCTGTTTTTGGTAACAAACGCAAATCAAAACCCTTCAACGAAGGACGTAGTTCTAAAATATTTGTTAACGAAGCATTAACTCATAAACGATCAGCACAGAAAATACGGACCACTTGGTATTAGATCTAATTAATAATAAAATCCTGGGTGGTGATTATCCATAAATTACAATAAACCAAATTGGACGCAGCCACCGAGTTGGGAAGCGACTTCCTAATAAAACCGGGGATATCATTGTCCGATTTATCAGCTATCGTGACGGGGCCGCTGTTTTTGGTAACAAACGCAAATCAAAACCCTTCAACGAAGGACGTAGTTCTAAAATATTTGTTAACGAAGCATTAACTCATAAACGATCGGCGTTGTACAAGAAAACTAGAGATCTGTTAAAATCAAAGCATATCACTAATTGTTGAACATACGATGGTCGTATTTATGTCCGGCCGCTAGTTGGCGACAACACGGTTAGAAACTCAGAAATTGATCTCCAAAGTCTGATTGTTACTAATCAAAACAACAGTCGTGATTATATACAAAGGACCCGTCAAGAAACAGTAGTCAGTCCATCAGAGGATAGAATTAGGTCAGAGGTCAACATAGCCACAAGTGTCATCAACCCAACAGCAAGTGAACAAATTGGATGTGTCCTAAATTCTGTCGGGTAAAATACAACCTTAAGACAACAATCTTTGTTAGACGTCGATCTGTTTCCAGCTACCTCTACTCCTAAATCTACCGTAAATGATACTTAAACATGTCTTTAAGTAAAGTCCAAGATACCACATTATAGATTGTTATAATATATAAAATCTATTGTGAATAATAACGTTTTTCATTGTCTCTTATATGTAATCTGCCCAGTATTTTCAATAACAATTTAACTGTTGGTTGGCCTTTCATAAATTTAATAGTTTTATTTTGCAGTCTTCCGAAACGCGTATATCAAATAACTTTACCATATTGTGTCTTACGAATAGTCATTTTAAGATTACATTAATAAGTACATGTCATGACCGTATACCGTCTTCATCTTAGTTAAAGTCGTATAACATCAATAGTTCAGCATCACTTTGCATTTGGATTTTGTATAATGCAAACAATATATATATTTATATGTTCAATTTGAACATGGTACTAACTCGGGATTCTTTGAAGCTATTAAGTGACGAAAACGTTCGCGATACAATCCAACTAAGTTGAAAACTCATTATAGCACATGAATTCTATATAAGACATGTATAATGGATAAATCACAAGAAAAGTCAATAAAATGAAACTGTGACCATATCATTCATGTATAACATGCATAAATTCATCATATTTATATGATAATCTTTATATTATTGCTTAAGACTAGATGTCATATACTTACTGTATAAAAGGAATAATTAATATATGTTTAAATGTATAATATATTTGCCTAAACATGCATTATGCAAGAGCTAAATCTGTTTATTACAGGTCTTTCTTTAGGTCTGAAATGTTATCTAAATTATTAATTAAACATTAATTAACTTATATCAGGCCATAACCAACGCTCGATTGCTTCAGCTCTGTCCGATATTAAATAGATTAAAACGGTTCAGTGATACCTTGATTTAGTCAAATATGGAGAAAGGAGACTTAACTTCGATCTACCAGGACGGTAGTTGAAATTATTGCACACGTCTGTCAAACATTTAAAGGCTAATATCTTAGCTTGCAATAGAGTAATTTGAATAAAATTTTCAAACTATTCATTTTACATTATCTACTTTCGAGCTATTATAGCAAGAATGGCTAGTTCTTTATCTAAATCTTACATAATGTTTGCTTAATTTGCATAAACCCAATATTACTTTCAGTCATATCAATTGTCTACCTTCTATAATACAAAATTTGAAGAAAAAAAATAGAAATAATAATGAAATAAAATCCTCTCCCAGGATTCTATCATTTCGGACAGCACATGTGTCTTGTTAGTGTAACAAACCATTGTAAATATTATCTTGTTGTTAATCGGCTCATGTATATATGTTCAAATGTCTCAAACAATTACTTTGTATTCGGAAATGTTATCACTTATAAATTATACAAACTATGTAATGTGTCGAATTGCCCTGTCCTGGTCATGTTCATAGTCTCCGATACACACGATTAAAGTGTATCATTACAGTATAAAGCAACAGGACAATCTGACACATGTAATAGCATACCAGGTAAATTTCCTAAAATATGTATGTAATATATCATCTTTACTCCTAATTAAGACATTATTATTAAGGGGGTGTATTGAATTAAACCCAGGACCAGACGGAAAACGAATAGTCTCGAAAAAAATATCAATTGTTCATAACAATGTATGTAGTAAATTACCGAAAATATCAATAATCGAAGCAGAATTAAGTAATTATGATATTATATGTATAACTGAGTCACACTTAGATCATTCTATTCCTGATTCCAGAGTATGCTCACCAGGTTATCATACTCCTGTACGGTTAGATCGCAACAGACACGGTGGTGGTATAATAATATTTATAAAAAGTAATCTTTCCTTTCATGTACGAGATGGCCTGCGCCATAACGATTTAGAAATAATTTTTTTCAGTATCAGTAATTCTAAGAGTAATTTTCAACTAGACTTGCTTGCAAGGCTGAAGGCTTTCACCTTACCTAAGGCAGCACAAAATGCCCACCACCCACCCCTTAAAACACACACACACACACACACACACACTTAAACAACTCAGATATTGACACTTTCTGTGCATGCGCATTACGATAGAGGGAAAGTGAAAAATATAGTTGAACAATTTACAACATTATGAACTTGGATCGGTAAAACCCTACAGACGCCAGAAATCTAAATACGCAATCAAAAACTCAAAAATTCTAAATCAATTACAATCTCAGTACATTTTCAAATTTACAGGAAAAAAGAGAAATGCGTGCTATTGCAATTCGACCTTTATCGCATCCGCAATATCCCGGGCCCTACAAAAATATAGCTTTTTCGAAAATCGATTGGGAATTGACATTATTAGGGCCTATTTTCATTTATGCACGTTAAAGATTTACTTCACTTCCGGTCTGTTCAGAATTTTCGCAATAGTTCTAAGTACTTACTGCTTAAAACATAGGAAGAATCGTTATTCAGAACTCTATCTGCTTTAGTTTCAGAGATCTACACGAGAATAAAAAAAAAAACAGTTTTCCAAATGGGACACAAAAAAAGATCGTGTCAGATAATAACCAAAACCAAGAATCATACATTTCAACATCAACTTTTCAACATTTGTACAGATGGGTGCCTTCCTTATAAATAGCTTCAGTAAATAGCGTCATTTTCGCTGGTATCATATGATGACGTCATGTAGACAAAAACCTGGGATAATAATTTCAGGAGTAACTGTTATTGACTAAAATAAATTATTTTCACTCTAGAAGCAGCATTACCAGATATTGGTTACCAGTAAAACACCTTTAGTTCAAATATTGCCTCTTTCAAAAAAGCTCTCTATATAATGCTTTATACGTAGGCAAAACGTTCCGATTATGACCAACTCGGAGTGTTGTCAATGTCACACCAATGTGTACACGGGACTTTGGAATCACGTCCATATTAACTACTCAAATATGCAACTGGTTCAAAAATTGATTTAATATTCGATGAAATATCAACATTTTCTAAGTTCGTGCACGTTAAAGATTTGACGTCAATAATAGAGTTATTACAAACAGATTCCATGCTCATACTACATCATGCCTTCTATCACAGGTACAATATTCGTACATGTACTTCTGCACGATACTTCTGCACGATACTACTGCAAGATACAACTGTTACCTCTTAAAAATTGGACATGCTTATAAACATTGCGAGTCGTCGATTTGTGTCGAGATGATTACGGTTATGAGGTAATTTTGACCAAAGAGAAACAATATTAATTCAAAGACTAATTATTACACACATAAATCAAATATTTCTGTTTCAGGGTCACTATACCCTTATTTTGAATAGAAGTAAACACTCAAAGTTGAAATACTTTTTGCCCAAATATCACCACTATGAGAGAAAAGGGAACTTTTGAATATTCTGTAAACGTTGGCAATACGTACAGATTGTATCAACTCTTACTGCATGTTTCGCTTAACAATGAAAAGTGACGTTTTCAATTTTCGATCCCTTTGTTCTCATACTCCTGATGCATAGTGGTTTCATAAATAAGACTACAGACCAGACTCTTTGTAAAACAACTTCCAAAATAAATATTACGTTGACTTTTCGAGAAAAAGACCTCTAAAAAAGCCCCAAATCGTAAAAATACTACGTTTTGAATTTTCAATCTCGTTTTTGGACTACTCATGACATTTAGAGAAATTGTATAAATGGTTTCACACAATACGCCACCCATTAGACTCTCGAATGAGAAAGTTTTAAAAAAATCGCAGGCGGCGTTTCCGAGAAACATGCGTTAAAAATTGCTCGAAATCGTAAAAGATAGGCTGGCACTGCCAGGCAGGATACGCCCACATTTTCGAGAGATGGACAGAGAACAAGCAATACCGAAAGTGATTTTTCCTGCATCTTTAAGTCCTGTATTTCATACTGTATTGGGAGCAGCCATTTAGTTGGTCAGTTCCAGTCTGATATTAATGAAATTCGAAACCGACAATGATTATGGTGTGACGGTACACAACCTAGAAATGTGACTTTTCATCAAAATCGGATAAGAATTGTGACCTGTAGAGAGTCCACAACCATGATATACCATATTTTTACACTATTCGCGTACAAACGGCGACCATTTCGTCCGGCAATTTTGGTACGATTTTCACGAAATTAGAACTCAACCTTCCTCATCAAAATCGAATTAAAATTGTGACCTATACAGGGTCCACAACCATGATATATCATTTTTTTAACAGTATTCGCGTACAAACGGCGGCCATTTTGTCTGTCAACTTTGGTCCGATTTTCCTGAAATTCAATCTCAACCTTCCTTACAGTGCAACGGTGATATAATCAAACGTTTTTTTAAATTGGATAATAATTGTGACCTCCAGAGGGACCACAAGCTAAAGAAAGGGGGATTTTGCGTATAACCAGGGGCCATAATTCAGGAAGTTACGATCCGATATGCGCAAATATTGAAAAGAACCAAGATCTTTGGGTTATAACCATGAATTTCAAGTTTCATCAAAATCGAATTAAAATTGTGACCTTTACAGGGTCCACAACCTTGATATACCATTTTTTAACAGTATTCGCGTACAAACGGCGGCCATTTTGTATGACAATTTTGGTCTGATTTTCCCGAATTTGAACTCAACCTTCCTTACGGTGTAACGGTAATATAATCAAACGTTTTTTTAAATCGGATAATAATTGTGACCTCCAACCTAAAAAAAAAGGCAATTTTGCGTATAATCAGGGGCCATAATTCAGGAAGTTACGATCCGATATGCGCAAATATCGAAAGGAAGCAAGATCTTTGGGTTATAACCATGAATTTCAAATTTCATCAAAATTGTGACCTCCACAGGGTCCACAACCTTGATATACCATTTTTTAACAGTATTCGCGTACAAACGGCGGCCATTTTGTATGGCAATTTTCGTCCGATTTTCCCGAAATTCGAACTCAACCTTCTTTAGGGTGTGACGGTAATAAAATCAAACGGTTTTTTAAATCGAATAATAATTGTGACCTCCAAGCTAAAAAAAAGGCGATTTTGCGTATAATCAGGGGCCATAATTCAGGAAGTTACGATCCGATATGCGCAAATATCGAAAGGAAGCAAGATCTTTGGGTTATAACCATGAATTTCAAATTTCATCAAAATTGTGACCTCCACAGGGTCCACAACCTTGATATACCATTTTTTAACAGTATTCGCGTACAAACGGCGGCCATTTTGTATGGCAATTTTCGTCCGATTTTCCCGAAATTCGAACTCAACCTTCTTTAGGGTGTGACGGTAATAAAATCAAACGGTTTTTTAAATCGAATAATAATTGTGACCTCCAAGCTAAAAAAAAGGCGATTTTGCGTATAATCAGGGGCCATAATTCAGGAAGTTACGATCCGATATGCACAAATATCGAAAGGAAGCAAGATCTTTGGGTTATAACCATGAATTGCAAGTTTCATCAAAATCGAATCAAAATTGTGACCTCCACAGGGTCCACAACCTTGATATACCATTTTTTAACAGTATTCGCGTACAAACGGCGGCCATTTTGTATGGCAATTTTCGTCCGATTTTCCCGAAATTCGAACTCAACCTTCCTTAGGGTGTAACGGTGATATAATCAAACGGTTTTTTAAATCGAATAATAATTGTGACCTCCAGAGGGACCACAAGCTAAAAAGGGTGATTTTTCGGACAATCAGGGCCCATAATTCAGGAAATTACATTCCGTAAGCCGCAAATATCGAAAGGAACCAAGATCTTTGGGTTACAAACATGCATGTCAAGTTTCATCAAAATCGGTTCAAAATTGTGACCTCTATAGGGTCCACAAGCTAAAAACGTGATTTTTCGTACAATCAGGGGCCATAATCCATGAAGTTTTGATCCGATACATGCCAATATCGAAAGCAGCCGAGAACTTTTGGGGATAAACCTATATTTCAAGTTTCGTTAAAATCGGATAAGAATTGTGACCTGTAGAGAGTCCACAAACAAATTGTGGACGGACGGACGGACGGACGGACGGACGTCCGGACGGACAGGGGCGACGACATAATACGTCCACATGAAAATGTGGGCGTATAAAAACTTTACTTTTCAAAGTCCTATAACTTTTTCAATTTATGATAGAATCTTGTCGCTGTGGTACCATCTTGTATATATTTTACGTGGCTATCAAATGACGCTGTACTTTTACTACTCAGTAAACAGCCAATTGAAACATCGCATTTTCCTCACAAACACCCATTTTTCAGAATTTTGTCAAAGTTTGGATACTTTTCTGGACTACTTCCGGTGATTAGAGGATTTTCATCCATAGTCTAAGGACTGGAGACGACTCTTGACCTCATATTCCTGAAGTTTCAGAAAAATCGTAGGCGCCGTTTTAAAAAAATAAGAACTCTACGATTTGACCAAAATGCGTAAAAAAGTGAAAAATCAAAGTTAACATTTCAGAACATAACTTATATTGTTGGAATCGGATTGATGTCAGCTATCCAAAAATATAAGTCATATTTCAAAATTCCCCAAAATAACAATTTTAGAAAATTTTGAAAATTTTCCATTTTTCACCAAAAAAATGAGAGAAACAAATTTTCTAAACTCGATGTTTTTGAACTGCCATCTACTCAGAAATGTATTCAGCTATCCAAAAATGTAATTATCGGAAAAAGTCGGATGAGAATTAGAAGAATTATGGCCAATTTAGGCTTTCTTATTAGGCTTTCAGACTATAATAATAACTAGATCTGCTACTGTCCCATGCAGATATGAAAGCTTTCATATTCATCGTCACGTGTCATTGATTGTATCAAGTATCCTAAATAAAAGGATAAGAAGAAAAAATTATCAAAATTGGTCAAAAACTCGCGAAGTTACAAGTCTAAATGAAACATTACACCCAGGCATAACGATAATCTGAAAACTAAAGGGAAATAACTGAAACTTGTATTACTGTAATGAGACGGGTGAGAAAATGAAATGAAAATGGCGGGAAAAAAATTAAAAATGGCAGGTTGGACAGGCGACCTTACTCCTTGTCACGTACAACCGGGCATTCGAAAACACGCTGGTTTACTCAATGACAGGCGCGCGTGCTAACCATTCAGCCACCCAACCCCCCTTTGAAATCAGACACGTGCAATATGTCATATAGGAAGAATAAGAAGTCGCTCACAACAAAATGGTAAATTAATGAGTTTAGGTCAAAAGGTTGAGCTGCTGTTTTAGAGTATTTAATAGCTTTAAAGAGACACGTTAAGGGTTGTTCATAGTTAAATGAAAGTTTAATTTTAAATAAGACCAATAAAATTAGGATTTAATAATGCCAGACTAATATTTCCAATATGTTTGGTTATAAGTACGAAATCGTGACGACTTCTTAAGCATGTTTTAAACAAAGGATCATAGACTGAATTATACAAGAATGGCACTCTGTAATAAAAAAAAAACTGGCCAAAGCAAGATTTCTATGCAGAAATTAAATAATTGCTAGAACCAGAAAAATATTTATCCACTATAATAAATAAGCAACATAGAGAAAATGAAATGAAATTGAATGGGGTTTAACGTCCTACTGTTCTGCTCCTAAAATGGGCTAATGAAGACGGGCATATGCCATAAAGTGTGCAATGAGGGAAATTTTACCCGGGCAGCGGCGTTACGGCCTACGAGGTTGGACAGGCGACCATACTCCTTGTCACGTACAACCAAGAAATCGAAACAACGCCAGTTGACTCAATGACAGACGTTATGATACAGAGCGCACGTGCTAACCATTCAGCCACGCAACCTCACTAAAATCGGCAAATTGCTGACCTACAGCGAGAAACATTTCAACCGGGCCAAATTTTCTATTTTAACAGTTTAATTTGCACGGTACCTTTATTTATCAACCGAATATTACAAAACTTTTAAAAATAAGCTCCCCCTGACCAGCTTAATCGTTCGCAATAAACGTTTGACCCTTAAAATCGACAAATTGCTGATTTTAAAGTAAGAAACATTACAACCGGGCCAAATTTTCTGTTTTATCACTTTTACAGTACCTTTGATTACCAACCGATTATTACAAAACTTTAAAAAGAGAAAGAGAGAAATGCGGCCTAACGTCCATTCGACACAAACTAGGTCATTTCGGGGCTAACATATATTTTTTAATTTTATTTAAAAACTCCCATTGCGCGTACTGGTCTTTAGCCGTTGGGTGGAAACCGAAGGACACGGAGAAAACCCACGAGGTTGGACATCATACTCCATGTCACGTGCAACCTGGAGATCGAAACGACGCCCGTTGACTCAATGACAGACGTTACGATACAGCGCGCACATGCTTACCATTCAGCCTCCCTGAATTCGGAAAATTGCTGACTTATAGCAAGAAACATTTCAACCGGGCGAAATTTTCTGTTTTAACAGTTTAATGTGCACGGTACTTTAATTACCAACCGATTATTACAAAACTTTTGAAAATAAGCTCCAACTGACCAGCTTAATCGTATGCAATAAACGTTTTGCCTGAATTGAAAGTTCTGCACGGAAAAAGTTATTCTCGATTTCCCGGCGTGGTTCCCCTTGTCAGTGAGGCAGAACGGAGGGCCTGACAAGCACAACTGTCTAGTCTTTCGGATGGGACGGAAAACCAAGGTCCCGTGTACACATTGGAGTGCACGTAAAATATCCCTAAGCTGTTGGAATTCGATACTGTTGAATAAGCTCTATACGATGACTAAATGCGTAGATTGTAGTCACCCACACTGCATGTTTCGCTTAACAATGAAATGGTGCCGTTTTCAATGTTCGATCATTTTGTTCTTCTACTCCTGATATGTTGGACTGTTGATCGATGGTTTCACATAAAAGACTACCAATAAAACTCTTTGTAGAAGAAGTTCCCAAAAAATAGTATGTTGACTTTACGAGAAAGACCTCTAAACATGCTCCAAATTGTAAAAATACGACTTTTTGGATTTTCAATCTCTTTTTTTCGGCTATCTCTGATATTTAAAAAAAAATGATACAATGATTTCACACATTAGGCTAGCTATTAGACTCTCTATTGACAAGAGTTTCACCGCCCTCCCTTCATTATAACAGAAGTTATCGTGCCCTAAAGAATCAACAAATCAGCATGCTTATCTCTGCTTACCCAAGGCAGAAAATGCTCATCTTTGAACTCAATCATGACATTGACCTAGTGAACGTCTACACCAAGTTTAAACATTCTAGCATAATTAGAAGGAGAGTTATTGTGTTCCAAATTCCCGGCCCTTCAAATTGCTTCTATTTTTCATTTTCAATTCAAAATGGTGACCATCACGTGACCGAAATCAAAATTCGGATCCGATAGATTTTTAGGCATTCCTTCAAGGATTCCGAAAATATGACTCCCGAGTCTGTAAGTAAAATAGCAAAAAAGCCTTAGGGATTTTTCACGTTACAAGATGGTGGCACTTCCGGTTGGATCTACAAACTTCATATTTTGTGTACAAATCAGTAATTACTTGTCTAGTACAAAAAAAAAATTAGGTCACTCTGACCTATATTTCGATGATTTTTTTTTAAATTTTGATCCTTAATTTCATCAAGGGGATACATATGAAAGCTTAATAATAATCTTTTCATCCATAGCCTTTCACCATTGAAAATGGTGAAAGCCTAATTAGGATTACTATATCGTCCACCAAACACACCAATGTCCTTTCGGGATTCATTTTACGATATTGTAATTAAAGCCTTAGACCGTGGAACTCCCATCCCCTTGATATTAACAGGGGATTTCAATATTATTCTTTTATCTAATTCCAGTAATGCCAAAAAACTAGACGTAATATTACAACGCTTTGATTTGGTAAATCTTATATATGAACCAACTAACTTTAAAACCCATCCTGGTACATGCATAGATCTGTTTATTACAAATAAAAGGTATCTTATTTTCTAAATATTATTGCACCCTATATGTAGTACTCATTCGTTAATAACTGTAGAGATTAATTTTAAAACATATAAACAATTATCATATAAACGGAAAATCAGAAATTATAATCAGGCCAATTTTGAAGGATTATGTAATTCTCTTAAACAAATAGAATGGCCATCTACGGTTTTCAATAGTAAGGATATAGATAAATTATATAATGATTTTAAAAATATCCTTGAAGAAAACGCATCCATATTCATCCCTACTAAAGAAGTCACAATTAGACCCAACGATAAACCTTTTATGAACAACTGCATCCGCCTAAAAATTCGACAAAGAAACCGAGCCAATAAGCGTGCCAAAAAGTCAAATAACACAAACCATTGGACAAAGTTCCG
Organism: Patella caerulea; assembly: GCA_036850965.1. Classification (NCBI taxonomy): domain Eukaryota; kingdom Metazoa; phylum Mollusca; class Gastropoda; family Patellidae; genus Patella; species Patella caerulea. Next base: position 14,298,293 of record JAZGQO010000015.1, on the reverse strand, counting down.
TAGAATTAGAAATGAGGTAATTTCAATCATACGTCAAGCGAAAGATGATTTTAAATCTAAAATCACTGATAAAATAAATAATCATAAAGTAACATCATATCAGTGTGGAAATTACTAAATCAGTTGTAAAAATGGAAAATGTAAACAGTGATAATCAAACCCCTATTAACCACAATGGCCAAATTTATTCTCATCCATTTAACAAACCAACAGTATTAAATTCGTATTTCACATCTGTTTCAAAACTAGACAAGTCGCATGAATTACCCCCCTTTGATGCACGCTCAAACATTACAATGGATGATTTTATTGTAACCGAACAAGAGGTCAAAGATCAATTAAAAATACTCGACTCTTCAAAGCCACCAGGACCAGATGCAATTAGCCCATATTCTAAAAAACATATCTCCCGCCATCGTAACTCCATTAACTCTTCTATTTAACCTGTGCCTTACAACTAAACAACTTCCAGACATATGGAAAACTTGACATGTCACAGCCGCCTTTAAAGGGAAGGGCGATCCACAATTACCAAAACATTTTCGCCCCATTTCCATAACGTGCACAATTTGTAAGATTTTTGAAAAAATTATCCTGAAACACCTGTACAACTTTATTAAAAATAATGATCTATTATCTAAAGATCAGTCAGGATTTCAAAAAAACGATTCAACATTATACCAACTTCTTGAGATATACAATATAATCATAAGTAATCTAGATAAAGGGAAAGAGCTTAGTTTTGTATTCTGCGATAATTCCAAAGCGTTTGATAAAGTGTGGCACATGGGAATTATATATAAGCTGCGAAAGTATGGCATTAGTCTTAACTTATGTGATTGGATATACAATTATTTAACAAATCGTAAACAATCTGTTGTCCTTGAAGGTTTTCAATCACCTAATTTGTCAGTTGAATCTGGGGTTCCCCAGGGATCAATACTCGGTCCTTTGATATTTCAGACAACCTAGATAACAATGTACGATTATTTGCTGACGATACGTCCTTATTTGCAATAATAAATGATAAACCGTTAGAAACTGTCAATTCAATCAATAGTGATCTAAAGCTAATATCAGTGTGGGCAAATAAATGGCAAATAAAATTTAACCCAAATAAAACTAAAAACTTAATATTCACACGTAAAAAAACTAATCATCCTAATCTTATGTTTGAAAATAAAATTATTGATAAAGTTACCTCACACTGCCACCTGGGACTAACATTTCATCTAAAGGAACATGGGCAGAACATATATCTAAAATTCACAAAAAAGCTTGCAACAGACTCAACATACTACGCCAACTAAAATTAAAATTAAATAGATCCACGTTATGTACGATATTTACGTAATTTATACGTCCTCTTATAGCGTATGGGGATATTATATGGGATAATTGTATATGGGATATAGGATAATAAAGATTCAGAGTTACTTGAGAATATTCAACTTGAAGCAGGGCGAATCATAAGTGGTCTGCGCCGAAACTCACACAGAAAATATGTTTATGACGAATTGGGGTGGGAACCACTGTTCAAACACCGTCAAAGGCATAAACTTGTCTATTTTTATAAACTTGTCTATTCTAATAAAAATTCAACCCGAAACAAATGATTATAATCTTAGAAACCACAAACTGAAAATACCACAATGTAAAACTTCCTCTTATATAAAAAGTTTTTTTCCCCAATACAATAAAACTATAGAATAGTTTTCCAACACACATGCAGTTATCGCCGTCTCTCAATACTTTTAAATCCAGTCTCCTGAGCCAATATCCTATACATAGAAAACCTAGTTACTTTCATTATGGAAACCGCAAAGAAAATATCATTCACTGCCAACTAAGAAATAAATCTAATAATCTCAATAATCACCTTCCACCACTACCTATCTGAATCAAAAATATGTCCAAAATGCAATTCTGCGGATGAAGATAACCATCACTTTTTCTTCTCTTGCCCATCTTATTCAACTATTAGAAACGAACTATTCAATTCATTAAAGGTATTCACAGAAATTATTAATCTAGATTTAATTTTAAATGGCTCTATCGACCTTTCAAGCACCTCTAATATTTTAATTTTTGAAGCAGTCCATAATTTCATTAAATGTTGCAAAAGGTTTTGATTCCCTTTTACATTTTGTTTTACTTTATTTCGTATGTATCATTTCCACAAACTGTATATACGTTCGGTTTTACCATTTATAGTATTTAATCTTATTTTCATGTAGATGATTATATTATTGTTTATTATTTTCTGTATCCCCGGGAAAAAAATTATATAGGCTTTGCCTGTTGTTCAATCCTTTTCAAATGAATAAAATATTGTTTAAACTAAACTAATACCGAAAGTGATTTTTCATACAATCAAAGGCCATAATTCATTAAGTTACAATTTGATATGAGCAAATATCAAAAAGAATAAAGATCTTTAGGTTATAAACATGCATTTCAGGTTTTATCAAAATCGAATTAAAATTGTGACCTCTACAGGGTCCACAACTTTGTTATACCATATTTTTGACACTATTCGCGTACAAACGGTGGCCATTTTGTCTGGCAATTATTGTCCGAACTCAACCTTCCGTAGGGTGTAAATCGGATAATAATTGTGACCTCCAGAGGGACCATAGGCGATTTTTCGGACAATCGGGGGCCGTAATTCAGGAAGTTACGATCCGAAATGCGCAAATAACGAAAGGGACCAAGATCTTTGGGTTATAACCATGCATTTCAAGTTTCATCAAAATCGAATTAAAATTGTGACCTATACAGGGTCCACAACCATGATATACCATTTTTTAACAGTATTCGCGTACAAACGTCGGCCATTTTGTATGGTAATTTTGGTCACATTTTCCCGAAATTAGAACTCAACCTTCCTTAGGGTGTAACGGTGATATAATCAAATGTTTTTTTAAATCGGATAATAATTGTGACCTCCAGAGGGACCACAAATTAAAAAAGATGATTTTTCGGACAATCAGGGGCCATAATTCAGTAAATTACGTTCCGATAGGCGCAAATATCGAAAGGAACCAAGATCTTTGGGTTATAAACATGCATGTCAAGTTTCATCAAAATCGGTTCAAAATTGTGACCTCTATAGGGTCCACAAGCTAAAAACTTGATTTTTCGTACAATCAAGGGCCATAATCCATTAAGTTTTGATCCGATACATGCCAATATCGAAAGCATCCGAGATCTTATGGGGATAAACCTATATTTCAAGTTTCGTCAAAATCGGGTAAGAATTGTGACCTGTAGAGAGTCAACAAACACATTGTAGACGGACAGACGTCCGGTCGGACAGGGGCGACGACACGATACGTCCACATGAAATTGTGGGCGAATAAAAAGGCGATTTTGCGTATAATCAGGGGCCATAATTCATGAAGTTTTGATACGATACATGCCAATATCGAAAGCAGCCGAGATCTTTTGGGGATAAACCTATATTTCAAGTTTCGTCAAAATCGGGTAAGAATTGTGACCTGTAGAGAGTCCACAAACAATTGTGGATGGACGGACAGGGGCGACGACGTAATACGTCCACATGAAAATGTGGGCGTATAAAAAGCGATTTTTCGGACAATCAGGGGACATAATTCAATAGTTACGATCCGATGGGCGCAAATATCGAAAGGAACCAAGATCTTTGGGTTATAAACACACATGTCAAGTTTCATCAAAATCGGTTCAAAATTGTGACCTCCATTTGACCACAAGCTAAAAACGCGACTTTTCGTACAATCAAGGGCCATAAACGATGAAAATACGGCGGACAAACAGGGGCGACGGCATAATACGTCCACATGGAAATGTGGGCGTATAAAAAAGAACTACTTTCTTTTATTTTAAAGAAACCACTTATTTCGCTTTGAATAAAAAGTAACTTCTTTTTTTTTTGTTAAAAAGAAACTGTTTTTATTTAATTAACCTTGAAGGAAATACGGGTCAATATATCGGACTTCGCAACAGGTAAACTCAAAAAATGATGTATCGCTAGGCTGTTATGTAATCAGATTCAGTAAAAATAGGTTGCCAGGCAACGAAATATACGCCCACACAGCAGCCAGATCGCCCGGGCAGTCAACATATTAAGGAATTATCAGAAAATCATTAGAATTTGTTTGGTTTTTATAATCAAATGTTTTTTTTTAAATCAGATAATAATTGTGACCTCCAGAAGGACCACAAGCTAAAAAGGGTGATTTTTCAAACAATCAGGGGACATAATTCAGGAAGTAATGGCGCGATGGGCGCAAATATCGAAAGGAACCAAGATCTTTGGGTTATAAACATACATGTCAAGTTTCATCAAAATCGATTCAAACTTGTGACCTCTATAGGGTCCACAACCTTGATATAACATATTTTCACACTATTCGTGTACAAACCGCGGCCATTTTGTCCGTCAATTCTAGTCCGATTTTCACGTAATTCAAACTCTCTCTTCATTGCCATGTAACGGTGATATTGTCAAACGTTTTTTTTTTAAATCGGATAATAATTTTGACCTCCAGAGGGACCACAAGCTAAAAAGGGTGATTTTTTGGACAATCAGGGGCCATAATTCAGGAAGTTACGATCCGATGGGCGCAAATATCGAAAGGAACCAAGATCTTTGGGTTATAAACATATATGTCAAGTTTCATCAAAATTGGTTCAAAATTGTGACCTCTATAAGGTCCACAACCTTGATATAACATATTTTCACACTATTCGCGTACAAACGACGGCCATTTTGTCCGTCAATTTTGGTCCGATTTTCACGAAATTCGAAATCAACCTTCATAACCATGGAGCGGTGATAAAACCAAACGGTTTTTTAAATCCGATAACAATTTTGACCTCCAGAGGGACCACAAGCTAAAAAGGGCAATTTTTCGGACAATCAGGAGCCATAATTCAGGAAGTTACGATCCGATGGGCGCAAATATCGAAAGGAACCAAGATCTTTGGGTTATAAACACACATGTCAAGTTTCATCAAAATTGGTTCAAAATTGTGACCTGTATAAGGTCCACAACCTTGATATAACATATTTTCACACTATCGCGTACAAACGGCGGCCATTTTGTCCGTCAATTTTGGTTCGATTTTCACGAAATTCGAACTCAACCTTCATAACCATGGAACGGTGATATAATCAAACGGTTTTTTAAATCGGATAACAATTTTTGACCTCCAGAGGGACCACAAGCTAAAAAGGGCGATTTTTCGGACAATCAGGGGCCATAATTCAGGAAGTTACGACCCGATTGGCGCAAATATCGAAAGGAACCAAGATCTTTGGGTTATAAACATGCATTTCAAGTTTCATCCAGATCGGTTCAAAATTGTGACCTCTACACTGTTCACAAGCTAAAAAACGTGATTTTTCGTACAATCAGGGGCCATAACCCATGAAGTTACAGTCCGATACATGCCAATATCGAAAGGAACCGAGATCTTAGGGTGATAAACCTACATTTTAAGTTTCATCAAAATCGGATAAAAATTGTGACCTGTAGACTGTTCACAAACAATTGTGGACGGACGGACGGACGGACGAACAGGGGCGACGACAATATACGTCCACATGAAAATGTGGGCGTATAAAAACGAAATCTATACCAAAGAATTATATTTATTTATTTGCTCATAAAAGAAAAGATTGGGTGATAAATAAAATCTCCAAATTGTCTTTTTTGATATCAAAAGAGACTCGTAGGTGATTGTCTATATATAACGTGCATGTTGTGCGGGAGTAACCGAGGGAAAGTTTCTGGAGACACATGCAATATTTTGTGGACAAGGCTTTGTCAACTCAGTAAAGAAGTTAATAACACCATGGTCTGACGGGAGGGAGAGATCCACATTGAACCGGCTGAAATAGATCTCGGAGGCCCTTATGATCACAAGGTCCAAGGTGTGACCTTTCTCATGAGTAGGGACATGAATACGCTGTACTAACCCAAATGAATCGAGAATGTTTTTAAACTGTTTGACGTCCGAAATAGTGTCATCTTGAAAGTGAAGATTGAAATCCCCTGTTGTTAGAAGTATTCCACTAGATATTATTGCAGATTCTAGAAAGGAGGCAAACTCCAGAAGGAACGTAGTGTCGATTGGACGTTGTTTTTTGACTGCAGGGGGTCTATAGATGTTAATGAGATGGATCACGTTTGATCTCATGGGAATATTCACGTCAAAGTGTTCAAATGACTGATAGCAAACGCCCCTATTAATCTGAGCCTTGAACCCTTAGCGAACATTAACACCAACGCCTCCGCTTTTCGATTCCGACAAGGATCACTGATGAAATCATATCCCGTGAGCAATGACTTAAATTCTCCTTGAACCGTTTGCTGCTTGGCATTTTCTGACTGAATATAGAGGAGCATATGGCAGGAAGCTTGTTGCATACTGATCCAGACAGATAGATGTGTGTTACTCGAGAGATGATCATTGTAGCGATAAGAAGAAATTAAACTTGGTATTTTTGACCATTTTTTACGTCGAGTGATCTTATATTTTAATATTGAGGGCACTGTTGTTTTGATATTCAGGTATAATTTATTGTCTTTTAGTGGAACAGTGCCTTTAAGTTGTAAGAGTTGAAGATGAGTATATTTGACAAGAGTATCATGCGAATTATGTTCACTGTTAACCAACATAGTGGAGATCACTAATCTCCAAGTCAATGGTTCACTGGTCACTACAATTTTATACTCAGTATTATTTACCTTCCAGAGATATCCAAACAGTTTTTTCCAAAAACACACATAAACTCCCAATTAAATTAAAACTAAAAGTTCCTCACTATGCACCAATCTAAGGCACACGTTTTGGTACTAAAATCACAATATAAAAATAACTTGAACAGACATAAAAATAGAAAAAAACTGCTGAGCACTTGAGGAGCAGTCTACACGTTCAACTCAATCGGATATTAACTTTGGCCTCGAGAGCATCCACAAGATTTTTTGGAAGTGATCAAGGGCCATAACTCTGGCAGAAATTATCGGAAATCGCTGAAAATCAATATGTTTCTTCGTCTCATGACCTGAAACAGTGTGTATAAATTCGAAGTCAATCAGATATTAAGTGATCAAGGGCCATAACTCTGGCAGAAATTATCGGAAATCGCTGAAAATCAATAGGCTTCTTCGTCTCATGACCTGAAACAGTGTGTATAAATTCGAAGTCAATCAGATATTAAGTGATCAAGGGCCATAACTCTGACAGTAATTATCGGAAATCGCAGAAAATCAATAAGATTCTTCTTCTCATGACCGTAATCAGAGTGTATAAATTAAAAGTCAATCAGATATTAACTTTAGCCACGAGAGCGTTCGCAAGATTTTTCAAAGTGATCAAGGGTCATAACTCTGGCAGTAGTTATTGGATATCGCTAAAAATCTATAGGATTCTTCGTCTCATGACCTTAAACACTGTGTATAAATTATTGACTTTAGCCACTAGAGCCTTCACAAGATTTTTCAAGGAATATGCTTCTTCGTCTCATGACCTTAAACACTGTGTATAAATTTAAAGTCAATCAGACATTAACAAAGTCAATCAGATGTTAATAAATTTAACTTTAGCCTCTAGAGCGTTCACAAGAAATTGTAGACGACGGACAGACGGGCGGAAAGACGGGAGCGACGGCAATATACAACCACCTTTCCATATGGGCGTATAAAAATGATATAATAAAATATTTGGCTAAAACTTTCTGAATTGGCTAATAAAATTTTGATTTTGAGTCTTGGACCATCACTGCTTACACAGATGGAAATATTAAACAAAAATTAGGGAATATATGACATGGTTGCTATGTGATTTTGTTTTTGAACATAACAATTAACAATATCTTTAACTTTCTTTTTCTCAAAACTATTCGCGAACAAGCAGCAGCCATTTTTCGGTCCTATTTTCAGGAAATTCAAAATGAACCTTCATTACGGTTTAACCGTGATATAACGAAAATGTGGGTGCATAAAAAACTCAACAGAAATTTATACAGTTAATGATTTCACACGTTACTGACATCTGTTCCAGTTACAGACACAGATAAAAGATAACTGGTGGAATACTAACCAATTAACTGAAATACTCAACTTATGATTATTACTGACAATTTATAGGAGAGAGTGAGAGAGAAATGGGATTTAATGTCCACTCGACACAAACTAGGTCATTTCGGGACTAACACGTTTTATTAATTTATTTCAATAATTCGCTTTCGCGTAGGGGTCTTCAGGAGTGTGAGGAAACCTGAGAACCCAGAGAAATCCCACAAGGCGACCCTACAACTTGTCACGTACAACCAGGGATTCGAAACCATGCCAGTTTAATCAATGACAGGGTTTATGATACATAAATTTATTATAAAGTATCAACGAACAATATACCATAATCACACTGCCTTCTTGGAATTGAGAGTATTTGTGTGACTTACATCCTATCATAAGAGCTGTAGCTGTTGTCATAATGGCTATCGGGACAGTTTCCATATGCAGATATTCACCAGGTTTATTCAGATAATCTACTACATATTTAAATATAAATGGTACTTGAACATTTAAAACCTGAAAAAATAAATGAAAAAAAAACAAGCCACGAGTGACGCTTGTGTCCCCCACCGAAATCCCCAAATAAATAGATGACACATATTCATTAATCGCACATTAATTTTTTTTCAAGAGCATCGAGCAATCAAACTATACTGTAAGTTTCATCACTATCTATTTGGGAAGAATCGAGATTATCTTGTCCCAAAGCATCAACCAATGAAATTGCTTAGCTCTGCTTAGCTTTAACTCGAAATGTTAATCATAGACTCGCACAAGACATTGACCGGATGAACATATACATCAAGGTTAAACATTCTACCTCAATTAAAAGCATAGTGGTTCCAAAGTCTTGACCAGTCAAATTGATTATCGCTCCTAAGCCTAAGCCGAACAAAATTCTCACCATCAAACTTAGTCAAGGTAATGACATAATGAATCTATATTTCGAGTTTCGTCATTATAACCAAATTTATTGTGCCCCAAAGCATCAATCAATCAGATTGCTTATCTCTGCTTACTGTACGCAGACAATACTCATTTTCGAACTCCATCAAGGCAGGCATGGACCCAATGAACACCTACATCAAGTTTGAACATTCTACCTCAATTAGAAAGAGAGTTATTGTGATTTCAAAGTCTCAACCAATCAAATTACTTATCGATCTGCTTATCCTGAGCAGAAAAATGCTCATTGTCGAACTTAGTCAAGGTACTGCCTTAACCTAATAAACACCTACACCAAGTTTGAACATTCTAGCTCAATAAAATGGAGAGTTATTGTGTTCAAAAGTCTCGGCCAATCACATTGCTCATAGCTCTGCTTACCCAGAGCAGAAAATGGTCATTATCTAACTTAGTCAAGGTACTGATGTAATTAAACTATACACAAATTTTCATCACTCTTACTTAATTAAAACTAAAGTTATCGTGTCCCAAATCATCAACCAATCAAACTGCTTATTTCTGCTTACCCTAAGCAGAAAATGCTCATTCTTGGACCGATTTTATTTACCCTCTATGTGTCACCATTAGGTGATATTGTTAGAAAATATGGTCTCAGCTTTCATTTGTATGCCGATGATATTGAATTATATATTTCATTTAAACCTAATTGTCCATCCTCTTTCAATTTATCAAAACTGCAACTTAAGAACTGTATTAGTGAAATTAGAAAATGGATGTCAAAGAACTTTCTAAAATTAAATGATAATGAAACCGAATATTTGTTATTAGACTCAGGGCATCACTTAAGGAAATTTGCACATGATAACCCCCCTGTTGTAATAGGTAATTGTGATATATTTTCATCAGATTCTGCTCATAATATTGGCGCAATCTTTGATAGTTTTATGCGTATGGGAGCTCAAGTAAGTAATATTTGTAAATTGTGCTATTTTAATATTAGAAATATAGGTAAAATACGTAAATTTGTAACTGAAGAGGCCACTAAGTCACTCGTTAATACTCTTGTCACTTCTCGATTAGATAACTAACTTTTAGTTGGTTTACCGTTAAAGCTTCTAGATAAATTACAAAAAGTACAGAATACTGCTGCTAAACCTGTTACTTTAACTAAAAAATGTGACCACATAACTCCTGTTTTACACAATTTACACTGGTTACATGTTAAATATCGAATTGATTTTAAGAATTTGTTACTTACTTTTAAATGCTTAAATAATCTAGCTCCGGTTTACCACATAGATCTTTTAGAACTTTATACACCCGACCGAACATTACGTACATCAGATAAACTACTTTTAAATAGCCAAAAACTATTCAACTAGTCTCTTATGGTCAGCGCTCTTTTAGTTATCAAGCACCTGTTTTATGGAATAATCTACCATTTAGTCTAAGATGTTGTACATGTCTATATTCTCTTAAAAACAACTTAAAACACATTTATTTAAGTAGGCTTTTAACTGACTCTGTATGCAATTGTTAACATGTCCATAATCCTGTTGTTTATTTATGATTACACTGTCACTTCGTAAAGTGCCCCTGAACATGTTATATGAAAGGGTGCACTATAAATATGCTGTAATAATAATAATAACTAGACCTGCAGACCTGCAGTACTGAATCAGCTTTCAGGAATCAGACAGGAAGTGCGTCATACAATAGCCGATCCATCGAGCTACCAAACGATACTGTATTTGTTATGATTCAGTGACACCCTCTATCGGATTTGTAAAAGTAATATTTGCTTGCCAATACGCAGGTCAAAATTGTAAAATCTGGCAAAATTACTTCACTTCCGGTGCCAAAAGAAATCATTATCGGTAACAAATAAGTTGAGAATTCGCAATTGAGAATCGTTTTATACATATCACGCAATAAATAATAAACTTAGAACCCATAGACTGAAATTAAAAAGGTAAAAAACTTAAAAAGTGATCCTTAGAAAATTGGTTATTTCTCGACAAGGGAATATGCTAGAAGCAATTTTTTGATATCAGTATGATTATATTGATCCAATCTAAATGGCCATTAGAATCAAACGTTATAACGTTAAACGAATAATAACTATAACTCTCTTCAAAAAAATATTTGTTTTGAAGTCTAAAAATAAGTTTTTTGCAAATATGACATTACTTCCGGTGATAATGGAAATGTTAAATCAGATAATTGCAATCATAAATTGCATAAGGCATCACATGGTGAAAATTGTATGAAAATTGAATGATAATTGACACTTATATAGACCAAAAAGCTTGAAAACCAAAAAAAGAAAATCGTCTATTTCTCGGCAACCGTGCAAGTTAGAAACATTTTTGTGGTATCTGTATGATCGTATGGGTTCATGCTATTCGTTGATGGGATTCAAATATCATAATTTTAAAAATATTATAAAAAAGACTCATTTGAATAAAATATTTTTTTTGGCGGTTAAAAATACAGTTTTTGCCAAAATGACGTCATTTCCGGTAACAGTGAAACTGTAAAATTGGCTTAACCTAGTCCAAATTGTCATTAGGCATCGAATGAAGAAAAAATATTGAAAATCGGATAATAATTTACTCTTTCATAGGCAAAATATCGTGAAAAGTGATGCATGCAAAATTGCATATTTCTCGGAAATTGCTCATATTACGAACTATTTTTGGCATACATTCTCCTCGTCTGGATTATTACTACGAGTTTATGAAAGTTACGAATAAATAATTCAAAATATGAAGATGTTGAACGGGTTGTAAATAACTGATTGTTACACCTTTTTTTACATTTATTCGAAATTGCTCGAAAGTGAAATTGAAATTAAAAAATCGGAGCTAACGATTTGTGCCCCTTTACAGCGCGCATACTTTTTGCTATATCAGATTTCGAAAAAAATAATATTTGCTTTCAAAGAGTGATACCGAACTGTCAAAATTGTAGTTTTTGTTATTATTACGCCACTTCCGTTGCGTGCAGAAACAAATCGAACAATAAATAATTAATCTAGGTACGAAAAACTAAATTAGCCAATGGCGACTAAAGAAAATTACTGAGACAAAATTCTTTCTCACTTCTGCTCAAGTAGGGTGATACTTTAACTCTGTGTAAACTACCATCAAAAAATATTCATAAATAAAAAAGTTTTCTATAAAAATGTAAACAAAATTCAAAATATCGGAGACTTTTTCGACTACTTCCAGTTTTGCGATCATTGTTGGAATAGCTTTAACATGTTGATTAGATACTTAACTTCCTGTACCAGAAATATCAGAAACATTCATTGAGTAATTTTCTAAAAAAAGATAAATAAAAGAGTATTTTCAATAATTTAATGATTTTTCAACTTTTTTTTGGACCACCTATCATATTTCAACGCTTTTATTATTAAATGCATACGCTAGGCCACCGATAGTAAAAAATGTTTAAGAAAAATCGTAGGCGTCGTTTTCGAGAAAAAGGCGTCTCAGTAGGCTCCAAAACGGAAAATACTTAGTTTTCGGCGTACCATAATTTATTTCCTAAGAATCAAATTCGTGTTATTTAGATGTTATAAGATCGTCTATTAATGGAACTATCCAACGACACTTTAATTGTTTTGGTCCGCTAATATGTGACGGAGAATTCGAACTTTTGGCAAGAGCTCCAATTTTTTTTTCATCTTTTTTACATTTTTCTTCGTTTTTTGAACTACTTCCGGTATACGAATCATTGTCGAGTAGTTCTCACATCCAGTTTTGGAGTTTGCATGGGAACAGGGCTCTCTAATGATATACGATACTATACGATCAAATAAAATACTTCTGAGAAATCCTATGTTCAAAAGTGTTAAAAATGTCAAAATATTGAAAATTAATTTTCAATAACTGCATACATATTATACATCATTAGAATCGTAATTAGGTCAGCTTTTTAAATATATATCTTTTTTTTGAAAATCTCTTAAAATAAAAAAAATAGTAGAGCATTTTCCAAAATTTCACGATTTTTTTTACTTTTTTCAATTTTCAGTCCCTTTTTTGTCTTATTCCAATTATATGAAGGTCTTAATGGATGCTAAAGACTACCGGAAGGACCATCGATAGATAAAGTTTAAGAAAAATCGCTGGAGCAGTTTTCGAGATAAAGGCGTCCAAAAACGCTCCAAATCAAAAAATGCTTGATTTTCAGCGTGTCACATTTTACTTCTGGATCATCGTATCTGTATGAATTGGTTATCATGCGATACTCCAATTCCGACGTAAACCAACGATACCTTAATCCATTTGATCGGTTGATATGGGACGACGAAATCACGTTTTTCCCAAAGCCCCCATTTTTTGAGTTTTTTTCAAAAAATCAGACATTATTTCGACTACTTCCGGTTTACGGATCGTTGCTGAAATTGCTTTATCCGGATGTCTGACAATATGGCTTTATGTTCCAGATGTTTCAGAAATATCGTTTTATCCTTTCCGAAAAAATATAAGGGGCATAAAATGGGCAGAAAATTCGAAAAAAATTCGAAAAATAAAGGGCGATAACTCTGAATGAATCTTATATTACTGGAATCGCTTGGACCTCAGAAATCCAAAAATGTAGGTCAAATTTGCAAATTTTGAAAAATAACAAAAATTGTCTCATAAACAACGTCTTTTCAATTTTCGAACGATAGAAGTCATAGACGAATGTTCGAAATTGAAAAATGTGAGATAGCCATTATCTCGCAAAAGATTGAGGGTTTCCGAAAATGTCATTTGATTAAAAATGGGTAAAGAATTGACGACATTATGGCCGATTTTCAATATCATGACAACCTACAAAGTTCGGCCACTTCCGGTATGCGCAGACGTTTGAAAAATAGTTCATGCACTAGCCACCACATGTTCTCCCGATAGAAAAGTTTGTTCCAGATCGATATCTGTTTTCGATCATGGAGAAATAGGCTCCCGCGGTAAAAAATAATAATAATAATAACTAGACCTGCATAGCAGTGCTGAATCGGCTTTCAGGGTCCTTTATATCATTGCCATGCTTTTAAATTTACCTTTATACTCTAAACGACCGATAGGACTCGGGGTAACAGAAGTTTAAGAAGTGAAATAGAAGTAGTTTTCGAGATAAAAGTGGAAAAGAGGAAAATACTACATTTTCGGCATCTCATAATCTATTGCCTAACCATCGAATTTGTATCATTCTGATATCATATAAAAGTCCAAAAAGGAAAATACTAGATCTTTAGCGTCCCGTAATATTTGTCATTGAACACGCCATCTTGAGTCGGATCGCGCAAAATCTAATTTTGGAGTAGAGGCAAATTAGTAAAAATATTGATGAGATGTTCTCAAAAATGAGTCTATAAATATACTATCTATCGACACAAAAGATCAAAATAGCAATAAAAGATTTTAGAACACCTTTATTTGAACGTTTTGTAAGAATACCGTATTTTTAAATCTGTCCTATTTCTTAAAATTCTCGGCAAAATTAGTTATGTTTCTTCACTCGCTATGGAACGACCTCTGCAGACCTGCAGTGCTAAATCGGCTTTCATGAATCAGACAGGAAGTGCGTCATACAATAGCCGATCCATCGAGCTACCAAACGATACTGTAGTTGTTATGATTCAGTGACACCCTTTATCAGATTTGTAAAAGTAATATATGCTTGCAAATACACCGGTCAAAATTGTAAAATCTGGCAAAATTATTTCACTTCCGGTGCCAAAAGAAATCATTATCGGTAACAAATAAGTTGAGATTTTGCAATTGAGAATTGTTTTATACATATCAGGCAATAAATAATAAACTTGGAACCCATAAACTGAAATTAAAAGGTAAAAAAACTTAAAAAGTGATCCTTAGAAAATTGGTTATTTCTCGACAAGGGAACATGCTAGAAGCAATTTTTTGATATCAGTATGATTATATTGATCCAATCTAAATGGCCATTAGAATCAAACGTTAAACAAATAACAAATATAACTCACTTCAAAAAAATATTTGTTTTGAAGTCTCAAAATACGGTTTGTGCAAAAAAGACATTACTTCCGGTGATAATAAAAATCTTAAATTAGTTTAATGCAATCATAAATAGCATAAGGCATCAAATGGTGAAAATTGTATGAAAATTGAATAATAATTGACACTTTTAATGCAATCATAAATGGCATAAGGCATCAAATGGTGAAAATTGTATGAAAATTGAATAATAATTGACACTTTTATAGACCAAAAAGCGTGAAAAGTGACTTGTAGAAAATCGTCTATTTCTCGGCAACTGTACAAGTTAGAAACTTTTTTGTGGTATCTGTATGATCGTATGGGTTCATGCTATTCGGTGATGGGATTCAAATATCATAATTTTAAAAATGTTCTAAAAAAGACACATTTGAATAAAATATTTGTTTTTTAGGTTAAAAATACAGTTTTTGCCAAAATGACGTCATTTCCGGTCACAGTGAAACTGTAAAATTGGTTTAAACTAGTCCAAATTGGCATTAAGCATCGAATGAAAAAAAAATATTGAAAATCGGATAATAATTTACTCTTTTATAGGCAAAATAACGTGAAAAGTGATGCATGCAAAATTGCATATTTTTCGGCAATTGCTCATATTACGAACTATTTTTGGCATACATTCTCCTCGTCTGGATTATTACTACGAGTTTATGAAAGTTACGAATAAATAGTTCAAAATATGAAGACGTTGAATGGGTTGTAAATAAATGATTGTTACACTTTTTTTTACATTTATTCGAAATTGCCCGAAAATGAAATTGAAATTAAAAAATCTGAGCTAACGATTTGTGCCCCTTTACAGCGCGCATTCTTTTTGCTATATCAGATTTCGAAAAAAAATAATATTTTCTTTCAAAAAGTGGTACTGAACTGTCAAAATTGTAGTTTTTGTTAATATTACGCCACTTCCGTTGCGTGCAGAAAAAATTCACGGTAACAAAAAAATTACAATTGAGACCACGGAGCATATGCACTTTGTTTTATACACATCGAACAATAAATAATTAATCTAGGTACGAAAAACTAAATTAGCCAATGGCGACTAAAGAAAATTAATGAGACAAAATTCTTTCTCACTTCTGCTCAAGTAGGGTGATACTTTAACTCTGTGTAAACTACCATCAAAAAATATTCATAAATAAAAAAGGTTTCTGTAAAAATGTAAAAAAAAATCAAAATATCGGAGATTTTTTCGACTACTTTCGGTTTTACGATCATTGTCGGAATAGCTTTAACAAGTTGATTAGATACTTAACTTCCTGTACCAGAAATGTCAGAAACATTCATTGAGTAATTTTCGAAAAAAAGATAAATAAAAGAGCATTTTCAATAATTTAATGATTTTTCAACTTTTTTCAAAGATTGAGGTCATTTTCGAACCACCTATAAAACAGCAACGCTTTTATTATTAAATGCACACGCTAGGCCACCGATATGACTCTGAGTAAAAAATATTTAAGAAAAATCGTAGGCGTCGTTTTCGAGAAAAAGGCGTCTCAGAATGCTCCAAAACGGAAAATACTTAGTTTTCGGCGTATCATAATTTATTTCCTAAGAATCAAATTCGTGTTATTTAGATGTTATACGATCGTCTATTAATGGAACTATCCAACGACACTTTAATTGTTTTGGTCCGCTAATATGTGACGGAGAATTCGAACTTTTGGCAAGAGCTCCAATTTTTTTTTCATCTTTTTTACATTTTTCGTCGTTTTTTGAACTACTTCCGGTATACGAATCATTGTCGAGTAGTTTTCGCATCCAGTTTTGGAGTTTGCATGGGAACAGGGCTCTCTAATGATATACGACACTATACGATCAAATAAAATACTTCTGAGAAATCCTATGTTCAAAAGTGTTAAAAATGTCAAAATGTCAAAATATTGAAAATTAAATTTCAATAACTGCATACATATTATACATCATTAGAATCGTAATTAGGTCAGCTTTTTAAATATATATATTTTTTTTGAAAATCTCTTAAAGTAAAAAAATAGTAGAGCATTTTCCCAAAATTCACGATTTTTCGACTTTTTTCGATTTTCAGTCCCTTTTTTGTCTTATTCCAATTATATAAAAGTCTTAATGGATGGATCCATGCTAAAGACTAGCGAAAGGACCGTCGATAGATAAAGTTTAAGAAAAATCGCTGGAGCAGTTTTCGAGATACAGGCGTCCAAAAACGCTCCAAATCAGAAAATACTTGATTTTCAGCGTGCCATATTTTGCTGCCTGATCATTGTATCCGTATGAATTGGGTATCGTTCAGTGGTCCAATCACCGCTAGACCAAATGATACCTTAATTCGTTAATCCGTTGATATCGGACGGAGAAATCGTGTTTTTACCCAAGACACCAATTTTTCACGTTTTTTTCAAAATATCGCATATTATTTCGACTACTTCCGGTTTACGGATTGTTGTTGAAATTACTTTAAACGGTGGTTTGACAATATTGCTTCATGTATCAGGAATTTGAGAAACGTTGATCCGGCCGTAAAACGAAATTTAAGCTCACAAAATGTGAAGAAATTTCGAAAAAAAATCGAAAAATAAAGGGCGATAACTCGGAATGAAACTTATATTACTGGAACCAGATTGCCTTCAGGTATCCAAAAATGTAGGTCAAATTTGAAAATTTTGAAAAATAACAAAAATTGTCTCTCAAATAAAACTTTTCATTTTTCGATCGCAAGAAGTCAGCGATGAAGTTTCGAAATATCGAAATTTTCAACTGCTATCGTCCGAGAAAAGACTCAAGGTTTCCGAAAATGTCATTTGTATGAAAATAGGTACAGAATTGACGAATCTACGGCCGTTTTTTAATTTTTTGACAAAGCACGAAATTCGACCACTTCCGGTCTGCGCAGAAGTTTCAAATACAGTGGAAGGGATAGCCACTATATGGTTTCCTGATAGAAAATTAGGTCCCAGATATGTATCTGTCACAGACACTGAGAAATAGGCTCCCCCGAAAAATAAAATAATAATAATAAATAATAACTAGATCTGCTACTGTCGCATGCAGATATGAAAGCTTTCATATTCATCGTCACGTGTCATCGATTATATCAAGTATCTCAAATAAAAGGATAAGAATAACAAACTATCAAAATTGGTCAAAAACTCGCGAAGTTACAAGTCTAAATATAGTATGAAACATTGAGTAATCTGAAAACTAAAGGGAAATAACTGATACTTGTGTTGCTGTAATCGGGATGACCGATTTCAAAACTTTCAGAAAAATGAAATGAAAATGGTAAGAAAACATCGAAAAATTAAATGAGATAACTTTGAACAAAACTAATACTTTTTGAATCAGGTTGAACTCAACTGTTTGAATATGTACGTTAAATATGTAGATTTGGAAAATTATAAAGACATAATATCAAAATCGGTCAAAAACTCACAAAGTTACAAATTTAAATGTAGTGAGAAACATTGCACCGGGGCAAAAAAATAATCTTTAAACTAAAGGGAAATAACTGAAACTTGTATAGCTGTAATCGGGCTTCCAAGATATGTTATATAATTATGGTTTCCAATATGTTTGGTTATAAGTAGGAAATCGTGACGACTTCTTAAGCATGTTTTAAACAAAGGGTCATAGACTGCAATATACAAGAATGGCACTCTGCAATAAAAAAAAAACTGGCCAGAGATTTCTATGCAGAAATTAAAAGATAGGCTGGCACTGCCAGGCAGGATACGCCCACATTTTCGAGAGATGGATAGAGAACAAACAATACGGAAAGTGATTTTTCCTACATCATTAAGTCCTGTATTTCATACTGTATTGGGAGCAGCCATTTTGTTGGTCAGTTCCAGTCTGATATTCATGAAATTCGAAGTCGACAATGATTATGGTGTGACGGTACACAACCTAGAAATGTGACTTTTCGTCAAAATCGGATAAGAATTGTGACCTGTACAGAGTCAACAACCATGATATACCATATCTTTACACTATTCGCGTACAAACGGCGACCATTTCTTCCGGCAATTTTGGTACCATTTTCACGAAATTCGAATAATTCAGGAAGTTACGATCCGATATGCGCAAATACCGAAAGGAACCAAGATCTTTGGGTTATAACCATGCATTTCAAGTTTCATCAAAATCGAATTAAAATTGTGACCTTTACAGGGTCCACAACCTTGATATACCATTTTTTAACAGTATTCACGTACAAACGGTGGCCATTTTGTATGGCAATTTTGGTCTGATTTTTCCGAAATAATTCGAACTCAACCTTCCTTACGGTGTAACGGTAATATAATCAAACGTTTTTTTTAAATCGGATAATAATTGTGACCTCCAAGCTAAAAAAAAAGGCGATTTTGCGTATAATCAGGGGCCATAATTCAGGAAGTTACGATCCGATATGCGCAAATATCGAAAAGAAGCAAGATCTTTGGGTTATAACCTTGAATTTCAAGTTTCAACACAATCGAATCAAAATTGTGACCTCCACAGGGTCCACAACCTTGATATACCATTTTTTAACAGTATTCGCGTACAAACGGCGGCCATTTTGTATGGCAATTTCGTCCGATTTTCCCGAAATTCGAACTCAACCTTCCTTAGGGTGTAACGGTGATATAATCAAACGTTTTTTTAAATCGAATAATAATTGTGACCTCCAAGCTAAAAAAAAGGCGATTTTGCGTATAATCAGGGGCCATAATTCAGGAAGTTACGATCCGATATGCGCAAATATCGAAAGGAAGCAAGATCTTTGGGTTATAACCATGAATTTCAAGTTTCATCAAAATCGAATCAAAATTGTGACCTCCACAGGGTCCATAACCTTGATATACCATTTTTTAACAGTATTCGCGTACTAACGGCGGCCATTTTGTATGGCAATTTTCGTCCGATTTTCCCGAAATTCGAACTCAACCTTCCTTAGGGTGTAACGGTGATATAATCAAACGGTTTTTTAAATCGAATAATAATTGTGACCTCCAGAGGGACCACAAGCTAAAAAGGGTGTTTTTTCGGACAATCAGGGGCCATAATTCAGGAAATTACATTCCGATAGCCGCAAATATCGAAAGGAACCAAGATCTTTGGGTTACAAACATGCATGTCAAGTTTCGTCAAAATCGGTTCAAAATTGTGACCTCTATAGGGTCCACAAGCTAAAAACGTGATTTTTCGTACAATCAGGGGCCATAATCCATGAAGTTTTGATCCGATACATGCCAATATCGAAAGGAACCGAGATCTTTTGGGGATAAACCTATATTTCAAGTTTCGTCAAAATCGGATAAGAATTGTGACCTGTAGAGAGTCCACAATCAAATTGTGGACGGACGGACGTCCGGACGGACAGGGGCGACGACATAATACGTCCACATGAAAATGTGGGCGTATAATAATTGCTAGAACCAGAAAAATATTTATCCACTATAATAAATAAGCAACATAGAGAAAATGAAATGAAATTGAATGGGGTTTAACGTCCTACTGTTCTGCTCCTACAATGGGCTAATGAAGACGGGCATACGCCATAAAGTGTGCAATGAGGGAAATTTTACCCGGGCAGCGGCGTTACGGCCTACGAGGTTGGTAAGGCGACCATACTCCTTGTCACGTACAACCAAGAAATCGAAACAAGGCCAGTTGACTCAATGACAGACGTTATGATACAGAGCGCATGTGCTAACCATTCAGCCACGCAACCTCCCTAAAATCGGCAAATTGCTGACCTACAGCGAGAAACATTTCAACCGGGCCAAATTTTCTATTTTAACAGTTTAATTTGCACGGTACCTTTAGTTATCAACCGAATATTACAAAACTTTTAAAAATAAGCTCCCCCTGACCAGCTTAATCGTTCGCAATAAACGTTTGCCCCTTAAAATCGACAAATTGCTGAATTTAAAGTGAGAAACATTACAACCGGGCCAAATTTTCTGTTTTATCACTTTAACAGTACCTTTGATTACCAACCGATTATTACAAAACTTTAAAAAGAGAAAGAGAGAAATGCGGCCTAACGTCCATTCGACACAAACTAGGTCATTTCGGGACTAACATATGTTTTTTAATTTTATTTAAAAACTCCCCTTGCACGTACTGGTCTTTAGCCGTTGGGAGGAAACCGAAGAACACGGAGAAAACCCACGAGGTTGGACATCATACACCATGTCACGTGCAACCTGGAGATCCAAACGACGCCCGTTGACTCAATGACAAAGGTTACGATACAGCGAGCACATGCTAACCATTCAGCCATCCAGCCTCTCTGAATTCGGAAAATTGCTGACTTATAGCAAGAAACATTTCAACCGGGCGAAATTTTCTGTTTTAACAGTTTAATGTGCACGGTACTTTAATTACCAACCGATTATTACAAAACTTTTGAAAATAAGCTCCAACTGACCAGCTTAATCGTATGCAATAAACGTTTTGCCTGAATTGAAAGTTCTGCACAGAGAAAGTTCATCTCGATTTCCCGGCGTGGTTCCCTTGTCAGTAAGGCAGAACGGAGGGCCTGACAAGCACAGCTGTCTAGTCCTTCGGATGGGACGAAAAACCAAGGTCCCGTGTACACATTGGAGTGCATGTAAAATATCCCTAAGCAGTTGGAATTCGATACTGTTGAATAAGCTCTATACGATGACTAAATGCGTAGATTGTAGTCACCCACACTTCATGTTTCGCTCAACAATGAAAGGATGCCGTTTTCAATGTTCGATCCTTTTGTTCTTCTACTCCTGATATGTTGGACTGTTGATCGATGGTTTCATATAAAAGACTACCAATAAGACTCTTTGTAGAAGAAGTTCCCAAAAAATAGTATGTTGACTTTACGAGAAAGACCTCTAAACATGCTCCAAATTGTAAAAATACGACTTTTTGGATTTTCAATCTCTTTTTTTCGGCTATCCCTGATATTTAAAAAAAATGATACAATCATTTCACACAACAGGCTACCCGTTAGACTCTCTATTGACAAAAGTTTCACCGCCCTCCCTTCATTATAACCGAAGTTATCGTGCCCTAAAGAATCAACAAATCAGCATGCTTATCTCTGCTCACCCTAAGCAGAAAATGGTCAACTTTGAACTCAATCATAACATTGACCTAGTGAACGTCTACACCAAGTTTGAACATTCTAGCTTAATTAGAAGGAGAGTTATTGTGTTCCGAAGTCCGGGCCTTTCAAATTGCTTCTATTTTTCATTTTCAATTCAAAATTGTGACCATCACATGACCGAAATCAAAATTCTGATCCGATAGATTTTTAGGCATTCCTTCAAGGATTCCGAAAATATAACTCCCGAGTCTGTAAGTAAAATAGCAAAAAAGCCTTTTTGATTTTTCACGTTTAAAGATGGTGGCACTTCCGGTTCGATCGACAAACTCCATATTTTGTGTACGAATCATTAATTCCTTGTCTAGTATCGAAAAAAAAAATTAGGTCATTCTGACCTATATTTCGACGATTTTTTTGAAAACTTTGATCCTTAATTTCACCAAGGGGAGATAATTTAGAAAATTTCTAATTATATTTTTGAAGTCACATCGGTAAGATCTACTTGTATACTAAATTTCATGAAAATCGTACAACTATTAAAGAAGTTGTCAAATTGGTCTAAACTTCCGGTTCGAAATCACAGCGACGAATTTTCGAAATTCGAAAATGTGAAACTGCAGATGAAAATGATTTTTTTCAAGGTATTCAAAGAAAAAAGAATTAGTAAAATCGGTCAAAAAATAACAAAGTTACGACTATGCATTGTCAATTTTTTCGTTCGTAAAATTCGGTGATTTCGGATTCGTAAAACGTTTTGAAAATATATTTAAACAACGTTCGCACCCCATTTTTGGGGGGGTAGGTCAAAGTTTTAGAAAGATCCCATGGTTAGATTCTGAGAAATCCGATTTGCAGAAAATACACAAAAAAAAAATAACTAGATCTGCTACTGTCCCATGCAGATATGAAAGCTTTCATATTCATCGTCACGTGTCATTGATTATATCAAGTATCCTAAATAAAAGGATAAGAAGAAAAAATTATCAAAATTGGTCAAAAACTCTCGAAGTTACAAGTCTAAATATAGTATGAAACATTGCACCCAGGCATAACAATAATCTGAAAACTAAAGGGAAATAACTGAAACTTGTATTACTGTAATGAGACGGATGAGAAAATGAAATGAAAATGGCGGGAAAAACAAATTAAAAATGGCAGGTTGGACAGGCGACCTTACTCCTTGTCACGTACAACCGGGCATTTGAAAACACGCTAGTTAACCCAATGACAGGTGCGCGTGCTAACCATTCAGCCACCCAACCCCCCTTTGAAATCAGACACGTGCAATATGTCATATATGAAGAATAAGAAGTCGCTCACAAGAAAATGGTAAATTAATGAGTTTAGGTCAAAAGGTTGAGCTACTGTTTTAGAGTATTTAATAGTTTTAAAGAGACACGTTAAGGGTTGTTCATAGTTAAATGAAAGTTTAATTTTAAATACGACCAATAAAATTAGGATTTAATAATGCCAGACTAATATTTCCAATATGTTTGGTTATAAGTAGGAAATCGTGACGTCTTCTTAAGCATGTTTTAAACAAAGGATCATAGACTGAATTATACAAGAATGGCACTCTGCAATTAAAAAAAATGGCCAAAGCAAGATTTCTATGCAGAAATTAAATAATTGCTAGAACCAGAAAAATATTTATCCACTATAATAAATAAGCAACATAGAGAAAATGAAATGAAATTGAATGGGGTTTAACGTCCTACTGTTCTGCTCCTGAAATGGGCTAATGGAGACGGTCATATCCCATAAAGTGTGCAATGAGGGAAATTTTACCTGGGCAGCGGCGTTACGGCCTACGAAGTTGGACAGGCGAACATACTCCTTGTCACGTACAACCAAGAAATCGAAACAACGCCAGTTGACTCAAAGACAGACGTTATTCAGCCACGCAACCTCCCTAAAATCGGCAAATTGCTGACCTGCAGCGAGAAACAGTTCAACCGGGCCAAATTTTCTATTTTAACAGTTTAATTTGCACGGTACCTTTAGTTATCAACCGAATATTACAAAACTTTTAAAAATAAGCTCCCCTTGACCAGCTTAATCGTTCGCAATAAACGTTTGCCCCTTAAAATCGGCAAATTGCTGACTTTAAAGTGAGAAACATTACAACCGGGCGAAATCTTCTGTTTTATCACTTTTACAGTACCTTTGATTACCAAACGTTTATTACAAAACTTTAAAAATAAAAGAGAAAGAGAGAAATGCGGCCTAATGTCCATTAGACACAAACTAGGTCATTTCGTGACTAACATATGTTTTTTAATTTTATTTAATAACTCCCCTTGCGCTTACTGGTCTTTAGCCGTTGGGAGGAAACCGAAGGACACGGAGAAAACCCACGAGGTTGGACATCATACTCCATGGCACGTGCAACCTGGAGATCGAAACGACGCCCGTTGACTCAATGACAGACGTTACGATACAGCGCGCACATGCTAACCATTCAGCCATTCAGCCTCCCTGAATTCGGAAAATTGCTGACTTATAGCAAGAAACATTTCAACCGGGCGAAATTTTCTTTTTTAACAGTTTAATGTGCACGGTACTTTAATTACCAACCGATTATTACTAAACTTTTGAAAATATGCTCCAACTGACCAGCTTAATCGTATGCAATAAACGTTTGGCCTGAATTGAAAGTTCTGCACGGAAAAAGTTCATCTTGATTTCCCGGCGTGGTTCCCCGTTGTCATTGAGGCAGAACGGAGGACCTGACAAGCACAGCTGTCTAGTCGTTCGGATGGGACGAAAAAGAAAATATCCTTAAGCAGTTGGAATTCGATACTGTTGAATAAGCTGTATACGATGACTAAATGTGTAGATTGTAGTCACCCACACTCCATGTTTCGCTTAACAATGAAAGGATGCCGTTTTCAATGTTCGATCTTTTTGTTCTTCTACTCCTGATATGTTGCATTGTTGATCGATGGTTTTATATAAAAGACTACCAATAAGACTCTTTGTAGAAGAAGTTCCCAAAAAATATTAAGTTGACTTTACGAGAAAGACCTCTAAACATGCTCCAAATTGTAAAAATACGACTTTTTGGATTTTCAATCTCTTTTTTTCGCCTATCCCTGATATTTAAAATAAATGATACAATGATTTCACACAACAGGCTAGCTATTGGACTCTCTATTGACAAAAGTTTCACAGCCCTCCCTTCATTATAACCGAAGTTATCGTGCACTAAAGAATCAACAAATCAGCATGCCTATCTCTGCTTACCCTAGACAGAAAATGCTCATCTTTGAACTCAATCATGACATTGACCTAGTGAACGTCTACACCAAGTTTGAACATTCTAGCTCAATTAGAAGGAGAGTTATTGTGTTTCAAAGTCTCGGCCCTTCAAATTGCTACTACTTTTCATATTCAATTCAAAATGGTGACCATCACGTGACCGAAATCAAAATTCTGCTCCCTACGATTTTTGGACCATCCTTCAAGGATTCAGAAAATATAACTCCCGTGTCTGTAAGTAAAATAGCAAAAAAGCCTTAGGGATTTTTCATGTTTCAAGATGGTGGCACTTCCGGTTCGATCGACAAACTCCATATTTTGTGTAGGAATCAGTAATTACTTGTCGAGTATCGAAAATTTTTTTTAGGTCATTCTGACCTATATTTCGACGATTTTTTTGAAAACTTTGATCCTTAATTTCACCAAGGGGAGATAATTTAGAAAATTTCTAATTATATTTTTGAAGTCACATCGGTAAGATTTACTTGTATACTAAATTTCATGAAAATCGTACAACTATTAAAGAAGTTGTCAAATTGGTCTAAACTTCCGGTTCGAAATCACAGCGACGAATTTTCGAAATTCGAAAATGTGAAACTGCAGATGAAAACGATTTTTTTCAAGGTATTCAAAGAAAAAAGAATTAGTAAAATCGGTCAAAAAATAACAAAGTTACGACTATGCATTGTCAGTTTTTACGTTCGTAAAATTCGGTGATTTCGGATTCGTAAAACGTTTTGAAAATATATTTAAACAACGTTCGCACCCCATTTTTGGGGGGGTAGGTCAAAGTTTCAGAAAGATCCCATGGTTAGATTCTGAGAAATCCGATTTGCAGAAAATACACAAAAAAAATAATAACTAGATCTGCTACTGTCCCATGCAGATATGAAAGCTTTCATATTCATCGTCACGTGTCATTGATTGTATCAAGTAACCTAAATAAAAGGATACGAAGAAAAAATTATTAAAATTGGTCAAAAACTCGCGAAGTTACAAGTCTAAATATAGTATGAAACATTGCACCCAGGCATAACAATAATCTGAAAACTAAAGGGAAATAACTGAAACTTGTATTACTGTAATGAGACGGATGAGAAAATGAAATGAAAATGGCGGGAAAAAAAAATTAAAAATGGCAGGTTGGACAGGCGACCTTACTCCTTGTCACGTACAACCGGGCATTCGAAAACACGCTAGTTTACTCAATGACAGGCGCGCGTGCTTACCATTCAGCCACTCAACCCCCCTTTGAAATCAGACACGTGCAATATGTCATATAGGAAGAATAAGAAGTCGCTCACAACAAAATGGTAAATTAATGAGTTTAGGTCAAAAGGTTGAGCTACTTTTTTAGAGTACTTAATAGTTTTAAAAAGACACGTTAAGGGTTGTTCATAGTTAAATGAAAGTTTAATTTTAAATAAGACCAATAAAATTAGGATTTAATAATGCCAGACTAATATTTCCAATATGTTTGGTTATAAGTAGGAAATCGTGACGACTTCTTAAGCATGTTTTAAACAAAGGATCATGTTTGTTTAAACAAGAATGGCACTCTGCAATAAAAAAAACTGGCCAAAGCAAGATTTCTATGCAGAAATTAAATAATTGCTAGAACCAGAAAAATATTTATCCACTATAATAAATAAGCAACATAGAGAAAATGAAATGAAATTGAATGGGGTTTAACGTCCGACTGTTCTGCTCCTAAAATGGGCTAATGAAGACGGGCATATGCCATAATGTGTGCAATGAGGGAAATTTTACCCGGGCAGCGGCGGTTACGGCCTACGAGGTTGGACAGGCAACCATACTCCTTGTCACGTACAACCAAAAAATCGAAACAACGGCAGTTGACTCAATGACAGACGTTATGATACAGAGCGCACGTGCTAACCATTCAGCCACGCAACCTCCCTAAAATCGGCAAATTGCTGACCTACAGCGAGAAACATTTCAACCGGGCCAAATTTTCTATTGTAACAGTTTAATTTGCACGGTACCTTTAGTTATCAACCGAATATTACAAAACTTTTAAAAATAAGCTCCCCCCTGACCAGCTTAAGCGTTCGCAATAAACGTTTGCCACTTAAAATCGGGAAATTGCTGACTTTAAAGTGAGAAACATTACAACCGGGCGAAATTTTCTGTTTTATGACTTTTACAGTACCTTTGATTACCAACCGATTATTTTCTGTTTTATCACTTTTACAGTACCTTTGATTACCAACCGATTATTACAAAACTTTAAAAATAAAAGAGAAAGAGAGAAATGCGGCCTAATGTCCATTCGACACAAACTAGGTCATTTCGGGACTAACATATGTTTTTTAATTTTATTTAAAAACTCCCCCTGCGCTTACAGGTCTTTAGCCGTTGGGAGGAAACCGAAGAACACGGAGAAAACCCACAAGGTTGGACATCATACTTCATGTCACGTGCAACCTGGAGATCGAAACGACGCCCGTTGACTCAATGACAGACGTTACGATACAGTGCGCACATGCTAACCATTCAGCCATTCAGCCTCCCTGAATTCAGAAAATTGCTGACTTATAGCAAGAAACATTTCAACCGGGCGAAATTTTCTGTTTTAACAGTTTAATGTGCACGGTACTTTAATTACCAACCGATTATTACAAAACTTTTGAAAATAAGCTCCAACTGACCAGCTTAATCGTATGCAATAAACGTTTTCGCCTGAATTGAAAGTTCTGCACGGAGAAAGTTCATCTCGATTTCCCGGCGTGGTTCCCCTTGTCAGTGAGGCAGAACGGAGGGCCTGACAAGCACAGCTGTCTAGTCATTCGGATGGGACGAAAAACCAAGGTCCCGTGTACACATTGGAGTGCACGTAAAATATCCCTAAGCAGTTGGAATTCGATACTGTTGAATAAGCTCTATACGATGACTAAATGTGTAGATTGTAGTCACCCACACTGCATGTTTCGCTTAACAATGAAAGGGTGCCGTTTTCAATGTTCGATCCTTTTGTTCTTCTACTCCTGATATGTTGGACTGTTGATCGATGGTTTCATATAAAAGACTACCAATAAGACTCTTTGTACAAGAAGTTCCCAAAAAATATTATGTTGACTTTACGAGAAAGACCTCTAAACATGCTCCAAATTGTAAAAATACGACTTTTTGGGTTTTCAATCTCTTTTTTTCGGCTATCCCTGATATTTAGAAAAAATAATACAATGATTTCACACAACAGGCTAGCTATTAGACTCTCTATTGACAAAAGTTTCACCGCCCTCCCTTCATTATAACCGAAGTTATCGTGCCCTAAAGAATCAACAAATTAGCTTGTTTATCTCTGCTTACCCTAAGCAGAAAATGCTCATCTTTGAACTCAATCATAACATTGACCTAGTGAACGTCTACACCAAGTTTGAACATTCTAGCTTAATTAGAAGGAGAGTAATTGTGTTCCAAAGTCCCGACCCTTCAAATTGCTTCTATTTTTCATTTTCAATTCAAAATGGTGACCATCACGTGACCGAAATCAAAATTCTATTCGCGACATTTTTTAGGCCTTCCTACAAGGATTCAGAAAATATAACTCCCGAGTCTGTAAGTAAAATAGCAAAAAAGCCTTATTGATTTTTCACTTTTAAATATGGCGGCACTTCCGGTTCGATCGACAAACTCCATATTTTGTGTACAAATCAGTAATTACTTATCTAGTATCCAAAAAAAAAATCAGGTCATTCTGACCTATATTTCGATGATTTTTTTGAAAATTTTGATCCTCAATTTCGTCAAGGGGAGATAATTTAGAAAATTTCTAATTATATTTTTGAAGTCACATCGGTAGGATCTACTTAGATACAAAATTTCATGAAAATCGTACAACTATTAAAGAAGTTGTCAAATTGGTCTAATCTTCCGGTTCGAAATCACAGCGACGAATTTTCGAAATTCGAAAATGTGAAACTGCAGATGAAAATGGTTTTTTTAAAGGTATTCAAAGAGAAAAGAATTAGTAAAATCGGTCAAAAAATAACAAAGTTACGACTATGCATTGTCATTTTTTTCGTTCGTAAAATTCGGTGATTTCGGATTCGTAAAACGTTTCGAAAATATATTTAATCAAGGTTCGCACCCCATTTTTGGGGGGGTAGGTCAAAATTTCAGAAAGATCCTATGGATAGATTCTGAGAAATCCGATTTGCAGAAAACACACAAAAAAAAAAATAATAATAACTAGATCTGCTACTGTCCCATGCAGATATGAAAGCTTTCATATTCATCGTCACGTGTCATTGATTGTATCAAGTATCCTAAATAAAAGGATAAGAAGAAAAAATTATTAAAATTGGTCAAAAACTCGCGAAGTTACAAGTCTAAATATAGTATGAAACATTGCACCCAGGCATAACAATAATCTGAAAACTAAAGGGAAATAACTGAAACTTGTATTACTGTAATGAGACGGATGAGAAAATGAAATGAAAATGGCGGGAAAAAAAATAAAAATGGCAGGCTGGACAGGCGACCTTACTCCTTGTCACGTACAACCGGGCATTCGAAAACACGCTAGTTAACTCAATGACAGGCGCGCGTGCTAACCATTCAGCCACCCAACCCCCCTTTGAAATCAGACACGCGCAATATGTCATATAGGAAGAATAAGAAGTCGCTCACAACAAAATGGTAAATTAATGAGTTTAGGTCAAAAGGTTGAGCTACTGTTTTAGAGTACTTAATAGTTTTAAAGAGACACGTTAAGGGTTGGTCATAGTTAAATGAAAGTTTAATTTTAAATAAGACCAATAAAATTAGGATTTCATAATGCCAGACTAATATTTCCAATATGTTTGGTTATAAGTAGGAAATCGTGACGACTTCTTAAGCATGTTTTAAACAAAGGATCATGTTTGTTTAAACAAGAATGGCACTCTGCAATAAAAAAACTGGCTAAAGCAAGATTTCTATGCAGAAATTAAATAATTGCTAGAACCAGAAAAATATTTATCCACTATAATAAATAAGCAACATAGAGAAAATGAAATGAAATTGAATGGGGTTTAACGTCCGACTGTTCTGCTCCTAAAATGGGCTAATGAAGACGGGCATATGCCATAAAGTGTGCAATGAGGGAAATTGTACCCGGGCAGCGGCGGTTACGGCCTACGAGGTTGGACAGGCGACCATACTCCTTGTCACGTACAACCAAGAAATCGAAACAACGCCAGTTGACTCAATGACAGACGTTATGATACAGAGCGCACGTGCTAACCATTCAGCCACGCAACCTCCCTAAAATCGGCAAATTGCTGACCTACAGCGAGAAACATTTCAACCGGGCCAAATTTTCTATTGTAACAGTTTAATTTGCACGGTACCTTTAGTTATCAACCGAATATTACAAAACTTTTAAAAATAAGCCCCCCCTGACCAGCTTAAGCATTCGCAATAAACGTTTGCCCCTTAAAATCGGCAAATTGCTGACTTTAAAGTGAGAAACATTACAACCGGGCGAAATTTTCTGTTTTATCACTTTTACAGTACCTTTGATTACCAATCGATTATTACAAAACTTTAAAAATAAAAGAGAAAGAGATAAATGCGGCCTAATGTCCATTCGACACAAACTAGGTCATTTCGGGACTAACATATGTTTTTAATTTTATTTAAAAACTCCCCTTGCGCTTACAGGTCTTTAGCCGTTGGGAGGAAACCGAAGGACACGGAGAAAACCCACGAGGTTGGACATCATACTTCATGTCACGTGCAACCTGGAGATCGAAACGACGCCCGTTGACTCAATGACATACGTTACGATACAGTGTGCACATGCTAACCATTCAGCCATTCAGCCTCCCTGAATTCAGAAAATTGCTGACTTATAGCAAGAAACATTTCAACCGGGCGAAATTTTCTGTTTTAACAGTTTAATGTGCACGGTACTTTAATTACCAACCGATTATTACAAAACTTTTGAAAATAAGCTCCAACTGACCAGCTTAATCGTATGCAATAAACGTTTTCGCCTGAATTGAAAGTTCTGCACGGAGAAAGTTCATCTCGATTTCCCGGCGTGGTTCCCCTTGTCAGTGAGGCAGAACGGAGGGCCTGACAAGCACAGCTGTCTAGTCATTCGGATGGGAAGAAAACCCAAGGTCTCGTGTACACATTGGAGTGCACGTAAAATATCCCTAAGCAGCTGGAATTCGATACTGTTGAATAAGCTCTATACGATGACTAAATGTGTAGATTGTAGTCACCCACACTGCATGTTTCGCTTAACAATGAAAGGGTGCCGTTTTCAATGTTCGATCCTTTTGTTCTTCTACTCCTGATATGCTGGACTGTTGATCGTTGGTTTCATATAAAAGACTACCAATAAGACTCTTTGTAGAAGAAGTTCCCAAAAAATATTATGTTGACTTTACGAGAAAGACCTCTAAACATGCTCTAAATTGTAAAAATACGACTTTTTGGATTTTCAATCTCTTTTTTTCGGCTATCCCTGATATTTAGAAAAAATAATACAATGATTTCACACAACAGGCTAGCTATTAGACTCTGTATTGACAAAAGTTTCACCGCCCTCGCTTCATTATAACCGAAGTTATCGTGCCCTAAAGAATCAACAAATCAGCATGCTTATCTCTGCTTACCCTAAGCAGAAAATGCTCATCTTTAAACTCAATCATAACATTGACCTAGTGAACGTCTACACCAAGTTTGAATATTCTAGCTTAATTAGAAGGAGAATAATTGTGTTCCAAAGTCCCGACCCTTCAAATTGCTTCTATTTTTCATTTTCAATTCAAAATGGTGACCATCACGTGACCGAAATCAAAATTCTATTCGCGACATTTTTTAGGCCTTCCATCAAGGATTCAGAAAATATTACTCCCGAGTCTGTAAGTAAAATAGCAAAAAAGCCTTATTGATTTTTCACTTTGAAATATGGCGGCACTTCCGGTTCGATCGACAAACTCCATATTTTGCGTACAAATCAGTAATTACTTATCTAGTATCAAAAAAAAAAATCAGGTCATTCTGACCTATATTTCGACGATTTTTTAGAAAATTTTGATCCTTAATTTCGTCAAGGGGAGATAATTTAGAAAATTTCTAATTATATTTTTGAAGTCACATCGGTAAGATCTACTTAGATACTAAATTTCATGAAAATCGTACAACTATTAAAGAAGTTGTCAAATTGGTCTAAACTTCCGGTTCGAAATCACAGCAATGAATTTTCGAAATTCGAAAATCTGAAACTGCAGATTTATAGTAATTGTCTCAAGGTGCTCAAAGAAAAAAGATTTAGTAAAATAGGTCAAATAGTCACAAAGTTACAGCATTGTAGGTCAAATGCATTCGTTCGTAAAATTCGGTGATTTCGGATACGTAAAACGTTTTGAAAATATATTTAATCAACAGCCACCACCCATTTTTGGGGGGATAGGTAAAAGTTTCAGAACGATCCTATGGTTAGATTCTGAGAAATCCGATTTGTGGATAAAACACAAAAAAAAAAATAACAATAATAATCTTAACAGAAACAATAAGCTTTCATATGTAATATGAAAGCTTAACTAGATCTGCTACTGTCCCATGCAGATATGAAAGCTTTCATATTCATCGTCACGTGTCATTGATTGTATCAAGTATCCTAAATAAAAGGATAAGAAGAAAAAATTATCAAAATTGGTCAAAAACTCGCGAAGTTACAAGTCTAAATGTAGTATGAAACATTGCACACAGGCATAACAATAATCTGAAAACTAAAGGGAAATAACTGAAACTTGTATTACTGTAATGAGACGGATGAGAAAATGAAATGAAAATGGCGGGAAAAAAAATTAAAAATGGCAGGTTGGACAGGCGACCTTACTCCTTGTCATGTACAACCGGGCATTCGAAAACACGCTAGTTAACTCAATGACAGGCGCGCGTGCTAACCATTCCGGCACCCAGCCCCCCTTTGAAATCAGACACGTGCAATATGTCATATAGGAAGAATAAGAAGTCGCTCACAACAAAATGGTAAATTAATGAGTTTAGGTCAAAAGGTTGAGTGAGCTACTGTTTTAGTGTATTTAATAGTTTTAAAGAGACACGTTAAGGGTTGTTCATAGTTAAATGAAAGTTTAATTTTAAATAAGACCAATAAAATTAGGATTTAATAATGCCAGACTAATATTTCCAATATGTTTGGTTATAAGTAGGAAATCGTGACGACTTCTTAAGCATGTTTTAAACAAAGGATCATGTTTGTTTAAACAAGAATGGCACTCTGCAATAAAAAAAACTGGCCAAAGCAAGATTTCTATGCAGAAATTAAATAATTGCTAGAACAAGAAAAATATTTATCCACTATAATAAATAAGCAACATAGAGAAAATGAAATGAAATTGAATGGGGTTTAACGTCCGACTGTTCTGCTCCTAAAATGGGCTAATGAAGACGGGCATATGCCATAAAGTGTGCAATGAGGGAAATTTTACCCGGGCAGCGGCGTTACGGCCTACGAGGTTGGACAGGCGACCATACTCCTTGTCACGTACAACCAAGAAATCGAAACAACGCCAGTTGACTCAATGACAGACGTTATGATACAGAGCGCACGTGCTAACCATTCAGCCACGCAACCTCCCTAAAATCGGCAAATTGCTGACCTACAGCGAGAAACATTTCAACCGGGCCAAATTTTCTATTGTAACAGTTTAATTTGCACGGTACCTTTAGTTATCAACCGAATATTACAAAACTTTTAAAAATAAACTCCCCCTGACCAGTTTAAGCGTTCGCAATAAACGTTTGCCCGTTAAAATCGGCAAATTGCTGACTTTAAAGTGAGAAACATTACAACCGGGCGAAATTTTCTGTTTTATCACTTTTACAGTACCTTTGATTACCAACCAATTATTACAAAACTTTAAAAATAAAAGAGAAAGAGAGAAATGCGGCCAAACGTCCATTCGACACAAACTAGGTCATTTCGGGACTAACATATGTTTTTAAATTTTATTTAAAACCCCCCTTGCGCGTACTGGTCTTTAGCCGTTGTGAGGAAACCGAAGAACACGGAGAAAACCCACGAGGTTGGACATCATACACCACGTCACGTGCAACCTGGAGATCGAAACGACGCCCGTTGACTCAATGACAGACGTTACGATACAGTACGCACATGCTAACCATTCAGCCATTCAGCCTCCCTGAATTCAGAAAATTGCTGACTTATAGCAAGAAACATTTCAACCGGGCGAAATTTTCTGTTTTAACAGTTTAATGTGCACGGTACTTTAATTACCAACCGATTATTACAAAACTTTTGAAAATAAGATCCAACTGACCAGCTTAATCGTATGCAATAAACGTTTTCGCCTGAATTGAAAGTTCTGCACGGAGAAAGTTCATCTCGATTTCCCGGCCTGGTTCCCCTTGTCAGTGAGGCAGAACGGAGGGCCTAACAAGCACAGCTGTCTAGTCATTCGGATGGGACGAAAAACCAAGGTCCCGTGTACACATTGGAGTGCACGTAAAATATCCCTAAGCAGTTGGAATTCGATACTGTTGAATAAGCTCTATACGATGACTAAATGTGTAGATTGTAGTCACCCACACTGCATGTTTCGCTTAACAATGAAAGGGTGCCGTTTTCAATGTTCGATCCTTTTGTTCTTCTACTCCTGATATGTTGGACTGTTGATCGATGGTTTCATATAAAAGACTACCAATAAGACTCTTTGTAGAAGAAGTTCCCAAAAAATATTATGTTGACTTTACGAGAAAGACCCCTAACCATGCTCCAAATTGTAAAAATACGAATTTTTGGATTTTCAATCTCTTTTTTTTTGGCTATCCCTGATATTTAAAAAAAATGATACAATGATTTCACACAACAGGCTAGCTATTAGACTCTCTATTGACAAGAGTTTCACCGCCCTCCCTTCATTATAACCAAAGTTATCGTGCCCTAAAGAATCAACAAATTAGCATGCTTATCTCTGCTTACCCTAAGCAGAAAATGCTCATCTTTAAACTCAATCATGACATTGACCTAGTGAACGTCTACACAAAGTTTGAACATTCTAGCTTAATTAGAAGGAGAGTAATTGTGTTCCAAAGTCCCGACCCTTCAAATTGCTTCTATTTTTCATTTTCAATTCAAAATGGTGACCATCACGTGACCGAAATCAAAATTCTATTCGCGACATTTTTTAGGCCTTCCATCAAGGATTCAGAAAATATAACTCCTGAGTCTGTAAGTAAAATAGCAAAAAAGCCTTATTGATTTTTCACTTTTAAATATGGCGGCACTTCCGGTTCGATCGACAAACTCCATATTTTGTGTACAAATCAGTAATTACTTATCTAGTATCCAAAAAAAAAATCAGGTCATTCTGACCTATATTTCGATGATTTTTTTGAAAATTTTGATCCTTAATTTCGTCAAAGGGAGATAATTTAGAAAATTTTTAATTATATTTTTGAAGTCACATCGGTAAGATCTACTTAGATACTAAATTTCATGAAAATCGTACAACTTTTAAAGAAGTTGTCAAATTGGTCTAAACTTCCGGTTCGAAATCACAGCGACGAATTTTCGAAATTCGAAAATGTGAAACTGCAGATGAAAATGATTTTTTTAAAGGTATTCAAAGAAAAAAGAATTAGTAAAATCGGTCAAAAAATAACAAAGTTACGACTATGCATTGTCATTTTTTTCGTTCGAAAAATTCGGTGATTTCGGATTCGTAAAACGTTTCGAAAATATATTTAATCAAGGTTCGCACCCCATTTTTTGGGGGGGGGGGTAGGTCAAAATTTCAGAAAGATCCTATGGATAGATTCTGAGAAATCCGATTTGCAGAAAACACACACACAAAAAAAAATAATAACTAGATCTGCTACTGTCCCATGCAGATATGAAAGCTTTCATATTCACAGTCACTTCCTGTCACATGTCATGGGTCGTATGAATAATCCGAACAAGGAAAAAAAATCATTAAAATCGGTCACATTCTAGTGAAGTTAATGTGATTTTTCACTCGTAAAGAATTTTGTCAGCACGAAAAACATCAAAGGCAAAAATCGAATTTTTGAAATATTCAAATACCGTATCCCGACTATCCTGAAATGTATTAATTTCAGACATAGGAGACGCATTGAACATACTATGCTCTATACTATGCTCTACAAGTCCGTAAATGTCGACTTTTCACTATGTTTCATATTCACTTCAAAATGGTGACTACCAGTTGACCTAAATCAAAATTCTACTTCGAACTTCATCAAGACATTGACTTAGTGAATGCCTATACCAAGTTTGAACATTGTACCACAATTAGAAAAAAGAGTTATTGTGTTCCAGAGTCATCAAGGTATTGGCCTAATAAACACCCACACCAAGTCTAGCTGAATTAGAAAGAGAGTTATTGTGTCCCAAACTAGAACATTTCGGGACTAACATATAGTTCGATTTTATTTCAATATTTCGCTTGCGCGTAGAGGTCTTTAGCAGTGGAAGGAAACCGGAGGAAATGAAGAAAACCCACCAAGATGGACAGGCGACCTTACTCCTTGTCAGGTACGACCGCAGATTCGAAAACACGCTAGCTGACTCAATGACAGGCTTTATGATACAGCGCGCGCGTGCTAACCATTCAGCCACCAAACTCCCCTTTGAAATCGGACACGTGCAATATGTCATATAAGAAGAATAACAAGTCGCTCACATACAAAATGGTAAATTAATGAGCTTAGGTCAAAAGGTTGAGCTACTGTTTTAGAGTATTTAATTGTTTTAAAGAGACACGTTAAGGGATGTTCATAGTTAAATGAAAGTTTAACTTTAAATAAGACGAACGTCTACCAATAAAATGAGGATTTAATAATATTAAAATAAAGTTTCAAATTAAGAATAATTAATTATTGGTCTAATGCAATGAAATGCTTTGATTTGACAGATGAAATGTACGATGGGTGTCCACACTATGTGGCGAAGGCGTTGACCTGCTAGCCAGGAGGTCGGGTGTTCGATCCCTGCATTGGCCGAGAAAGTTCATCTCGATTTTTTGGCGTGTCCTCCCACCGGCGTGTACACATTGGAGTGCACGTAAAAGATTCCTTAGCAGTTGGAATTCGATAATGTTGAATAAGCTCTATACGATGACTAAATGTGCAAATTGTAGCCACCCACACTGCATGTTTTGCTTAACAATGAAAGGCTGCCGTTTTCAATTTTCGATCCCTTTCTTCTTCTACTCCTGATATTTTGGACTGTTGATCGATGGTTTCATATAAAAGACTACCGATAAGACTCTTTGTACAAGAAGTTCCCAAAAAATATTATGTTGACTTTAAGAGAAAAGGACCTTTAAAAATGCTCTAAATCGTAAAAATACGACTTTTTGGATTTTCGATCTCTTTTTTCTGCTATCCCTGATATTTAAAAAAAAATGATACAATGATTTCACACAACAGGCTAGCTATTAGACTCTCGATTGACAAGAGTTTCGCCACCCCCCCTTCATTTTAACCGAAGTTATTGTGCCCTAAAGAATCAACAAATCAGCATGCGTATCTCTGCTTACCCCAGGCAGAAAATGCTCATCTTTACACTCAATCATGTCATTGACCTAGTGAACGTCTACCCCAAGTTTAAACATTCTAGCTTAATTAGAAGGAGAGTTATTGTGTTCCAAAAACTCGGCCCTTCAAATTGCTTCAATTTTTCATTTTCAATTCAAAATGGTGACTCCCAGTTGACCTAAATGAAAATTCTACTCCCGACGTTTTTTAGGCCATCCTCCAAGGATTCAGAAAATATAATTCCCGTGTCTGTAAGTAAAATAGCAAAATGGCGTTTGAGGTTTTTACATTTCAAGATGGTGGCACTTCCGGGTTGAGCTACAAACTCCATTTTTTGTGTACGAATCAGTGGTCTCGCAGCTAGTAACCAAAAAAAATCAAGATAATTTGACCTATATTTCGTCGATTTTTTTGAAAAATTCGATCCTCAATTTCTCCAAGGGGAGATAATTTAGAAAATTTCTAAAGTCATTTTTCAAGTCGCATCATTAAAGTTTACTTACATATTAAATTTCATGAAAATCGTACAACTACTAAAGAAGTTGTCGAGTTGGTCTAAACTTCCGGTTCGAAATCACAGCGACGAATTTTCGAAATTCGAAAATCCGAAATTGCAGATTTGAAGTAAATGTCTCAAGGTACTCATAGAAAAAAGAATTAATTAAATAGGTCAAATAGTCACAAAGTTACAGCATTGTAGGTCAAATGCATTCGTTCGTAAAATTCGGTGATTTCGGATTCGTAAAACGTTTTGAAAATATATTTAATCAAGGTTCGCACCCCATTTATAGGGGGGGTAGGTCAAAGTTTCAGAAGGATCCTATGGTTAGAATCTGAGAAATCCGATTTGCAGAAAATACACACAAAAAATAATAATAATAATAATAATAACTTTAACAGAAACAATAAGCTTTCATATGTAATATGAAAGCTTAATAACTAGATCTGCTACTGTCCCATGCAGATATGAAAGCTTTCCTATTCATCGTCACGTGTCATTGATTGTATCAAGTATCCTAAATAAAAGGATAAGAAGAAAAAATTATCAAAATTGGTCAAAAACTCGCGAAGTTACAAGTCTAAATGTAGTATGAAATATTGCACCCAGGCATAACAATAATCTGAAAACTAAAGGGAAA
This sequence comes from Patella caerulea, assembly GCA_036850965.1. Classification (NCBI taxonomy): domain Eukaryota; kingdom Metazoa; phylum Mollusca; class Gastropoda; family Patellidae; genus Patella; species Patella caerulea. The sequence continues at coordinate 14,259,271 of JAZGQO010000015.1, read as the reverse complement.
TAACTGAAACTTGTATTACTGTAATGAGACGGATGAGAAAATGAAATGAAAATGGCGGGAAAAAAAATTAAAAATGGCAGGTTGGACAGGCGACCTTACTCCTTGTCACGTACAACCGGGCATTCGAAAACACGCTAGTTAACTCAATGACAGGCGCGCGTGCTAACCATTCAGCCACCCAACCCCCCTTTGAAATCAGACACGTGCAATATGTCATATAGGAAGAATAAGAAGTCGCTCACAAGAAAATGGTAAATTAATGAGTTTAGGTCAAAAGGTTGAGTGAGCTACTGTTTTAGTGTATTTAATAGTTTAAAAATTAAAAATGGCAGGTTGGACAGGCGACCTTACTCCTTGTCACGTACAACCGGGCATTCGAAAACACGCTGGCTTACTCAATGACAGGCGCGCCTGTTAACCATTCAGCCACCCAACCCCCTTTGAAATCAGACATGTGCAATATGTCATATAGGAAGAATAAGAAGTCGCTCACAACAAAATGGTAAATTAATGAGTTTAGGTCAAAAGGTTGAGCTACTGTTTTAGAGTACTTAATAGTTTTAAAGGGACACGTTAAGGGTTGTTCATAGTTAAATGAAAGTTTAATTTTAAATAAGACCAATAAAATTAGGATTTAATAATGCCAGACTAATATTTCCAATATGTTTGGTTATAAGTACGAAATCGTGACGACTTCTTAAGCATGTTTTAAACAAAGGATCATAGACTGAATTATACAAGAATGGCACTCTGCAATAAAAAAAACTGGCCAAAGCAAGATTTCTATGCAGAAATTAAATAATTGCTAGAACCAGAAAAATATTTATCCACTATAATAAATAAGCAACATAGAGAAAATGAAATGAAATTGAATGGGGTTTAACGTCCTACTGTTCTGCTCCTAAAATGGGCTAATGAAGACGGGCATATGCCATAAAGTGTGCAATGAGGGAAATTTTACCCGGGCAGCGGCGTTACGGCCTACGAGGTTGGACAGGCGACCATACTCCTTGTCACGTACAACCAAGAAATCGAAACAACGGCAGTTGACTCAATGACAGACGTTATGATACAGAGCGCACGTGCTAACCATTCAGCCACGCAACCTCACTAAAATCGGCAAATTGCTGACCTACAGCGAAAAACATTTCAACCGGGCCAAATTTTCTATTTTAACAGTTTAATTTGCACGGTACCTTTATTTATCAACCGAATATTACAAAACTTTTAAAAATAAGCTCCCCCTGACCAACTTAATCGTTCGCAATAAACGTTTGACCCTTCAAATCGGCAAATTGCTGATTTTAAAGTAAGAAACATTACAACCGGGCCAAATTTTCTGTTTTATCACTTTTACAGTACCTTTGATTACCAACCGATTATTACAAAACTTTAAAAAGAGAAAGAGAGAAATGCGGCCTAACGTCCATTCGACACAAACTAGGTCATTTCGGGGCTAACATATGTTTTTTAATTTTATTTAAAAACTCCCATTGCGCGTACTGGTCTTTAGCCGTTGGGAGGAAACCGAAGAACACGGAGAAAAACCACGAGGTTGGACAACATACACCATGTCACGTGCATCCTGGAGATCGAAACGACGCCCGTTGACTCAATGACAGACGTTACGATACAGCGCGCACATGCTAACCATTCAGCCTATTAATCTTAATAGAAACAATAAGTTTTCATATGTAATACATATGAAAGCTTAACTAGATCTGCTACTGTCCCATGCAGATATGAAAGCTTTCATATTCATCGTCACGTGTCATCGATTATATCAAGTATCTCAAATAAAAGGATAAAAATAACAAACTATTAAAATTGGTCTAAAACTCGCGAAGTTACAAGTCTAAATATAGTATGAAACATTGAGTAATCTGAAAACTAAAGGGAAATAACTGATACTTGTGTTGCTGTAATCGGGATGACTTCACACTTCAAAACTTTCAGAAAAATGAAAATGGTAAGAAAACATAGAAAACGAAAAATTAAATGAGATAACTTTGAACAAAACTAAAACAGGTTGAACTCAACTGTTTGAATATGTACGTTAAATATGTAGATTTGGAAAATTATAAAGACATAATATCAAAATCGGTCAAAAACTCACATAGTTACAAATTTAAATGTAGTGAGAAACATTGCACCCAGGCAAAAAAATAATCTTTAAACTAAAGGGAAATAACTGAAACTTGCATAGCTGTAATCGGGCTTCCAAGATATGTTATATAATTATGGTTTCCAATATGTTCGGTTATAAGTAGGAAATCGTGACGACTTCTTAAGGATGTTTTAAACAAAGGGTCATAGACTGCAATATACAAGAATGGCACTCTGCAATAAAAAAACTGGCCAAAGCAAGATTTCTATGCAGAAATTAAATAATTGCTAGAACCAGAAAAATATTTATCCACTATAATAAATAAGCAACATAGAGAAAATGAAATGAAATTGAATGGGGTTTAACGTCCTATTGTTCTGCTCCTACAAATGGCTAATGAAGACGGGCATACGCCATAAAGTGTGCAATGAGGGAAATTTTACCCGAGCAGCGGCGTTACGGCCTACGAGATTGGACAGGCGACCATACTCCTTGTCACGTACAACCAAGAAATCGAAACAACGCCAGTTGACTCAATGACAGACGTTATGATACAGAGCGCACGTGCTAACCATTCAGCCACGCAACCTCCCTAAAATCGGCAAATTGCTGACCTACAGCGAGAAACATTTCAACCGGGCCAAATTTTCTATTTTAACAGTTTAATTTGCACGGTACCTTTAGTTATCAACCGAATATTACAAAACTTTTAAAAATACCCCCCCCCCCCTGACCAGCTTAATCGTTCGCAATAAACGTTTGCCCCTTAAAATCGGCAAATTGCTGACTTTAAAGTGAGAAACATTACAACCAGGCGAAATTTTCTGTTTTATCACTTTTACAGTACCTTTGATTACCAACCGATTATAACAAAACTTTAAAAATAAAAGAGAAAGAGAGAAATGCGGCCTAACGTCCATTCGACACAAACTAGGTCATTTCCGGACTAACATATGTTTTTTAATTTTATGTAAAAACTCCCCTTGCGCGTACTAGTCTTTAGCCGTTGGGAGGAAACCGAAGAACACGGAGAAAACCCACGAGGTTGGACATCATACACCATGTCACGTGCAACCTGGAGATCGAAACGACGCCCGTTGACAAACGTTACGATACAGCGCACACATACTAACCATTCAGTCATTCAGCCTCCCTGAATTCGGAAAATTGCTGACTTATAGCAAGAAACATTTCAACCGGGCGAAATTTTCTGTTTTAACAGTTTAATGTGCACTGTACTTTAATTACCAACCGATTATTACAAAACTTTTGAAAATAAGCTCCAACTGACCAGCTTAATCGTATGCAATAAACGTTTTGCCTGAATTGAAAGTTCTGCACGGAAAAAGTTCATCTCGATTTCACGGCGTGGTTCCCCTTGTCAGTGAGGCAGAACGGAGGGCCTGACAAGCACAGCTGTCTAGTCTTTCGGATGGGACGAAAAACCAAGGTCCCGTGTACACATTGGAGTGCACGTAAAATATCCCTAAGCAGTTGGAATTCGATACTGTTGAATAAGCTCTATACGATGACTAAATGCGTAGATTGTAGTCACCCACACTGCATGTTTCGCTTAACAATGAAAAGGTGCCGTTTTCAATGTTCGATCATTTTGTTCTTCTACTCCTGATATGTTGGACTGTTGATCGATGGTTTCACATAAAAGACTACCAATAAGACTCTTTGTAGAAGAAGTTCCCAAAAAATAGTATGTTGACTTTACGAGAAAGGCCTCTAAACATGCTCCAAATTGTAAAAATACGACTTTTTGGATTTTCAATCTCTTTTTTTCGGCTATCTCTGATATTTAAAAAAAATGATACAATGATTTCACACATTAGGCTAGCTATTAGACTCTCTATTGACAAGAGTTTCACCGCCCTCCCTTCATTATAACAGAAGTTATCGTGCCCTAAAGAATCAACAAATCAGCATGCTTATCTCTGCTTACCCTAGGCAGAAAATGCTCATCTTTGAACTCAATCATGACATTGACCTAGTGAACGTCTACACCAAGTTTAAACATTCTAGTTTAATTAGAAGGAGAGTTATTGTGTTCCAAATTCCCGGCCCTTCAAATTGCTTCTATTTTTCATATTCAATTCAAAATGGTGACCATCACGTGACCGAAATAAAAATTCTGATCGGATAGATTTTTAGGCATTCCTTCAAGGATTCCGAAAATATGACTCCCGAGTCTGTAAGTAAAATAGCAAAAAAGCCTTAGGGATTTTTCACGTTACAAGATGGTGGCACTTCCGGTTCGATCTACAAACTTCATATTTTGTGTACAAATCAGTAATTACTTGTCTAGTACCAAAAAAAAAAACATTAGGTCATTCTGACCTATATTTCGATGATTTTTTTGAAAATTTTGATCCTTAATTTCATCAAGGGGAGATAATTTAAAAAATTTCTAATCATATTTTTGAAGTCGCATCAGCAAGATCTACTTACATGCTAAGTTTCATGAAAATCGTACAACTATTAAAGAAGTTGTCAAATTGGTCTAAACTTCCGGTTCGAAATCACAGCGACGAATTTTCGAAATTCGAAAATCTGAAACTGCAGATTTAAAGTAATTGTCTCAAGGTACTCAAAGAAAAAAGATTTAGTAAAATAGATCAAATAGTCACAAAGTTACAGCATTGTAGGTCAAATGCATTTGTTCGTAAAATTCGGTGATTTCGGATACGTAGAACGTTTTGAAAGTATATTTAATCAACAGCCACCAACCATTTTTGGGGGGATAGGTAAAAGTTTCAGAACGATCCTATGGTTAGATTCTGAGGAATCCGATTTGTGGATAAAACACAAAAAAAAATAATAATAATATTAATCTTAATAGAAACAACTAGACCTGCATGCAGGAATGACGGGTTTCACTGGTGCCATGTTACCCTTAAACATGTCACTTCCGGTGCCAAGTTACCCTTGAACATATGTCACTTCCGGTACCAGCGAAACCACTAAACAGGTTTCCAAATTAACATTGCACACAAATAAAATGGACGCAGAATCAACAAAATCCAACAATATCAATTCATTTTATACATTTGTTACTTGTAAATGATCTTGACAAAATTAGATTACTTCCTGTGTTAATGAAAATGTTCAATTAGTCTTATGAAATCAGAAATGGCATACGATATCATATAGTGAAAATTTTATGTAAAATTTTAAGACCAAAAAACTTGAAAAGTGACTTGTAGAAAATCTGCTATTTCTCTGCAACCGTACAAGTTACAAACCATTTTGTGGTATCTGTGTGATCGTATGGGTTCATTCTATTTGTTGATTAGCATCAAATACCATAATTTGAAAAAGATTTCAAAACAGACTCATTTGAATAAAATATCTGTTTTGAAGGCTAAAAATACAGTTTTTGCCAAAATGACGTTACTTCCGGTGATAATGAAAATCTTAAATTACTTGAATGAAATCCCAAATGGCAGTAGGTATAACACGGTGTAACGTTTATGAAAATCGAATAATAATTGACACTTTTATGGCCCCGAAACCTTCAAAAGTGACCTGTAGAAAACCGTCTATTTCTCGGCAACCGAACAAGTTAGAAACAATTTTATGATATCTATATGACCATATGAGTTTTGTTTATATGTGAATTTAAACCAAAAGTTAAAATTATTAATACATATTAAGTTATTCTTGGTTGAATAAAACATTGATTTAAAAAGTTTAAAATGCAGTTTTTGACCAAATGATGTCACTTCCGGTGTCAATTTTAAATTGTAATCAACTTGATATGACGCTACATGCTTTTTGAATCAAATGATGTCACTTTTAAAAAAATCCAATAATAATTGACTATTTTACAGGCAAAATAACGAAAACAGTGACTTGTACAGAACTGCCCATTTCTTGGTAACTGCTTATATTACAAACGAATTTTAACATACATTTTCTTCGTATGGATTATAGCTACAAGTTTATAAAAGTTACGAAGAAATATTTTAAAATCTGAAAAGCCTGAATAGGTTGTAAATAGGTAAATTTTACACCATTTTTAGCCTCTTAATCGAATTTGCTCGAAAGTGAAATCGAAATTAAAAAAACTGCTTCCTACATTTTTTGCGCCTTGAAAGGGCACACTCTTTGAGTCAAATAATTTTTCCATAAAATAATATTTGTTTTCGAAGTAGGAAAATAACTGTCAAAATTGTAGTTTTTGGTAAAATTATGCCACTTCCGGTGCCGACAGATAACACTTTTGGTAATAAAAAAAATGACAATTGATACAACGAAGCATATGAATTTTGCTTTATACAAATCGGACAATAAAAAATTAATCTAGGACTGAAAAACTGAATTAGCCAATGGCGGCCAAGGAAAATTACTGAGACAATTTTTTTTAACATTTTTGCACTAGTCAGATGACTTTTTAAATCTGTGCACAATACGACTAAAAAATATTCATAAATAAAAAAAATTTTTGTAAAATTTTAAATTTTCGAAATTTGGCGCCTAATATCTTCGAAGATTTGCCGAAAATCAAAAATCGAAAGTAGCGTAGCTATGTGCCCTGTCTCAGGCTATGCCAAAATGTATCGAAAGTTAAAATCCAATGATTATTGTTAAAATTACTGCAATATTTTCAAAAACGATAACTTCGGTGATTTCGGACATTTCGCATTGTCGCAGAACGTTCAAAATAGCTTTATCCTCTAAGTCACACCCACTTTCCCAGTAAAACCGAAAAGATCGTAACGATGCGACACGTAGTTGCTGAGATCTATTCAAATTGGAATCTGAATAATAATAATAATAACTAGACTTGCTTGCAAGGCTGAAGGCTTTCACCTTACCCAAGCCAGCACAAAATGCCCACAACTCACCCCTTAAAACACACACTTAAACAACTAAGATATTGACACTTTCTGTGCATGCGCATTACGATAGACGGAAAGTGAAAAATATAGTTGAACAATTTACAACATTATGAACTTGGATCGATAGAATCCTACAGACGCCAGAAATCTAAATACGCAATCAAAAACGCAAAAATTCTAAAAAAAATTACAATTTTACTACATTTTCAAATTTTCAGGAAAAAAAAGAGAATTGCGTGGTATTGCAATTCGACCTATATCGCATCCGCAATATCCCCGGCTCTACAAAAATATAACTTTTTCGAAAATCGGTTGGGAATAGAGATTATTAGGATCTATTTTCATTTATGCACGTTAAAGATATACTTCACTTCAGGTCTGTTTAGAACTTTCGCAATACTTCTAAGTACTTACTGCTTAAAACATAGGAAAAATCATTATTCAGAACTCTATCTGCTTTAGTTTCAGAGATCTACACGAGAACGAAAAAAAAAACATTTTTTCGAATGGGATAGAAAAAAGATCGTGTCCAAGAATCATACCTTTCAACATCAACTTTTCAACATTTGTCCAGAGGGGTGCCTTCCTTATAAATAGTTTCCGTAAATAGCGTCATTTTCGCTGGTATCATATGATGGCGTCATGTAGACAAAAAACCTGGGATAATAATTTCAGGAGTAACTGTTATTGACTAAAATGAATTATTTTCACTCTAGAAGGAGCATTACCAGATATTGATTACGAGTAAAACACCTTTAGTTCAAATATTGCCTCTTTCAAAAAAAGCTCTCTATATAATGCTTTATACGTAGGCAAAACGTTGCGATTATGAGCAACTCGGACTTTTGTCAATGTCACACCAATGTGTACACGGGACTTTGGAATCAGGTCCATATCAACTACTCAAATATGCAACTGGTTCAAAAATTGATTAACTATTCAATGAAATATATACAATTTTCTGATTTCGTGCACGTTAAAGATTTGACGTCACTACTTGTAACATATAAAAATTTAATATTTATTACAGATAGAGTCCATGCTCAATCTGGTTATCTCAACTGAGAACGGCATGGTTATCTCAATTCGACATTTATCCCATCCGCAATATCCCCGGCTGTACAAAAATATAATTTTTTCGAAAATCGGTTGGGAATTGACATAATTAGAACCGATTTTCATTCGTGCACGTTAAAGATTTACATCACTTCCGGTCTGGTCCAAAACTTTCGCAATAGTTCTAAGTACTAAATGTTTAAAACATAGGAAAAATCAATATTCAAAACTCTATCTGTTTTAGTTTCAGAGATCTAAACGACTACATAAAAATAACAGTTTTCCGAATGAGACAAAAAAAAATACCTTAAGTATCAAGGTAATAACCAAAACCCAAAATCGCACCTTTCAACATTAATTGTTCAACATTGAAATTGAGGGGTACTTTATTTATAAATGACTTCAACAGAAAGCTTCATTTTCACTGGTATCAAATGATGACGTCATGTAGACATAAAACCTGGGATATTAATTTCAGGAGTAACTGTTAATTACTAAAATGAGTTATTTTCATTATAGAAGCACAAGTACCAGATATTGGTTACTATTCAAACACCCTTTGTTCAAATATTGCCAGTTTTAAAAAAAGCTCTCTCTATATGCTTTATACGTATGCAAAACGTTCCATTTATAACCATTTCGGTGTCGATGTCACACCAATGTGTTACACGGAACTTTGGAATCGCGTTCAGGTCAGCTACTCAAATATGTAACTGGTTCAAAACTAAATTGAATATTCAATGAAATATCGACAATATTGTGATTTCGTGCACGTTAATGATTTGACGTCACTAAAATATAAAAATTTATCTTTAATAAGAGATAGGGCCCAAGCTCAAACTACATCATGCTTTCTATCACAGGTGCAATATTCGCACTTCTGCACGATACTACTGCAAGATACAACTGCAACCTGTAGATAATTAGATTTCCATATAAACAGCGCGGGCCGTCGATTTGTGTCGAGATGATTACGGTTATGAGGTAATTTTGACAAAGAAGAAACAATATTAATTCAAAGACTAATTATTACACACAGAAATCAATTATTTCTGTTACAGGGTCACTAAACCCATATTTTGAATATAAGTAAACACTCAAAGTTGAAATACTTTTAGCTTAAATATCGTCACTGTGACAGAAATGGGGAGTTATGAATATGCTCTAAACGTTGGTAAAACGTACAGATTGTATCAACTCTTACTGCATGTTTCGCTTAACAATGAAAGATGATGTTTTCAATTTTCGAACCCTTTGTTCTCATCCTTTTGATATTTCTAACTGTTGCGCAATGGTTTCATACCTAAGACTACCGATAAAATTCTGATTTCGTGCACGTTAATGATTTGACGTCACTAACATATAAGAATTTATCTTTAATTAGAGATAAGGCCCCAGCTCAAACTACATCATGCTTTCTATCACAGGTGCAATATTCGTACTTCTGCACGATACTACTGCAAGATACAACTGCAACCTATAGATAATTGGATTTCCTTATAAACAGCGGGAGCCGTCGATTTGTGTCGAGATGATTACGGTTGAGAGGTAATTTTGACAAAGAAGAAACAATATTAATTCAAAGACTAATTATTACACAAAGAAATCAATTATTTCTGTTACAGGGTCACTAAACCCATATTTTTAATATCAGTAAACACTCAACGTTGAAATACTTTTAGCTCAAATATCGTCACTGTGATAGAAATGGGGAATTTTGAATATGCTCTAAACGTTGGTAAAACGTACAGATTGTATCAACTCTTACTGCATGTTTCGCTTAACAATGAAAGGTGATGTTTTCAGTTTTCGATCCCTTTGTTCTCATACTCCTGATATTTCTAACTGTTGCGCAATGGTTTCATACCTAAGACTACCGATAAAACTCCCTGTAGAAGAAGTTCAAAAAAAAAAATTACGTTCACTTTTCGAGAAAAAGACGTCTAAAAATGCTCCAAGTGGCAAAAATACGACGTTTTGGATTTTCAATCTCGTTTTTCGACTACTCATGACATTTAGAGAAATTGTACAATGGTTTCACATAATACACCACCTATAAGACTCTCGAATGAGAAAGTTTAAAAAAAATCGTAGGCGGCGTTTCCGAGAAATTCGCGTCTTAAGTTGATCGAAATAGCAAAATACCGTACTTTTCAAACTCAGATAACTTTTTTATTTTTTGATAGAAACTTGTCGCTATAGTACCATCTTGTAGATAATTCACGTGGCTATCCAACGATATAACACTTTAACTACTCTGTAATCAACCAAGTGATACATCGCATTTTACCCATCGGTACCCATTTTTCAGAATTTTGTCAAACTTTGGATACTTTTCTTGACCACTTCCGGTGATTAGAGGATTTTTATTTATAGTTCATGGACTGGTTTGGACCTTCGACTTCATATTCCATAAGTTTCAGAAAAATCGTAGGCGCCGTTTTAAAAAAATAAGAACTCTACGATTTGACCAAAATGCGAAAAAAAGTGAAAAATCAAAGTTAACATTTCAGAATAAAACTAATATTGTTGGAATCGGATTGATGTCAGCTATCCAAAAATATAAGTCATAATTCAAAATTCCCCAAAATAAAAATTTTGGAATTTTTTGAAAATTTTCCAATTTTCACCAAAAAAATGAAAGCGACAAACTTTCTAAATTGGACGTTTGTGAACTGCTATCTTCTTAGAAATGTCTCAAGCTATCCAAAAATGTAAATATCAGAGAAATCGGTTGACAATTACCAAAATTACGGCCGATTTTCAATTTTCGTGCACGTTAAAGATTTAACGCATTTCCGCTATGCGCACGAATTTCGTTTTACATTTAAGCACTAACTACCACCCAGTTTCCCGAGAGAAAATCAAACTTCAGACATCTATCTCTTATAGTTGCTGAGAAATAAGCAAAATGGAAAAAAAAAGAATAATAACTAGACCTGCATGCAGGAATGACGGGTTTCACTGGTGCCACGTTACCCTTAAACATGTCACTTCCGGTGCCAAGTTACCCTTGAACATATGTCACTTCCGGTACCAGCGAAACCACTAAACAGGTTTCCAAATTAACATTGCACACAAATAAAATGGACGCAGAATCAACAAAATCCAGCAATATCAATTCATTTTATACATTTGTTACTTGTAAATGATCTTGACAAAATTAAATTACTCCCGGTGTTAATGCAAATGTTCAATTAGTCTTATGAAATCAAATGGCATACGATATCATATAGTGAAAATTTTATGTAAATCGAATAATAATTGCCACTTTTAAAGACCAAAAAACTTGAAAAGTGACTTGTAGGAAATCGGCTATTTCTCTGCAACCGTACAAGTTAGAAACCATTTTGTGGTATCTGTATGATCGTATGGGTTCATTCTATTTGTTGATTGGCATCAAATACCATACTTTGAAAAAGATTTCAAAACAGACTCATTTGAATAAAATATCTGTTTTAGAGGCTAAAAATACAGTTTTTGCCAAAATGACGTTACTTCCGGTGATAATGAAAATCTTAAATTACTTGTATGAAATCCCAAATGGCATTAGGTATAACATGGTGTGACGTTTATGAAAATCGAATAATAATTGACCCTTTTATGGCCCCGAAACCTTCATAAGTGACCTGTAGAAAACCGTCTATTTCTCGGCAACCGAACAAGTTAGAAACCATTTTATGATATCTATATGACCATATGAGTTTTGTTTATATGTGAATTTAAACCAAAAGTTAAAATTATTAATACATATTAAGTTATTCTTGGTTGAATAAAACATTGATTTAAAAAGTTTAAAATGCATTTTTTGACCAAATGATGTCACTTCCGGTGTCAATTTTAAATTGTAATCAACTTGATATGACGCTACGTGCTTTTTGAATCAAATGATGTCACTTTTATAAAAATCCAATCATAATTGATTATTTTACAGGCAAAATAACGAAAACAATGACTTGTACAGAACTGCCCATTTCTTGGTAACTGCTTATAGTACAAACGAATTTTAACATACATTTTCTTCGTATGGATTATAGCTACAAGTTTATAAAAGTTACGAAGAAATATTTTAAAATCTGAAAAGCCTGAATAGGTTGTAAATAGGCCAATTTTACACCATTTTTAGCCTCTTAATCGAATTTGCTCGAAAATGAAATCGAAATTAAAAAAACTGCTTCCTACATTTTTTGCGCCTTGAAAGGGCACACACTTTGAGTCAAATAATTTTTCCAAAAAATAATATTTGTTTGCGAAGAAGGAAAATAACTGTCAAAATTGTAGTTTTTGGTAAAATTATGCCACTTCCGGTGCCGACAGATAAAACTTTTGGTAATAAAAAAAATGACAATTGATACAACGAAGCATATGAACTTTGTTTTATACAAATCGAACAATAAAAAATTAATCTAGGACTTAAAAACTGAATTAGCCAATGGCGGCCAAGGTAAATTACTGAGACAAAATTCTTTAATATTTTTGCACTAGTCAGATGACCCTTTAATTCTGTGCATAACACGACTAAAAGATATTAATCAATAAAAAAGTTTTTTGTAAAATTTTAAATTTTCAAAATTTGGCGCCTAATATCTTTGAAGATTTACCGAAAATCAAAAATCGAAAGTAGTGTAGCTATGTGCCCTGTCTCCGGCTATGCCAAAATGTATCGAAAGTTAAAATTCAATGATTATTGTTAAAATTACTGCAATATTTTAAAAAACGATAATTTGGTGATTTCGGACATTTCGCATTGTCGCAGAACGTTCAAAATAGTTTTATCCTCTAAGTCACACCCACTTTCCCAGTAAAACCGAAGAAATCGTAACGATGCGACAAGCAGTTGCTGAGATCTACTCAAAACAAAAGAAGAATAATAATAATAAGAACTAGATCTGCACTGTCCCATGCAGATATGAAAGCTTTCATATTCATCGTCACGTGTCATTGATTGTATCAAGTATCCTAAATAAAAGGATAAGAAGAAAAAATTATTAAAATTGGTCAAAAACTCGCGAAGTTACAAGTCTAAATATAGTATGAAACATTGCACCCAGGCATAACAATAATCTGAAAACTAAAGGGAAATAACTGAAACTTGTATTACTGTAATGAGACGAATGAGAAAATGAAATGAAAATGGCGGGAAAAAAAATTAAAAATGGCAGGTTTGACAGGCGACCTTACTCCTTGTCACGTACAACCGGGCATTCGAAAACACGCTAGTTAACTCAATGACAGGCGCGCGTGCTAACCATTCAGGCACCCAACCCCCTTTGAAATCAGACACGTGCAATATGTCATATTGGAAGAATAAGAAGTCGCTCACAACAAAATGGTAAATTAATGAGTTTAGGTCAAAAGGTTGAGCTACTGTTTTAGAGTACTTAATAGTTTTAAAGAGACACGTTAAGGGTTGTTCTTAGTTAAATGAAAGTTTAATTTTAAATAAGACCAATAAAATTAGGATTTAATAATGCCAGACTAATATTTCCAATATGTTTGGTTATAAGTAGGAAATCGTGACGACTTCTTAAGCATGTTTTAAACAAAGGATCATGTTTGTTTAAACAAGAATGGCACTCTGCAATAAAAAAAACTGGCAAAAGCAAGATTTCTATGCAGAAATTAAATAATTGCTAGAACCAGAAAAATATTTATCCACTATAATAAATAAGCAACATAGAGAAAATGGAATGAAATTGAATGGGGTTTAACGTCCGACTGTTCTGCTCCTAAAATGGGCTAATGAAGACGGGCATATGCCATAAAGTGTGCAATGAGGGAAATGTTACCCGGGCAGCGGCGGTTACGGCCTACGAGGTTGGACAGGCGACCATACTCCTTCACGTACAACCAAGAAATCGAAACAACGCCAGTTGACTCAATGACAGACGTTATGATACAGAGCGCACGTGCTAACCATTCAGCCACGCAACCTCCCTAAAATCGGCAAATTGCTGACCTACAGCGAGAAACATTTCAACCGGGCCAAATTTTCTATTGTAACAGTTTAATTTGCACGGTACCTTTAGTTATCAACCGAATATTACAAAACTTTTAAAAATAAGCTCCCCCTGACCAGCTTAAGCGTTCGCAATAAACGTTTGCCCCTTAAAATCGGTAAATTGCTGACTTTAAAGTGAGAAACATTACAACCGGGGGCAATTTTCTGTTTTATCACTTTTACAGTACCTTTGATTACCAACCGATTATTACAAAACTTTAAAAATAAAAGAGAAAGAGAGAAATGCGGCCTAATGTCCATTCGACACAAACTAGGTCATTTCGGGACTAACATATGTTTTTTAATTTTATTTAAAAACTCCCCTTGCGCTTACAAGTCTTTAGCCGTTGGGAGGAAACCGAAGGACACGGAGAAAACCCACGAGGTTGGACATCATACTTCATGTCACGTCCAACCTGGAGATCGAAACGACGCCCGTTGACTCAATGACAGACGTTACGATACAGTGCGCACATGCTAACCATTCAGCCATTCAGCCTCCCTGAATTCAGAAAATTGCTGACTTATAGCAAGAAACATTTCAACCGGGCGAAATTTTCTGTTTTAACAGTTTAATGTGCACGGTACTTTAATTACCAACCGATTATTACAAAACTTTTGAAAATAAGCTCCAACTGACCAGCTTAATCGTATGCAATAAACCTTTTCGCCTGAATTGAAAGTTCTGCGCGGAGAAAGTTCATCTCGATTTCCCGGCGTGGTTACCCTTGTCAGTGAGGCAGAACGGAGGGCCTGACAAGCACAGCTGTCTAGTCATTCGGATGGGACGAAAAACCAAGGTCCCGTGTACACATTGGAGTGCACGTAAAATATCCCTAAGCAGTTGGAATTCGATACTGTTGAATAAGCTCTATACGATGACTAAATGTGTAGATTGTAGTCACCCACAATGCATGTTTCGCTTAACAATGAAAGGGTGCCGTTTTCAATGTTCGATCCTTTTGTTCTTCTACTCCTGATATGTTGGACTGTTGATCGATGGTTTCATATAAAAGACTACCAATAGAAGAAGTTCCCAAAAAATATTATGTTGACTTAACGAGAAAGACCTCTAAACATGCTCCAAATTGTAAAAATACGACTTTTTGGATTTTCAATCTCTTTTTTTCGGCTATCCCTGATATTTAGAAAAAATAATACAATGATTTCACACAACAGGCTAGCTATTAGACTCTCTATTGACAAAAGTTTCACCGCCCTCCCTTCATTATAACCGAAGTTATCGTGCCCTAAAGAATCAACAAATTAGCATGCTTATATCTGCTTACCCTAAGCAGAAAATGCTGATCTTTAAACTCAATCATAACATTGACCTAGTGAACGTCTACACCAAGTTTGAACATTCTAGCTTAATTAGAAGGAGAGTAATTGTGTTCCAAAGTCCCGACCCTTCTATTTTTCATTTTCAATTCAAAATGGTGACCATCACGTGACAGAAATCAAAATTCTATTCGCGACATTTTTTAGGCCTTCCTACAAGGATTCAGAAAATATAACTCCCGAGTCTGTAAGTAAAATAGCAAAAAAGCCTTATTGATTTTTCACTTTTAAATATGGCGGCACTTCCGGTTCGATCGACAAACTCCATATTTTGTTTACAAATCAGTAATTACTTATCTAGTATCCAAAAAAAAAATCAGGTCATTCTGACCTATATTTCGATGATTTTTTTGAAAATTTTGATCCTTAATTTCGTCAAGGGGAGATAATTTAGAAAATTTCTAATTATATTTTTGAAGTCACATCGGTAAGATCTACTTAGATACTAAATTTCATGAAAATCGTACAACTATTAAAGAAGTTGTCAAATTGGTCTAAACTTCCGGTTCGAAATCACAGCGACGAATTTTCGAAATTCGAAAATGTGAAACTGCAGATGAAAATGATTTTTTTAAAGGTATTCAAAGAAAAAAGAATTAGTAAAATCGGTCAAAAAATAACAAAGTTACGACTATGCATTGCCATTTTTTTCGTTCGTAAAATTCGGTGATTTCGGATTCGTAAAACGTTTCGAAAATATATTTAATCAAGGTTCGCACCCCATTTTTGGGGGGGGTAGGTCAAAATTTCAGAAAGATCCCATGGATAGATTCTGAGAAATCCGATTTGCAGAAAACACACAAAAAAAAAAATAATAATAATAATAACTTTAACAGAAACAATAAGCTTTCATATGTAATATGAAAGCTTAATAATAATTTTAACAAAAACAATAGTGTTTCACACAAGCTACGCAGTGTGAAACCCTAATAATATTAATCTTAGTAATAACAATAGTCTTTCACCATTGAAAAATGGTGAAAGCCTAATAAGAATAATAATTTTAATAAAAACAATAGTGTTTCACACAAGCTACGCAGTGTGAAACCCTAATAAACAAAAACAATAGTGTTTCACACAAGCTACGCAGTGTGAAACCCTAATAAGTTTTCATATGTAATACATATGAAAGCTTAACTAGATCTGCTACTGTCCCATGCAGATATGAAAGCTTTCATATTCATCGTCACGTGTCATCGATTATATCAAGTATCTCAAATAAAAGGATAAAAATAACAAACTATTAAAATTGGTCTAAAACTCGCGAAGTTACAAGTCTAAATATAGTATGAAACATTGAGTAATCTGAAAACTAAAGGGAAATAACTGATACTTGTGTTGCTGTAATCGGGATGACTTCACACTTCAAAACTTTCAGAAAAATGAAAATGGTAAGAAAACATAGAAAACGAAAAATTAAATGAGATAACTTTGAACAAAACTAAAACAGGTTGAACTCAACTGTTTGAATATGTACGTTAAATATGTAGATTTGGAAAATTATAAAGACATAATATCAAAATCGGTCAAAAACTCACAAAGTTACAAATTTAAATGTAGTGAGAAACATTGCACCCAGGCAAAAAAATAATCTTTAAACTAAAGGGAAATAACTGAAACTTGCATAGCTGTAATCGGGCTTCCAAGATATGTTATATAATTATGGTTTCCAATATGTTCGGTTATAAGTAGGAAATCGTGACGACTTCTTAAGGATGTTTTAAACAAAGGGTCATAGACTGCAATATACAAGAATGGCACTCTGCAATAAAAAAACTGGCCAAAGCAAGATTTCTATGCAGAAATTAAATAATTGCTAGAACCAGAAAAATATTTATCCACTATAATAAATAAGCAACATAGAGAAAATGAAATGAAATTGAATGGGGTTTAACGTCCTATTGTTCTGCTCCTACAAATGGCTAATGAAGACGGGCATACGCCATAAAGTGTGCAATGAGGGAAATTTTACCCGAGCAGCGGCGTTACGGCCTACGAGATTGGACAGGCGACCATACTCCTTGTCACGTACAACCAAGAAATCGAAACAACGCCAGTTGACTCAATGACAGACGTTATGATACAGAGCGCACGTGCTAACCATTCAGCCACGCAACCTCCCTAAAATCGGCAAATTGCTGACCTACAGCGAGAAACATTTCAACCGGGCCAAATTTTCTATTTTAACAGTTTAATTTGCACGGTACCTTTAGTTATCAACCGAATATTACAAAACTTTTAAAAATAAACCCCCCCTGACCAGCTTAATCGTTCGCAATAAACGTTTGCCCCTTAAAATCGGCAAATTGCTCACTTTAAAGTGAGAAACATTACAACCAGGCGAAATTTTCTGTTTTATCACTTTTACAGTACCTTTGATTACCAACCGATTATAACAAAACTTTAAAAATAAAAGAGAAAGAGAGAAATGCGGCCTAACGTCCATTCGACACAAACTAGGTCATTTCCGGACTAACATATGTTTTTTAATTTTATGTAAAAACTCCCCTTGCGCGTACTAGTCTTTAGCCGTTGGGAGGAAACCGAAGAACACGGAGAAAACCCACGAGGTTGGACATCATACACCATGTCACGTGCAACCTGGAGATCGAAACGACGCCCGTTGACAAACGTTACGATACAGCGCACACATACTAACCATTCAGTCATTCAGCCTACCTGAATTCGGAAAATTGCTGACTTATAGCAAGAAACATTTCAACCGGGCGAAATTTTCTGTTTTAACAGTTTAATGTGCACTGTACTTTAATTACCAACCGATTATTACAAAACTTTTGAAAATAAGCTCCAACTGACCAGCTTAATCGTATGCAATAAACGTTTTGCCTGAATTGAAAGTTCTGCACGGAGAAAGTTCATCTCGATTTCCAGGCGTGGTTCCCCTTGTCAGTGAGGCAGAACGGAGGGCCTGACAAGCACAGCTGTCTAGTCGTTCGGATGGGACGAAAAACCAAGGTCCCGTGTACACATTGGAGTGCACATAAAATATCCCTAAGCAGTTGGAATTCGATACTGTTGAATAAGCTCTATACGATGAATAAATGTGTAGATTGCAGTCACCCACACTGCATGTTTCGCTTAACAATGAAAGGGTGCCGTTTTCAATGTTCGATCCCTTTGTTCTTCTACTCCTGATATGTTGAACTGTTGATCGATGGTTTCATATAAAAGACTACCAATAAGACTCTTGTAGAAGAAGTTCCCAAAAAATATTATGTTGACTTTACGAGAAAGACCTCTCTAAACATGCTCCAAAATGTAAAAATACGACTTTTTGGATTTTCAATCTCTTTTTTTCGGCTATCCCTGATATTTAAAAAAAATAATACAATGATTTCACACAACAGGCTAGCTATTAGACTCTCTATTGACAAAAGTTTCACCGCCCTCCCTTCATTATAACCGAAGTTATCGTGCCCTAAAGAATCAACAAATCAGCATGCTTATCTCTGCTTACCCTATGCTCATCTTTGAACTCAATCATAACATTGACCTAGTTAACGTCTACACCAAGTTTGAACATTCTAGCTTAATTAGAAGGAGAGTAATTGTGTTCCAAAGTCCCGACCCTTTAAATTGCTTCTATTTTTCATTTTCAATTCAAAATGGTGATCATCACGTGACCGAAATCGCAATTCTGATCCGACAGATATTTAGGCATTCCGTCAAGGATTCCGAAAATATAATTCCCGAGTCTGTAAGTAAAATAGCAAAAAAGCCTTTTTGATTTTTCACTTTTAAAGATGGTGGCACTTCCGGTTCGATCGACAAACTCAATATTTTGTGTACGAATCAGTACTTACTTCTCTAGTATCCAAGAAAAAAATTAGGTCATTCTGACCTATATTTCTTTGATTTTTTTGAAAAATTTGATCCTTAATTTCGTCAAGGGGAGATAATTTAGAAAATTTCTAATTATATTTTTGAAGTCACATCGGTAAGATCTATTTATATACTAAATGTCATGAAAATCGTACAACTATTAAAGAAGTTGTCAAATTGGTCTAAACTTCCGGTTCGAAATCACAGCGACGAATTTTCAAAATTCGAAAATGTGAAACTGCAGATGAAAATGATTTTTTTCAAGGTATTCAAAGAAAAAAGAATTAGTAAAATCGGTCAAAAAATAACAAAGTTACGACTATGCATTGTCAGTTTTTTCGCTCGTAAAATTCGGTGATTTACATATGAAAGCTTAATAATAACTTTAACAGAAACAATAAGCTTTCATATGTAATACATATGAAAGCTTAATAATTTTAGTAATCACAAAGACGAAAGTCTGAAAGCCTAATAATAATAATAATTTTAGTAAAAACAATAGTCTTTCAGACGAAAGTCTGAAAGCCTAATAATAATAATAATAATTTTAGTAAAAACAATAGTCTTTCAGACGAAAGTCTGAAAGCCTAATAATAATAATTTTAGTAAAAACAATAGTCTTAATAATTTTAGTAATCTCAATAGGCTTTCAGACGAAAGTCTGAAAGCCTTATAACTAGACCTGCAGACCTGCAGTGCTGAATCGGCTTTCAGGAATCAGACAGGAAGTGCGTCATACCATAGCCGATCCATCGAGCTACCAAACGATACTGTAGTTGTTATGATTCAGTGACACCCTCTATCAGATTTGTAAAAGTAATATTTGCTTGCAAATACCCCGGTCAAAATTGTAAAATCTGGCAAAATAACTTCACTTCCGGTGCCAACAGAAATCATTATCGGTAACAAATAAGTTGAGAATTTGCAATTGAAAATTGTTTTATACATATCAGGCAACGAATAATAAACTTAGAACCCATAAACTGAAAATTAAAAGGTAAAAAACTTAAAATGTGATCCTTAGAAAATTGGTTATTTCTCGACAAGGGAATATGCTAGAAGCAATTTTTTGATATCAGTATGATTATATTGATCCAATCTAAATGGCCTTTAGAATCAAACGTTATAACGTCAAGCAAATAATAAATATAAGTCACTTCAAAAAAATATTTGTTTTGAAGTCTAAAAATACGGTTTTTGCAAATATGACATTACTTCCTGTGATAATGGAAATGTTAAATCAGATCATTGCAATCATAAATGGCATAAGGCATCACATGGTGAAAATTGTATGAAAATTGAATAATAATTGGCACTTTTATAGACCAAAAAGCTTGAAAAGTGACTTGTAGAAAATCGTCTATTTCTCGGCAACCGTACAAGTTAGAAACTTTTTTGTGGTATCTGTATGATCGTATGGGTTCATGCTATTCGTTGATGGGATTCAAATATCATAATTTTAAAAAATATTATAAAAAGACTCATTTGAATAAAATATTTGTTTTTTAGGTTAAAAATACAGTTTTTGCCAAAATGACGTCATTTCCGGTCACAGTGAAACTGTAATATTGGCTTAACCTATTCCAAATTGGCATTAGGCATTGAATGAAAAAAAAATATTGAAAATCGGATAATAATTTACACTTTTATAGGCAAAATAACGTGAAAAGTGATGCATGAAAAATTGCATATTTCTCGGCAATTGTTCATATTACGAACTATTTTTTGCACACATTCTCCTCGTCTGGATTATTACTACGAGGTTATGAAAGTTACGAATAAATAGTTCAAAATATGAAGACGTTGAATGGGTTGTAAATAACTGATTGTTACACCTTTTTTTGACATATATTCGAAATTGCCCGAAAATGAAATTGAAATTACAAAATCGGAGCTAACGATTTGCGCCCCTTTACAGCGCGGATGCTATATCAGATTTCGAAAAAAATAAAATTTGCTTTCAAAAAGTGGTACTGAACTGTCAAAATTGTAGTTTTTGTTAATATTACACCACTTCCGTTGCGTGCAGAAAAATGTCACGGTAACAAAAAAAAAATACAATTGAGACCACGGAGCATATGCACTTTGTTTTATACAAATCGAACAATGAATAATTAATCTAGGTACGAAAAACTAAATTAGCCAATTGCGACTAAAGAAAATTACTGAGACAAAATTTTTTCTCACTTCTGCTCAAGTAGGGTGATACTTTAACTCTGTGTAAACTACCATCAAAAAATATTCATAAATAAAAAAGTTTTCTGTAAAAATGAAGAAAAAAAAATCAAAATATCGGAGATTTTTTCGACTACTTCCGGTTTTTCGATCATTGTCGGAATAGCTTTAACAAGTTGATTATATACTTAACTTCCTGTAACAGAAATATCAGAAACATTCATAGAGCAACTTTCGAAATAAAAGATAAATAAAAGAGCATTTTCAATAATTTAATGATTTTTCAACTTTTTTCAAAGATTGAGGTCATTTTTGGACCACCTATAATATTGCAACGCTTTTATTATTAGATGCACAAACTAGGCCACCGATAGGACTCTGAGTAAAAAATGTTTAAGAAAAATCGTAGGCGTCGTTTTCGAGAAAAACAGGTTGCCAGGCAACGAAACATACGCCCAAACAGCAGCCAAATCGTCCGGGCAGTCAACAAGAGTTGTCGCATATTAAGGAATTATCAGAAAATCACTAGAATTTGTTTGGTTTTTATAATCAAACGTTTTTTTTTAAATCAGATAATAATTGTGACCTCCAGAGGGACAACAAGCTAAAAAGGGTGATTTTTCGTAAAATCAAGGGACATAATTCAGGAAATAATGACCCAATGGGCGCAAATATCGAAAGGAACCAAGATCTTTGGGTTAAAAACATACATGTCAAGTTTCATCAAAATCGGTTCAAAATTGTGACCTCTATAGCTTGATATAACATTTTTTAACACTATTAGCGTACAAATGGCGGTCATTTTGTCCGTCAATGTTGGTCCGATTTTCACGAAATTCGAACTCAGCCTTCATAACCATAGAACGGTGATATAATCAAACGTTTTTTTAAATCAGATAACAATTTTGACCTCCAGAGGGACCACAAGCTAAAAAGGGCAATTTTTCGGACAATCAGGGGCCATAATTCAGGAAGTTACGATCCGATTGGCGCAAATATCGAAAGGAACCAAGATCTAGACTCATTTGAATAAAATATTTGTTCTTTAGGTTAAAAATACAGTTTTTGCCAAAATGACGTCATTTCCGGTCACAGTGAAACTGTAATATTGGCTTAACCTATTCCAAATTGGCATTAGGCATTGAATGAAAAAAAATATTGAAAATCGGATAATAATTTACACTTTTATAGGCAAAATAACGTGAAAAGTGATGCATGAAAAATTGCATATTTCTCGGCAATTGTTCATATTACGAACTATTTTTTGCACACATTCTCCTCGTATGGATTATTACTACGAGGTTATGAAAGTTACGAATAAATAGTTCAAATATGAAGACGTTGAATGGGTTGTAAATAACTGATTGTTACACCTTTTTTTGACATATATTGGAAATTGCCCGAAAATGAAATTGAAATTACAAAATCGGAGCTAACGATTTGCGCCCCTTTACAGCGCGGATGCTATATCAGATTTCGAAAAAAATAAAATTTGCTTTCAAAAAGTGGTACTGAACTGTCAAAATTGTAGTTTTTGTTAATATTACACCACTTCCGTTGCGTGCAGAAAAATGTCACGGTAACAAAAAAAAAATACAATTGAGACCACGGAGCATATGTACTTTGTTTTATACAAATCGAACAATGAATAATTAATCTAGGTACGAAAAACTAAATTAGCCAATTGCGACTAAAGAAAATTACTGAGACAAAATTTTTTCTCACTTCTGCTCAAGTAGGGTGATACTTTAACTCTGTGTAAACTACCATCAAAAAATATTCATAAATAAAAAAGTTTTCTGTAAAAATGAAGAAAAAAAAAATCAAAATATCGGAGATTTTTTCGACTACTTCCGGTTTTTCGATCATTGTCGGAATAGCTTTAACAAGTTGATTATATACTTAACTTCCTGTAACAGAAATATCAGAAACATTCATAGAGCAACTTTCGAAACAAAAGATAAATAAAAGAGCATTTTCAATAATTTAATGATTTTTCAACTTTTTTCAAAGATTGAGGTCATTTTTGGACCACCTATAATATTGCAACGCTTTTATTATTAGATGCACAAACTAGGCCACCGATAGGACTCTGAGTAAAAAATGTTTAAGAAAAATCGTAGGCGTCGTTTTCGAGAAAAATAGGTTGCCAGGCAACGAAACATACGCCAAACAGCAGCCAAATCGTCCGGGCAGTCAACAAGAGTTGTCGCATATTAAGGAATTATCAGAAAATCATTAGAATTTGTTTGGTTTTTATAATCAAACGTTTTTTTTTAAATCAGATAATAATTGTGACCTCCAGAGGCACAACAAGCTAAAAAGGGTGATTTTTCGTAAAATCAAGGGACATAATTCAGGAAATAATGACCCAATGGGCGCAAATATCGAAAGGAACCAAGATCTTTGGGTTATAAACATACATGTCAAGTTTCATCAAAATCGGTTCAAAATTGTGACCTCTATAGCTTGATATAACATTTTTTAACACTATTAGCGTACAAATGGCGGTCATTTTGTCCGTCAATTTTGGTCCGATTTTCACGAAATTCGAACTCAGCCTTCATAACCATAGAACGGTGATATAATCAAACGTTTTTTTAAATCAGATAACAATTTTGACCTCCAGAGGGACCACAAGCTAAAAAGGGCAATTTTTCGGACAATCAGGGGCCATAATTCAGGAAGTTACGATCCGATTGGCGCAAATATCGAAAGGAACCAAGATCTTTGGGTTATAAACATGCATTTCAAGTTTCATCCAAATCGGTTCAAAATTGTGACCTCTACACTGTTCACAACCTTGATATAACATATTTTCACACTATTCGCGTACAAATGGCGGCCATTTTGTCCGTCAATTTTGGTCCGATTTTCACGAAATTCGAACTCAACCTTCATAACCATGGAACGGTGATATAGTCAAACGGTTTTTTAAATCGGATAACAATTTTGACCTCCAGAGGGACCACAAGCTAAAAAGGGCGATTTTTCGGACAATCAGGGGCCATAATTCAGGAAGTTACGATCCGATGGGCGCAAATATCGAAAGGAACCAAGATCTTTGGTTTATAAACATGCATTTCAAGTTTCATCCAAATCGGTTCAAAATTGTGACCTCTACACTGTTCACAAGCTAAAAAACGTGATTTTTCGTACAATCAGGGGCCATAACCCATGAAGTTACGGTCCGATACATGCCAATATCGAAAGGAAGGGAGATCTTATGGTGATAAACCTATATTTTAAGTTTCATTGAAATCGGATAAAAATTGTGACCTGTAGACTGTTCACAAACAATTGTGGACGGACGGACGGACGGACGAACAGGGGTGACGACAATATACGTCCACATGAAAATGTGGGCGTATAAAAAGGCGTTATACGATCGTCTATTAATGGAACTATCCAACGACACTTTAATTGTTTTCGTCCGCTAATATGTGACGGAGAACTTCAGTTTTTAGCAGGAGCGCCAATTTTGTTTATCATTTTTACGCTTTTTTGCCGATAGACGAATCATTGTCGAGTAGTTTTAACACCCGGTTTTGGAGTTTGAAAGGGAACAGGACTCTATAATGATATACTGCACTATCCGATCAAATAAAACCCTTCTGGAAAATCCTATGTTCAAAAGAGTCAAAAATGCAAAAATGTAAAAATATTGAAAATTAAATTTCAATAGCTACATACATATTATACATCGTTAGAACCGTAATTAGGCCAGCTATCTGAATTTATATCCTTTTTTTTTGAAAATTTCTTCAAATAATAAAATTGTAGAGCATTTTCCAAAATTTTACTTTTTCGACTCGATTTTTAGTTCCTTTTTTGTCCTATTCCAATTATTTGAAGGCCTTAATGGATAGATCCATGCTAAAGACTAACGGAAGGAGCATCGATAGATGAAGTTTAAGAAAAATCACTGAAGCAGTTTTCGAGATAAAGGCGTCCAAAAGCGCTCCAAATTAGAAAATACTTGATTTTCAGCGCGCCATAATTTACTTCCGGGTCATCGTATCTTTATGAAATGGGTACCATGCGATATTTCAATTCCGGTGCAACCCAACGATACCATAATCTCTTTAATATAACTATAATCGGATGGACTTCAGGAATCCAAAAATGTAGGTCAAATTTGAAAATTTTGAAAAATAACAAAAAATGTCTCTTAAACAACATGTTTTCAATTTTCGAACGATAAAAGTCATCGACGAATGTTCGAAATTGAAAAATAAGAGGTAGCCAGATTCAGGGATTCCAAAAATGTAATTTGTTTGAAAATGGATAAAGAATTGACGAAACTATGGCCGATTTTCAATTTCAGACCAACATACAAAGTTTAAAAACAATAGTCTTCCAGACGAAAGTCTAAAAGCCTAATAATAATCTTTTTAAAAACAAGAGTCTTTCAGACGAAAGTCTGAAAGCAGTCCTCGAAATTAAGAATTTTCCTCCACGGCACAAAAAAATGAAAACTGCCGTGGCAGAATGGTACTGCTACGGCACCACGGCATTTTTTTTGTATTTCAAAATCAATGCTTTTCTTAACTTTTCAAGATGAATAAAATTCATTTATTCACGCCACAAAAT
Source organism: Patella caerulea (assembly GCA_036850965.1). NCBI lineage: Eukaryota > Metazoa > Mollusca > Gastropoda > Patellidae > Patella > Patella caerulea. The sequence goes on along the minus strand of JAZGQO010000015.1, from coordinate 14,233,305 downwards.
TTGACGCGAACGATACCCACCAGTTACGTGTGGTCGCGCGAGCTCAAAAACATTGGTTACGCAAATTGAAATATCGGTTACGTTAACAAATTTCATTAACAAATTTATTCACATTTGATCAATATTTATACAGGATAACTTTGTGACACTTGTCTGAATTATTAGTATTATAGCACAAATTAAATTCATTCATTCTTCATTCTTGCCATTTCATTTCTCCATCAGTCTTACCGGTACTTTGAGTTTGACAGATGACGTATTTTTGACATCAGGTATTGATTGACCAGTTGTAAGCAGGTTGATTTAAAAATGCCCCAAGCCTTAATTCTTTAAATGGTTAGTATTGCCATAAATATTCAAACATGTCAGCTATTTCCAAAGAATTTACTACACGTGTTCCTTTCATTTATATAGCCATGCTGTACGGTGCCGGTATGACAGTGGCCCGTATGTAGGTCGTCTACTTTGACCCCCACAAGACATCGCTTGACGGCCAATGTAAACGGTTTTACTGTCCTGTCTATTTTAATATTATTTCATCGCATCAAATTATTCTGTTTCCTTTTGAAACTTGGTTTGTAGAGTGTTGTGGTTAATAAATACTATTTATTTTGTCAATCAGTCGCTACCTCCGTTACATAGGGCGTAGTAATTATAAACAAAGGGTGTAAATCGGTCCAGGTCCACCGTATTTGACAAACGATAAAGATAAAAATACAGATGACGAGAATGGTAACATTGTTCATGCATTAACCAGAGTAACTAGGTAACTAACAGTCCGTGCACGCTCTATCATCTATGTCTATTTTATTTTATAATCGTTGAAAAAAAACTCCACTGTAAACGGTAAAGCATGGATATGCCTACAACACATGGGTTAAAAGTGTACCGGTATTCGGTAATTGCAGTATATTTGTCAGACTTTCGTATACAAAATGATAAATATACGACGTTATTACACTGTCCTGAAGACGACATCCTCTTGGTACTATTCTATAACCGGTACATTTACTCCATTTAGTCATAATTTTAAGGATAGTAAGATCTACCACGGCAAAAAAAAATTAATTATGCCGTGGCAGACGAGGGTTGCGTCAGCTTTTACCACGGCTTTGCCGTTTGCCGTCGTTAATTCCATGCGCTGTGAAAGCCTAACTAGATCTGTTAAGCAGATAGGGGGGTTGGGATGGCCTAGTGGTCTAGAGTGCCGCGCTTCGTCCTCTAGCTGGCCGGTCACCTCTGGTTTGCGGCTGTGGTTTCGAGCCCTGGTGTGAGCCTATGTGGCATGGAGATAGGGGCGCCTTCTCAACCTCGTGGGTTTCCTCCGGGCACTCCGGTTTCCTTCCACTGCTAAAGACACCTACGCGCAAGCAAATTATTGAAATAAAAATTGAACCATATGTTAGTCCCGAAATGACCTAGTTTGTGTTGAGTGGAAGTTAAACCCCATTTCTCTCTCGCTAAGCATATATTAAAGCTTTCATATTCACGGTCAGTTTCTGTCGCATCTCATGATTTATATAAAGAATCTTAAAAAGGAAAAAGAATTAATGAAATCAGCCAAAAACTCACCGAGTTATAACGAGAAACAATTCAACCGGTTCATATTCTACCTTAATTAAAAACAGAGTTGTTATGTTCCAACGTGATCAGTCAAATTGCTTATCGCTCCTAAGTCAAAGCAGAAAATTCTCAACATCAAACTTAGTCAAGGTAATAACATAATGAATCTATATTTGGAATTCCGTCGCTCTCACTTCATTATAACCAAAGTTATCGTGCCCCAGAGTATCAACCAATCAGATTGCTTATCTCTGCTTACAGTACGCAGACAATGCTCATCTTCACACTCCATCATGACATTGACCTAATGAACGCCTTCATCAAGATTGAACATTCTGCCCCAATTAGAAGGAGAGTTATTTTGTTTCAAATTCTGGACCAATGAAATTGCTCATCGCTCTGCTTATCCATGGCAGACAATGCTCATTGTTGAACGTATTCAAGGTATTGATGTAATGAAACTATTCACTTAGCAGTTGGAATTCGGTTTTGTTGAATAAGCTCTATACGATGACTAAATGTGCAGATTGTAGCCACCCACACCGCATGTTTCGTTTAACAATGAAAGGGTGCCGTTTTCAATTTTCGATCCCTTCGTTCTTCCACTACGATATTTTGGACTGTTGATCGATGGTTTCATGTAAAAGACTACCGATAAGACTCTTTGTAGAAGAAGTTCCCCAAAAATATTATGTTGACTTTACGAGAAAGACCTCTAAACATGCTCCAAATTGTAAAAATACGACTTTCTGGATTTTCAATCTCTTTTTTTCGGCTACCCCGGACATTTAAAACAAAATGATACAATGATTTCACACAACAGCCTAGCTATTAGACACTCGATTTACAAGAGTTTCATCGCCCTCCCTTCATTATAACCAAAGTTATCGTGCCCCAAAGAATCAACAAATCAGCTTGCTTATCTCTGCTTACCCTAGGCAGAACTCAATCAACACAGTGACCTAGTGAACGTCTACACCAAGTTTGAACATTCTACCTCAATCAGAAGGAGAGTTATTATGTTCCAAATTCTCGGGCCTTCAAATTGCTTCTATTTTTCACTTTCACTTCAAAATGGCGACCATCAATTGACCTAAATCAAAATTCTACTCTGAACGTTTTCTAGGCCATCCTTCAAGGATTCAGAAAATATAACTCACGTGTCTGTAAGTAAAATAGCAAAAAAGCCTTAGTGATTTTTCACGTTACAAGATGGTGGGTGTCACTACAAACTTCATATTTTGTGTACGAATCAGTAATTACTTGTCTAGTATCGAAAATTTTTTTTTAGGTCATTCTGGCCTGTATTTCGACGATTTTTTTGAAAAATTTAATCCCTAATTTTGTGAAGGGGAGATAATTTAGAAAATTTCTAATTATATTTTTGAAGTCACATCGGTAAGATCTACTTATATACTAAATTTCATGAAAATTGTACAACTATTAAAGAAGTTGTCAAATTGGTCTAAACTTCCGGTTCAAAATCACAGCGACGAATTTTCGAAATTCGAAAATGTGAAACAGCAGATGAAAATGATTTTTTTCAAGGTATTCAAAGAAAAAAGATTGAACATTCTGCCCCAATTAGAAGACGAGTTATTTTGTTTCAAATTCTGGACCTTCATATTTTGTGTACAAATCAGTAATTACTTATCTAGTATCCCCCAAAAAATCAGGTCATTCTGACCTATATTTCGATGATTTTTTTGAAAATTTTGATGCTTAATTTCTAATTATATTTTTGAAGTCACATCGCCAAGATCTACTTATATACTAAATTTCACGGAAATCGTACAACTATATATTAAAGAAGTTGTCAAATTGGTCTAAACTTCCGGTTCGAAATCACAGCGACGAATTTTCGAAATTCGAAAATGTGAAACTGCAGATGAAAATGATCTTTTTCAAGGTATTCAAAGAAATAATAACAAAGTTACGACTATGCATTCTCAGTTTTTTCGTTCGTAGAATTCGGTGATTTCGGATTCGTAAAACGTTTTGAAAATATATTTAATCAACAGCCACCACCCATTTTTGGGGGTGGGGGGTGGGGCGGGGGGGAGGTCAAAGTTTCTATGGATAGATTTTGTGAAATCCGATTTGCAGGAGAAACACACAAAAAAATAATAATAATCTTAACAGAAACAATAATCTTAACAGAAACAATAATCTTAACAGAAACAATAGGCTTTCATATGTAATATGAAAGCTTAATAATCTTAACAGAAACAATAAGCTTTCATATGTAATATGAAAGCTTAATAACAGAAATAATCTTAACAGAAACAATAAGCTTTCATATGTAATATGAAAGCTTAATAATATTAATCTTAACAAGGTATTGACCTAATAAACATCTTCACCAAGTTTGAACATTCTAGCTCAATTAGAAAGAGAGTTATTGTGTCCCAAAATGTGTGACAGACAGACAGGCAGACCCATTTTAATAGTCCCCCACTTTCTTCGAAAGGCGAGGGGCACAAAAGCAATATGACTTTTATCGCTATTTCTAAAATTGGACCGGAATACTACCTGACCTATGGGAGTCACGTACGAAGTAATATATATAAATAGAACCTAAACTTTGTACAAAATTTCCTAACTTTGTTGAAGATTTAAAAGACCGCCAGATATTTAGAGCTGTGTTTTAGAACCTAATTTTCCATGAAGACATTAAGACATTGTGAACCATCAATCTTCCAACAACAGCAATCACATGTAAAAGAATGGCAGCTGAAGTGTACAATGTATCTAGATATTCGAGGTGACTTTAATAAATATTTTGAAGCTTATGTTTAACGTTAGTTATATGTCGACACACGTAAACCTAACATCAACTATGCAAGCAATATATATACAAATCCGACCATCTTTATTGATCAAATATTTTATATAAAATCCCTTTCCTTCCAGCATAGTGAAACTTCTCTAATATAATTCTTTCACAGGAAACGTTACAATTTAGAAAATTTGCTATAACATCATGCAAATCCAGGGTGATATAAAAATTACAAGACATAACATTTTTTAGAAAGTTGTATATTGGAGGTAAATATATAGACAATATATTTCTGGTTTCACAGTGCAAAAATAGGTTCCCAGGCAACGAAACACACGCCCATACAGCAGCTAAATTGTCCGGGCAATCAACAAGAGTTGTCGCATATTAAGGAATTATCAGAAAATCTTCAGAATTTCTTTGGTTTTTATAAGCAAACGGTTTTTTTTTTAAATCAGGTAATAATTGGGACCTCCAGAGGAACCACAGGCGATTTTTCGTACAATCAGGGGCCATAATTCAGGAAGTTACGATCCGATATACCCAAATATGCAATGGAACCAAGATCTTTAGTTTATAAACACGTTTCATCAAAATTGGTATTAAAATTGTGACCTCTATAGGGTCCACAACCTTGATAAAACATTCCTTCACACTATTCGCGTACAAACGGCAGCCATTTTGTCTGTTAATTTTGGTCCCATATTCACGAACTTCGAACTTATCCTTTATTACCATGTAACGGTGATATAATCAAACGTTTTTTTGAATCGGATAATAATTTTGACCTCCAGAGGGACCACAAGCTAAAAAGGGCAATTTTTCGACAATCAGGGTACATAATTCAGGAAGTTACGATCCGATGGACGCAAATATCAAAAGGAACCAAGATCTTTGGGTTATGAACATACATGTCCAGTTACATCAAAATCGGTTCAAAATTGTGACCTCTATATTATGGCGGGTGAAAGCGGCAAAAACCTAATGCTATGTAGAAATGTCTAATTCAAAACACAATGTAACATAATGCCATATACCAAATACCTAAAACGTCTAATGCAAAAAACAAAATACAAGAAACCTCTAATACAAAAGACCTCATACGTCTATTGCAAAAGACAAAATACAAGAAACCTCTAATACAAAATACATATAACCTCTTATGCACAATTGATTTTACAATCTGAAACATCTACCATAAGCATTAGATGACATATCTCGTTGTCATTACTTACGTTTCTGCACTGAATTATCTTTATTTAGGTCAATGTCAAGGTCGAACTATTTTCTAATCGACACAATGATTTCTCCCAAACGAAGGGAGCTAACTGCATTTATGTTCAATAATAAAAATGTTCTGTGGAATTCAAAATTCATGTGCTTTCAAATTATACGATTTCATACTGGGGGGGGGGGGGGTGAAAAAGCTGTTGTAGTGTTACACAATCAGATTATTTCAACTTACTTATCCTATGAAAATACAGCTATATAGGAGACAGTTTAAAATTGATAGGCACTGCATTTTTCAACATCTTAGATTTAACCATAATTTGGCACTTGAAACTACGTTAACTGCGAAAAACTGTGTGGTTTTTGATGAAAGTGTTCATGTTTGATTTACATTGAATTTATCTCATCTTATTACACAATGCATTTATGTTCAACAATAAAAATGTTGTGTGGAATTCAAAATTCATGTCCTTTGAAATTTCTCTCTGAAATTCCGCAGTTTTCTGATGTATTATAGTGTTTGCAGAATGCAGCACTGCTCTTCTGAAAATGCATGGATTTTAATAATCTTTGGCCGGGAAATTGCATATATGTTTGTTTATTAGATTACAAAAGATTTGTTCAAATAGCAGCAACATGTGAGGTATATAGGACTAAGACTAGTAATTACGAATGTAGTGCGATTTACAAATAGACAATTTTTCCCTTATTTTTTTCTCCACTCTTCCTGCATTTTTGGGTTGACTTTTTGGTCTAGAATTGGAGAAAAGGCATCAAATTTTCAATTTCATAGCAGTTTTGGGTAATACTGAGGATATTACAGCGGAGGGATAGGGAGTGTAAAATGTCTTTCTGCGGAGCAATCATTGTGTCGGAAGTGAGATTTTCACCCCAATCAACTTAAAATCCCCGTAACAAAAAATCTAAACGGTCAACCCCCTACAAATTTATGATGAGGAGATTGCCAAATGTGGTCCCCATTGTGCCTAAAAAGATTGGAAGCAACGGAATGTTGAGAAAAAACTACAGCCTGTGATGTTACAGGCATTTAACATTGAAGTCAATGGGCAAATAATTACTAGTCTGGGTCCAGAACAATAAACTAGAGTTAGCGCCCTTCGTTTGGGAGAAATCATTGTGTCGATTAGAAAATAGTTCGACCTTGACATTGACCTAAATAAAGATAATTCAGTGGAGAAACGTAAGTAATGACAACGAGATATGTCATCTAATGCTTATGGTAGATGTTTCAGATTGTAAAATCAATTGTGCATAAGAGGTTATATGTATTTTGTATTAGAGGTTTCTTGTATTTTGTCTTTTGTATTAGGCGTATGAGGTATTTTGTATTAGAGGTTTCTTGTATTTTGTTTTTTGCATTAGACGTTTTAGGTATTTGGTATGGCATTATGTTACATGTGTGTTTTGAATTAGACATTTCTACATAACATTAGGTTTTTGCCGCTTTCCCCCGCCATACTATATAGGGTCCACAACCTTGATATAACATATTTTCACACTTTTAGCGTACAAACAGCGGCCAATTTGTCCGTCAATTTTATTCCGATTTTCACGAAATTCGAACTCAGCCTTCATTACCATGTAACGGTGATAAAATCAAACGCTTTTTTTAAATCGGATAATAATTTTGACCACCAGAGGGACCACAAGCTAAAAAGGGCAATTTTTCGGACAATCAGGGGCCATAATTCAGGAAGTTACGATCCAATGGGTGCAAATATCAAAAGGAACCAAGATCTTTGGGTTATAAACATACATGTCAAGTTTCATCAAAATCGGTTCAAAATTGTGACCTCTATAGGGTCCACAACCTTGATATACCATTTTTTAACAGTATTCGCGTACAAACGGCGGCCATTTTGTATGGCAATTTTCCTCCGATTTTCCCGGGTGTAATGGTGATATAATCAAACGGTTTTTTAAATCGGATAATAATTGTGACCTCCAGAGGGACCACAAGCTAAAAAAGGTGATTTTTCGGACAATCAGGGGCCATAATTCAGGAAATTACATTCCGATAGGCGCAAATATCGAAAGGAACCAAGATCTTTGGGTTATAAACATGCATGTCAAGTTTCGTCAAAATCAGTTCAAAATTGTGACCTCTATAGGGTCCACAAGCTAAAAACGTGATTTTTCGTACAATCAGGGGCCATAATCCATGAAGTTTTCATCCGATACATGCCAATATCGAAAGCAGTCGAGATCTATTGGGCATAAACCTATATTTCAAGTTTCGTCAAAATCGGATAAGAATTGTGACCTGTAGAGAATCCACAAACAAATTGTGGACGGACGGATGGACGGACGGACGTCCGGACGGACAGGGGCGACGACAATATACGTCCACATAAAAATGCGGGCGTATAAAAAGGCGATTTTTCGGACAATCAGGGGACATAATTCAGGAAGTTACGATCCGATGAGCGCAAATATAGAAAGGACCCAAGATCTTTGGGTTATAAACATACATGTCAAGTTTCAACAAAATCGGTTCCAAATTGTGACCTCTATAGCTTGATATAACATTTTTTCACACTATTCGCGTTCTTTATAATGCACAAATAGTGTGGCATGACATTTGTATGCTAAAATTGATTTTTTCTATGATCTGAAGTTCATTCTCGTGTTTTTTCATCACTTGGAAGCACAGTTTTGATTGAATTCCGGTGGGGAATACCAACTTCCAGCGTCAAACTCGGATAGTTTCAGCCAATAATCTTTGGATTTTCACGATCTGAGGTTCACTCTGAGGGGGACCTTTTTGAAATCCGGACCCCTCTGACCCGAGTCTATGGCTATCTCTGCCAATAATGGTTGGATTTTCATAGTCTGAAGTTCCTTCTGGGGATTTGTCAACGTGCCGTTCCAACCTATGATACACTTTAAGCAAATGGGAACAGTTTTCATTGAATTTCGATGGGGAATACCAATTTCCGGTTTGAAGCAAGGTAAAATGATTAATATGGTGACTGGAATGTTATGTCATGAGGTTCATGACACTTTGTCATTTGTAACAAGTAAGCAAGTTTAATATCATAAACAAAAAGAATCTTAACAAGCCAAAAATTGCCAGAAACGAAACAAAATGATCATATCTTGGAAATAAATAAGTAAGTTATTCATCATCCTCGTCCTCCTGCACACCCCTAATCATATTGGTACGGTCCCTATCAAAACACGTGCAAAGATTATAAGGCAGGCCATTTTTGCTGCAACCGCATCGCCCCATGCAGCCTGTCATATAACCAAACTTTGTGAGTTCAATTACAGCAAGATGGTCAAGCAGATCAAGATTCGACACAAGATCTATGGAGTATAAACAAACATGTCAAGTTTTCATCAAAATCGGTTCAAAATTGTGACCTCTATAGGGTCCACAAGCTAAAAACATGATAATCAGGGGCCATAAACTATGAAGTTTCGATCGGATAGATGCCAATATCGAAAGCAGCTGAGATCTTATGGGAATAACCCTATATTTCAAGCTTTGTCAAAATCGAATAAGAACTGTGACCTGTAGAGAGTCCACAAACAAATTGTGGCCGGCCGGACGTCCGGACGAACAGGGGCGACGACATAATACGAGTTCACAATCGAGTTCACAAAGCATTCTAAGACTTAAGTAAAGAATTTACTCAACATTCAATTGCTGTTTATGAGAAATATCTTTGATCCAAAACACAAAACTTTGCATATAGTTTCTTATTGGTGTAATTGATACATTAAAACACAAAAGTTTTATAAAGGACTATATATATTTTAGTTAAAATAGGGCCAACAAGTTTGAGTACATTCTTAACTTAAGTCAGAGAAAGCTTTGTGAACTCTGGGCCTGGTTCTTTGGAATAACACAATTCAAGATCTCAAAACACATTTGTTCTCCCTACTACTAATGGTGATATCGGGCCAAGTACAAATTTTTAAAAACACACTTACTTTAGATCCAACCAATAGACCAAAAGCTACCATAACTCGTAGTCGGATACCAATTTTATTTTTAGGCCATATATTTGTCATCATGGATTTAATTATGTCCCAACCACTAACATCTTTTTGTTGTATTCCACCAATTTCTTTTGGGGGGAATATTGATGCACCAGGATGGAAGCAATCTCTTTTACCATTTTTTCTTTGAAGTAACTACATTGTAATAATAAATTAGCACATATTATCTAACTTAGTTTAATTTTACACACAACATTATGCACACGAAACAAGAAGCCCACAAGCCTTCATTGGTTAACAGTAAGTATGTACTGGAGATTCGCTGATCGAGAATGTCATCTTTTTATCAGTGTCATTTCCTTCATTATATCAAAAAGACAATCAAATATCTTAAGAACAAACGCTATAAATAGGCAAATTATAATATGAACAAAAATTGTAACAAGCCAACAAATCCCAAAATAGATATATGACGCATATTAATCAATCTCACTTTTACTTTTTTCAACAGTAAGAAGCAAGTTTCATCATTAAGTTCCATCACTCTACCGGGTAGAATCAAAATGTCCCAAAGCATCAACCAATGAAATTGATTAGCTCGCCTGAGCTTCAGCTCGAAGTGTTAATCATTGAATTCACCTAATGAACATCTATATCAAGTTTTAAAATTCTACCTCAATTAAAAGTTGTTATGTTCCAAAGTCTTGACCGATCACTCCTTAGCCTAAACAGAAAATTCTCACAATCAAACTTAGTCAAGGTAATGATATAATGAATCTATATTCTGAGTGTCATCGCTCTCACTTCAATATAACCAAAGTTACCATGCCCCAAAGCATCAACCAATCGAATTGCTTATATTTGCTTACTGTAAGCAGAAAATGTTCATCTGCACACCCCATCAAGGCATTGAACTAATAAACACATACATCAAGATTGAACATTTTAACTCAATTATAAAGAGAGTTATTGTGTTCCAAAGTCTTGGTAAATCAAATTGCTTATCACTCTGCTTACCCTGAGCAGAAACTATTCATTATCGAACTTAGTCAAGGTATTGATGTAATGAAACTATACACCAAGTTTCATCACCCTCACCTTATTAGAACTAAAGTTATCGTGTCCCAAAGCATCAACCAATCAAAATGCTTATCTTTACTTACCCTAAGCAGAAAATTCCCATCTTCGAACTCCATCAAGTTATCGACCTAATAAACACTTACACCAAGTTTGAACATTAGGAGGAGAGTTATTGTGTCCCAAAGAGTGTGACGGACGGACAGACAGACAGACAGACAGACAGGGGACAAAAATATGCTCTCTCAATGCAAACTGTCCTTACCTTGTTCCTAACAACACTATTTTAACAAATCTAGATTAGCACAACCCTAATGACAGGTTCTACATTTGGCTGAAATTCATTTTACATGACCTTTTTTTAAGGGTGCTGAGTAGTCTAAAATACTAACTTTTCAACATCAATCCTATGACTTTGTATTGTATACTTGTTCCATGTGTAAAATAATAGTCAATTCAAAATGCAGTTTAACCCCCAAAAATTGCAACAAAAGGTTTCTCAACTGATTCTGGTAAGGTTTAGTGTACTTTATAACATACAAAAAGTTTACCAATGTAGGGCCCCCGGAAAAGTGTTTTTTTTCAAGATGGTGTCAAAGATGGTCATAATTATGTATCTATCAACTCAAATTTGATGATCTTGGGGTCTATTCCTACATTTTTGGGGCCGAAGAACTCATTAAGATCATTAAAAATATTGTTGGCCTTCTATGTCACAATTGGCCACCAACACCTCCAACTGACAGCAAGTCCATAACTATTGACCCCAATTTGATGATCTTGATGCCTATATCCCATTTCTTGGGGGCAAGGAACATATTAAGACAACTTTGGGTGTCACTGAGCTGTTCAAATTTGATGATCACCTATACACTTATTTATTTTTTTTTGGGGGGGGGGGGGCAAGGAACATATTAAGATTACTTTGGATGTCACCGAGCGGTTAAATCATTACGAAAGGAACAGGAACAGTTGCAATGGGTAATTTTTAAGAGTTTGCCAGGCATAGCATTGTTTTGGGTCATAATTTAAATTAACTGATCATTTCCCTGTTTCCATCTATTCAGGTAGGTCACTTTTATTTGCCATACCCGTCTATATTATAATGATATGGTACAGTGATGACAGCATACCATTCGATGTGCCACCAAACAGATCAACCATCAGCAAATCTGTGACAATTCAAACATCAACCAAGAGGTCGATACTGAGGTCGACCCGCCATTGTCATACTATTGTGAAAGTCACGTCTGCGCACAGCCAATAATTAACTATCGTTTACGATAACAATCCATTTCTAAATTTGGAATATTGGCTGGGCGTAGACGTGAATTTCACAATGAGTGACAATGGCGGTTCATTTCGAGGGAATTTTGTTTGTGTATTTGGATCGCTAAATTTTACATGAAAATAATGTTGGATTATTTTAAATTTGTATCGGGTGTGGCAAGAAATGGTTCCGTTTGGCGAACAAAGAAGAATCACAGTAAAAAAATAGAAGGTAAGGATTCCAAATTAGCCTTAGAACCGATATGGGTGAAAAGCCTTATTTTCATATTAGTTCTTAATAGATCGCACCAGTAACGGATAGCGACCAAAGCCGATAAATATCCGTTACTATAGTAACTAGGCAACCTGTAGCAACAGTTTCACACTGGACCATTGACGTCTGAGATATGAAATGAAATTGGGTTTAATGTCCTACTGTTCTGCTCCGAACTTGGCTATTTAAGATGGGCATACGCCATACAGTGTGCTATGAGAGAAATTTTGCTCGGAGAGTGGCACTACAGTCTACTTATTCTGTCTGCTACGGATAACGAAAAACAGATAGTTTAACTGACTTTATTAACCGTAAATCGTTAGGTATGAAACATCATTTACAACTAATAAGATCGCCATAAAAAAACGTGGCGACTCCACGTTCAAAAGATAAACAAACTAAAAGGTGGCTGAGAAGCACATGTTTGGGCATTGCCCTTCACAAACAGAAAGTAGATCAAAGGGAGATAATTAACTTAAAACGAGGCTTGAACAAAAGGATAACTCCTACGTAACTTAAAGTTACAGTATACCCCCTGTCTGATATTTAAATGATATCACTAAACAAACAAAAATACATGTAAATTCAAATTGTCTTAACAAACACTTGGAACAGTTCAGTCTATAAGAATTACAATATCTGTTATAGGACGTGTATACCAGGGATGGGATTTTGCCCGTATATTCCAGACTTGTCCGACGCCAATTTCCAAACCCACAAAATTGTCCGACCGGAAATATGCCCAATCGGACATCAAGATATGGTGAATAATATTCAAAATTCCAAAATTAATATAGTTTACTAGGTGTATTACTACCACTCAATCCGATTATCATTAATAATAGGCTGGATTGATTAGGTAATCAAGATTGACAACATATTTATCGTTTTATACCACCTAACACCTACTTTATCTGTAAAAAGTACTATATTAAAAATATCCTTACCGAAGTTGGACTTTGGCCTAACACCAATAATAACACTTATAAATGTATTACGGAATTATCTAAACTAGATATTTTACAAAATCAATATTCGTTTAACAGGAGTAATGATATAAAAGACAATGTAAAAGTAGATGCCCTTCCATATATTTATTCTATACCGAAATTTCATAAAAATCCAGTAAAATTCAGATACATAATTTCCTCCAGCATCTGCCAGACAAAACCTCTAGCAGTGACTATTACGAAAGGACTTAAATTATGCCAGGCCCAACATGCCATTTGGTGCAAAACACTTCGCAATTATACTGGGATTAATAGCTTTTTCATAATTGATAAAAATAAACCAATAGTAGACACTTTAGATAAAATCAATCAAAAAGACAATGCAAAATCAATAGAAACTTTCGACTTTTCTACTTTATATACTATGCTACAACATGCAGACCTTAAAAAGAATTTGGATTGGTTCGTGGATAAGGCCTTTAATGGTGCTTTTGGAAAAGGCAGAAATCTGATGGCCATCTACTCACAAGATGCAAGATGGATCATAAAACGGCGCAATGCCAATACTGTAGTTTTCGATAAAGAAAAATTTCAAAATATTATACATTTTCTCATTGACAATGCCATATTTGAGGTTGGGGATCAGATAATACAACAAACTATTGGTTTACCAATGGGAACTGACCCCGCCCCATTTATGGCAAATGCACATTTATATAAATACGAATTCGACTTTCAAGACCATAAAAGAAAAACAGATTACAAGGTAGCAAAAAGTCTAAATTATACCTTCCGTTACATTGATGACATAACACCTATCAATGATAATGGTAATTTCAACAAGCCAACAGTGAGGCTGATGTCCCCCGCCGAAATCCCAAAATAAATAGAAGACACATATTAATTAATCGCACATTTATTTTTTTCAATGTATCGAGCAATCAAACTGTACACGAAGTGTCATCCAAAAGTGTTTTATAAAGAAAAATGCTAAAACCGACGAGAAAAATGAAAATGTACCCTAGTTAGGGGGACCCAAAAGGCAGACAAAAGAGCCCCTCTGGCCAAGGGAAAGGCCCCTCGTGTCCAAGTCAATCGTTTCTATACACTGTTACTGTCGAATCCATTACTAAATGAGAATGCAGTAATTGTATTGGCATAAAAATCATCAATCAAGATGAACCTAAGTTATCTTGTCCCAAAGTATCAACCAATCAAATTGCTTATCTCTGCTTACCCTAAGCGGAAAATGCTCATCTTCGAACTCCATCAAGGCATTGACCTAATAAGTTATCTTGTCCCAAATCATCAACCAATCAAATTGCTTATCTCTGCTTACCCTACGCGGAAAATGCTCATCTTCGAACTCCATCAAGGCATTGATATAATAAGCATATACACCAAGTTTGAACATTTTAGCTCAATTAGAAGGAGGGTTATTGTGTTCCAAAGTCTCGACCAATCAAATTGCGTATCGCTCTGCTTACCCAAAGCAGAAAATGCTCATTATCGAACTTAGTCAAGGTATTACTGTAATGAAACTATACACCAAGTTTCATCACTCTCACTTAATTAGAACTAAAGTTATCGTGTCCCAAAGCATCAACCAATCAAATTGCTTATCTCTGCTTACCCTAAGCGGAAAATGCTCATCTTCGAACTCCATCAAGGCTTTGACCTAATAAGCATATACACAAAGTTTGAACATTTTAGCTCAATTAGAAGGAGAGTTATTGTGTTCCAAAGTCTCGACCAATCAAATTGCGTATCGCTCTGCTTACCCCGAGCAGAAAATGCTCATTATCGAACTTAGTCAAGGTATTACTGTAATGAAACTATACACCATGTTTCATCACTTTCACTTAATTAGAACTAAAGTTATCGTGTCCCAAAGCATCAACCAATCAAATTGCTTATCTCTGCTTACCCTAAGCGGAAAATGCTCATCTTCGAACTCCATCAAGGCATTGACCTAATAAGCATATACACCAAGTTTGAACATTTTAGCTCAATTAGAAGGAGAGTTATTGTGTTCCAAAGTCTCAACCAATCAAATTGCTCTGCTTACCCTGAGCAGAAAATGCTCATTATCGAACTTAGTCAAGGTATTACTGTAATGAAACTATACACCAAGTTTCATCACTTTCACTTAATTAGAACTAAAGTTATCGTGTCCCAAAGCATCAACCAATCATATTGCTTATCTCTGCTTACCCTAAGCGGAAAATGCCCATCTTCGAACTCCATCAAGGCATTGACCTAATAAACACATACACCAAGTTTGAACATTCTAGCTCAATTAGGAAGAGAGCTATTGTGTCCCAAAAAGTGTGACGGACAGACGGACAGACAGACAGACAGACGGACGGACGAACCCATTTTAATAGTCCCCCAACTTTCTTCGAAAGGCGGGGGACAATAAATACAAAGATGAAATATATCCTCCTGAACTTATATTAAATAAAGAAAATTCTGGCACTATTAATGCATCTGTCCTTGACTTGGACATCAATATAATTAATAACAAATTTAATGTCGGTATATTCGATAAAACGGACAAATTTGGTTTTGAAGTAGTAAAATACCCGTCAGCTCATAGTAACATACCAGATACGACACTATACAATGTTTTCTATTCACAGGCATTACGATTTTTAAAAATATGCAACAATAAAGAACTATTTCTTTCCCGAATAAAAACTCTTAATTTTAAGTGCACGGCCAAAGGTGGTACACAATTACGCATTTTGAAAGAAATTTCAAAACTTCCATTTCTTCAACATAACAAGTTTTACATTTCTTATAATGATATTACTGACTACATATTGGATAATGATTCTATATAAATTGCTTCTAGATGTCTAGTCCTATCTGGATTATCGCCCTTATTTTTAGGCCTTTATGAATACACTAATAACTTACGATTTCTTTAGCATTCCTGTTTTGCATTTCTTACGTGGGACATTATATAATAATTATACTATGGTTTGTACAATTACATGGTCTTTAAAACTAATAGTTTTTATATTTTAACGTAATTTTATCTAGATTATCGCCCTTTTATCGGGAAATTGCACCTTCTAACCACGACGTCATAACAACTATTACGGCAGATTCACGTCACACCACTCAGTCAGCAGACGGCTGTCTCCCTAGCTAGTCTTTTCCTTTGCTTCTTTGTATTCAGTTGTGTTTTTGTTTCTGTGACGGTTGCAATGTTTGTCCTATATGCATTTATATACTTCAATCCTTTTATTGATTTGTTTTTGAACTAGGCCTACTTCTTATACATTTAACTATGTGGTTACTTGTGTAACGGAATTTATACAACAATATGCTTGCATTCGTAATTCTTGCAACATATAATAGATCATGACTCATGCTGACACTATATAATTATTTCTTTGGGTTGCATTCCCAATTGTTTTCAAATGTGAGTGAAGTCTGTGTCACCACAGGCCCGGGACTGTACAGCGCAGTGGACGCTTACGGCTAGCCCCCGGATCCATTCACTCTCTTTGATTTGTTTATGTTTGTGGTCTTTGAGTATGATGTCTTGTCCATATATTTGTTTTTGTGTAAAATTGTGTGTGGTGCAACCCTCCTGCACTTACTATTTGATTAACTAGTTAATCTGCCTTAATCCTTTATCGGGCAATTCATTAATCCAATTCTGAACAGAAGTCATTGCTTCTCCTTTGGCGGGATATGTATTACCAATACAACAACAGTGATTATAAACTTAATGGATATTCAAGGTGGCTGCCTAGTGGTTTGCACTGTGTCTTGTCTGCTGAAAACTAGTTATTTTTTTTAAACTTGTGATTATTTTATTGGACTATAACTTGGCATATCACTTCTTAAACAGTGTATCTTTTATTTTACAAAATTGGATTTTAGAAATTCTGTGTAGTTTTTGTGTTATTAACATTTTTAGTTTTTAAATTTGGTGAAGTGAGTACTGGTGAGCTGAACATCGATCATGATCACTTATACCAACAATAGAGTGTCGATTGAATTGTGCTTTTTTTCCTGAGTTAATCTCTGACTATAAACCTGTGTATTTTAACACCTTTAAACCAAAAATAAAAGTTTCAAACAAGCCAAGAAAGACTAAAACAGGTAGAGGAATAAATGTGGCAAATTTAATTCAAGTAACTAAGTTATCCTCCAATCCCTGTCCTATGGATTCCAATTTCAATTTCTGTCTTTTAAACTGTCAGTCCATTAGAAACAAAGCCAATGAAATTCAAGAATTTATTTTAGATAATGACCTCGATATTTTTGTCTCTATCGAAACCTGGCTAAAAGATGATTGCAACATTACTCTAAACCAACTTCTTCCAACTAACTACTCTGCATTGACGACCAACCGTACTGGTAAGAGGGGTGGGTGGGTATAGCAGTTTTTTTCAAGTCCACCATTAAAGCATATAAGATTAAAATAGGTCCTTTTGTTAGCTGCGAAATACAACACACCACCATTAAACATCATAATGAATTATTTCATCTCATCTCATTGTATCGGCCTCCTAATTCTGCCTCTGTTAGACCTTTTTCAACGACTTATTGGACATACTTCACGAAATTACATCATGTGCTGGAAAACTTTTGATATGTGGTGATATAAATCTACACCTGGATGTTGATTCCAAAACTACTACACAGTTTAACGATATTCTCGAATCTTTCGACTTAGTTCAACATGTCACTAAACCTACTCACAATAAAGGTCACATACTTGATGTCGTTATTACCCGAAAATCTGACTCTTTGGTGTTCAACTTATCAGTAGACAGCCATCTCATTTCTGATCATTTTTCAATCATAGCTGTCCTTACACTTCCAAAACCTAAATCACTGCAGAAGACTGTATCATATCGTAAACTGAGAGATATCAACTTAACCAACTTGAAATCTGATATCTTAAATGACGGTGCCCTAAATAAGATTGGCAATTTCTGTGATATTTCGGATCAACTTCAAATCTATAATACAGAGCTTCAAAACATCATTGATAGCCATGCACCAATTGCCAGAAAAACACTCACCATCAGACCAAATCGTAAATGGTACAATGGCTCTGTTCGCGAAAGCAAACGGGCAAGTCGGAAGGCGGAAAAGGCGCAAGAGTAAGCTTGAAATTGACAGACAAATATATGCAAAGGCTCGTAATGATACAAACATTCTCATCAATCAGACCAAACAGACTTTTGTTTTAAACCGTA
Source organism: Patella caerulea (assembly GCA_036850965.1). Classification (NCBI taxonomy): domain Eukaryota; kingdom Metazoa; phylum Mollusca; class Gastropoda; family Patellidae; genus Patella; species Patella caerulea. The sequence continues at coordinate 14,214,966 of JAZGQO010000015.1, read as the reverse complement.
TACAAGAAAATAACAAAAACCCTAAAGAACTTAATAAAATTTTGAACAATATGATTAAAACTAGTGACAGTACCGTTCTACCAGAGCATCGTGACCCTAAGCTACTCGCTGAATCTTTCAGTCAGTGAAATTGTTACCATACGTAGGGCACTTGTGAGCTAGATGTATTCCCAACCCATCTTGTTAAAAGCTGTTCTACAGAAATTTGTCCTATTCTTTGTAGCATTGTGAATACATCCCTATCTACTGGAAACTTTCCTGATGTGTTGAAAGAAGCATTGGTCTTTCCACTTCTCAAGAAGAGTACATTAGATCACAATGTCTTGAAAAACTACAGACCTGTCTCAAACCTGTCGTTCATCTCCAAACTTATTGAAAAGGTTGTAGCAGCACGTTCCAAAGCCCACCTGGAGTTACATAATCTTAACGAACCCTTCCAATCAGCATACAGAAGCAAACATAGTACAGAAACAGCATTAACTCGTGTGAATAATGATATCCTTACTAGTCTTGACAATAAAAATGTTGTGTCACTGTTCAGTTAACACGTGGATTAAAATAAGATTTTGGGTGTACGATACGTCTATAGTATTTTCAGATACCGTAACGTTATCAAAATATGAGTCCCTGTAGATAGCTGCCAATTTAATAGTCAAATAAAGCTTGCGTTCACTTTCGTGCATTTTGGCTTTGATGTAATTAAGCAATGGCAGGTTCGAGAATCGTCACATTTCGGCTCGTTGGTCGTTCTCATTTTTTCGACCCATGGTGTTAAGAACATTTTAAATAATGATATCCAATACGCATTCTTTATTTTACATGCCGTATGAAGAAGCGACAGTTAACAGAATTCAGCTATCGATAAAATTCCCTTCAAAAAGAAAATTATTGGCCATTTTTATTTCCATTTAAGGCCTATAAATTATTTTTTAAAGATGGTATGAGATATTATTCGCAGTAAATAATGAGTTGTCGACGGCTTTATCATTGACCCGTGACAGTCGATTAGTATTACTCAACGACACACACCCGCTTGCCGATTAATTTACATAATCTACATGGTTTTGATCAACACTCAACGGCAATCTATATACGATCAGAATTTATTTTTTTTCTGTCACTTATCAGAGTGAATTCCATGTATGTACCCAAAAACATAATTGCCTAAACCAAATATTTATCGCCCGCTCAGCCATCCTCGTAACCACAATGCTTTGCACGCGATGTCTTGGCCAATCAGCAAACGAGTTGTGTAGACAGTATGGCCACATGGTGTTTGTTTATGTTTTCTAGGGGTTTTAAAACTCGAGCTTGTCCGTTCAAAATCAATTCAGCGATAATATTTTGATAATATTTGATATCTGGAGATTCTCCGTTTTACAACGATGCCAATTATTATTCAAGAGGAATGATCGGTCGTTCCATAGCGAGCGAAGGAACATAACTAATTTCGCCGAGAATTTTAAGAAATAGGACAGATTTAAGAATACGGTACTCTTACAAAACGTTCAAATAAAGGTGTTCTAAAATCTTTTATTGCCATTTTGATCTTTTGTGTCGATAGATAGTATATTTATAGACTCATTTTTGAGAAAATCTCATCAATATTTTCACTTATTTTGCAATCCGACTCGAGATGGCGTGTTCAATCACAAATATTACGGCACGCTGAAGATCTACTATTTTCCTTTTTGGCCTTTTATATGATATCAGACTACAAATTCGATGATTAGGCAATAGATTATGAGATGCCGAAAATGAAGTATTTTCCTCTTTTTTCTTGGAGCCCATTCAGACTCGTTTATCTCGAAAACTACTATTTCTCGTCTTAAACTTCTGTTACCCCGAGTCCTATCGGTCCTTTAGAGTATAAAGGTAAATTTAAAAGCATGGCAATGATATGAAGGACCCTGAAAGCCGATTCAGCACTGCAATGCAGGTCTAATACTTATTATTAGGGTTTCACACTGAAGAAAAACAACTAAAGTATAGTTTGGTAGCTCAATGGATCGGTTATAGTATAACAAACTTCCTGTCTGATTCCTGAAAGCCGGTTCAGTGCTGCTTGCAGGTCTAGTTATTATTATTATTATTATTTATCACGGGGGCCTAGATCTCCATGATCGAAAACAGATATCGATCTGGAATTAGATTTTCTATCGGGAAACCATGTGGTGACTACTTGATAAAATGTTTTTGAAATTTCTGCGCATACCGGAAGTGACCGAACTTTGTACGTTATCTAAGAATTGAAAATCGGCCATAATTTCGTCAATTCTTTGTCGATTTTTAAACAAATTACATTTTTGGAACCCCTGAATCTTTTCTGGGATAATGGCTATCTCATATTTTTCAATTTCGAACATTCGTCTATGACTTCTATCGTTCGAAAATTGAAAACATGTGGTTTACGAGACAATTTTTGTTATTTTTCAAAATTTTCAAATTTGACCTACATTTTTGGATACCTGAAGTCCAACCGATTCCAGTAATATAAGTTTCATTCAGAGTTATCGCCCTTTATTTTTCGATTTTTTTTCGAATTTTCTTCCCATTTTGCCAGCTCGGGTTTCGTTTTGTTGCAGAATTGACGTTTCTGAAACTTCTGCAACATGAAGTTATAGTCCAATACCAACTTATAAAGCAATTTCGAAAAGTCTTTCAACCGGAAATGGTCGAAATAATGTGCAATATTTTGAAAAAAATGCAAAAAATGGATATTTTCTGATTTCGATCGTTTTTGGACGCCTATATCTCGAAAACTTAACCGCAACTTTTTTTAAATTTTTTCTATCGAGAGTCCTTTCGGAGTTATTTTGCATGAAACCATCCAATAAGCCTTTGAAATATCTGGAATAGGTGAAATAACGGACTGAAAATCGAAAAAAGTCGAAAAATCGTGAAATTTTGGAAAATGCTCTGCTATTTTAAGAGATTTTCAAAAAAAGATTGCATATTCAGATAGCTGACCTAATTACGATTCTAACGATGTATAATATGTATGTAGTTATTGAAATTTAATTTTCGATATTTTAATTTTTTTGCATTTTTGGCACTTTTGAACATAGGATTTCTCAGGGGGATTTTATCTGATCAGATAATGTAATATATCATTACAGAGCCCTGTGGCTATATTAGTGCCCAAACCGGCTATTAAAACTATTCCGACAATAATAACCATACCGGAAGTATTCAAAAAATGAAAAAAAGGTTAAAAACATTGTCGCACTTGCGAAAAACTTGATTTCTCCCTTAGGTAATAACGGACCAAAAGAACTAAAGTGGCGTTGGATAGGCCTATTAATGGACCATCATATGGTATCTAAATAATACGATTTCGATGGTTAGGAAATAAATTATTGTATGCCAAAAATCTAGTATTTTCCGATTTTTTTAACATTCTGAGACGCCCTTTTCTCGAAAACGACGACGCAGATTTTTCTTAAACTTTTCTTACCCAAAGTCCTATCGGTTGTCTATATAGTGAATCCAAAATGAAAAGCATTGAAATGATATAGGTGGCCCAAAAATGGCAACTAACTTTGAAAAAAAATGAAAAATCGTTAAATTTTTGTAAACGCTCTTTAATTTATCTTTTTTTCCAAAACTACTCAATGGATGTTTCTGACACTTCTGGTACAGAAAGTTAAGTATCCAAAGAACTTCGTAAAGCTGTCACGACAATGATCTTTCTGAAACTTTGACCTACCCCTTGATTAAATATATTTTCAAAACGTTTTACGAATCCGAAATCACCGAATTTTACGAACGAATGCATTGGACCTACAATGCTGTAACTTGGTTACTATTTGACCTATTTAATTATTTCTTTTTTCTATGAGTACCTTGAGACATTTACTTCAAATCGGCAATTTCGGATTTTCGAATTTCGAAAATTCGTCGCTGTGATATCGAACCGGAAGTTTAGACCAACTCGACAACTTCTTTAGTAGTTGTACGATTTTCATGAAATTTATTATGTAAGTAAACCGTAATGATGCGGCGTGAAAAATTACTTTAGAAATTTTCTAAATTATCTCCCTTTGGAGAAATTGAGGTTCGAAATTTTCAAAAAAATCGACGAAATATAGGTCAAATCATCTTGAATTTTTTTTTTGGTTACTAGCTACGAGACCACTGATTCGTACACAAAAAGATAGGTTGCCAGGCAACGAAACATACGCCCACAGCAGCTAAATCGTCCGGGCAGTCAACAAGGGTTGTCGCATATTTTTACTAATTTCGGTAATGAAACATTTGTAATACACTAAAAACTGATTAAGAGTAACAACTCATTATGTAATTATCAGAAAATCATTAGAATTTGATTGCTTTTTATAAAGTTTTACCCCACGCTAACAATTAGTATATACATGAAACATTTAATATCATGGATTTAGCTGTTCAGTTATCTAAATTCATTGAAAATCAAAATACTTGTTCGTTTCAACACCTTAAACTCTATGTATCAATCTGAAGTCAATCGGATAGTAACTTTGGCCTCTATAGCGTCACAAGAATTTTTGAAGTTATCAAGGGAGATAACTCTGGCAGTAATTATTTGAAATCGCTGAAAATCAATAGGCTTCTTCGTCTGATGACCTTAAACACTGTGTATAAATCTAAAGTCAATCGGATATTAACTTTGGCCTCCAGAGCGTCCACAAGATTTTTTGAGGTGATCAAGGGCCATAACTCTGGCACAAACTATCGGAAATCGCTGAAAATCAATAGGCGTCTCCGTCTTATGACCTTAAACACTGTGTATAAATTTAAAGTCAATCGGATATTAACTTTGGCCTCTAGAGCGTCCACAAGATTTTTTGAAGTGATCAAGGGCCATAACTCTGGCACTAATTATCGGAAATTGCTGAAAATCAATAGGCTTCTTCGTCTTATGACCTTAAACACTGTGTATAAATTTGAAGTCAATCCGATATTAACTTTGGCCTCTAGAGCGTCCACAATATTTTTTGAAGTGATCAAGGGCCATAACTCTGGCACTAATTATCGGAAATCGCTGAAAATCAATAGGCTTCTTCGTCTTATGACCTTAAACACTGTGTATAAATTTAAAGTCAATCGAATATTAACTTTGACCTTTAGAGCGTCCACAAGATTTTTTGAGGTGATCAAGGGCCATAACTCTGGCACTAATTATCGGAAATCGCTGAAAATCAATAGGCGTCTTCGTCTTATGACCTTAAACACTGTGTATAAATTTAAAGTCAATCGGATATTAACTTTGGCCTCTTGAGCGTCCACAAGATTTTTTGAAGTGATCAAGGGCCATAACTCTGGCACTAATTATCGGAAATCGCTGAAAATCAATAGGCTTCTTCGTCTTATGACCTTAAACACTGTGTATAAATTTAAAGTCAATCGGATATTAACTTGGACCTTTAGAGCGTCCACAAGATTTTTTGAGGTGATCAAGGGCCATAACTCTGGCACTAATTATCGGAAATCGCTGAAAATCAATAGGCGTCTTCGTCTTATGACCTTAAACACTGTGTATAAATTTAAAGTCAATCGGATATTAACTTTGGCCTCTTGAGCGTCCACAAGATTTTTTGAAGTGATCAAGGGCCATAACTCTGGCACTAATTATCGGAAATCGCTGAAAATCAATAGGCTTCTTCGTCTTATGACCTTAAACACTGTGTATAAATTTAAAGTCAATCGGATATTAACTTTGGCCTCTAGAGCGTCCACAAGATTTTTTGAAGTGACCAAGGGCCATAACTCTGCCACTAATTATCGGAAATCGCTGAAAATCAATAGGCTTCTTTGTCTTATGACCTTAAACACTGTGTATAAATTTGAAGTCAATCGGATATTAACTTTGGCCTCTCGAGCGTCCACAAGATTTTTTGAAGTGATCAAGGGCTATAACTCTGGCACAAATTATCGGAAATCGCTGAAAATCAATAGGCTTCTTCGTCTCGTGACCTTAAACACTGTGTATAAATTTAAAGTCAATCGGATATTAACTTTGACCTTTAGAGCGTCCACAAGATTTTTTGAGGTGATCAAGGGCCATAACTCTGGCACTAATTATCGGAAATCGCTGAAAATCAATAGGCTTCTTCGTCTTATGACCTTAAACACTGTGTATAAATTTGAAGTCAATCGGATATTAACTTTGGCCTCTAGAGCGTCCACAAGATTTTTTGAAGTGATCAAGGGCCATAACTCTGGCACTAATTATCGGAAATCGCTGAAAAACAATAGGCTTCTTCGTCTCATGACCTTAAACACTGTGTATAAATTTAAAGTCAATCGGATATTAACTTTAGCCTGTAGAGCGTCCACAAGCAATTGTGGACGCCGGACCGACGGACGGACCGACGGACCGACGGACGGACGGACGGGGGCGACGACAATATACGACCACATTTCAATGTGGGCGTATAAAAATGGAGTTTTTAGCTCAACCCGGATGTGCCACCATCTTGAAATGTAAAAACCTCAAACGCCATTTTGCTATTTTACTTACAGACACGGGAATTATATTTTCCGAATCCTTGGAGGAAGGCCTAAAAAACGTCGGGAGTAGAATTTTCATTTAGGTCAACTGGGAGTCACCATTTTGAATTGAAAATGAAAAATAGAAGCAATTTGAAGGGCCGAGACTTTGGAACACAATAACTCTCCTTATAATTAAGGTAGAATGTTTAAACTTGGTGTTGACGTTCACTAGGTCAATGTCATGATAGAGTGTAAAGATGAGCATTTTCTGCCTGGGATAAGCAGAGATAAGCATGCTGATCTGTTGATTCTTTAGGGCACAATAACTTCGGTTATAATGAAGGGAGGGTGGCGAAACTCTTGTCAATCGAGAGTCTAATAGCTAGCCTGTTGTGTGAAATCATTGTATCATTTTTTTTAAATATCAGGGATAGCAGAAAAAAGAGGTCGAAAATCCAAAAAGTCGTATTTTTACGACTTGGAGCATGGTTAAAGGTCCTTTTCTCTTAAAGTCAACATAATATTTTTGGGGAACTTCTTCTACAAAGAGTCTTATCGGTAGTCGTTTATATGAAACCATCGATCAACAGTTCAACATATCAGGAGTAGAAGAACAAAAGGATCGAACATTGAAAACGGCACCCTTTCATTGTTAAGCGAAACATGCAGTGTGGGTGACTACAATCTACACATTTAGTCATCGTATAGAGCTTATTCAACAGTATCGAATTCCAACTGCTTAGGGATATTTTATGTGCACTCCAATGTGTACACGGGACCTTGGTTTTTCGTCCCATCCGAACGACTAGACAGCTGTGCTTGTCAGGCCCTCCACAGTCCAAAATATCAGGAGTAGAAGAATAAAAGGATCGAAAATTGAAAACGGCACCCTTTCATTGTTAAGCAAAACATGCAGTGTGGGTGGCTACAATCTGCACATTTAGTCATCGTATAGAGCTTATTCAACATTATCGAATTCCAACTGCTAAGGGATCTTTTAAGTGCACTCCAATGTGTACACGCCGGTGGGAGGACACGCCAGAAAATCGAGATGAACTTTCTCGGCCAATGCAGGGATCGAACACCCGACCTCCTGGCTAGCAGGTCAACGCCTTCGCCACATAGTGTGGACACCAATCGTACATTTCATCCGTCAAATCAAAGCATTTCATTTCATTAGACCAATAATTAATTATTCTTAATTTAAAACTTTATTTTAATATTATTAAATCCTAATTTTATTGGTAGACGTTCGTCTTATTTAAAATTAAACTCTCATTTAACTATGAACAACCCTTAACGTGTCTCTTTAAAACAATTAAATAATCTAAAACAGTAGCTCAACCTTTTGACCTAAGCTCATTAATTTACCATTTTGTATGTGAGCGACTTGTTATTCTTCTTGTATGACATACTGCACGTGTCTGATTTCCAAGGGGAGTTTTGTGGCTGAATGGTTAGCATGCGCGCGCTGTATCATAAAGCCTGTCATTGAGTCAGCTAGCGTGTTTTCGAATCTCCGGTTGTACCTGACAAGGAGTAAGGTCGCCTGTCCAACTTGGTGGGCTTTCTTCATTTCCTCAGGTTTCCTTCCATTGCTAAAGACCTCTACGCGCAACGAAATATTGAATTAAAATCAAACTATATGTTAGTCCCGAAATGATCTAGTTTGGGACACAATAACTCTCTTTCTAATTCAGCTAGACTTGGTGTGGGTGTTTATTAGGACAATACCTTGATGACTCTGGAACACAATAACTCTTCTTCTAATTGGGGTACAATGTTCAAACTTGGTATAGGCATTCACTAGGTCAATGTCTTGATGAAGTTCGAAGTAGAATTTTGATTTAGGTCAACTGGTTGTCACCATTTTAAAGTGAATATGAAACATAGTGATAAATCGACATTTACGGACTTGTAAACAAACACAATAGAGCATAGTATGTTCTATGCGTCTCCTATGTCTGAAATTAATACATTTCAGGATAGCCGGGATACGGTATTTGAATATTTCAAAAAATCGATTTTTGCCTTTGATGTTTTTCGTACTGACAAAATTCTTTATAGTTGAAAATTCACATTAACTTCACTAGATTGTGACCGATTTTAATGATTTTTTTTCCTTGTTCGGATTATTCATATGACCCATGACATGTGACAGGAAGTGACTGTGAATATGAAAGCTTTCATATCTGCATGGGGCAGTAGCAGATCTAGTTATTAAGCTTTCATATTACATATGAAAGCTTATTGTTTCTGTTAAAGTTATTATTATTATTTTAGCTTGTGTGAAACACTATTGTTTTTGTTAAAATGATTATTCTTATTAGGCTTTCAGACTATAATAATAACTAGATCTGCTACTGTCCCATGCAGATATGAAAGCTTTCATATTCATCGTCACGTGTCATTTATTGTATCAAGTATCCTAAATAAAAGGATAAGAAGAAAAAAATTATCAAAATTGGTCAAAAACTCGCGAAGTTACAAGTCTAAATATAGTATGAAACATTGCACCCAGGCATAACAATAATCTGAAAACTAAAGGGAAATAACTGAAACTTGTATTACTGTAATGAGACGGATGAGAAAATGAAATGAAAATGGCGGGAAAAAAAATAAAAATGGCAGGTTGGACAGGCGACCTTACTCCTTGTCACGTACAACCGGGCATTCGAAAACACGCTAGTTAACTCAATGACAGGCGACGGTGCTAACCATTCAGCCACCCACTCCCCCTTTGAAATCAGACACGTGCAATATGTCATATAGGAAGAATAACAAGTCGCTCACAACAAAATGGTAAATTAATGAGTTTAGGTCAAAACGTTGAGCTACTGTTTTAGAGTATTGAATTGTTTTAAAGAGAGACGTTAAGGGTTGTTCATAGTTAAATGAAAGTTTAATTTTAAATAAGACCAATAAAATTAGGATTTAATAATGCCAGACTAATATTAAAATAAAGTTTTAAATTAAGAATAATTAATTATTGGTCTAATGCAACGAAATGCTTTGATTTGACGGATGAAGTGTACGATGCGTGTCCACACTATGTGGCTAAGGCGTTGGCCTGCTAGCCAGGAGATCGGGTGTTCGATCCCTGCATTGGCCGATAAAGTTCATCTCGATTTTCTGGCGTGTCCCCCCCACCCGCCGTGTACACATTGGAGTGCACGTAAAAGATCCCTTAGCAGCTGGAATTCGATACTGTTTAATAAGCTCTATACGATGACTAAATGTGCAGATTGTAGCCACCCACACTGCATGTTTTGCTTAACAATGAAAGGGTGCCGTTTTCAATTTTCGATCCTTTTATTCTTCTACTCCTGATATTTTGGACTCTTGATCGATGGTTTCATATAAAAGACTACCGATAAGACTCTTTGTAGAAGAAGTTCCCCAAAAATATTATATTGACTTTAAGAGAAAAGGACCTTTAAAAATGCTCCAAATCGTAAAAATACGACTTTTTGGATTTTCGATCTCTTTTTTCTGCTACCCCTGATATTTAAAAAAAATGATACAATGATTTCACACAACAGGCTAGGTATTAGACTCTCGATTGACAAGAGTTTCACCACCCTCCCTTCATTATAACCGAAGTTATTGTGCCCTAAAGAATCAACAAATCAGCATGCTTATCTCTGCTTACCCTAGGCAGAAAATGCCCATCTCTGCACTCAATCATGACATTGACATAGTGAACGGACGGACCGACGGACCGACGGACGGACGGACGGGGGCGACGACAATATACGACCACATTTCAATGTGGGCGTATAAAAATGGAGTTTTTAGCTCAACCCGGATGTGCCACCATCTTGAAATGTAAAAACCTCAAACGCCATTTTGCTATTTTACTTACAGACACGGGAATTATATTTTCCGAATCCTTGGAGGAAGGCCTAAAAAACGTCGGGAGTAGAATTTTCATTTAGGTCAACTGGGAGTCACCATTTTGAATTGAAAATGAAAAATAGAAGCAATTTGAAGGGCCGAGACTTTGGAACACAATAACTCTCCTTATAATTAAGGTAGAATGTTTAAACTTGGTGTTGACGTTCACTAGGTCAATGTCATGATAGAGTGTAAAGATGAGCATTTTCTGCCTGGGATAAGCAGAGATAAGCATGCTGATCTGTTGATTCTTTAGGGCACAATAACTTCGGTTATAATGAAGGGAGGGTGGCGAAACTCTTGTCAATCGAGAGTCTAATAGCTAGCCTGTTGTGTGAAATCATTGTATCATTTTTTTTAAATATCAGGGATAGCAGAAAAAAGAGGTCGAAAATCCAAAAAGTCGTATTTTTACGACTTGGAGCATGGTTAAAGGTCCTTTTCTCTTAAAGTCAACATAATATTTTTGGGGAACTTCTTCTACAAAGAGTCTTATCGGTAGTCGTTTATATGAAACCATCGATCAACAGTTCAACATATCAGGAGTAGAAGAACAAAAGGATCGAACATTGAAAACGGCACCCTTTCATTGTTAAGCGAAACATGCAGTGTGGGTGACTACAATCTACACATTTAGTCATCGTATAGAGCTTATTCAACAGTATCGAATTCCAACTGCTTAGGGATATTTTATGTGCACTCCAATGTGTACACGGGACCTTGGTTTTTCGTCCCATCCGAACGACTAGACAGCTGTGCTTGTCAGGCCCTCCACAGTCCAAAATATCAGGAGTAGAAGAATAAAAGGATCGAAAATTGAAAACGGCACCCTTTCATTGTTAAGCAAAACATGCAGTGTGGGTGGCTACAATCTGCACATTTAGTCATCGTATAGAGCTTATTCAACATTATCGAATTCCAACTGCTAAGGGATCTTTTAAGTGCACTCCAATGTGTACACGCCGGTGGGAGGACACGCCAGAAAATCGAGATGAACTTTCTCGGCCAATGCAGGGATCGAACACCCGACCTCCTGGCTAGCAGGTCAACGCCTTCGCCACATAGTGTGGACACCAATCGTACATTTCATCCGTCAAATCAAAGCATTTCATTTCATTAGACCAATAATTAATTATTCTTAATTTAAAACTTTATTTTAATATTATTAAATCCTAATTTTATTGGTAGACGTTCGTCTTATTTAAAATTAAACTCTCATTTAACTATGAACAACCCTTAACGTGTCTCTTTAAAACAATTAAATAATCTAAAACAGTAGCTCAACCTTTTGACCTAAGCTCATTAATTTACCATTTTGTATGTGAGCGACTTGTTATTCTTCTTGTATGACATACTGCACGTGTCTGATTTCCAAGGGGAGTTTTGTGGCTGAATGGTTAGCATGCGCGCGCTGTATCATAAAGCCTGTCATTGAGTCAGCTAGCGTGTTTTCGAATCTCCGGTTGTACCTGACAAGGAGTAAGGTCGCCTGTCCAACTTGGTGGGCTTTCTTCATTTCCTCAGGTTTCCTTCCATTGCTAAAGACCTCTACGCGCAACGAAATATTGAATTAAAATCAAACTATATGTTAGTCCCGAAATGATCTAGTTTGGGACACAATAACTCTCTTTCTAATTCAGCTAGACTTGGTGTGGGTGTTTATTAGGACAATACCTTGATGACTCTGGAACACAATAACTCTTCTTCTAATTGGGGTACAATGTTCAAACTTGGTATAGGCATTCACTAGGTCAATGTCTTGATGAAGTTCGAAGTAGAATTTTGATTTAGGTCAACTGGTTGTCACCATTTTAAAGTGAATATGAAACATAGTGATAAATCGACATTTACGGACTTGTAAACAAACACAATAGAGCATAGTATGTTCTATGCGTCTCCTATGTCTGAAATTAATACATTTCAGGATAGCCGGGATACGGTATTTGAATATTTCAAAAAATCGATTTTTGCCTTTGATGTTTTTCGTACTGACAAAATTCTTTATAGTTGAAAATTCACATTAACTTCACTAGATTGTGACCGATTTTAATGATTTTTTTTCCTTGTTCGGATTATTCATATGACCCATGACATGTGACAGGAAGTGACTGTGAATATGAAAGCTTTCATATCTGCATGGGGCAGTAGCAGATCTAGTTATTAAGCTTTCATATTACATATGAAAGCTTATTGTTTCTGTTAAAGTTATTATTATTATTTTAGCTTGTGTGAAACACTATTGTTTTTGTTAAAATGATTATTCTTATTAGGCTTTCAGACTATAATAATAACTAGATCTGCTACTGTCCCATGCAGATATGAAAGCTTTCATATTCATCGTCACGTGTCATTTATTGTATCAAGTATCCTAAATAAAAGGATAAGAAGAAAAAAATTATCAAAATTGGTCAAAAACTCGCGAAGTTACAAGTCTAAATATAGTATGAAACATTGCACCCAGGCATAACAATAATCTGAAAACTAAAGGGAAATAACTGAAACTTGTATTACTGTAATGAGACGGATGAGAAAATGAAATGAAAATGGCGGGAAAAAAAATAAAAATGGCAGGTTGGACAGGCGACCTTACTCCTTGTCACGTACAACCGGGCATTCGAAAACACGCTAGTTAACTCAATGACAGGCGACGGTGCTAACCATTCAGCCACCCACTCCCCCTTTGAAATCAGACACGTGCAATATGTCATATAGGAAGAATAACAAGTCGCTCACAACAAAATGGTAAATTAATGAGTTTAGGTCAAAACGTTGAGCTACTGTTTTAGAGTATTGAATTGTTTTAAAGAGAGACGTTAAGGGTTGTTCATAGTTAAATGAAAGTTTAATTTTAAATAAGACCAATAAAATTAGGATTTAATAATGCCAGACTAATATTAAAATAAAGTTTTAAATTAAGAATAATTAATTATTGGTCTAATGCAACGAAATGCTTTGATTTGACGGATGAAGTGTACGATGGGTGTCCACACTATGTGGCTAAGGCGTTGGCCTGCTAGCCAGGAGATCGGGTGTTCGATCCCTGCATTGGCCGATAAAGTTCATCTCGATTTTCTGGCGTGTCCCCCCCACCCGCCGTGTACACATTGGAGTGCACGTAAAAGATCCCTTAGCAGCTGGAATTCGATACTGTTTATTAAGCTCTATACGATGACTAAATGTGCAGATTGTAGCCACCCACACTGCATGTTTTGCTTAACAATGAAAGGGTGCCGTTTTCAATTTTCGATCCTTTTATTCTTCTACTCCTGATATTTTGGACTCTTGATCGATGGTTTCATATAAAAGACTACCGATAAGACTCTTTGTAGAAGAAGTTCCCCAAAAATATTATATTGACTTTAAGAGAAAAGGACCTTTAAAAATGCTCCAAATCGTAAAAATACGACTTTTTGGATTTTCGATCTCTTTTTTCTGCTACCCCTGATATTTAAAAAAAATGATACAATGATTTCACACAACAGGCTAGGTATTAGACTCTCGATTGACAAGAGTTTCACCACCCTCCCTTCATTATAACCGAAGTTATTGTGCCCTAAAGAATCAACAAATCAGCATGCTTATCTCTGCTTACCCTAGGCAGAAAATGCTCATCTCTGCACTCAATCATGACATTGACATAGTGAACGTCTACGCCAAGATTGAACATTCTAGCTCAATTAGAAGGAGAGTTATTGTGTTTCAAAATCTCGACCCTTCAAATTGCTACTACTTTTCATATTCACTTCAAAATGGCAACCATCAGTTGACCTAAATAAAAATCCTGCTCCCTGCGATTTTTGGGCCATCCTTCAAGGATTCAGAAAATATAACTCCCGTGTCTGTAAGTAAAATAGAAAAAAAGCCTTAGGGATTTTTCATGTTTCAAGATGGTGGCACTTCCGGTTCGATCGACAAACTCCATATTTTGTGTAGGAATCAGTAATTACTTTTCGAGTATCGAAAATTTTTTTTTACGTCAGTCTGACCTATATTTCGACGATTTTTTTTAAAACTTTGATCCTTAATTTCACCAAGGGCAGATAATTTAGAAAATTTCTCATTATATTTTTGAAGTCACATCGGTAAGATCTACTTATATACTAAATTTCATGAAAATTGTACAACTATTAAAGAAGTTGTCAAATTGGTCTAAACTTCCGGTTCGAAATCACAGCGACGAATTTTTGAAATTCGAAAATGTGAAACTGCAGATGAAAATGATTGTTTTCAAGGTATTCAAAGAAAAAAGAATTAGTAAAATTGGTCAAAAAATAGCAAAGTTACGACTATGCATTGTCCACTTTTACGTTCGTAAAATTCGGTGATTTCGAATTCGCAAAACGTTTTGAAAATATATTTAATCAACAGCCACCACCCATTTTTTTTGGGGGGGGGGGGAGGGGGTAGGTCAAAGTTTCAAAAACATTCTATGGTTAGATTCTGAGAAATCCGATTTGCAGGAAAAACACACAAAAAAAAAATAATAATAATCTTAACAGAAACAATAAGCTTTCATATGAAATATGAAAGCTTAATAATAATCTTAACAGAAACAATAAGCTTTCATATGAAATATGAAAGCTTCACTAGATCTGCTACTGTCCCATGCAGATATGAAAGCTTTCATATTCATCGTCACGTGTCATTGATTGTATCAAGTATCCTAAATAAGAGGAAAAAATTATCAAAATTGGTCAAAAACTCGCAAAATTACAAGTCTAAATATAGTATGAAACATTGCACCCAGGCATAACAATAATCTGAAAACTAAAGGGAAATAACCGAAATTTGTATTGCTGTAATGAGACGGATGAGAAAATGAAATGAAAATTGCCGGAAAAAAATTTAAAATGGCAGGTTGGACAGGCGACCTTACTCCTTGTCACGTGCAGGCGCGCGTGCTAACCATTCAGCCGCCCAACCCCCGTTTGAAATCAGAAACGTGCAATATGTCATATAGGAAGAATAATAAGACGCTCACAACAAAATGGTAAATTAATGAGTTTAGGGCAAAAAGACGTCTACAGCACCCGGTGTTCACCCATCCAAATACTAACTGGGACCGACGTTGCTTAACTTCAGTGATCGGACGAGAACTGGTGTTTTCAACGTGGTATGGCCGTAGACGAGAGGGGTGGACAGAACCCGTAGTTACACTTACCTGAATTGACCCGCTTATTGATTTTTTTTTTGTTTTTTGTCGGTTTCTTAAAGGCGTCTACAGCACCCGGTGTTGCCAGGCGGTCACCCATCCAAGTACTGACCTGGCTCGACGTTGCTTAACTTCAGTGATCGGACGAGAACTGGTGTTTTCACCAGTCCGATTTTGTCGGTTTTAAAAACACGTCTACAGCACCCGGTGTTCCCAGGCGGTCACCCATCCAAGTACTAACCGGGCCCGACGTTGCTTAACTTCAGTGATCGGACGAGAACTGGTGTTTTCAACGTGGTGTGGCCTTAGACGAGAGAAGGTGGACAGAACCCGTAGTTATACTTACCTGAATTGACCCGCTTATTGATTTTTTGGGAGGTTTTTAAAAGGCGTCTACAGCACCCGGTGTTCCCAGGCGCTCACCCATCCAAGTACTGACCGGGCCCAACGTTGCTTAACTTCAGTGATCGGACGAGAACTGGTGTTTTCAACATGGTTTGGCCGTAGAAGAGAGAAGGTGGACAGAACCCATACTTGTGCTTACTCAAATTCTTTTTGTGTCTTTTTCCCTGAGGAGACGGGCCGATCGGAGAGCTGGAGTGGTGCAAAAGAGTGCGCGCAGTGGCCTGATTGGCGGAAAATTGATTTTTTCACGAAGAATCAGGGCAAAGAGGCGTCTACAGCACCCGGTGTTCCCAGGCGGTCACCCATCCAAGTACTAACCGGGCCCGACGTTGCTTAACTTCAGGGATCGGACGAGAACTGTTGTTTTCAACGTGGTATGGCCGTAGACGAGAGAAGGTGGACAGAACCCGTAGTTATACTTACCTGAATTGACCCGCTTATTGATTTTTTTTATTTTTTTTTTTTTGTCGGTTTTAAAAACGCCTCTACAGCACCCGGTGTTCCCCGGCGGTCACCCATCCAAGTACTGACCGGGCCCGACGTTGCTTAACTTCAGTGATCGGACGAGAACTGGTGTTTTCAACGTGGTGTGGCCTTAGACGAGAGAAGGTGGACAGAACCCGTAGTTATACTTACCTGAATTGACCCGCTTATTGATTTTTTGGGAGGTTTTTAAAAGGCGTCTACAGCACCCGGTGTTCCCAGGCGCTCACCCATCCAAGTACTGACCGGGCCCAACGTTGCTTAACTTCAGTGATCGGACGAGAACTGGTGTTTTCAACATGGTTTGGCCGTAGAAGAGAGAAGGTGGACAGAACCCATACTTGTGCTTACTCAAATTCTTTTTGTGTCTTTTTCCCTGAGGAGACGGGCCGATCGGAGAGCTGGAGTGGTGCAAAAGAGTGCGCGCAGTGGCCTGATTGGCGGAAAATTGATTTTTTCACGAAGAATCAGGGCAAAGAGGCGTCTACAGCACCCGGTGTTCCCAGGCGGTCACCCATCCAAGTACTAACCGGGCCCGACGTTGCTTAACTTCAGGGATCGGACGAGAACTGTTGTTTTCAACGTGGTATGGCCGTAGACGAGAGAAGGTGGACAGAACCCGTAGTTATACTTACCTGAATTGACCCGCTTATTGATTTTTTTTATTTTTTTTTTTTTGTCGGTTTTAAAAACGCCTCTACAGCACCCGGTGTTCCCCGGCGGTCACCCATCCAAGTACTGACCGGGCCCGACGTTGCTTAACTTCAGTGATCGGATGAGAACTGGTGTTTTCAACGTGGTATTCGGTAGACGAGAGAAGGTGGACAGAACCCGTAGTTATACTTACCTGAATTGACCCGCTTATTGATTTTTTTTTTGTTTTTTGTCGGTTTCTTAAAGGCGTCTACAGCACCCGGTGTTGCCAGGCGGTCACCCATCCAAGTACTGACCTGGCTCGACGTTGCTTAACTTCAGTGATCGGACGAGAACTGGTGTTTTCAACGTGGTATGGCCGTAGACGAGAGAAGGTGGACAGAACCCGTAGTTATACTTACCTGAATTGACCCGCTTATTGGGGGGGGGGGGGGTTGTCGGTTTTAAAAAGGCGTCTACAGCACCCGGTGTTCCCAGGCGGTCACCCATCCAAGTACTAACCAGTCCCGACGTTGCTTAACTTCAGTGATCTGACGAGAACTGGTGTTTTCAACGTGGTGTGGCCGTAGACGAGAGAAGGTGGACAGAACCCGTAGTTATACTTTTCCTAAATTGACCTGCGTATTGATCTTTTTTTTTCGGGGGGGGGGGGGCGGTTTTAAAAAGGCGTCTACAGCACCCGGTGTTCCCAGGCGGTCACCCATCCAAGTACTGACCGGGCCCGACGCTGTTTAACTTCAGTGATCGGACGAGAACTGGTGGTTTCAACGTGGTGTGGCCGTAGACGAGAGAAGGTGGACAGAACCAGTAGTTATACTTACTTGAATTGACCCGCTTATTGATTTTTTTTTTTTGGGGGGGGGGGGGGGGGGGTGTCGGTTTTAAAAAGGCGTCTACAGCACCCGGTCTTCCCAGGCGGTCACCCATCCAAGTACTGACCGGGCCCGACGTTGCTTAACTTCAGTGATCGGACGAGTACTGGTGTTTTCAACGTGGTGTGGCCGTAGACGAGAGAAGGTGGACAGAACCCATACTTGTGCTTACTCAAATTCTTTTTGTGTCTTTTTCCCTGGGGAGACGGGCCGAGCGGATAGCTGGAGTGGTGCAAAGGAGTAAGCGCTGTGGTCTGATTGGCGGAAAAGTGATTTTTTCACGAAGAATCAGGGCAAAAAGGCGTCTACAGGACCCGGTGTTCCCAGGCGGTCACCCATCCAAGTACTAACCGGGCCCGACGTTGCTTAACTTCAGTGATCGGACGAGAACTGGTGTTTTCAATGTGGTATGGCCGCAGACGAGAGAAGGTAGACAGAACCCGTAGTTATACTTACCTGAATTGACCTGCTTATTGATTTTTGTTTTGTTTTTAATTGTTTTAAAGAGATTTAATAATGCCAGACTAATTTTAAAATAAAGTTTTAAATTAAGAATAATTAATTATTGGTCTAATGCAATGAAATGATTTGATTTGACGGATGAAATGTACAATGGGTGTCCACACTATGTGGCTAAGGCGTTGGCCTGCTAGCCAGGAGGTCGGGTGTTGGATCCCTGCATTGGCCGAGAAAGTTCATCTCGATATTCTGGCGCGTCCCCCCATCCACCGTGTACACATTGGAGTGCACGTAAAAGATTCCTTAGCAGTTGGAATTCGATATTGTTGAATAAGCTCTATACGATGACTAAATGTGCAGATTGTAGCCACCGACACTGCATGTTTTGCTTAACAATGAAAGGGTGCGGTTTTCAATTTTCGATCCTTTTATTCTACTACTCCTGATATTTTGGACTGTTGATCGATGGTTTCATATAAAAGACTACCGATAAGACTCTTTGTAGAAGAAGTTTCCCAAAATATTATGTTGACTTTAGAGAAAAGGACTTTTTGGATTTTAGATCTCTTTTTTCTGCTACCCCTGATGTTTAAAAAAAATGATACAATGATTTCACACAACAGGCTAGCTATTAGGCTCTCGATTGACAAGAGTTTCATCACCCTCCCTTCATTATAACCGAAGTTATTGTGCCCTAAAGAATCAACAAATCAGCATGCTTATCTCTGCTTACCCTAGGCAGAAAATGCTCATCTTTGCACTCAATCATGACATTGACATAGTGAACGTCTACACCAAGATTGAACATTCTAGCTCAATTAGAAGGAGAGTTATTGTGTTTCAAAGTCTCGGCCCTTCAAATTGCTACTACTTTTCATATTCACTTCAAAATGGCAACCATCAGTTGACCTAAATCAAAATTCTGCTCCCTGCGATTTTTGGGCCATCCTTCAAGGATTCAGAAAATATAACTCCCGTGTCTGTAAGTAAGATAGCAAAAAAGCCTTAGGGAATTCTCATGTTTCAAGATGGTGGCATTTCCGGTTAGATCGACAAACTCCATATTTTGTGTAGGAATCAGTAATTACTTGTCGAGTATCGGAAAAAAATTTCAGATCATTCTGACCTATATTTCGACGATTTTTTTGAAAACTTTGATCCTTAATTTCACCAAAGGCAGATAATTTAGAAAATGTCTCATTATATTTTTGAAGTCACATTGGTAAGATCTACTTATATTCTAAATTTCATGAAAATCGTACAACTATTAAGGAAGTTGTCAAATTGGTCTAAACTTCCGGTTCGAAATCACAGCGACGAATTTTCGAAATTCGAAAATGTGAAACTGCAGATGAAAATGATTTTTTAAAAGGTATTCAAAGAAAAAAGAATTAGTAAAATCGGTCAAAAAATAGCAAAGTTACGACTATGCATTGTCAGTTTTTTCGTTCGTAAAATTCGGTGATTTCGAATTCGCAAAACGTTTTGAAAATATATTTAATCAACAGCCACCACCCATTTTTGGGGGGGTAGGTCAAAGTTTCAGAAACATCCTATGGATAGATTCTGTGAAATCCGATTTGCAGGAAAAACACAAAAAAAAAAATAATAACTAGATCTGCTACTGTCCCATGCAGATATGAAAGCTTTCATATTCACAGTCACTTCCTGTCACATGTCATGGGTCGTATGAATAATCCGAACAAAAAAAAAAAAAATCATTAAAATCGGTCACATTCTAGTGAAGTTAATGTGATTTTTCACTCGTAAAGAATTTTGTCAGCACGAAAAACATCAAAGGCAAAAATCGAATTTTTGAAATATTCAAATACCGTATCCCGACTATCCTGAAATGTATTAATTTCAGACATAGGAGACGCATTGAACATACTATGCTCTATTGTGTTTGTTTACAAGTCCGTAAATGTCGACTTTTCACTATGTTTCATATTCACTTCAAAATGGTGACTACCAGTTGACCTAAATCAAAATTCTACTTCGAACTTCATCAAGACATTGACTTAGTGAATGCCTATACCAAGTTTGAACATTGTACCACAATTAGAAAAAGAGTTATTGTGTTCCAGAGTCATCAAGGTATTGGCCTAATAAACACCCACACCAAGTCTAGCTGAATTAGAAAGAGAGTTATTGTGTCCCAAACTAGATCATTTCGGGACTAACATATAGTTCGATTTTATTTCAATATTTCGCTTGCGCGTAGAGGTCTTTAGCAGTGGAAGGAAACCGGAGGAAATGAAGAAAACCCACCAAGATGGACAGGCGACCTTACTCCTTGTCAGGTACGACCGGAGATTCGAAAACACGCTAGCTGACTCAATGACAGGCTTTATGATACAGCGCGCGCGTGCTAACCATTCAGCCACCAAACTCCCCTTTGAAATCGGACACGTGCAATATGTCATATAAGAAGAGTAACAAGTCGCTCACATACAAAATGGTAAATTAATGAGCTTAGGTCAAAAGGTTGAGCTACTGTTTTAGAGTATTTAATTGTTTTAAAGAGACACGTTAAGGGATGTTCATAGTTAAATGAAAGTTTAACTTTAAATAAGACGAACGTCTACCAATAAAATGAGGATTTAATAATATTAAAATAAAGTTTCAAATTAAGAATAATTAATTATTGGTCTAATGCAATGAAATGCTTTGATTTGACAGATGAAATGTACGATGGGTGTCCACACTATGTGGCGAAGGCGTTGACCTGCTAGCCAGGAGGTCGGGTGTTCGATCCCTGCATTGGCCGAGAAAGTTCATCTCAATTTTTTGGCGTGTCCTCCCACCGGCGTGTACACATTGGAGTGCACGTAAAAGATCCCTTAGCAGTTGGAATTCGATAATGTTGAATAAGCTCTATACGATGACTAAATGTGCAAATTGTAGCCACCCACACTGCATGTTTTGCTTAACAATGAAAGGCTGCCGTTTTCAATTTTCGATCCCTTTCTTCTTCTATTCCTGATATTTTGGACTGTTGATCGATGGTTTCATATAAAAGACTACCGATAAAACTCTTTGTACAAGAAGTTCCCCCAAAATATTATGTTGACTTTAAGAGAAAAGGACCTTTAAAATTGCTCTAAATCGTAAAAATACGACTTTTTGGATTTTCGATCTCTTTTTTCTGCTATCCCTGATATTTAAAAAAAAATGATACAATGATTTCACACAACAGGCTAGCTATTAGACTCTCGATTGACAAGAGTTTCACCACCCTCCCTTTATTTTAACCGAAGTTATTGTGCCCTAAAGAATCAACAAATCAGCATGCGTATCTCTGCTTACCCCAGGCAGAAAATGCTCATCTTTACACTCAATCATGACATTGACCTAGTGAACGTCTACCCCAAGATTAAACATTCTAGCTTAATTAGAAGGAGAGTTATTGTGTTCCAAAAACTCGGCCCTTCAAATTGCTTCCATTTTTCATTTTCAATTCAAAATGGTGACTCCCAGTTGACCTAAATGAAAATTCTACTCCCGACGTTTTTTAGGCCATCCTCCAAGGATTCAGAAAATATAATTCCCGTGTCTGTAAGTAAAATAGCAAAATGGCGTTTGAGGTTTTTACATTTCAAGATGGTGGCACTTCCGGGTTGAGCTACAAACTCCATTTTTTGTGTACGAATCAGTGGTCTCGCAGGTAGTAACCAAAAAAAAAATTCAAGATGATTTGACCTATATTTCGTCGATTTTTTTGAAAATTTCGATCCTCAATTTCTCCAAGGGGAGATAATTTAGAAAATTTCTAAAGTCATTTTTCAAGTCGCATCATTAAGGTTTACTTACATATTAAATTTCATGAAAATCGTACAACTACTAAAGAAGTTGTCGAGTTGGTCTAAACTTCCGGTTCGAAATCACAGCGACGAATTTTCGAAATTCGAAAATCCGAAATTGCAGATTTGAAGTAAATGTCTCAAGGTACTCATAGAAAAAAGAATTAATTAATTAGGTCAAATAGTCACAAAGTTACAGCATTGTAGGTCAAATGCATTCGTTCGTAAAATTCGGTGATTTCGGATTCGTAAAACGTTTTGAAAATATATTTAATCAAGGTTCGCACCCCATTTATAGGGGGGTAGGTCAAAGTTTCAGAAAGATCCTATGGTTAGATTCTGAGAAATCCGATTTGCAGAAAATACACACAAAAAAAAATAATAATAACTAGACTTGCTTGCAAGGCTGAAGGCTTTCACCTTACCCAAAGCAGCACAAAATGCCTACCACCCACCCCTTTAAAACACACACACACACACTTAAACAACTCAGATATTGACACTTTCTCTGCATGCGCATTACAATAGAAGGAAAGTGAAAAATATAGTTGAACAATTTACAACATTATGAACTTGGATCGGTAGAATCCTACAGACGCCAGAAATCTAAATACGCAATCAAAAACTGAAAAATTCTAAACAAAATTTTTTTTACAATTTCAGTACATTTTCAAATTTTTAGGAAAAAAGGAGAACGGCGTGGTATTGCAATTCGACCTTATCGCATCCACAATATCACCGGCTCTACAAAAATATAGCTTTTTAGAAAATCGGTTGGGAATTG
Source organism: Patella caerulea (assembly GCA_036850965.1). Taxonomy (NCBI): domain Eukaryota; kingdom Metazoa; phylum Mollusca; class Gastropoda; family Patellidae; genus Patella; species Patella caerulea. Next base: position 14,191,986 of record JAZGQO010000015.1, on the reverse strand, counting down.
ACATTATTAGGACCTATTTTCCTTTATGCACGTTAAAGATTTACTTCACTTCAGGTCTGTTCAGAACTTTCGCAATACTTCTGAGTACTTACTGCTTAAAACATAGGAAAAATCATTATTCAGAACTCTATCCGCTTTAGTTTCAGAGATCTACAAGAGAATGAAAAAAACCCAGTTTTTCGAATGGGACAAAAAAAAAGATCGTGTCAGATCATAACTAAAACCAAGAATCATACCTTTCAACATCAACTTTTCAACATTTGTCCAGAGGGATGCCTTCCTTATAAATAGTTTCGGTAAATAGCGTCATTTTCGCTGGTATCATATGATGGCGTCATGTAGACAAAAAACCTGGGATAATAATTTCAGGAGTAACTGTTATTGACTAAAATGAATTATTTTCACTCTAGAAGCAGCATTACCAGACATTGGTTACCAGTAAAACACCTTTAGTTCAAATATTTCCTCTTTCAAAAAAAGCTCTCTATATAATGCTTTATACGTAGGCAAAACCTTGCGATTAATACCAACTCGGCCTTTGTCAATGTCACACCAATGTGTACACGGGACTTTGGAATCACGTCCATATCAACTACTCAAATATGCAACTGGTTCAAAAATTTATTAAATATTCAATGAAATATCTACAATTTTCTGATTTCGTGCACGTTAAAGATTTGACGTCACTACATGTAACATATAAAAATTTAATATTTATTACAGATAGAGTCCATGCTCAAACTGGTTATCTCAACTGAGAACGACATGGTTATCTCAATTCGACCTTTATCCCATCCGCAATATCCCGGGCTGTACAAAAATATAATTTTTTCGAAAATCGGTTGGGAATTGACATAATTAGAACCGATTTTCATTCGTAGACGTTAAAGATTTACATCACTTCCGGTCTGCTCACAACTTTCGCAATAGATCTAAGTACTAAATGTTTAAAACATAGGAAAAACCAATATTCAGAACTCTATATCTGTTTTAGTTTCAGAGATCTAAACGAGTATTAAAAAAAAAAACAGTTTTCCGAATGAGACAAAAAAATACCTTAAGTATCAGGTAATAACCAAAACCCCAAAATCGCACCATTCAACATTAATTTTTCAACGTTGTAATTGAGGGGTACCTTATTTAAAAATAGCTTCAACAGAGAGCTTCATTTTCACTGGTATCAAATGATGACGTCATGTAGACAAAAATCCTGGGATATTAATTTCAGGAGTAACTGTTAATTACTAGAATGAATTATTTTCATTCTAGAAGCACCAATACCAGATATTGGTTACCATTCAAATACCCTTAGTTCAAATATTGCCAGTTTTTAAAAAAGCTCTCTATATATGCTTTATACGTATGCAAAACGTTCCATTTATAACCAATTCGGACTTTTGTCGATGTCACACCAATGTGTTACACGGAACGTTGGAATCGCGTTCAGGTCAGCTACTCAAATATGTAACTGGTTCAAAAATAAGTTGAATATTCAATGAAATATCGACAATATTCTGATTTCGTGCACGTCAATGATTTGACGTCACTAACATATAAAAATATATCTTTAATTAGAGATAGGGCCCAAGCTCAAACTACATCATGCTTTCTATCATAGGTGCAATATTCGTACTTCTGCACGATACTACTGCAAGATACAACTGCAACCTATTGATAATTGGATTTCCTTATAAACAGCGCGAGCCGTCGATTTGTGTCGAGATGATTACGGTTATGAGGTAATTTTGACAAAGAAGAAACAATATTAATTCAAAGACTAATTATTACACACAGAAATCAATTATTTCTGTTACAGGGTCACTAAACCCATATTTTGAATATAAGTAAACACTCAGAGTTGAAATATTTTTAGCTCAAATATCGTCACTGTGAGAGAAATGGGGAATTTTGAATATGCTCTAAACGTTGGCAAAACGTACAGATTGTATCAACTCTTACTGCATGTTTCGCTTAACAATGAAAGGTGACGTTTTCAGTTTTCGATCCCTTTGTTCTCATACTCCTGATATTTCTAAATGTTGCGCAATAGTTTCATACCTAAGACTACCGATAAAACTCTCTGTAGAAGAAGTTCCAAAAAAAAAATTACGTTGACTTTTCGAGAAAAAGACGTCTTAAAATGCCCCAAATGGTAAAAATACGACGTTTTGGATTTTCAATCTCGTTTTTCGACTACTCATGACATTTAGAGAAATTGTACAATGGTTTCACACAATACACCACCTATAAGACTCTCGAATGAGAAAGTTTTAAAAAAATCGTAGGCGGCGTTTCCGAGAAATTGGCGTCTTAAGTTGATCTAAATAGCAAAATAACTTACTTTTCAAACTCAGATAACTTTTTTATTTTTTGATAGAAACTTGTCGCTATAGTACCATCTTGTAGATAATTCACGTGGCTATCAAAGGATATAATACTTTAACTACTCTGTAATCAACCAAATGATACATCGCATTTTGCGCATCGGTACCCATTTTTCAGAATTTTGCCAAACTTTGGATACTTTTCTTGACCACTTCCGGTGATTAGAGGATTTTTATTTATAGTTCATGGACTGGTTTGGACCTTCGACTTCATATTCCATAAGTTTCAGAAAAATCGTAGGCGCCGTTTTAAAAAAGATAAGAACTCTACGATTTGACCAAAATGCGAAAAAAAGTGAAAAATCAAAGTTAACATTTCAGAATAAAACTAATATTGTTGGAATCGGATTGATGTCAGCTATCCAAAAATAAAACTCATAATTCAAAATTCAAAAAAATAAAAATTTTGGAAATTTTTGAAAATTTTCCAATTTTCACCAAAAAAATGAAAGACTAATTATTACACACATAAATCAAATATTTCTACTACAGGGTCACTATACCCTTATTTTGAATAGAAGTAAAGACTCAAAGTTGAAAAACTTTTTGCCCAAATATCGTCACTGTGAGAGAAAGGGGGACTTTTGAATATGCTATAAACGTTGCTAATACGTACAGATTGTATAACTCTTACTGCATGTTTCGCTTAACAATGAAAGGTGATGTTTTCAATTTTCGATCCCTTTGTTCTCACACTCCTGATATTTTTAACTGTTGCGCAATGGTTTCAGATCAAACTCTCTGTAGAAGAAGTTCCAAAAAAAAAATTACGCTGACTTTTTGAGACAAAGACGTCTAAAAATGCTCCAAATGGTAAAAATACGACGTTTTGGATTTTCAATTTCGTTTTTCGACTACTCATGACATTTAGAGAAATTGTACAATGGTTTCACACAATACACCACCTATAAGACTCTCGAATGAGAAAGTTTTAAAAAAATCGTAGGCGGCGTTTTCGAGAAATACGCGTCTAAAGTTGATCGAAATAGCAAAATACCTTACTTTTCAAACTCAGATAACTTTTTTATTTTTTGATAGAAACTTCACGCTATAGTACCATCTTGTAGATAATTCACGTGGCTATCAAACGATATAATACTTTAACTACTCGGTAAACAACCAATCGATACATCTTATTTGGCGCACAGGCACCCATTTTTCTGAATTTTGTCAAAATTTGGATACCTTTCTTGACCACTTCCGGTGATTAGAGGATTTTCATTTATAGTTTAAGGAACAATTCAGACATCTCTGTTCATCTTACCAAAGTTTCAGAAAAATCGTTGGAGTGGTTTTAAAAAAATAAGCCTTACCGTTTTTGACCAAAATGCGAAAAAAAGTGAAAAATCAAAGTTAATATTTCAGAACAAAACTTACATTGCTGGAATCGGATCGACGTCAGCTATCCAAAAGTGTAATTAGAATTTCTAAATTCCAAAAAATAAACATTTTAGTAAATTTTTGAAAATTTTCCAGTATTCACCAAAAAAATGAGAGCGACAAAGTTTCTATATTCAACGTTTTTCAACAGCTATCTAGTCGGAAATGTCTCCCACTATTCAAAAATATAAATGTCTGAAAAATCGATTGAGAATTAACTGAATTATGGCCGATTTTCAATTTTTGTGCACGCTAAAGATTTCACGCATTTCCGCTATGCGCACAAATCTGGAAATAGTTTTATGGAGTAACCACCACCCATTTTCCCGAGGGAAAATCAAACTTCAGACCTGTATCTCTTATAGTTTCTGAGATCTAGCTTCCCCCAATAAAAAAATAAATAATAATAATAATCTTAGTAATAACAATAGTCTTTCACCATTGAAAAATGGTGAAAGCCTAACTAGATCTGCTACTGTCCCATGCAGATATGAAAGCTTTCATATTCATCGTCACGTGTCATAGATTATATCAAGTATCTCAAATAAAAGGATAAGAATAACAAACTATCAAAATTGGTCAAAAACTCGCGAAGTTACAAGTCTAAATATAGTATGAAACATTGCATAATCTGAAAACTAAAGGGAAATAACTGATACTTGTGTTGCTGTAATCGGGATGACTTCCCACTTCAAAACTTTCAGAAAAATGAAATGAAAATGGTAAGAAAACATCGAAAAATTAAATGAGAAAACTTTGAACAAAACTAAAAACTTTTGAATCAGGTTGATTCCAATTGTTTGAATATTTACGTTAAATATGTAAATTTGGAAAATTATAATGACATAATTATCAAAATCGGTCAATACTCACAAAGTTACAAATTTAAATGTAGTGAGAAACATTGCACCCTCGGCAAAAAAATAATCTTTAAACTAAAGGGAAATAACCCAAACTTGTATAGCTGTAATCGGGCTTCCAAAATTAGAGATATGTTATATAATTATGGTTTCCAATATGTTTGGTTATAAGTAGGAAATCGTGACAACTTCTTAAGCATGTTTTAAACAAAGGGTCATAGACTGCAATATACAAGAATGGCACTTTGCAATAAAAAAAAAACTGGTCAAAGCAAGATTTCTATGCAGAAATGAAATAATTAATAGAACCAGAAAAACATTTATCCACTATAATAAATAAGCAACATAGAGAAAATGAAATCAAATTGAATGGTTGTTTAACGTCCTACTGTTTTGCTCCTAAAATGGGCTAATGAAGACGGGCATACGCCATAAAGTGTGCAATGAGGGAAATTTTACCCGGGCAGCGGCGTTACGGCCTACGAGGTTGGACAGGCGACCATACTCATTGTCACGTACAACCAAGAAATCGAAACAACGCCAGTTGACTCAATGACAGACGTTATGATACAGAGCGCACGTGCTAACCATTCAGTCACGCAACCTCCCTAAAATCTGCAAATTGCTGACCTACATATAGAAACATTTCAACCGGGCGAAATCTTCTATTTTATTAGTTTAATTTGCACGGTACCTTTAGTTATCAACCGAATATTACAAAACTTTTAAAAATAAGCTCCCCCTGACCAGCTAGATCGTTCGCAATAAACGTTTTCCCCTTAAAATCGCCAAATTGCTGACTTTAAAGTGAGAAACATTACAACCGGGTGAATTTTTCTGTTTTATCACTTTTACAGTATCTTTGATTACCAACCGATTATTACAAAACTTTAAAAATAAAAAAAAAAGAGAGAAATGCGGCTTAACGTCCATTCGACACAAACTAGGTCATTTCGGGACTAACATATGTTTTTTAATTTTATTTAAAAACTCCCCTTGCGCGTACTGGTCTTTAGCTGTTGGGAGGAAACCGAATGGCACGGAGAAAACCCACGAGGTTGGACACCATACTCCATGTCACGTGCAATCTCGAAATCGAAACGACGCCCGTTGACTCAATGACAGACGTTACGATACAGCGTGCACATGCTAACCATTCAGCCATTCAGCCTCCCTTAAAAATAAGCTCCCCCTGACCAGCATAATTGTTCGCAATAAACATTTGCCCTCTAAAATCGGCAAATTGCTGACTTTAAAGTGGGAAACATTATAACCGGGCGAAATTTTATGTTTTAACAGTTTAATTCGCACGGTATTTTAATTACCAACCGATTATTACAAAACTTTTGAAAATAAGCTCCAACTGACCAGCTTAATCGCATGCAATAAACGTTTGGCCTGAATTGAAAGTTCTGCAACGAGGAAGATCATCTCGATTTTCCGGCGTGGTCCCCCCTTGTCAGTGAGGCAGAACGGAGGGCCTGACAAGGACAGCTGTCTAGTCGTTCGGGTGGGACGAAAAACCAAGGTCGCGTGTACACATTGGAGTGCACGTAAAATATCCCTAAGCAGTTGGAATTCGATACTGTTGAATAAGCTCTATACAATGACTAAATGTGCAGATTGTAGTCACACACACTGTATGTTTCGCTTAACAATGAACGGGTGCCGTTTTCAATGTTCGATCCTTTTATTCTTCTACTCCAGATATTTTGGACTGTTGATCGAAGTTTTCATATAAAAGACTACCGATAAGACTCTTTGTAGAAGAAGTTCCCAAAAAGTATTATGTTGACTTTAAGAGAAAAGAACCTTTACAGATGCTCCAAATCGTAAACATACGACTTTTTGTTTACAGTACCTTTGATTACCAACCGATTATTACAAAACTTTAAAAATAAAAGAGAAAGAGAGAAATGCGGCTCAACGTCCATTCGACACAAACTAGGTCATTTCGGGACCAACATATGTTTTTTAATTGTATTTATAAACTTCCCTTGCGCGTACGGGTCTTTAGCCGTGGGAGGAAACCGAAGGACACGGAGAAAACCCACGAGGTTGGACACCATACTCCATGTCACGTGCAACTTGGAAATCGAAACGACGCCGGTTGACTCAATGACAAACGTTACGATACAGCGCGCGTATGCTAACCATTCAGCCTCCCTAAAATCTGGAAATTGCTGACTTATAGCAAGAAACATTTTAACCGGGCGAAATTTTCTGTTTTAACAGTTTAATTCGCACGGTATTTTAATTACCAACCGATTATTACAAAACTTTTGAAAATAAGCTCCAACTGACCAGCTTAATCGTATGCAATAAACGTTTGGCCTGAATTGAAAGTTCTGCAACGAGGAAGATCATCTCGATTTTCCGGCGTGGTCCCCCCCTTGTCAGTGAGGCAGAACGGAGGGCCTGACAAGGGCAGCTGTCTAGTCGTTCGGGTGGGACGAAAAACCAAGGTCGCGTGTACACATCGGAGTGCACGTAAAATATCCCTAAGCAGTTGGAATTCGAAACTGTTGAATAAGCTCTATACAATGACTAAATGTGCAGATTGTAGTCACACACACTGCATGTTTCGCTTAACAATGAAAGGGTGCCGTTTTCAATGTTCGATCCTTTTATTCTTCTACTCCAGATATTTTGGACTGTTGATCGAAGTTTTCATATAAAAGACTACCGATAAGACTCTTTGTAGAAGAAGTTCCCCAAAAAGTATTATGTTGACTTTAAGAGAAAAGAACCTTTAAAGATGCTCCAAATCGTAAACATACGACTTTTTGGATTTTCGATCTCTTTTTTTCAGCTATCCCTGATATTTAAAAAAAAAGATACAACGATTTCACACAACAGGCCAGCTATTACACTCTCGATTAACAAGAGTTTCACCGCCCTCCCTTCATTATAACCGAAGTTATCTTGCCCTAAAGAATCAACAAATCAGCATGCTTATTTCTGGTTACCCTAGGCAGAAAATGCTCATCTTTGCACTCAATCATGACATTGACATAGTGAACGTCTACACCAAGATTGAACATTCTAGCTCAATTAGAAGGAGAGTTATTGTGTTTCAAAGTTTCGGACCTTCAAATTGCTACTACTTTTCATATTCACTTCAAAATGGCAACCATCAATTGACCTAAATCAAAATTCTTCTCTGAACAATTTTTAGACCATCTTTCAAGGATTCAGAAAATATAACTCCCGTGTCTGTAAGTAAAATAGCAAAAAAGCCTTAGGGATTTTTCACGTTTCAAGATGGTGGCACTTCCAGTTCGATCAACAAACTTTATATTTTGTGTACAAATCAGTAATTACTTGTCTAGTACCCAAAATAAAAAATCAGGTCATTCTGACCTATATTTCGATGATTTTTTTGAAAATTTTGATCTTTAATTTCGTCAAGGGGAGATAATTTAGAAAATTTCTAATTATATTTTTGAAGTCACATCGGTAAGGTCTACATATATACTAAATTTCATGACAATCGTACAACTATTAAAGAAGTTGTCAAATTGGTCTAAACTTCCGGTTCGAAATCACAGCGACGAATTTTCGAAATTCAAAAAAGTGAAACTGCAGATGAAAATGATTTTTTTCAAGGTATTCAAAGAAAAAAGAATTAGTAAAATCGGTCAAAAAATAACAAAGTTACGACTATGCTTTGTCCATTTCGTCGTTCGTAAATTTCGGTGATTTCGGATTCGTAAAATGTTTTGAAAATATATTTAATCAAGGTTCGCACCCCATTTTTGGGGGGGGTAGGTCAAAATTTCAGAAAGATCCTACGGATAGATTCTGAGAAATCCGATTTGCAGAAAACACACAAAAAAAATAATAATAATAATAACTTTAACAGAAACAATAAGCTTTCATATGTAATATGAAAGCTTAATAACTAGATCTGCTACTGTCCCATGCAGATATGAAAGCTTTCATATTCACAGTCACTTCCTGTCACATGTCATGGGTCATATGAATAATCCGAACAAGGAAAAAAAATCATTAAAATCGGTCACAATCTAGTAAAGTTAATGTGATTTTTCACTCGTAAAGAATTTTGTCAGCACGAAAAACATCAAAGGCAAAAATCGAATTTTTGAAATATTCAAATACCGTATCCCGAATATCCTGAAATGTACCACAATTAGAAAAAGAGTTATTGTGTTCCAGAGTCATCAAGGTATTGGCCTAATAAACACCCACACCAAGTCTAGCTGAATTAGAAAGAGAGTTATTGTGTCCCAAACTAGATCATTTCGGGACTAACATATAGTTCGATTTTATTTCAATATTTCGCTTGCGCGTAGAGGTCTTTGGCAGTGGAAGGAAACCGGAGGAAATGAAGAAAACCCACCAAGATGGACAGGCGACCTTACTCCTTGTCAGGTACGACCGGAGATTCGAAAACACGCTAGCTGACTCGATGACAGGCTTTATGATACAGCGCGCGCGTGCTAACCATTCAGCCACCAAACTCCCCTTTGAAATCAGACACGTGCAATATGTCATATAAGAAGAATAACAAGTCGCTCACATACAAAATGGTAAAATAGTGAGCTTAGGTCAAAAGGTTGAGCTACTATTTTAGAGTATTTAATTGTTTTGTTAAGAGACACGTTAAGGGTTGTTCATAGTTAAATGAAAGTTTAATTTTAAATAAGACGAACGTCTACCAATAAAATGAGGATTTAATAATATTAAAATAAAGTTTCAAATTAAGAATAATTAATTATTGGTCTAATGCAATGAAATGCTTTGATTTGACGGATGAAATGTACGATGGGTGTCCACACTATGTGGCGAAGGCGTTGACCTGCTAGCCATGAGGTCGGGTGTTCGATCCCTGCATTGGCCGAGAAAGTTCATCTCGATTTTCTGGCGTGTCCTCCCACCGGCGTGTACACATTGGAGTGCACGTAAAAGATTCCTTAGCAGTTGGAATTCGATAATGTTGAATAAGCTCTATACGATGACTAAATGTGCAGATTGTAGCCACCCACACTGCATGCTTTGCTTAACAATGAAAGGGTGCCGTTTTCAATTTCCGATCCTTTTATTCTTCTACTCCTGATATTTTGGATTGTTGATCGATGGTTTCATATAAAAGACTACCGATAAGACTATTTGTACAAGAAGTGCCCCAAAAATATTATGTTCACTTTAAGAGAAAAGGACCTTTAAATATGCTCTAAATCGTAAAAATACCACTTTTTGGATTTTTGATCTCTTTTTTCTGCTATCCCTGATATTTAAAAGATAGGCTGGCACTGCCAGGCAGGATACGCCCACATTTTTGAGAGATGGATAGAGAACAAGCAATACCGAAAGTGATTTTTCCTACATCATTAAGTCCTGTATTTCATACTGTATTGGGAGCAGCCATTTTGTTGGTCAGTTCCAGTCTGATATTCATGAAATTCGAAGCCGACAATGATTATGGTTTGATGGTACACAACCTAGAAATGTTACTTTTCGTCAAAATCGGATAAGAATTGTGACCTGTATGAGTCCACAACCATGATATACCATATTTTTACACTATTCGCGTACAAACGGTGACCATTTCGTCCTGCAATTTTGGTACGATTTTCACGAAATTCGAACTCAACCTTCCTTACGGTGCAACAGTAATATAATCAGAGTTTTTTTTAAAATCAGATAATAATTGTTCGAGAGAAAGACAGAGAACAAGCAATACCGAAAGTGATTTTTCCTACAATCAAAGGCCATAATTCATTAAGTTACAATTTGATATGCGCAAATATCGAAAAGAATAAAGATCTTTAGGTTATAAACAAGCATTTCAGGTTTCATCAAAATCAAATTAAAATTGTCACCTCTACAGGGTCCACAACTTTGACATACCATATTTTTACACTGTTTGCATGCAAACGGCGTCCATTTTTTCTGGCAATTATGGCCCAATTTTCTCGAAATTCAAACTCAACCTTCCGTAGGGTGTAACGGTGATAGAGTCAAACGTTTTTTCAAATCGGATAATAATTGTGACCTCCAGAGGGACCATAGGCGATTTTTCGGACAATCAGGGGCCATAATTCAGGAAGTTACGATCTGATATGCGCAAATATCGAAAGGAACCAAGATCTTTGGGTTATAACCATGCATTTCAAGTTTCTTCAAAATCGAATTAAAATTGTGACCTCTACAGGGTCCACAACCATGATATACAATTTCTTAACAGTATTCGCGTACAAACGGCGGCCATTTTGTATGGCAATTTTGGTCCAATTTTCCCGAAATTCGAACTCAACCTTCCTTACGGTGTAACAGTAATATAATCAACCGTTTTATTAAATCGGATAATAATTGTTACCACCAGAGGTACCACAAGCTAAAATAAGGCGATTTTGCGTATAATCAGGGGCCATAATTCAGGAAGTTACGTTCCGATATGCGCAAATATCAAAAGGAACCAAGATCTTTGGGTTATAACTATGAATTTCAAGTTTCATCAAAATCGAATAAAAAATGTGACTTCTACAGGGTCCACAACCTTGATATACCATTTTTTAACAGTATTCGCGTACAAACGGCGGCCATTTTGTATGGCAATTTTGGTCTGATTTTCCCGAAATTCGAACTCAACCTTCCTTAGGGTGTAACGGTGATATAATCAAACGGTTTTTTAAATCGGATAATAATTGTGACCTCCAGAGGGACCACAAGCTAAAAAGGGTGATTTTTCGGACAATCAGGGGCCATAATTCAGGAAATTACATTCCGATAGGCGCAAATATCGAAAGGAACCAAGATCTTTGGGTTATAAACATGCATGTCAAGTTTCATCAAAATCGGTTCAAAATTGTGACCTCTATAGGGTCCACAAGCTAAAAACGTGATTTTTCGTACAATCAGGGGCCATAATCCATGAAGTTTTCATCCGATACATGCCAATATCGAAAGCAGCCGAGATCTTTTGGGGATAAACCTATATTTTAAGTTTCGTCAAAATCGGATAAGAATCGTGACCTGTAGAGGGTCCACAAACAAATTGTGGACGGACGGACGGACGTCCGGACGGACAGGGGCGACGACAATATACGTCCACATAAAAATGTGGGCGTATAAAAAAATGATACAATGATTTCACACAACAGGCTAGCTATTAGACTCTCGATTGACAAGAGTTTCACCACCCTCCCTTCATTATAACGGAAGTTATTGTGCCCTAAAGAATCAACAAATCAGCATGCTTATCTCTGCTTACCCCGGGCAGAAAATGCCCATCTTTACACTCAATCATGACATTGACCTAGTGAACGTCTACCCCAAGTTTAAACATTCTAGCTTAATTAGAAGGAGAGTTATTGTGTTCCAAAAACTCGGCCATTCAAATTGCTTCTATTTTTCATGATCAATTCAAAATGGTGACTCCCAGTTGACCTAAATGAAAATTCTACTCCCGACGTTTTTTAGGCCTTCCTCCAAGGATTCAGAAAATATAATTCCCGTGTCTGTAAGTAAAATAGCAAAATGGCGTTTGAGGTTTTTACATTTCAAGATGGTGGCACTTCCGGGTTGAGCTACAAACTCCATTTTTTGTGTACGAATCAGTGGTCTCAGAACTAGTAACCAAAAAAAAAATTCAAGATGATTTGGCCTATATTTCGTCGATTTTTTTGAAAATTTTGATCCTCAATTTCTCCAAGGGGAGATAATTTAGAAAATTTCTGAAGTCATCTTTCAAGTCGCATTATTAAGGTTTACTTACATGAAAATCGTACAACTACTAAAGAAGTTGTCGAGTTGGTCTAAACTTCCGGTTCGATATCACAGCGACGAATTTTCGAAATTCGAAAATCCGAAATTGCAGATTTGAAGTAAATGTCTCAAGGTACTCATAGAAAAAAGAATTAATTAAATAGGTCAACTAGTCACAAAGTTACAGCATTGTAGGTCAAATGCATTCATTCGTAAAATTCGGTGATTTTGGATCCGTAAAACGTTTTGAAAATATATTTAATCAAGGTTCGCACCCCATTTATGGGGGGGTAGGTCAAAGTTTCAGAAAGATCCTATGGTTAGATTCTGAGAAATCCGATTTGCAGAAAATACACAAAAAAAAAAAATAATAATAATAATAACTTTAACAGAAACAATAAGCTTTCATATGTAATATGAAAGCTTAATAATCTTAACAGAAACAATAAGCTTTCATATGAAATATGAAAGCTTAATAATAATTTTAGTAAAAACAATAGTCTTTTAGACGCAAGTCTGAAAGCCTAATAATTTTAGTAAAAACAATAGTCTTTCAGACGAAAGTCTGAAAGCCTAATAATAATAATCTTTTTAAAAACAATAGTCTTTCAGACGAAAGTCTGAAAGCCTAATAAAAAAAATAATAATAATTTTAGTAATCACAATAGGCTTTCAGACAAAAGTCTGAAAGCCTAATAATAATCTTTTTAAAAACAATAGTCTTTCAGACGAAAGTCTGAAAGCCTAATAATACCATGTGGTCTTAACCATACAATTAACAATATGTCACCTTCATCAATTATACCATTTTTAAAAAAATATAAATAACCAGTAATTAATTGTTAATCCATAAATAGTGTTATCTGTTACTGTTCAATTACTAAATGCCACATAAAGAAATATATTATTTGACAGAGATAATAATCAGATATGCCACCAAATTGCATATTTGGGATTCATATTTCAAAAATTTCCAGGGGGAGAGCCCAGACGGGTGGAGGCGGGGTCAGTGAAAGGGGCCGCTGCCCAGGCTCCCGACCCTAATCCTGCCCTACTCACGTCCACTCAACACAAACTAGGTCATTTCGGGACTAACATATGGTTCAATTTTTATTTCAATAATTCGCTTGCGCTGGGGTCTTTAGCAGTGGGAGGAAACCCACGAGGTTGAGAAGGTGCCCCTATCTCCATGACACATACGCTCACACCAGGGCTCGAAACCACAGCCGCAAGCCAGAGGTGACCGGCCAGCTAGAGGTCGAAGCGCGGCACTCTAGACCACCAGGCCATCCCAACCCCCCGCCTGGTGTAAGACGGAAGACATCAGTAGTGGAACCATTTCTAGTGGAAGCCCTGATGTTGATTTGTCCCTTTACCTTTACTTACTCATACCGGTACTGTTCCTTTTTTTGTTTTATTTTTTTACATTATTGTGAGAACTGCCATCTCTTTATCTAATATTCCATAATGTATCTTTAATAAAAACTATACTATTTGACGATGACTATAACAGGTATTGTAAAATATTTCAGTAAAATCTGCTATTATTATAAGCATTCCGTCGGCCGTTCCGTTTCTCATTCCGTTACGCGTTTTAGCATCAACCCGTTTTAGCTTCGTTCTCGTTGCTTATAAATCTCACCTTGTGTCTGCTCTTGTTGAAAAGACAATTTTGACCCGGATTTTGACATCTTGATTTAGGCCCGGATCTAACACAACTATGAACGTTGTGAAGTGAAAAGTTATTATGCTTGTGTGCAGTTATTCGCAAAACTATTAACTCGGATTTGAAAATGTTAACAGATAAAAACGGTAACATTTTGATTAACTCCCCCTGGTAAGTCCAAATTTCCATCGATTAAATTCATCTGGACGCGCAGATCACCTATTTCCCTTTTTTGCATGGCGATTTTTGTTGACTTTTTGGTGTAGAATCGAACAAAAGAGTTTGAAAATACATTTTCTGTCAGGCTTTGGTCAATATTTATGATTTTTAGGCAGAAAGATAAATAGTTGTGAGGTTAGTTACGGTGAAATGTAGGACCCATTGTATGGAAGCCTATTGCGGCCATTTCAAAATCACGTGTTCTCGCCGCGAGAAGTTGAGGCCAAGAAGACGAGAAGTCGAGTGCAAGGGAGCGAGAACACGAGGAAACAGGGCGAGATTGCAAGGATCTCGCCCCGACAACACAAGATTATTTTCACCTCGTCTTCTCGTCCCTTGACTTCTCTTCTTGTACAGATAGTATTGAATTCTGTAGTCGATTTTAAGTCTTCAGTCGAATCTTTCTTTGCTCTCTAACTTAATCAGCCTTCATCGGGCGTTTTCACTTGATGCATGGTTTTGTCAGTGCTGTGGGATGGAGAGCCTGACAATGAACAATGTATAGTCGTTCGAATGGTACCGGTATTTTAAAAAAAAAAACAGGTCCCGTGCCCGGAATCGACATGAAGCTGGTTCTATGGTGGCTCAGTGTGTTATCAAGGAAATTTTGCCCGGGCAGCGGCACTACGGCCTACTCTTGTACGGGAAAGGGGGGTAATATGGGCATGAGGGTAATATGGGCCACATCCCTGACAAGCTTGTTATGCAAGCTTGACATTTCTTTAAAATGTTATTTACCAAGACCTTTACATTCTCTAAACTTGTGTTACACATCATATCAAGTTCATAGATACATTACACAAAAAAGCTCAGTATTTTAAAAATATTTTGAGTTAAAAGTTTTTTGCAGCTGGAAGACCATCAGTCCATTTCATAACACATTAACCTTTTCAAAAAAATCTCTTTTGAGCATTAAGATAGATTTTTATTGTTAGGCTCTAGCCTTTATTTACCTTGAGAGAACTCCTGGTCTATCTTTATGAAATTTTGACTTATCCAATCGTTGTCACTTGGGGTAATAGGGACATGCAAATTGGGGTGATATGAGCCATGGTTCATATTCCATCCAAACCATTAAATATAAAATATCAACCAAATTTTTACAAATTTCTTATGAATGATTTGTAGAATAAATCATCTTAACTAAAATTATTTTCAGCAATTCTATTTTATTTATTTAAGAAGCATTATAATGACTAAATGGCGAAGGGGTGGGGTGGGGCGGTAATATGAGACATAATTTTTATACGCCCACATTTTTATGTGGACGTATATTGTCGTCGCCCCTGTCCGTCCAGACGTCCGTCTACAATTTGTTTGTGGACTCTCTACAGGTCACAATTCGTATCCGATTTTGACGAAACTTGAAATATAGGTTTATCCCCAAAAGATCTCGGTTCCTTTCGATATTGGCATGTATCGGATGAAAACTTCATGGATTATGGCCCCTGATTGTACGAAAAATCACGTTTTTAGCTTGTGGACCCTATAGAGGTCACAATTTTGAACTGATTTTGATGAAACTTGACATGCATGTTTATAACCCAAAGATCTTGGTTCCTTTCGATATTTGCACCTATAAGAATGTAATTTCCTGAATTATGGCCCCTGATTGTCCGAAAAATCACCCTTTTTAGCTTGTGGTCCCTCTGGAGGTCACAATTATTATCCGATTTAAAAAACCGTTTGATTGTATCACCGTTACACCCTAAGGAAGGTTGAGTTCGAATTTCGGAAAAATCGGACGAAAATTGCCATACAAAATGGCCGCCGTTTGTACGCGAATACTGTTAAAAAATTGTATATCATGGGTTGTGGACCTTGTAAAAGTCACATTTTTAAATTGATTTTGATGAAACTTGAAATTCATGGTTATAACCCAAAGATCTTGGTTCCTTTCGTTATTTGCGCATATCGGAACGTAACTTCCTGAATTATGGCCCCTGATTGTCCGAAAAATCGACTATGGTCCCTCTGGAGGTCACAATTATTATCCAATTTAAAAAAACGTTTGACTCTATCACCGTTACACCCTACGGAAGGTTGAGTTTGAATTTCGAGAAAATCGGACTATAATTGCCAGAAAAAATGGCCGCCGTTTGTACGCGAACAGTCTAAAAATATGGTATATCAAAGTTGTGGACCCTGTAGAGGTGACAATTTTAATTCGATTTCGATGAAACCTGAAATGCTTGTTTATAACCTAAAGATCTTTATTCTTTTCGATATTTGCGCATATCAAATTGTAACTTAATGAATTATGGCCTTTGATTGTAGGAAAAATCACTTTCGGTATTGCTTGTTCTCTGTCTATCTCTCGAACAATTATTATCTGATTTAAAAAAAAAACTCTAATTATATTACTGTTGCACCGTAAGGGAGGGCGAGTTCGAATTTCGTGAAAATCGTACCAAAATTGCCGGACGAAATGGTCACTGTTTGTATGCGTATAGTGTAAAAATATGGTATATCATGGTTGTGGACTCTCTACAGGTCACAATTCTTATCCGATTTTGACGAAAAGTAACATTTCTACGTTGTGTACCGTCACACCATAATCATTGTCGGCTTCGAATTTCATGAATATCAGATTGGAACTGACCAACAAAATGGCTGCTCCCAATACAGTATGAAATACAGGACTTAATGATGTAGGAAAAATCACTTTCGGTATTGCTTGTTCTCTATCCATCTCTCAAAAATGTGGGCGTATCCTGCCTGGCAGTGCCAGCCTATCTTTTACTTTTGAATATTTTATAGGTGTAATGATTCGATAAACTAAACATATATCTTTAAATTGAAACTGTACTCCAAATATTCCATATTGTTCTGGAATCAGTGTTAGAAATCTGTAAA
This sequence comes from Patella caerulea, assembly GCA_036850965.1. Taxonomy (NCBI): domain Eukaryota; kingdom Metazoa; phylum Mollusca; class Gastropoda; family Patellidae; genus Patella; species Patella caerulea. Next base: position 14,174,890 of record JAZGQO010000015.1, on the reverse strand, counting down.
ATGCTGTCGGTTCATATTACCCCATCCAAGTGAGGTAATATGGGCCATCACCCATTATGTTTAAAACCCTTTAGCAAAAAATTAGCAACTCACATTGTCCTTATATTTTATTAATTGAAAGATGAGTTCAGTAGCTTTAACTAGAAAGTTAATTTGTTTTAATATCACATTATACCAATAAAATATTCCACAACAAAAAAATATGTCCCGTATTACCCCTTCTTCCCCTATCGAATTTAAACTGCCGAGGGATCTTTTATGTGCAAGCCAATGTCAGGCCCTACATCCTGCATCACTGACAAGGCGAAGCCGCGCCCAGAAATTTGGATGAACTTGGATGGCAATGGATAACGTGTAGTCGTTCGGATGGGACAAAAAAAAAAACGGGGGTCCGTGTAGCCTACACATTAGCGTGGGGTCTGTCATATGTCAAGTTTAGCGATAATGGGGTGAAAAAATCAAATTCTAAGCCGATCAGAAACAATAATAAAAGCAATCAACATCATAGGTCACGGGTCAATAGCCATAAATAGACCATGGAATGCCTTTTACGGGAGGGAACACGTTGGTTTGTTTACATTTGTCAGAGAGAATTTTTCTGCAGATATGCCGGGATTACTGTATAATACCACATATTAAATGCTGCATTGATACGATGGAAACGACTAATCCCTGATCTGTGGAACAAATATGGCCAGTAGTGGAGAAATAGCATCAATGATTGAAAAAATCTGTTATTTACTGGAAACAAGTATTTTTTCAAAACTATTTCAGTGAAACAATATCCAAGAGAAATATATACTAAATACACATGAAAACGATTTTGGCATGATAGAAATACTGGTTTGGTGCTATAATTATATATAATGTTAAGAAAAAACAAAAATAATAATACCATGTGACCTTCACCATACAATTAACAATACGTCACCTTCATCAATTATATCATTTTTTTAAAAAAAAAAGAAAACAATAGACTAATTATAAGAGAGAATAGAGACAGAGAAATTGGGATTTAACCTCCACTCGACATAAACTAGGTGATTTCGGGAGTAACACATGGTTCAATTTTATGTACGTAGTCGTCTTTAGCAGTGGGAGGACATCGTAGGACCCGCAGAAAACCGATGAGGTTGGGAGATAAATGGGATTTAACGTCCTCTCAACACAAACTAGATCAATTCGGGACTTACATATGGTTTAATTTATTTCAATAATTCGCTTGCAGTCAGCGGAAAAAAGGAGGACCCAAAGTAAACCCATGTAGTTGGACAGACAACCCTACTTCTTGTCACGTACCACTGGGGATTCGAATCCACGTCAGTTGAATTAAGTTAATCGATTTATGAAATATATTATTTCACAATAACACTATTTATGGATTAACAATTACTGGTTTATTTACATGCAACGTTTCGACGATGATATCACTTGCTTGATAAAGACGAGGGTATCATCGTCGAAACGTTGCATGTTAATAAACCAGTAATTGTTAATCCATAAATAGTGTTATTGTGTTACTGTTCAATTACTAAATGCCACTTAAAGAAATATATTATTTGACAGAGATAATAATCAGATATGCCACCAAATCGCATATTTGAGATTCAAAAATTTCCAGGGGGAGAGCCCAGACGGGTGGAGGCGGGGTCAGGAAAAGGGGCCTCTCCGACACGGGAGCCTGAGCTGGTTCCTGATACTAATCCTGCCCTACTCCTTGTCACATATAAAGGGGGATTGGAACCGAGCCCCCCCCCGGACACATACACACACACCTTCACCACCACCGCGCCAATGTGTATACGAGACCTCCGTTTTCCATGTCATCCAAACGGCCGGCTGTCCCTAGGCCTTCCGTCCTACTCTGATAAGACGGTACCTCGCCAGAAAAGTCTAGACTACCCACTGAGCTACCGCAGCTCAAACTTCATTTCGAATCCAGACACAGGAAAGAAATTGTGCCAGGGAAGCGGCACCTAGGTCTCCTCTTATTTCGAACTCAGACTGCCATCGGACCTTTTACGTGCATGCAATTTATAACCTCGGTTTTTCGTCCCACCGAACAAATAAACTGTCGTTGCCAATTTCTCCGTCCTGCACCAATGATATAACCATGTCGGAAAACCCGATAAACTTTCTAGTCCAATGCAGAGATCGAACATGTGACCTTCTGTTTAGTGAGCCAGCATCTTACCCACTTAGCCACCGTGGCTTCAAACATTAACATCCTACTCATTGAGCCACCCTAGCTCCCACTTCATTTCGATCCCGAACACGGGACATTGTTTTTCTATGCCATCCGAACGTACGTGGTCCCCTGTCAGGACTTTCCTCCTATACCGCTGAAGTAAGAGAGCAAACGTCCCAATCACTGACCAACCGTAGCTCCTATTTCAATTAGATTCCGGACACAGGACCTCGGTTATTTTTATTCCATCCGCACGATTATACTTCGTTTCTTGCTAAGCTGTCCGTCCTACACCACTGACAAGAGAAAACATCGCCAGAAAAATCACGACCAACTTTGAAGAAGTTAGAGAGCAAACGTCTTACCCACTGAGCCACCGTAGAACCAACTTCATGTTGATTCCGTGCATGGGACCTGTTTTTTTTTTTAAAAATACCATTCGAACGACTATACATATACTATATTTATTATAATGCACTACTATGTACTATGGGCCAGAGGCCTTAAATACCGAATAAAGATTTGATTGATTGATTGACACTGTTCTTTGTCAGGTTCTCCATCCCACAGACAAAACCATGCATCAAGTCAAAACACCCGATGAAAGCTGATTAAGTTAGAGAGCAAAGAAAGATTCGACTGAAGACTTAAAATCGATTACAGAATTCAATACTATCTGTACAAGAAGAGAAGTCAAGGGACGAGAAGACGAGGTGAAAGTAATCTCGTGTTGTCGGGGCGAGATCCTCGCAATCTCGCCCTGTTTCCTCGTGTTCTCGCTCCCTTGCACTCGACTTCTCAAAAGATTCGACTGAACACTTAAAATCGATTACAGAATACAATTCTATCTGGACAAGAAGCGATTAAAATTGTTTAGGACTATTAAATATTCTAGAACATTTCCGTTTATTATAATCTATTTCTAAATACAAATGTCATATAAACAGCACTTCCGAGGCGAGAAGACAAGACTTTGAGGGAACGAGAACATGAGAGGACGAAGCGAGAAGTCGAGGTTTTTCAAAGGCCAATAGCTTGAAGTCGAGGGCGAGAACACAAGGTTTTTCAAAGGAGAGAAGTCGAGGTGAAAGTAATCTCATGTTCTCGGGCGAGATCCTCATATTCTCGCCCCGTTTCCTCGCGTTCTCGCTCCCTCGCACTCGCCTTCTCGTGTTCTCGTCTTCTTGTGTTCTCGCCGAGAAGTTGAGAACACGAGATTCTGAAATGGCCGCAATAGGCTTCCATACCATTGACGTCATACACATGTATAGATAGACCGCCTATTCGGCAGAATCGCATGGTAGAGACGCTGCGACTACTGTTGAGGGAAGAAACCAATATGGCTGTCATCTGTACGACAGTGTTTTGAGTTTTGGAATAATAGAAAATCAAAACTACCACTGCAAAACTGACAAACTGTGCCCCATAATAAATATTTATATAAAAATAAAACACAGTTATATGGATATACAACTTCTGAATTTATTAACATGCTACGTTTCGATACACATACAGATATCGTTTTCAAGCAAATGATAATCAACACTACTACTACTTAGTGTTTAACGTCTGCTTCCACATAAGTGATATCGCAGACAAGACTTAGAGCCGAAGCTGATTCCTGTTTTTTAGAATATGATTTTGCAATCTTTCCATTTGGCTTTAAGCCATGGATTGGGTTTACTGGGAAGTTCTTCCCTTTATTTATTAAAAAAACATATCATTTGGTAGATGATCTCGTTTGCTTCTGGGTTGGTTGGTGTCATCGTTTGGGGTTAGTGTTTAGGTGCCAGACCCGTCTTATCGTGGCCTCCCCTTACTCCACTATCCCACTCTATGGGTTTGGTATCAGTTTTATTTACGAAATAGTGTTTAGGTGCCGAGTACGTCTGACCGAAACTCCCCCTTACTCCTGCTTAGTTTGGTAGATGTCATCTGTGGGATTTGTGTTTAGGTGCCAGGCCCGTCTTATCGTGACCTCCCCTTACTCCACTATCCTATTCTGTAGGTTTGGTGTCTGTTTTTTTGGCGGAATAGTGTTTAGACGCCGAGTCCGTCTGATCATGACCCTCCCTTACTCCACTATCCTGCCAGTTTGGTATAAATCCCCTATGTAGTTTAGTGTTTAGATGCCGGGCCCGTCTAATCATGACCTCCTCTTACTTCACTATTCTACTTAGTCCAACTGTGTCCATTAGGGCGTGGATTTGTTCAAAGATTTGCAGTTTCAGATCTGGTCTAGGGAAGAGTAGGTTCTTAGTGTTGAATGGTATGTTGTTGTTCTCCATTATTCTCACTAGTTCCCTTCTCTCCTCCTTGTATACCTCGCAGTCTACCAGGACATGGTTGGTGGTACATTCTTCCCGGCACTCACAGACGATGAATTGGTGTTTGTGGTCTCGCAGCCACTCTCGCACCCTTAGTTTCGATATAAATCTGCATATATCTCTTCTAGGGTGATTGATTGCTGTCTTCGTGTAGATCTTGTCATCCAGCCGGAATCTGTATGTGTCAATTTCAACTAGTTGTAATTCCCAGATTGAATTGACCTGTCTTTTAACCATACTGTAGATGTCCGTGGTGCTGTAGTCTATGGTGCGGAGTGGTGCTGTATCCTTGAGACCTTCGTTTGCGAGTCGATCTGCCTCCTCGTTTCCTCTAATGTTGACATGTGATGGAATCCACACGAGCTCTACTTTGCTCCCCTTCTCTAAGACCCTCTGGTACAGCTGCCTGATTTCCAAAATGACTTCTGGTCTTGAGTCCGAGTTGTTAGTTTGGATTGAAATCAGACTGTTCAGGGAGTCGCTTGGAATGACGAACTTACTAGTCTTTTGTTGGGAAATCCATGATATAGAGTCACAAATGGCCACAAGCTCTGCAGTGTACACCGAACAGTTATTGGGCAGTTTCCTGCTTATTCCCTGTTCCCCGTTTGGCAGGTATATTCCAAACGAGCTGGTGCCCTTTTAGGGTTGCGTGAGCCATCCGTGTACACATGGTCCCAGTCATCAGACGGCCAGTTGTCTTCCAGGTGTTCTAGCGAGAAAGCTCGTGCAGCAGTGGGGTTGTTTTTCTTGTCGGTTTTCTGTAACAGATCTAGATTGACCGGCGGTGTAGGGAGCGTCCACGGGGCGATCGCTGGGGGGTCGTGTTCATTTATCACGAGCTCCCCCAGTCGCAGTTCCTTGATTGTTTCCCTGATACCTTGGCCAAAGCTTTTCTTTCTTGGATCTCTCACATATCTTGTCTTTTGTAGACTGACAAAAGTTGGTGATCTTGCACCAAGTTGCGAGATCTTAGCCCAGTACCCTGTCGCTAGTTCTTTTCTTCTTAGGGATAGGGGCAACTCCCCGGCTTCCTGCAGTAGTGCCTCTCTCCTAGCCCCTTGCCCTACGCCAGTCGCAATACACAGAGCTTTGTATTGGATGGTGTCAAGCTTCCTTAAGAGTAATGGCGCGCAGTTCATGAAGGCCAGAGAGCCGTAGTCTAAACAGATCGTATTAGAGCACGATACACCATCATTAGTGTAACTCTGTTGCCCCCCCCCCCCATGTGCTGCCCGTTATTTTCCTCATTAAGTTTAGGATTTTGGTGCATCTATCTACAGTCTCGTCGATGTGCGGTTTCCAGGTCAGCCTTCGGTCAAAGATTACGCCAAGGAACTTGGTTTGGTCTTTGAACTCGATGGTTTTCCCGTTCATACACAGAGTCATTCTGCTTATCCCACTATCCCTGCTTACAAGCATGCCGGCTGTTTTCTTCTCCGAAACTTTAAATCCCCAGTCGTTTGCCCATGCCATGAATTTGTCTAAGGCCTTTTGCATGTTCTTTTGTAGTTCACAAAAATGCCTCCCTGTCCTCCATATGGTACTATCGTCAGCAAATTTAGCTAACTCAATTTTGGCGTCGAGGTAGGAGGATTTCTGTATGTCTTTGATCATGATATTGAAGAGAGTGGGACTGATAACCGACCCCTGAGGCGTGCCATTTTCTAATGTTTGCTCGGCACTCAGGAATCTGCCAACATTCACCTGTATCCTTCTATCGCTCAGAAAGCTTTTGATCCACCGAAACATTATGCCTGTTATACCAATACCAATACTTTACTCCCCTTCTCTAAGACCCCCTGGTACAGCTGCCTGATTTCCAAAATGACTTCTGGTCTTGAGTCCGAGTTGTCAGTTTGGATTGAAATCAGACTGTTCAGGGAGTCGCTTGGAATGACGAACTTACTAGTCTTTTGGTGGGAAATCCATGATATAGCATCACGAATGGCCACAAGCTCTGCAGTGTACACCGAACAGTTATTGGGCAGTTTCCTGCTTATTCCCTGTTCCCCGTTTGGCAGGTATATTCCAAACGAGCTGGTGCCCTTTTCAGGGTTGCGTGAGCCATCCGTGTACACATGGTCCCAGTCATCAGACGGCCAGTTGTCTTCCAGGTGTTCTAGCGAGAAAGCTCGTGCAGCAGTGGGGTTGTTTTTCTTGTCGGTTTTCTGTAACAGATCTAGATTGACCGGCGGTGTAGGGAGCATCCACAGGGCGATCGCTGGGGGGCCGTGTTCATTTATCACGAGCTCCCCCAGTCGCAGTTCCTTGATTGTTTCCCTGATACCTTGGCCAAAGCTTTTCTTTCTTGGATCTCTCACATATCTTGTCTTTTGTAGACTGACAAAAGTTTGAGATCTTGCACCAAGTTGCGAGATCTTAGCCCGGTACCTTGTCGCTAGTTCTTTTCTTCTTAGGGATAGGGGCAACTCCCCGGCTTCCTGCAGTAGTGCCTCTCTCCTAGCCCCTTGCCCTACACCAGTCGCAATACACAGAGCTTTGTATTGGATGGTGTCAAGCTTCCTTAAGAGTAATGGCGCGCAGTTCATGAAGGCCAGAGAGCCGTAGTCTAAACAGATCGTATTAGAGCACGATACACCATCATTAGTGTAACTCTGTTGCCCCCCCCCCATGTGCTGCCCGTTATTTTCCTCATTAAGTTTAGGATTTTGGTGCATCTATCTACAGTCTCGTCGATGTGCGGTTTCCAGGTCAGCCTTCGGTCAAAGATTACGCCAAGGAACTCGGTTTGGTCTTTGAACTCGATGGTTTTCCCGTTCATACACAGAGTCATTCTGCTTATCCCACTATCCCTGCTTACAAGCATGCCGGCTGTTTTCTTCTCCGAAACTTTAAATCCCCAGTCGTTTGCCCATGCCATGAATTTGTCTAAGGCCTTTTGCATGTTCTTTTGTAGTTCACAAAAATGCCTCCCTGTCCTCCATATGGTACTATCGTCAGCAAATTCTAACTCAATTTTGGCGTCGAGGTAGGAGGATTTCTGTATGTCGTTGATCATGATATTGAAGAGAGTGGGACTGATAACCGACCCCTGAGGCGTGCCATTTTCTAATGTTTGCTCGGCACTCAGGAATCTGCCAACATTCACCTGTATCCTTCTATCGCTCAGAAAGCTTTTGATCCACCGAAACATTATGCCCGTTATACCAATACCAATACTTTACTCCCCTTCTCTAAGACCCCCTGGTACAGCTGCCTGATTTCCAAAATGACTTCTGGTCTTGAGTCCGAGTTGTCAGTTTGGATTGAAATCAGACTGTTCAGGGAGTCGCTTGGAATGACGAACTTACTAGTCTTTTGGTGGGAAATCCATGATATAGCATCACGAATGGCCACAAGCTCTGCAGTGTACACCGAACAGTTATTGGGCAGTTTCCTGCTTATTCCCTGTTCCCCCGTTTGGCAGGTATATTCCAAACGAGCTGGTGCCCTTTTCAGGATTGCGTGAGCCATCCGTGTACACATGGTCCCAGTCATCAGACGGCCAGTTGTCTTCCAGGTGTTCTAGCAAGAAAGCTCGTGCAGCAGTGGGGTTGTTTTTCTTGTCGGTTTTCTGTAACAGATCTAGATTGACCGGCGGTGTAGGGAGCGTCCACGGGGCGATCGCTGGGGGGTTGTGTTCATTTATCACGAGCTCTCCCAGTCGCAGTTCCTTGATTGTTTCCCTGATACCTTGGCCAAAGCTTTTCTTTCTTGGATCTCTCACATATCTTGTCTTTTGTAGACTGACAAAAGTTTGAGATCTTGCACCAAGTTGCGAGATCTTAGCCCAGTACCTTGTCGCTAGTTCTTTTCTTCTTAGGGATAGGGGCAACTCCCCGGCTTCCTGCAGTAGTGCCTCTCTCCTAGCCCCTTGCCCTACGCCAGTCGCAATACACAGAGCTTTGTATTGGATGGTGTCAAGCTTCCTTAAAGCTGAACTCCGATTACAAAACTACAGAAATAATTGAATAAAAAAAATACTGCCATACATAATCGCCATGCTTGTTTTCAATTTGCAGAACAAGTATGGCCGCTGTACGGTCTACGAAAACAGAGACAGGCCACGCCCACATCCAGTATACACTGTGTCAACCACACTGTCCACATCCGGCTAGCAATATTTCAACTACCAATTACCTACTGACTGGGCGGTTTTTCTCTATAAGTTTACTGAAAATATTATTGCTACACAATTATTATGTCTGATCAGGTACATATTATTTTACTAATTGTACGAAATAAGTAACCAACGGTATATTTTTGCTCTAAAAGTATGGGAAAAATTGTCTTACCCCAAACAAACAACAAATCTACTGACATCATCCAACCATGTTTATTCTCATTTCTTGAAAGGTCTTGCACAACAGGGTAGAAACACCAAATGATTTCTAGTATTATAAAGTTCAGTATTATCGTTCCAAAATGTATCCAAAGCAGCAATAAAACAACTGTTCTCTCCATCGAAGAAGTATGTTTTCACTTCAAAATATTTTTCATCTTGTTGTTATTTATGACGATCAAGGGACATAGGTGGTGATGTCCCTTGATGTTATGTCAACAACATAGATTTGTTGTTGTTTGGAGTAGTTTTCTTTCATTTTTAGAGCAAAGGTACACCGGACTTTACTTATTTCTTCTAATTTGTAAAATAATATGTACCTGATCAGACATAATAATTGTGTAGCAATAATATTTTCAGTCAATTTATAGAGAAAAACCGCCCAGTCAGTAGCTGGTAATTGGTAGTTGAAATATTGCTAGCCGGATGTGGACAGTGTGGTTGTCAAAGTGTATACTGGATGTGGGCGTGGCCTGCCTCTGTTTTCGTATACCGTACAGCGGCCATACTTGTTCTGCAAATTGAAAACAAGTATGGCGATTATGTTTGGCAGTAATTTTTTTTTTATTTGATTATTTCTGTAGTTTTGTAATCGGAGTTCAGCTTTAAGAGTAATGGCGCGCAGTTCATGAAGGCCAGAGAGCCGTAGTCTAATACAGATCGTATTAGAGCACGATACACCATCATTAGTGTAACTCTGTTGGCCCCCCCATGTGCTGCCCGTTATTTTCCTCATTAAGTTTAGGATTTTGGTGCATCTATCTACAGTCTCGTCGATGTGCGGTTTCCAGGTCAGCCTTCGGTCAAAGATTACGCCAAGGAACTTGGTTTGGTCTTTGCACTCGATGGTTTTCCAGTTCATACACAGAGTCATTCTGCTTATCCCACTATCCCTGCTTACAAGCATGCCGACTGTTTTCTTCTCCGAAACTTTCAATCCCCAGTCGTTTGCCCATGCCATGAATTTGTCTAAGGCCTTTTGCATATTCTTTTGTAGTTCACAAAAATGCCTCCCTGTCCTCCATATGGTACTATCATCAGCAAATTTAGCTAACTCAGTTTTGGCGTCGAAGTAGGAGGATTTCTGTATGTCGTTGATCATGATATTGAAGAGAGTGGGACTGATAACCGACCCCTGAGGCGTGCCATTTTCTAATGTTTGCTCGGCACTCAGGAATCTGCCAACATTCACCTGTATCCTTCTATCGCTCAGAAAGCTTTTGATCCACCGAAAAATTATGCCCGTTATACCAATACGCCCTAACTTGAAGAGCAACCCGTCTAGCCAGACTAAATCGAAAGCCTTAGTTAAATCTACGAACACGGCACATAACAGGTTCCCAGAGAGCACTCACAGCACCATTTTGCGTTGAAATCCCCACAGAACACAGATTCGCCCTGCGGAAGCTGGTCGAGAAGTGACTGGAAGTCTACTGATTTTATCGTAACTTGAGGAGGTGCATAGACATTCACTATTGTCAATTTTGTATTATTGCTCAATGTGATGGCTATGCTCATTGCTTCTAGAGGGCCCGCTACGTCCAGCGTAACAGAAATATAATTTAAGTTATCACTGACGTAGATTGCAAGGCCGCCGCCACGTGTCGTACTGCCCGCTCTGTCCCTTCTCTGACAAGTATATCCGGGTAGGTAGATGTCTTTCTTAGTTGGTAGTAGCTTGGTCTCCTGGAGGCATATTACATCTTTGGGGTTGCGGGTGATGTATTTTCTCAGCTCAGCAGATCTGGGGGCCAGACCGTTAACGTTAAGTTGTAGAACCTTTACCTGGCCCGCCATGATGACTGTCCGGTGGGTGCCTCTCTGTCTTGGCTATTTATTGGTCAATTGGCGTTTCACATTCCATAGTAGGTACCTTATTAGTGTTTGTCTTTGGTGTTGAAACCGGCAAGCAACTGGGCATATCACCAGTGCTGTAGTGACGAACATGAGATATCCTTCTATGGAGTGCGAGGTTTGCCGTTTGACCGCCTTTTGTCGTTTCTTCGTCGTCGTCTTCTTCTCTTGATCTTTTTTTTACCGTGTTGATTGTATTAATCATGAGACACAGGACATCGGCGTTGACCATGTGTGTCCTTAAACTTGCCATCTTGGTAGTTTGGTCCTCATTGGATACGGCCACCCTGAGGAACTCGATCATGAAGTTCACGAAGCCACTTTCCGTTTTAAATTTAGGAATGAAGTGTTCTTCATGAATCTTCGTTTTCGGTTCCTCTTCTTTCTTTTTGGATGATTTTGTCTTCTGTTTGACTTCTACAGGTTTGGGTGATATTTTCTTCTCTTTCTTGTTCTTGTCTTTACCTTTAGGGGTGGGGGTTGCATCGGACGTCAAGAGAATCGGGACTGGAGCTTGTTTTGGTTCCATCACCAGTTCTTTAACTACTTTTGCTTCCCTCTCCTTGTTCTTTACTTGTTGGGTCGCTTCCACAAAGTTGAGTTTTTCTATACTTTGCAGACGTAGCCCTGCTTTTGTTGCTTGAATTCTTGGGCATTGGGGGAGTTAGCTGCGTGGCTGCCCTTGCAGTTTGAGCAATTAATTTTGCTACCCACCCTACACTCAGCCACTACGTGTTCTCCCCCACATTGGGCGCATACGGCTTTTCCTTTACAGTACTTCACTGTATGACCCAATTTTTGACAGTTAGTGCACTGTCGTACCCTCTGTATATAGGGATGGGTCCGTCTTCTGAGATACACTATGTTTATGACCTCGGGTGCTGTACCTTTCTTGAAGGTCAGGGCAACGCTTCCCTGATCCTTCCCCTCGGCCACTCTAAATCTGTGTATCTCAGTGACGTCATACTCCCTATCTTTCAGGTCGTCCATTATTTCCTCCCCGGTATATTCGGTTGGTATCCCATGAACAACCACCTTGTCTGTTAACAAGGTGGTTGGTTCGGATACCGCCACGGTCATACCGAGTAGGCTGTCCTGGGCCAGTGCTTTGTCCATGTCCGACTTACTTTTTAAGGCAAGTCTGATATGTCCAGTCACTGTTATCCTGATATCAGGTATATTACTGATACCCCACTTACTCCGTAGTTCCTTTCCCACAGTCAGGTTTCTATAGCACCTAGCTTGCTATTGTTAATTATAAACCTATAACGGTAAATCTCTTTGATCTTTGGGGTAAATTCTATGCTCGGAATAACTTGCGATCTTAAAGTCGGGGGCGGCTTTGAATATATAATAGGGGAATTTGGGGTTATTCTTCTGAGGTTTTTCTTTTAACCCGTACCGGGTTATTCTTTCACTGCAGGTTTTTATTTCCCCATAAGAAAACATGGAATAGGGTTTTTCTTGGGGGAATTCTGGGATATACTCATGATCAATATACGGGTAAAATTTGAGTTTTTAACAATCTGTTGACGACGTGCTTGCCAAAATAACACTTCCGTGTATGACATTAAAGGTACCCTACTTTCAATTAGAAATTAAATGGGGGTTTAACGTCTTACTAGCGCCGCTGTTCTGTCCTACTGTGTGGGGTAGATGGGGTTTAACGCCCAATCGACACAAACCAGGTCATTTCAGGACTAACACGTCGTTCAATTCTATTTCAATAATTTCCTTGCGCGTAGGGTCTTAGGACGTTGGAGGAATCCAGAGAAAACCCACGAGGTTTGACAGGCGATCCCAAGTCCTGTCACGTACATCTGGGGAATCGAAACAATTCAGTTGCAACAAGGGGAAATAAACAACACAAATTATATGCTTTATTTCATATTTATATTGAAGGTAATAGTATTTCTTGCATTTTTGACTTCCATGGATTGGTTAAGTTTCACCTGAAGCCGGTCGTCGAGTGAGGCGTTCTGCGGCGAGTAGTCGAATATGCATCTTTGTGGTTGGTCGTTTATTTAGGCCGACAAGTCGAATATTTTGGCCGATAACGGTTGGTCGGCTAGTTTCTTTACTTCCCCATACAAATAATTAGAAACATCGGATCTTGTATATTTGACGTTCATTTGTAAATACGAATAGCTTCACTTTTATGATCTATTAAAAAATAGACACAAAAAATTACATGTATATTATACGAGTATTTGAATATACTATTATATATACTTTCAAAATAAGAATAAAGCTATTAACAGGGGGGGGGGGGCGCTGTGAAGAGTACGATTTCGATACTACGATCTCCTGAATTCGAGCCCGGGTCCTCCAGCACGATAGGCAGAGAGAGGCAGAGAGAGAGAGAGAGAGAAATTGGGTTGAACGTCCACTCGACACAACTAGGTCATTTCGGGACTAACATGGTTTTTAATTTTATTTCAAAAATTCGCTTGCGCGTAGGGGTCTTTAGCCGTGGGAGGAAACCGGAGGAAACCCACGAGTTTGAGAAGGCGCCCCTATCTCCATGCCACATACACTCACAGCAGGGCTCGAAACCACAACCGCAAGCCAGGGGTGACCGGCCAGCTAGACTTCGAAGCGCGGCGCTCTAGACCACTAGGCCATCCCAACCCCCAGCACGATAGGCAACAATCTAACTTATGATTGAAGTCACCACAGCCCCTGAGTAAACCCGACTGGATTATCTTTCATATGATATGATACAGGTTGTGTTCACATAAATTAATGTTTGTATTACTAGTCAATATTTTATATACATGTATATAGATAAATCAAAAATAATTTACCTGTTTGTTCACATATCTGCTGTTTGTCTACTCCTACTTGTCAACTTGGTAAAGTCTCGTGAACAGTGTCCACGCCGGCCAAACTAATGAAAAGGTGACCGTGATTTGCACGTGCAACTTTGAACCAATCAAAAACTTATTTCTTGATCTATATTCAACATCAGTCACTGCAGACGATATGGCACATGGAATATTCTATTTAGATTTATTATTGGTGTTATTATTGCCTTTCTACGCTTAATAAAATGTTTATTACATTTCATAAACAAAACAAAAAATATATTTATACCGCCAACATATTTATACCAATAAAATATTGGTGTTGAAGTATAACCGAACATATGTATTTTAATTTTCCACATTATACTCGTATTTTACTTATATTTTCATTTTACATGTAAATGTTAGGCGCAATCTTCACCCCTCGCGCAGATTGCAATCTGCGCTGTCGTGTTGCGCAGATTGCACTCCGCGCGCGCAGATTGCACCTCCCAGCACCTGGGCCCGATTCCTAGAAAATTCTTAAGCACGTTCTTGTGCTTAGATTTTAAGTAGACTTTGCAATTAAGTAAACTTACCTTATTTTGTGTTCCCAGAAAATTCTTAAGAACGTTCTTGTGCTTAGATTTTAAGTAGACTTCAGTGTAAGCACAAGCACTTTATTATGTGTTCCAAGAAAAAACTTAAGCACAACTTCGTTCTTACAATTGTCAATCTAAGCACAAGTCCCGAACAAGGTATAGGGTTTGCTTACCAACCTTAAGCCTGTTTCTGCTTCAAACAATATGGCTGACCGTATAGTTAGTTATTCGACGGCATTTACTACATCTTTTGATACCTAAGAGACATTTGGAAGACGGAAAATCCTTCTGAAATATATTCTCGACAAGAATCCTATAGAATATTTCGCTTCTACACTATTTTTTTTTTATTTATTTACAAATTGGTAAACAACACAAACGCAGGCAACTCGAAAGGAGCTAAATCGCTAACATTTGGGACCAAGAAGATGACACAAGTGGGTCGCAACGCATACAATACTCTAATATGAATGTATATAAACTGATTTACATTCAATGGTTTCCGTTTTTACTCCAATTTCAAATCAGTTATGTACGGCGAAATTTGCCAACAGTGTCAATCGAATGCAAATTTCTAGCGTCTAGTTATTCCAGTCTACATGCGCCGTTTGATTTGGTGCCTTGTCTCTCACTAGAACTGGGCTGAAACGAATTATGGTACACGATTCGTGTACCAATGGTAAAATATTTATCTTGTCTTAAATATTGGATATCAGAAGCCCATCTTTTTCCGATAAGATCACATCATCAATTTTGATTTAAACTGACAAATAATTCGTGTTTTCAATGTCGAAGATACTGGATGACATTGAATTGACTTGGCTACTTTAAAATCAGGCGCTGTCTCAGTCATTCCGTCTGTTTGCATGTGCTTGCGTTTTTTTTTGGGGGGGGGGTAGCTTATAGGCCTATAGGGGCCAAGTCAAAGGGATCACGTGGTTAAGTGGGTAAGACGCCAGTCAGGGCCAATTGCTAGAAAATTCTTAAAAGTAAGCACAAAGTTATGCTTCACTTTTGCTTACGTAAGAAACTTGATAAAATACCGTCTCTAGAAAATTCTCAAGACCGTTCTTACGTAAGCACAAGTTAAGTACGAGTCTAAGCACATTGTGACTGGTAAATTGAGAGTACGATGCTCTCTAACGTCAAAAAATAATTTTTGGTATGCAAATTACACCCTAATTGTAAATTCGTCTGCATCACAGAGTTTCTATATATAGCTCTATGGTCTGCGTGGAGTTATAAATAGACCAATGACATTAACCTCCCGGAAAATAGTCGATTTAGATGTATTTTATTATTTAACAAATGAAATGAAATGAAATTTAGCGTCCTACTATTTTGCTCCTAATCTGGGGTAATGAAGACGTACATACGTCATACAGTGTGCTATGAGGGAAATTTCGCCCTGGCAGCGGCACTACTCTATCGAATTCCAACTGCCAAGGAATCTTTTACGTGTACGCCAGTTTGTACGCGAGACCTCGTTTTTTCGTCCCATCCGAATGACAAGACAGCTGTCCTCCGTCCTGCATCACAGACAAGGAGAAACCACGTCGGAAAATTTGGATGAACCTTCTCGGCCAATGCAGGGATCGAACACCCGACTCCAGGCTAGCGAACCAGCGTCTTACCCACTTAGTCAAGTGATCCCCTGATACCTTTGACGTGTCTCCCGTAGGCCTACATATATAAAATATACCACAGACTAAACAAAAGAAAACAACCCAAAACGCAAATACATGCAAACAAACCGAATAATTGTGAGAGCGACTGATCTTTAAGTAGCCCGCGTGTGTGTTGTTTACCAATTTGGAAATAAATGAATTGTGTTTAGGGTAGAAGCGAAATTTCCTATAGCATTCTTCTCGAGAATATGTTTCTAAAGGATTTTCTGTCTTTCAATTGACTCTTAGGTACCAAAAGATGTAGCAAATATCGTCGAATAAATCCACGGTCAGCCATATTGTTTGAAGCAGAAACAGGCTTAAAGGTTGGTAAGCAAGCCCTATACCTTGCTTGGGATTTGTGCTTAGATTGACAATTTTAAGAACGAAGTTGTGCTTAAGTTTTTTCTTGGAACACAAAATAACGTGCTTGTGCTTACACTGAAGTCTACTTAAAATCTAAGCACAAGAACGTTCTTAAGAATTTTCTGTTAACACGAAATAAGATAAGTTTACTTATTTGCAAAGTCTACTTAAAATCATGTAAGCGCAAGAAGGTGTTAAAGAATTTTTTATGAATCGGGCCGAGGAAAGGTGTTCGATCCCTGCATTGGCCGAGAAGGTTCATCCCCTTGTCAGTCGGACAGACGAAAAAATAAGGTCCTGTGTAAAAATTGGCGTGCACGTCAAAGATCCCCTGGCCGTTGTAATTCGATACAAGAGTAGGCCGTAGCGCCGCTGCCCGGGCAAACTTTCCCTCATAGCACACTTTATGGCGTATGCCCGTCTTCATTACCCTGCTTAGGAGCAAAACAGTAGGAAGTTAAAACCTATTTCATTTCATGTCATTTGTCAAATACTTCTAAATCGACTATTTGAAGTTAATGTCATTGATCTATTTATAACTCTATATGCAGACGAATTTACGGTGTAATTTGCATACCAAATTTGTTTTTGTGACGCTAACGAGCATCTTAGTCTCAATTTACCAGTCACACTGTGCTTAGACTCGTACTTGGCTTGATCTTACGTAAGAACGGTCTTGAGAAGTTTCTATAGAGACGGTATTTCATAAAGTTTCTTACGTAAGCAAAAGTGAAGCATAACTTTGTGCTTACTTTTAAGAATTTTCTAGGAACCGGGCCCTGATGAAGCTGGTGCGCAGATTGCCCACGTTGCGCTGATTACCCCTCGGTGTTTTTCGAGATGTTAGTTGTCTGTCAGACGTATATATATTTGCCCACGTTGCGCTGATTACCCCTCGATGTTTTTCGAGATGTTAGTTGTCTGTCAGACGTAGATATATATATAACCTGCCCCTATCGGCTTCAAATTATTATTATTATCGTTTATCATCAATTATATACTTAAATCATGATTGATTGTACATCCATGTAATTTCACATAATTAGGGTTTCACACTGCGTAGCTTGTGTGAAACACTATTGTTTTTGTTAAAATTCTTCTTATTAGGGTTTCACACTGCGTAGCTTGTGTGAAACACTATTGTTTTTGTTAAAATTCTTCTTATTAGGGTTTCACACTGCGTAGCTTGTGTGAAACACTATTGTTTTTGTTAAAATTCTTCTTATTAGGGTTTCACACTGCGTAGCTTGTGTGAAACACTATTGTTTTTGTTAAAATTCTTCTTATTAGGGTTTCACACTGCGTAGCTTGTGTGAAACACTATTGTTTTTGTTAAAATTCTTCTTCTTATTATTCTTATTATTATTATTTTTTTTTTCCAATTTGCTTATATCTCAGGAACTGCTTGTCGGATCGATGCAATGTCTTGAGTTTTACTGCGAAAGTGGGTGTGACTTAGAGATTAAAGCTATTTCCGGCGTTCTGCGACAATGCGAAATGTCCGAAATCACCGAAGTTGTAGTTTTTTTAAATATTGCCGTAATATTAACAACAATTGTTGGATTTTATCGTTTGATAGTTTTTGACATAGCCAGAGACATGGTACATAGCTACGGGTCTTTAGAGTTTTAAATTTCGCCGAATCTTCGGAAATATAAGGCGGCAAATTTTGAAAATTTAAATTTTTACAAATTTTTTTTTTATTAATGAATATTTTTTAATGACCTTTTACCAAGGGTTAAAGGGTCGTCTGATTTGGGCAAAAATGTGAACATTTTTTTTCTGGATAATTTTCCTTGGTCGCTATTGGCTAATTCAGTTTATCGGTTCTATATAAATTATTTATTGTCCGATTTGTATAAAACAAAGTTTATATGCTCCATGGTCCAAAATGTCATTTTTTTTGTTACCGGCAAAGTTTCCTATCGCTACCGTAAGTGACGTAAATTTAGCAAAAACTACAATTTTAACAGTTCGGTACCACTTTTTGAAAGCAAAAATTATTTTTTTCAAATCTAATATGACCGAAAAGATGTGCCATATAAATGCGCACAAAACATCGCGCTCAGTTTTTTTAATTTCGATTTCGTTTTCGGGCAATGTGGATTAAAGGGTGAAAAAAGGTGTCAAAATAAGCTATTTACAACCCATCCAGCGTCTTCATATTAAAAAATATATCCCCGTAGCATTCATAATCTCGTAGCAATAAACCATACTAAGAAAATGTATGTGAAAATTAATTTGTAATATACGCAGTTGCCGAGAAAAAGTCAATTTTGCATGAGTCACAATTCACGTTATTTTGGCTGTATAAGAATCAATTATTATGTGATTTTCAATTTTCTGTCACCATTGTATGCCTAATGCCATAGTGGACAAGGTCAAACCATTCTACCTCATACGCTGCCACCGGAAATGACGTCATTTGGTCAAAACTTAATTTTTAGCATTAAAAAACAATATTTTATTCAAATGGGTCGTACCTGTTATTTTTTTCAAATTATGATATTTGATTCTATTCATCAAATAGAATGAACCCATGCGATCATACAGATATCACAAAACGGTTTCTAACTTGTACGGTTGCAGAGAAATGGGCGATTTTCCACAAGTCACTTTTCGAGGATTTTGGTCTATAAAAGTGTCAGTTGTTATTCGATTTTCATAAAATTTTCACCATATGATATATTACGTCATTTATAATTTCATAGAACTAATTTAACATTTTCAGTATCACCGGAAGTAATTATATTTTGGCAAAAACTGTATTTTTAGCCTTCAAAACAGATATTTTTTTCAAATGAGTCTGATTTGTAATATATTTAAAATTATGATATTTAGTTCGCATCAACTAATAAAATGAACCCATGCGATCATTCAGATACCACAAAATGGTTTCTCACTTGTATGTTTGCAGAGAAATAGACGATTTCTTACAAGTCACTTTTCAAGGTTTGGGGTCTATAAAAGTGTCAATTCTTATTCGATTTACATAAAATTTTCACCATGTGATTATTATTTCTGATTTTAAGAAACTAATTTAATATTTTCATTATCGTTGGAAGTACTGTGATATGGTCAGGATCACTTACATGTAACACATGTATAACATGGATTGGTTCCTGTGGTAATTAGCACATATCGGATTGTAACTTCCTGAATTAAATATGATTGTATGAAAAATCGCTTTTTGTTTAGCTTGTTCACTATCCACCGCTTGCAAATTGTGTTTCTTAATTTGTTGGAAAGATTTATAAAAAAAACTCAGAACCATTTGTGGGCTATGATCTAGTATCTTAATGTTATTTAATACACGTCGGCGTCAGTGATTATGTACATGTCGTGTATCCCTTAGTGCGTTTTTCACATTTGGCCAAAATGGGAGAAAGAATGAAAGAAGGGATATTATATTTGTTTCATGTATTAATCAATGCAGATTAACGTGTTTGTCTTTATTCGAATGGTGAGCGTAGTTTGTTGATGCCGAGTCCACAATGTTATGGACACGGTGCGCTTTGGTCTTGTGCATCGATCTCCCAAGCAGAGTTGTCTTCGCTTGCAGTTCACACCTTGTCTCAATTGTCATTTTTTTTTGTTACCAAATAGTTTTATCTGTCGGCACCGGAAATGGCATAAGTTTACCAAAAACTAACAAAATCTACAATTTTGACAGTTAGGTACCATTTTGCAAGAGAAAATATTATTTTTTAAAAAACTTGATATAACAAAAAGAGTGCGCCCTTTCGACTTCATTTTCGAGCAACTTCGATTAAGAATTGAAAAAAGGTGTAAAATTGACCTTTTACAACCCATTCAGGCTTTTCAGATTTTAAAATATTTCTACGTAACTTTTATAAACTTGTAGCTTTGATCCATACGCAGAAAATGTATGTTAAAATTAGTTTCTAATATAAGCAGTTGCCGAGAAATGAGCAGTTTTGCATAAGTCACTGTTTTCGTAATTTTGCCTGTAAAATAGTCAAGTATTAATGGATATTCGCAAAGTGACATCATTTGATTCAAAAAGCAAGTGTGCGTCATATCATGTTGATTACTATTTAAAATTAACACCGGAATTGACGTCATTTAGTCAAAAACTCCATTTTTAACTTTTAAAATCGATATTTTTTTAAACCAAGAATTATGTCATATGCAATAATAAAATTAACTTTTGGTTTAGATTCACATATTAACAAAACTCATATGATCATACAGATATCATAAAATTGTTTCTAACTTGTTCGGTTGCCGAGATATAGGCGGTTTTCTACAAGTCACTTTTAAAGGTTTTTGGCCCGTAAATGTGTTAATTATTATTCGATTTTCATAAAAGTTTCATCATTTGATGCCTAATGTCAAAGACGATAGTATAAACTTAATTTAACATTTTAGTAACACCGGAAGTAATGTCATTTTGGCAAAAACTGTATTATTAGCCTTCAAAACAGATATTTTATTCAAATGAGTCTGTTTTGAAATCTTTTTCAAATTATGATATTTGATGCCAATCAACAAATAGAATGAACCCTTACGATCATACAGATACCACAAAATGGTTTCTAACTTGTACGGTTGCAGAGAAATAGCCGATTTTCTACAAGTCACTTTTCAAGTTTTTTGGTCAATAAAAGTGGCAATTATTTTTCGATTTACATAAAATTTTCACTATATGATATCTTATGCCATTTCTGATTTCATGAAACTAATTGAACATTTTCATTATCACCGGAAGTACTGTAATTTTATCAGGATCAATTACATGTTACAAATGTATAAAATGAATTGATATTGCTGGATTTTTGTTGATTCTGTTTCCCTTTTATTTGATGTATGCAATGTTTATGTGGAAATCTGTTTATCGGTGCCATTGGTTCAAGGGCAACATGGGAGCGAAAGTGACATAAGTCTAAAGTTAACGTGGCACCAGTGAAACCCGTCATTCCTGCATGCAGGTCTAGTTATTATTCTTATTATTATTATTTTTTTTTTTTCCAATTTGCTTATATCTCAGGAACTACTTGTCGGATCGATGCAATGTCTTGAGTTTTACTGCGAAAGTGGGTGTGACTTAGAGATTAAAGCTATTTCCGGCATTCTGCGACAATGCGAAATGTCCGAAATCACCGAAGTTGTCGTTTTTTGAAATATTGCCGTAATATTAACAACAATTGTTGGATTTTGTCGTTTGATAGTTTTTGACATAGCCAGAGACATGGCACATAGCTACGGGTCTTTAAAGTTTTAAATTTCGCCGAATCTTCGGAAAAATAAGGCGCCAAATTTTGAAAATTTAAATTTTGACAAAAAACTTTTTTATTAATGAATATTTTTTAATGACCTTTTACCAAGGGTTGAAGGGTCGTCTGATTTGGGCAAAAATGTGAACATTTTTTTCTGGATAATTTTCCTTGGTCGCTATTGGCTAATTCAGTTTATCGGTTCTATATAAATTATTTATTGTCCGATTTGTATAAAACAAAGTTTATATGCTCCATGGTCCAAAATGTCATTTTTTTTGTTACCGGCAAAGTTTCCTGTCGGCACCGTAAGTGAGTTAAATTTAGCAAAAACTACAATTTTAACAGTTCGGTACCACTTTTTGAAAGCAAAAATTATTTTTTTCAAATCTAATATGACTGAAAAGATGTGCCATATAAAGGCGCACAAAACATCGCGCTCAGTTTTTTTAATTTCGATTTCGTTTTCGGGCAATTTGGATTAACCCTTTAGCGCCGACGGTATCAGATTTGATACCACTAATTAACTTAACTAATTAATAAACTAAATTTTGAACAAATAATCTATCACCCGGTTTTTCATGACGAGAACGCCTATGGTATCTAATATAGTACCATACAGTACTGCTATATTGAGTACATGGGGTTCACTTGTACTTTCAAAGATGGTAGCTCCCACGATTGAGAAATTTAAATTTTTTGACCAGGGAAATTGGAGTATTATTCAACAAAATAGTTAAGTTTACCCAAAATTAATATATCATTCATGTATATAAGAATACAGAGAAACTTAATAACAGTTCACAGTATATTCAATTGCAAACTTAATCGCTCAGTGTGTGGTGAAAAAATGTGGTATTAAATTTGCTACCGCAGGCATATTATCTGTCAAATATACCTGATCTTCTTCAAAAATAAATTCCAACATTTTCATCCCAACTGTCAATGTAATGTAAATTTATGTCTGAACAAAGATAGAAATTTGTTTTTTTAGCTTATCACAAATAAATATGATATCAAACCTGAGTTTTCCGATATATTTCTCAGTTGAGAAATGAAATGAAATGAAATGGGGTTTAACGTCCTACTCTTTTGCACCTAACCTGGGCTAATGGAAGACAGGCATACGCCATACAGTGTGCTATGAGAAAATTTTGCCCGGGCAGTGCCGCTACGGCCTACTCATATCGAATTCCAACTGCCAAGGGATCTTTTACGTGCACGCCAAGGTGTACACAGGACCTCGGTTTTTCGTCCCACCCGAAGGACTAGGCAGCTGTCCTTGTCAGACTGTCCTTCTGCATCACTGACAAGGGGGAAATCACGTCGGACAATCGAGATGAACTTTCTCGGCCAATGCAGGGATCGAACACCCGACCTCCAGGTTAGCGAACCAGCGCCTTATCCACTAGTCATCTTTCTCTAAAGCCTATGGTATCAAAATCGATACCTGTCCAAAATTTGGGAAATGATTTCTGATGAATTTTTTTTTTGTGGATTAGGTTTATTCACACCCCAGGCATCATGAAAAAAACAATTTGTGAATTTTTGAAGACCTCCTTCATGGTTTAGGCTCTAAAGGGTTAAAGGGTGAAAAAAGGTGTCAAAATAAGCTATTTACAACCCATTCAGCGTCTTCATATTAAAAAACATATCTTCGTAACATTCATAATCTCGTAGCAATAACCCATACGAAGAGAATGTATGTGAAAATTAATTTGTAATATGCGCAGTTGCCGAGAAAAAGTCAATTTTGCATGAGTCACTTTTCACGTTATTTTGGCTGTATAAGAATCAATTATTATGTGATTTTCAATTTTCTTTCACCATTGGATGCCTAATGCCATAGTGGACAAGGTCAAACCATTCTACCTCCTATGCTGCCACCGGAAATGACGTCATTTGCTCAAAACTTAATTTTTGGCATTAAAAAACAATATTTTATTCAAATGGGTCGTACTTGTTATTTTTTTCAAATTATGATATTTGATTCTATTCATCAAATAGAATGAACCCATGCGATCATACAGATATCACAAAACGGTTTCTAACTTGTACGGTTGCAGAGAAATGGCGATTTTCCACAAGTCACTTTTCGAGGATTTTGGTCTATAAAAGTGTCAGTTATTATTCGATTTTCATAAAATTTTCACCATATGATATCTTACGTCATTTATGATTTCATAGACCTAATTTAACATTTTCAGTATCACCGGAAGTAATTATATTTTGGCAAAAACTGTATTTTTAGGCTTCAAAAGAGATATTTTTTTTCAAATGAGTCTGATTTGTAATATATATATAAAATTATGATATTTAGTTCACATCAACTAATAGAATGAACCCGTGCTATCATTCAGATACCACAAAAACTTGTACGGTTGCAGAGAAATAGCCGATTTTCTACAAGTCACTTTCCAAGTTTTTTGGTCAATAAAAGTGGCAATTATTTTTCGATTTACATAAAATTTTCACTATATGATATCTTATGCCATTTCTGATTTCATGAAACTAATTGAACATTTTCATTATCACCGGAAGTACTGTAATTTTATCAGGATCAATTACATGTTACAAATGTATAAAATGAATTGATAGTGCTGGATTTTTGTTGATTCTGTTTCCCTTTTATTTGATGTGTGCAATGTTTATGTGGAAATCTGTTTATCGGTGCCATTGGTTCAAGGCAAGGGCAACATGGGAGCGAAAGTGACATAAGTTTAAAGTTAACGTGGCACCAGTGAAACCCGGCATTCCTGCATGCAGGTCTAGTTATTATTCTTATTTTTTTTTTTCCAATTTGCATATATCTCAGGAACTACTTGTCGTATCGATGCAATGTCTTGAGTTTTACTGCGAAAGTGGGTGTGACTTAGAGATTAAAGCTATTTCCGGCATTCTGCGACAATGCGAAATGTCCGAAATCACCGAAGTTGTCGTTTTTTGAAATATTGCCGTAATATTAACAACAATTGTTGGATTTTATCGTTTGACAGTTTTTGACATAGCCAGAGACATGGCACATAGCTACGGGTCTTTAGAGTTTTAAATTTCGCCGAATCTTCGGAAAAATAAGGCGCCAAATTTTGAAAATTTAAATTTTGACAAAAAACTTTTTTATTAATGAATATTTTTTAATGACCTTTTACCAAGGGTTAAAGGGTCGTCTGATTTGGGCAAAAATGTGAACATTTTTTTTCTGGATAATTTTCCTTGGTTGCTATTGGCTAATTCAGTTTATCGGTTCTATATAAATTATTTATTGTCCGATTTGCATAAAACAAAGTTTATATGCTCCATAGTCCAAAATGTCATTTTTTTTGTTACCGGCAAAGTTTCCTGTCGGCACCGTAAATGACGTAAATTTAGCAAAAACTACAATTTTAACAGTTCGGTACCACTTTTTGAAAGCAAAACTTATTTTTTTCAAATCTAATATGACTGAAAAGATGTGCCATATAAAGGCGCACAAAACATCGCGCTCAGTTTTTTTAATTTCGATTTCGTTTTCGGGCAATTTGGATTAAAGGGTGAAAAAAGGTGTCAAAATAAGCTATTTACAACCCATCCAGCGTCTTTATATTAAAAAATATATATTCGTAACATTCATAATCTCGTAGCAATAACCCATACGAAGAGAATGTATGTGAAAATTAATTTGTAATATGCGCAGTTGCCGAGAAAAAGTCAATTTTGCATGAGCCACTTTTCACGTTATTTTGGCTGTATAAGAATCAATTATTATGTGATTTTCAATTTTCTTTCACCATTGGATGCCTAATGCCATAGTGGACAAGGTCAAACCATTGTATCTCATACGCTGCCACCGGAAATGACGTCATTTGCTCAAAACTTAATTTTTAGCATTAAAAAACAATATTTTATTCAAATGGGTCGTACTTGTTATTTTTTTCAAGTTATGATATCTGATTCTATTCATATTTATTTTTTTCAAGTTATGATATCTGATTCTATTCATAAAATAGAATGAACCCATGCGATCATACAGATATCATAAAACGGTTTCTAACTTGTACGGTTGCAGAGAAATGGGCGATTTTCCACAAGTCACTTTTCCAGGATTTTGGTCTATATAAGTGTCAGTTATTATTCGATTTTCATAAAATTTTCACCATATGATATCTTACGTCATTTATGATTTCATAGAACTAATTTAACATTTTCAGTATCACCGGAAGTAATTACATTTTGGCAAAAACTGTATTTTTAGCCTTCAAAACAGATATTTTTTTCAAATGAGTCTGATTTGTAATATATTTAAAATTATGATATTTAGTTCGCATCAACTAATAGAATGAACCCATGCGATCATTCAGATACCACAAAATGGTTTGTCACTTGTATGGTTGCAGAGAAATAGACGATTTCCTACAAGTGACTTTTCAGGGTTTGGGGTCTATATGTGATTATTATTTCTGATTTTAAGAAACTAATTTAATATTTTCATTATCGCTGGGAGTACTGTGATATGGTCAGGATCACTTACATGTAACACATGTATAAAATGGATTGGTTCCTGTGGTAATTAGCACATATCGTAACTTCCTGAATTAAATTTGATTGTATGAAAAATCGCTTTTTGTTTAGCTTGTTCACTATGCATCGCTTGCAAATTGTGTTTGTTAATTTGTTGGAAAGATTTATAAAAAAAAACTATGACCCATTTGTGGGCTATGATCTAGTATCTTAATGTTATTTATTACCCGTCGGCGTCAGTGATTATGTACATGTCGTGTATCCCTTAGTACGTTTTTCACATTTGGCCAAAATGGGGAAAAGAATGAAAGAAGGGATATTATATTTGTTTCATGTATTAATCAATGCAGACTTTTGAAGGGTCAGATTAACGTGTTTGTCTTTATTCAAATGGTGAGCGTAGTTTGTTGATGCTGAGTCCACAATATTATGGACACGGTGCGCTTTGGTCTTGTGCATCGATCTCCCAAGCAGAGTTGTCTTCGCTTGCAGTTCACACCTTGTCTCAATTGTCATTTTTTTTTTGTTACCAATAGTTTTATCTGTCGACATAAGTTTACCAAAAACTACCAAAATCTACAATTTTGACAGTTAGGTACCATTTTTCAAGAGAAAATATTATTTTTTTAAAAACTTGATATAACAAAAAGAGTGTGCCCTTAAAAGGCGCAAAAAAGTGTGAGCTCAGTTTTTTTAATTTCGATTTCATTTTCGAGCAAATTCGATTTAGAGTTGAAAATAGGTGTAAAATTGACCTTTTACAACCCATTCAGGCTTTTCAGACTTTAAAATATTTCTACGTAACTTTTATAAACTTGTAGCTTTGATCCATACGCAGAAAATGTATGTTAAAATTAGTTTCTAATATAAGCAGTTGCCGAGAAATGGGCAGTTTTGCATAAGTCACTGTTTTCGTAATTTTGTCTGTAAAATAGTCAATTATTAATGGATATTCACAAAAGTGACATCATTTGATTCAAAAAGCAAGTGTGCGTCATATCATATTGATTATTATTTAAAATTGACACCGGAATTGACGTCATTTAGTCAAAAACTCCATTTTTAACTTTTAAAATTTATATTTTTTTCAACCAAGAATTATGTCATATGTAATAATAAAATTAACTTTTGGTTTAAATTCACATATTGACAAAACTCATATGCTCATACAGATATCATAAAATTGTTTATAACTTGTTCGGTTGCCGAGATATAGGCGGTTTTCTACAAGTCACTTTTAAAGGTTTTTGGCCCGTAAATGTGTCAATTATTATTCGATTTTCATAAAAGTTTCATCGTTTGATGCCTAATGTCATAGACGATATTATAAACTAAATTTAACATTTTAGTAACACCGGAAGTAATGTCATTTTGGCAAAAACTGTATTTTTACCCTTCAAAACAGATATTTTATTCAAATGAGTCTGTTTTGAAATCTTTTTAAAATTATGATATTTGATGCCAATCAACAAATAGAATGAACCCATACGATCATACAGATACCACAAAACGGTTTCTAACTTGTACGGTTGCAGAGAAATAGCCGATTTTCTACAAGTCACTTTTCAAGTATTTTGGTCAATAAAAGTGGCAATTATTTTTCGATTTACATAAAATTTTCACTATATGATAGCTTATGCCATTTCAGATTTCATGAAACTAATTGAACATTTTCATTATCACCGGAAGTACTGTAATTTTATCAGGCTCAATTACATGTTACAAATGTATAAAATGAATTGATATTGCTGGATTTTTGTTGATTCTGTTTCCCTTTTATTTGATGTGTGCAATGTTTATGTGGAAATCTGTTTATCGGTGTCATTGGTTCAAGGGCAGCATGGGAGCGAAAGTGACATAAGTTTAAAGTTAACGTGGCACCAGTGAAACCCGTCATTCCTGCATGCAGGTCTAGTGTTGTATTGTAATTACAAATGGATTTGAAATAAAGAATTATAAAATGTATTTATGAATATACTATGCTTTATTTGAACCTTATGCCTACTACTACTCTTACCGGACTCTATCCAATTTATTTTAATTCTACCTTTCATTCCATTCCATTTTTTTTTTTTTTTTTCTTTCTTTGCCACCATTCCCCCCCCCCCTCCACTGAAGCCTTATCTCAGACGAAATAATCCCAGATCAGCTGTAAGACCAGATACTCCTTTTTTTTCTTCTTTCTTTTCAGGTGCTGGATTCTTCCTTCAGAGAACCAACAAACAAAAGGAATGAACACAAAAAACGAAGATGAAACAGAACCACCATACCGGACAACAAAAACCAAATGGAAGGAAGAATGGATCAGGCCTATCACTCACCGACAAGCCCCAAGGAAGAGTTGCACCGCCCTGCCATTCTACCGAACAGAACGACCAGACCGACAAAATGACCAAATATATATATATGTGCATATCATGTCTCTGTATGTAAATGTTCTTGTCTGTTCGTATTTGTCCATCTTGTCTATATGTTCGTCCATGTTTATGTATGTCTTGCACTGTGCTCATCTGTCTATGTCTGTGATCGTCTCAAATAGCACTTTTTTACTTTACACCAGTTAGTCAATGTTTCTGTACATATATATATAAATATATTCAATTATCTATTTTCCACTAATCACTTTGTAAATATTCTCACCATTCACAAATAACATGTTATTGTCTGCGATATCACCTCGGTGGAAGCGGACGTTAAATAAAGCTATTTCACACATCGGCTTTGTAGTGAATAATTTTTAAAATCGCAACATAATTAGGATGTGTGCATAGAAAATAAGATTTAATTTGAAATTCTGTCAGCAGTATCTCATAATCGGTGCTGACCACGTAACTGAATGTAAAAAATATTTGCTGTAGTTTGACGTAACTACATATGGTTACAATTTATGTGTTCACAATTAATAGAAAAAAAAAGATTTTGAAAATATTCACTGATTCAACTTGGTCATCGTTTTATTCTTTCTATTATTCATTTTCCATCAAGAGGACATTTTTTTATAAAAATTGCTGACTAAATTACTACGTGCACCAAACAACGATAAATTTTCATTGGTTACGGCCGTCTAAACGCGGGTAAATTTAGAGTAGCTATTGGCTAACAACAAGCATAAAGAACCTTATTTGCATATTGCATACATAATATTTATTGTGTTTTGTGTAGGATGGCATGCAGCCTTAAAGAAGAGAATAACCTCGCACGCACTATGCTGTAATTAATATATAACATATAATATATAACATCCGCTTTGTCGTAAAATGCGGGGGGGGGACAACCCCATGTTTTGTCTCGCCGACCGCGGTTTACGGAGCTAATTTCTGCCGGTAGTAACATAGATGCTGATTGTGTGTCTGATAAGATGCGTACCGTGTGCTATATAATATATATACGACCATGCGTGCATGTACCGGTGGAAGCTTGTAGGACCCGGGATTCCTACACCGGTGGGGAGGGGGGGTGACGTCACCCTCCCCTGGAGCCGCCCCTGATACTATATCGAAATCGATTTCTGGCATCGGTCGGTAAACCTTAAGTTCTTACACGTACATAAAAATGGCTTTATGTAAAAGAAACTTATTGTACGACGGTATTTTCACCAAAAAAAAGCCGAAAAAAAACACACAATGGCCTATGTTTGGTTCCAGTCTACGAATAAGGCCGCCGTCGCTTGGAATATACAGTAATAAATGTCCGTCATTTAGATTATATTCTTTGAATGACTACCACCATATTACAGACGTGTAATTACACCAATCATAAATGCCTGTCGTTAGATTCTTTGAATGACCGCTATACCTATTGTTTAATTAATCAACTAATCCAGACACGTGTCTGGGTTTCATCCGAAATAACACCGTCCAGGTTAATATGACAAGGTAGTAAATGAAATGATTAGTCACTTATGTGGAAGCGGACATTAAATGAAATGATCTGATTGTCTACGATATTACCCTTGGTGGAAGTGGAAGTTAATCCCCAAGAACGAACGAAATGATCTGCTATAGTATTATCATTGTGCACATAATATGGATTAATCTAGCTGGAAATACACCTGTGGACCACCGATAATGTAAGACAATTTTTCACGAATATAATTATTTTAGACTTGCGTACTATGTATTATTACAACTATGTGCTACCCTACTCGACACTTTGCAAAAAACACGGTAAGTTGCTCCTTGAGGCTGTCGACTTGAAAATAATTCCAACCAATAATACTATAAATAGTATGCAATATGCAAATAAGGCTGTTTATGCGTGCTGTTAGCCAATAGCTACTGTAAATTTCACCGTATTTTTACGGACTCTAACCAATGAAAAAAATTCCTCTTGTTGGAAGATGAATAACAGAAAGAACTAGACCTGCATGCAGGAATGACGGGTTTCACTGGTGCCATGTTACCCTTAAACATGTCACTTCCGGTGTCAAGTTACCCTTGAACATATGTCACTTCCGGTACCAGGGAAACCACTAAACAGGTTTCCAAATTAACATTGCACACAAATAAAATGGACGCAGAATCAACCAATCAATCCAGCAATATCAATTCATTTTATACATTTGTTACTTGTAAATGATCTTGACAAAATTAAATTACTCCCGGTGTTAATGCAAATGTTCAATTAGTCTTATGAAATCAGAAATGGCATACGATATCATATAGTGAAAATTTTATGTAAATCGAATAATAATTGCCACTTTTAAAGACCAAAAAATTTGAAAAGTGACTTGTAGAAAATCAGCTATTTCTCTGCAACCGTACAAGTTAGAAACCATTTTGTGGTATCTGTATGATCGTATGGGTTCATTCTATTTGTTGATTGGCATCAAATACCATAATTTGAAAAAGATTTCAAAACAGACTCATTTGAATAAAATATCTGTTTTGTAGGCTAAAAATACAGTTTTTGCCAAAATGACGTTACTTCCGGTGATAATGAAAATCTTAAATTACTTGTATGTAATCCCAAATGGCATTAGGTATAACATGGTGTGACGTTTATGAAAATCGAATAATAATTGACCCTTTTATGGCCCCGAAACCTTCAAAAGTGACCTGTAGAAAACCGTCTATTTCTCGGCAACCGAATAAGTTAGAAACCATTTTATGATATCTATATGACCATATGAGTTTTGTTTATATGTGAATTTAAACCAAAAGTTAAAATTATTAATACATATTAAGTTATTCTTGGTTGAATAAAACATTGATTTAAAAAGTTTAAAATGCATTTTTTGACCAAATGATGTCACTTCCGGTGTCAATTTTAAATTGTAATCAACTTGATATGACGCTACATGCTTTTTGAATCAAATGATGTCACGTTTATAAAAATCCAATCATAATTGACTATTTTACAGGCAAAATAACGAAAACAGTGACTTGTACAGAACTGCCCATTTCTTGGTAACTGCTTATATTACAAACGAATTTTAACATACATTTTCTTCGTGTGGATTATAGCTACAAGTTTATAAAAGTTACGAAGAAATATTTTAAAATCTGAAAAGCCTGAATAGGTTGTAAATAGGCCATTTTTACACCATTTTTAGCCTCTTAATCGAATTTGCTCGAAAATGAAATCGAAATTAAAAAAACTGCTTCCTACAATTTTTGCACCTTGAAAGGACACACTCTTTGTGTCATATAATTTTTCAAAAAAATAATATTTGTTTTCGAAATAAGAAAATAACTGTCAAAATTGTAGTTTTTGGTAAAATTATGCCACTTCCGGTGCCGACAGATAACATTATTGGTAACAAAAAAAATGACAATTGAGACAACGAAGCATATGAACTTTGTTTTATACAAATCGAACAATAAAAAATTAATCTAGGACTGAAAAACTGAATTAGCCAATGGCGGCCAAGGAAAATTACTGAGACAAAAATTTTTAACATTTTTGCACTAGTCAGATGACTCTTTAATTCTGTGCACAATACGACTAAAAAATATTCATAAATAAAAAAAATTTTAGTAAAATTTTAAATTTTCGAAATTTGGCGCCTAATATCTTCGAAGATTTGCCGAAAATCAAAAATCGAAAGTAGCGTAGCTATGTGCCCTGTCTCAGGCTATGCCAAAATGTATCGAAAGTTAAAATCCAATGATTATTGTTAAAATTACTGCAATATTTTCAAAAACGATAACTTCGGTGATTTCGGACATTTCGCATTGGCGCAGAACGTTCAAAATAGCTTTATCCTCTAAGTCACACCCACTTTCCCAGTAAAACCGAAGAAATCGTAACGATGCGACGCGTAGTTGCTGAGATCTATTCAAATTGGAATCTGAATAATAATAATAATAATAATAACTAGATCTGCTACTGTCCCATGCAGATATGAAAGCTTTCATATTCATCGTCACGTGTCATTGATTGTATCAAGTATCCTAAATAAATTGATAAGAAGAAAAAATTATCAAAATTGGTCAAAAACTCGCGAAGTTACAAGTCTAAATATAGTATGAAACATTGCACCCAGGCATAACAATAATCTGAAAACTAAAGGGAAATAACTGAAACTTGTATTACTGTAATGAGACGGATGAGAAAATGAAATGAAAATGGCGGGAAAAAAAAATAAAAATGTCAGGTTGGACAGGCGACCTTACTCCTTGTCACGTACAACCGGGCATTCGAAAACACGCTAGTTAACTCAATGACAGGCGCGCGTGCTAGCCATTCAGCCATCCACCCCCCCCCCCCTTTGAAATCCGACACGTGCAATATGTCATATAGGAAGAATAAGAAGTCGCTCACAACAAAATGGTAAATTAATGAGTTTAGGTCAAAAGGTTGAGCTACTATTTTAGAGTACTTAATAGTTTTAAAGAGACACGTTAAGGGTTGTTCATAGTTAAATGAAAGTTTAATTTTAAATAAGACCAATAAAATTAGGATTTAATAATGCCAGACATATGTTTGGTTATCAGTATGAAATCATGACGACTTCTTAATCATGTTTTAAACAAAGGACCATAGACTGAATTATACAAGAATGGCACTCTGCGATAAAAAAAACTGGCCAAAGCAAGATTTCTATGCAGAAATTAAATAATTGCTAGAACCAGAAAAATATTTATCCACTACAATAAATAAGCAACATAGAGAAAATGAAATGAAATTGAATGGGGTTTAACGTCCTACTGTTCTGCTCCTAAAATGGGCTAATGAAGACTGGCATATGCCATAAAGTGTGCAATGAGGGAAATTTTACCCGGGCAGCGGCGTTACGGCCTACGAGGTTGGACAGGCGACCATACTCCTTGTCACGTACAACCAAGAAATCGAAACAACGCCAGTTGACTCAATGACAGACATTTTGATACAGAGCGCACGTGCTAACCATTCAGCCACGCAACCTCCCTAAAATCGGCAAATTGCTGACCTACAGCGAGAAACATTTCAACCGGCCCAAATTTTCTATTTGAACAGTTTAATTTGCATGGTACCTTTAGTTATCAACCGAATATTACAAAACTTTTAAAAATAAGCTCCCCCTGACCAGCTTAAGCGTTCGCAATAAACGTTTGCCCCTTAAAATCTGCAAATTGCTGACTTTAAAGTGAGAAACATTACAACCGGGCGAAATTTTCTGTTTTATCACTTTTACAGTACCTTTGATTACCAACCGATTATTACAAAACTTTAAAAATAAAAGAGAAAGAGAGAAATGCGGCCTAATGTCCATTCGACACAAACTAGGTCATTTTGTGACTAACATATGTTTTTTAATTTTATTTAAAAACTCCCCTTGCGCTTACTGGTCTTTAGCCTTTGGGAGGAAACCGAAGGACACGGAGAAAACCCACGAGGTTGGACATCATACTTCATGTCACGTGCAACCTGGAGATCGAAACGACGCTCGTTGACTCAATGACAGACGTTACGATACAGCGCGCACATGCTAACCATTCAGCCTCCTTGAATTCGGAAAATTGCTGACTTATAGCAAGAAACATTTCAACCGGGCGAAATTTTCTGTTTTAACAGTTTAATGTGCACGGTACTTTAATTGCCAACCGATTATTACAACTGACCAGCTTAATCGTGTGCAATAAACGTTTGGCCTGAATCGAAAGTTCTGCACGGAGAAAGTTCATCTTGATTTCCCGGCGTTGTTCCCCGTTGTCAGTGAGGCAGAACGGAGGGCCTGACAAGCACAGCTGTCTAGTCGTTCGGATGGGATGAAACACCAAGGTCCCGTGTACACATTGGAGTGCACGTAAAATATCCCTAAGCAGTTGGAATTCGATACTGTTGAATAAGCTCTATACGATGACTAAATGTGTAGATTGTAGTCACCCACACTGCATGTTTCGCTTAACAATGAAAGGGTGCCGTTTTCAATTTTCGATCCTTTTGTTCTTCTACTCCAGATATGTTGGACTGTTGATCGATGGTTTCATATAAAAGACTACCAATAAGACTCTTTGTAGAAGAAGTTCCCAAAAAATATTATGTTGACTTTACGAGAAAGACCTCTAAACATGCTCCAAATTGTAAAAATACGACTTTTTGGATTTTCAATCTCTTTTTTTCGGCTATCCCTGATATTTAAAAAAAATGATACAATGTTTTCAAACAACAGGCTAGCTATTAGACTCTCTATTGACAAAAGTTTCATCGCCCTCCCTTCATTATAACCGAAGTTATCGTGCCCTAAAGAATCTACAAATCAGCATCCTTATCTCTGCTTACCCTAAGCAGAAAATGCTCATCTTTGAACTCAATCATGACATTGACCTAGTGAACGTCTACACCAAGTTTGAACATTCTAGCTTAATTAGAAGGAGAGTTATTGTGTTCCAAAGTCCCGGCCCTTCAAATTGCTTCTATTTTTCATTTTCAATTCAAAATGGTGACCATCACGTGACCGAAATCAAAATTCGGATCCGATAGATTTTTAGGCATTCCTTCAAGGATTCTGAAAATATAACTCCCGAGTCTGTAAGTAAAACAGCAAAAAAGCCTTTTTGATTTTTCACGTTTAAAGATGGTGGCACTTCCGGTTCGATCGACAAACTCCATATTTTGTGTACGAATCAGTAATTACTTGTCTAGTATCAAAAAAAAAAAATTAGGTCATTCTGACCTATATTTCGACGATTTTTTTGAAAACTTTGATCCTTAATTTCGTCAAGGGGAGATAATTTAGAACATTTATAATTATATTTTTGAAGTCACATCGGTAACATCTACTTATACACTAAATTTCATGAAAATCGTACAACTATTAAAGAAGTTCTCAAATTGGTCTAAACTTCCGGTTCGAAATCACTGCGACGAATTTTCGAAATTGGAAAATGCGAAACTGCAGATGAAAATGATTTTTTTCAAGGTATTCAAAGAAAAAAGAATTAGTAAAATCGGTCAAAAAATAACAAAGTTACGACTATGCATTGTCAGTTTTTTCGTTCTTAAAATTCGGTGATTTCGGATTCGTAAAACGTTTTGAAAATATATTTAATCAACAGCCACCACCCATTTTTGGGGGGATAGGTAAAAGTTTCAGAACGATCCTATCGTTAGATTCTGAGAAATCCGATTTGTGGACAAAACACAAAAAAAAAATAACAATAATAATCTTAACAGAAACAATAAGCTTTCATATGTAATATGAAAGCTTAATAATAATAAGAATAATAATTTTAACAAAAACAATAGTGTTTCACACAAGCTACGCAGTGTGAAACCCTAATAAAACGATGACCAAGTTGAACAAGTAAATTTTTCTATAAATTGTAATTATAACCACATAGACGGCCCTCGTGTCGGTAAAGTGGTAATTTGGGGTAATATCTGAACGCCTTGTGTTATAAAACACTCGGTTCATTTCTCGCAAATTTAATTAAAATGACTTATAATACTAAGGCAGTGATCCATGGTGATTACCGATTAAGATTAAGCGGATTATTATCATCGCAGTAACTCATTAAATTGCCCGGACAAAGTTCACTTCGCGCGCGCAGATTGCTCATCGAAAATTAGACGGAGATTCACGCATGCGCAGGTGTAATCTGCGCAAGGAGGGCAATCTGCGCCTAACATAAACATAAACGGTTTATAAGCAAGATAAAGCCCTCGAATTCGGTTATGCTGGGGCAGAAAGACTTCAGAAAAAAAAACCTCAAAAGAAAAACCTCGGCCTATCGGCCTCGGTTTTTCTTTTTCTCGGGTTGTTTTCTTCAGTCTTTCTTTCCCCAGCATAACCTCAGTCTCGTGCTTTATCCTACACTTAATGAAGTAGGCTGATACACCTGTCGTTAACCCTGTCCACAAAGAGCCGCTAGCCAATCAGTGTTATTAATACTAATTAACTATGGGTTCATATTGCTTGTATGAGTGTACTTAACAGTTATCAGGCTTATTAGCTATAAAAGTAAAGTAGCTTGTTATTGTTTTAAGAAGCTTGTGACGAGTTCAATCAGTTGATTGGCTTGTACACTGAACTTCTTTGTTTGTAGACGAAAGAAAGAAAAGTAAAATGATTAAATAGATACAAAATAGAGAAAAAATAGAAATAAATAAAGACAAGAAAGTGGTAAATTTGGAAAAGGGGTAAAGGGAAGAAGTAACAAAAAATAGATTAGGAGTGGAAAAATATGAAATGGAAGAAGAATTTAAGAAAAAAAAAAAAGATTATATCGAATGTATAGAAATAAGGTAAAAATAATATCCTAACAATAAAGCACTGAGGAATGAGGCAAGGAAAAGGAAACAAATTAAATTAAAGAAAATAAAGTAAAATAAAATAAGATAGACGAAGAATGCAAAATTTAAAGAGAGTAAACCTTATACCTTGTGATGGTATAAGAATAAAAATAAAGACAACCTTAAATCTATTTTGGACTAGATGATCTTTGTAGTATCTAGTAGTCTTTCTGGATTTGAGAAGTCTTTTTTGGAGTCTTAGCTAGGCTACTTTATCAAAGATAGATTTAGTCTATAGCTTTGGAGATCTGGTGCAGTAGGTGTTATCAGTACGAGCTACAAAACTCGGATAATCAACATAAATGTGGTAAAATATATAGGTGACAAGTGGAAACCATTTAACAGAATAATCAATACTACCAACAAAGCATTATCAAGACCAAAGAAGTTATATAAATTAACATGATGAAAGAATAACACTAATAACACAAAAGGAAGAGATTAGAGGATAATTGACTACTAATAATACAAAGGGAAGAGATTAGAGGATAATTGACTACATGAAACCATAACATCAAGACGCTAATTAACTATATGAAACCATAACTATAAGATGAGATGAAAGTCAGAGATAGAAACAATCATCACAAGTGAAACCTTAACTACAAGATGAAATAAAGAGGGGAGGGGGGTCATACACTTATGATCACAGGCACTTATCATCACTAACACACACTGATTAAGAATTAAATAAATCAACCCAAAGATTTGGGAGAAAATCATTATCACACATTTGTTACTAATAACACCTACTGCACCAGAGTTCCAAAGCTATTGCTGAGTTTATCATAGATCATAGATAAAGAAGCCTAGCCAAGACTCCTCAAATCCAGAAAGACTACTAGATACTGCAAAGATCTTCCAGTCCTAAGTAATTTAAGGTTGTTTTTATTTTATACCTTCACAGGGTATAAGCCTTTATTCTCTTTTATTTTTCTCTACTTTCTTTTGTTCATTTATATACTATTCAAAAAAAAGTAGGGGATATTTGATTTTTAAGTGTTATTAAAGTCACATAATGAAACTGACGAAGAAACAAATGACAAAATGAAATGAAGTTCACATTCATCGATTTATTCCAAATGATCGTTAGACTAAGTAAGGCACAGACTGACCATTATAAGGGTAAAATGATACCCGGGGTCAAACAGCAAAGTTACCACAGCATCACAACAAAGTCAGTAACGGGTAAAGCCTCCTCTGTTTGCCAAACAAGCATTGATCCGACGTGGCATACTCCTAATGAGACGTCTAAGGTCATTTTGGTCCAGATTGTCCCATTCCTGTTGCAACGCATCAGCAAGTTCTTGGACATTGGCAGGACGTTGTTGACGTTGACGTAACCTCTGTTCAAGCATGTCCCAGACATGCTCGATGGGGGAGAGGTCGGGACTCAGTGCTGGCCAAGGTAATGTGGTGATGTTCTGTTGTTGGAGGTAACCTGTAACGATCCTGGCTCTGTGACATCTTGCGTTGTCATCCTGGAAGATGAAACGGCAGCCATGACGTCGTGCGAACGGCACAACATGGACTGCCAAGATGTTGTCCCGGTAGTACTGGCCTGAACACGCCCTGCAACAACATTTTTAGCCGTTCTTCCAGCAACAGTGATGCCTCCCCACACCATAACAGAACCACACCCAAATCGATCATATCTGATGACGTTAACGTCTTGGAAGCGCTCGTTTCGACGACGCCACACCCTCCTACGTCTGTCCAAAAAATCAACAGTGAACCTTGACTCATCTGAAAACATCACATTGCTTCAGCGTCGATTATCCCAGTGTTGACGATCCCTACACCAACGACGTCTTGCCTGAATGTGATGATCTCTCAAACAAGGGATCACGCGAGGACGTCGGGCGCGAAGGTGACCCCTATGCAGTCGATTCCGAATCGTCTGGCCACTCACTCTCACACCAGTGTCTGTTTGAAGACGAGCGCTGATCTGATTTGCTGTGAAGGCACGATTTCTCAAGGCCAAGGTACGGATAAATCGATCCTGGGCTTGAGTTGTCGCCCTTGGTCGACCTGAGCGTGGTCTGTCCTGTACAGATTGTGTATCACGGTATCTGGACCATGTTGTTTACGAGACAATTTTTGTTATTTTTCAAAATTTTCTTTCAAATTTGACCTACATTTTTGGATACCTGAAGTTCATGCGATTCCAGTAATATAAGTTTCATTCAGAGTTATCGCCCTTTATTTTTCGATTTTTTTCGAATTTTCTTCCCATTTTGTGAGCTCGGGTTTCGTTTTATGGCAGAATTGACGTTTCTGAAACTTCTGGAACATGAAGTTATAGTCCAATACCAACGAATAAAGCAATTTCGACAAGAATCCTTAAACCGGAAGTGGTCGAAATAATGTGCAATATTTTGAAAAAAAATGAAAAAAATGGATATTTTGGGGGAAAACGTGATTTCTCCGCCCGATATAAATGGATTAAAGAAATTAGGGTACCATTGGACTGCACTAGGATTGTACTATCGTATGATACCAAATTCATACGGATACTATGAACAGGCAGCAAAATATGGCACGCTGAAAACATTTTCTGATTTTTAGCATTTTTGGACGCCTGTACCTCGAAAACTACTACAGCGATTTTTATGAAACTTTCTCTATCGAGAGACA
The DNA here is from genome assembly GCA_036850965.1 of Patella caerulea. Taxonomy (NCBI): domain Eukaryota; kingdom Metazoa; phylum Mollusca; class Gastropoda; family Patellidae; genus Patella; species Patella caerulea. Next base: position 14,135,665 of record JAZGQO010000015.1, on the reverse strand, counting down.
TTGTGGTAGTCTTGTGTACGAAACATTCCATTATGACTTTGAAATATCTGTTACATGTGACGCCCAAACGCACCAATAGCTACCGCATGGAATGCAGGTGATGCTTGGGATCGTCATGGGGGTCCAACCCAAGATTTGCACGACTCTGACTTACAGTCATTGTGGCATTGAATTCCAGGGTGGAAACATCTGTTTAATTGTTTTAGTGACCAGAAAACAAATTTTGATATGCGTCGGCTTACCCAAAATGAAAGGTTACGTGCCCTTGGCATGCTACAGATCGGCAAAACACATGCGGTTGTGGCGCGGACGATGAATGTTTCTCAGTCTGTCATAAGCAGGCTATGGTCCAGATACCGTGATACACAATCTGCACAGGACAGACCACGCTCAGGTCGACCAAGGGCGACAACTCAAGCCCAGGATCGATTTATCCGTACCTTGGCCTTGAGAAATCGTGTCTTCACAGCAAATCAGATCAGCGCTCGTCTTCAAACAGACACTGGTGTGAGAGTGAGTGGCCAGACGATTCAGAATCGACTGCATAGGGGTCACCTTCGCGCCCGACGTCCTCGCGTGATCCCTTGTTTGAGAGATCATCACATTCAGGTCGTATTGTGTAGTATATCATTAGAGAGTCCTGTTCCCATGCAAACTCCAAAACTGGATGTGAAAACTACTCGACAATGATTGGTATACCGGAAGTAGTTCAAAAAACGACGAAAAATGTAAAAAAGATAAAAAAAATGGAGCTCTTGCCAAAAGTTCGAATTCTCCGTCACATATTAGCGGACCAGAATAATTAAAGTGTCGTTGGATAGTTCCATTAATATAACATCTAAATGACACGAATTTGATTCTTAGGAAATAAATTATGGTACGCCGAAAACTAAGTATTTTCCGTTTTGGAGCATTCTGAGACGCCCTCGAAAACGACGCCTACGATTTTTCTAAAATATTTTTTACTAAGAGTCCTATCGATGGTATAAAGTGTGCATCCAAAATTAAAAGCATTGAAATATTATAGGTGGTCCGAAAATGGCCTCAATCTGTGAAAAAAGTTGAAAAATCATTAAATTACCGAAAATGCTATTTCTTTATCGTTTTTTTTTTTCGAAAATTACTCAATGAATGTTTTTGACATTTCTGGTACAGGAAGTTAGGTATCTAATCAACTTGTTAAAGCTATTCGGACAATGATCGAAAAACCGGAAGTAGTCGAAAAAATCTCCGATATTTTGAATTTGTTTTACATTTTTACAGAAAACTTTTTTATTTATGAATATCTTTTGGTGGTAGTTTACACATAGTTAAAGTATCACCATACTTGAGCAGAAGTGAGAAAGAATTTTGTCTCAGTAATTTTCCTTAGTCGCCATTGGCTAATTTAGTTTTTCTTACCTAGATTAATTATTTATTGTCCGATTTGTATAAAACAAAGTGCATATGCTCAGTGGTCTCAATTGTAATCTTTTTTGTTACCGTGAAATATTTCTGAAGGCAACGGACGTGGCGTAATATTAACAAAAACTACAATTTTAAAAGTTCAGTACCACTTTTTGAAAGTAAATATTATTTTTTTCGAAATCTGATATAGCAAAAAGGATGCGCGCTGTAAAGGGGCACAAATCGTTAGCTCCGATTTTTTAATTTCAATTTCATTTTCGGGCAATTTCGAATAAATGTAAAAAAAAGTGTGAAAATCAGTTATTTACAACCCATTCAATGTCTTCATATTTTGAACTATTTATTCGTAACTTTCATAAACTCGTAGTAATAATCCAGGCGAGGAGAATGTGTGCAAAAAATAGTTCGTAATATGAGCAATTGCCGAGAAATATGCAATTTTGCATACATCACTTTTCACGTTATTTTGCCTATAAAAGAGTAAAAAATTATCCGATTTTCAATATCTTTTTTTCATTCGATGCCTAATGCCAATTTGGAATAGGTTAAGCCAATATTAGTTTCACTGTGACCGGAAATGACGTGATTTTGGCAAAAACTGTATTTTAAACTTAAAAAACAAATATTTTATTCAAATGAGTCTTTTTTATAATATTTTTAAAATTATGATATTTGAATCCCACCAACGAATAGCATGAACCAATACGATCATACAGATACCACAAAAAAGTTTCTAACTTGTACGGTTGCCGAGAAATAGACGATTTTCTACAACTCACTTCTCAAGCTTTTTGGTCTATAAAAGTGTCAATTATTATTCAATTTTCATACAATTTTCATCGTGTGATGCCTTATGCCATTTATGATTGCAATGATCTGATTTAACATTTCCGGAAGTAATTTCATATTTGCAAAAACCGTATTTTTAGACTTCAAAACAAATATTTGTTTGAAGTGAGTTATATTTATTATTTGTTTAACGTTATAACGTTTGATTCTAATGGCCATTTAGATTGGATCAATATAATCATACTGATATCAAAAAATTGCTTCTAGCATATTCCCTTGTCGAGGAATAACCAATTTTCTAAGGATCACTTTTTAAGTTTTTTACCTTTTTAATTTCAGTTTATGGGTTCTAAGTTTATTATGTTATTGGCTGATATGTATAAAACAATTCTCAATTGCGAATTCTCAACTTATTTGTTATCGATAATGATTTCTTTTGGCACCGGAAGTTAAGTTTTGTCGTAAAATGCGGGGGGGGGGGACAACCCCATGTTTTGTCTCGCCGACCGCGGTTTACGGAGCTAATTTCTGCCGGTAGTAACATAGATGCTGATTGTGTGTCTGATAAGATGCGTACCGTGTGCTATATAATATATATACGACCATGCGTGCATGTCCCGGTGGAAGCTTGTAGGACCCGGGATTCCTATACACCGGTGGGGAGGGGGGGTGACGTCACCCTCCCCTGGAGCCGCCCCTGATACTATATCGAAATCGATTTCTGGCATCGGTCGGTAAACCTTAAGTTCTTACACGTACATAAAAATGGCTTTATGTAAAAGAAACTTATTGTACGACGGTATTTTCACAAAAAAAGCCCCAAAAACACACAATGGCCTATGTTTGGTTCCAGTCTACGAATAAGGCCGCCGTCGCTTGGAATTTAAGGTTGTTTTTATTTTATACCTTCACAGGGTATAAGCCTTTATTCTCTTTTATTTTTCTCTACTTTCTTTTGTTCATTTATATACTATTCAAAAAAAAGTAGGGGATATTTGATTTTTAAGTGTTATTAAACTCACCTAATGAAACTGACGAAGAAACAAATGACAAAATGAAATGAAGTTCACATTCATCGATTTATTCCAAATGATCGTTAGACTAAGTAAGGCACAGACTGACCATTATAAGGGTAAAATGATACCCGGGGTCAAACAGCAAAGTTACCACAGCATCACAACAAAGTCAGTAACGGGTAAATCCTCCTCTGTTTGCCAAACAAGCATTGATCCGACGTGGCATACTCCTAATGAGACGTCTAAGGTCATTTTGGTCCAGATTGTCCCATTCCTGTTGCAACGCATCAGCAAGTTCTTGGACATTGGCAGGACGTTGTTGACGTTGACGTAACCTCTGTTCAAGCATGTCCCAGACATGCTCGATGGGGGAGAGGTCGGGACTCAGTGCTGGCCAAGGTAATGTGGTGATGTTCTGTTGTTGGAGGTAACCTGTAACGATCCTGGCTCTGTGACATCTTGCGTTGTCATCCTGGAAGATGAAACGGCAGCCATGACGTCGTGCGAACGGCACAACATGGACTGCCAAGATGTTGTCCCGGTAGTACTGGCCTGAACACGCCCTGCAACAACATTTTCAGCCGTTCTTCCAGCAACAGTGATGCCTCCCCACACCATAACAGAACCACACCCAAATCGATCATATCTGATGACGTTAACGTCTTGGAAGCGCTCGTTTCGACGACGCCACACCCTCCTACGTCTGTCCAAAAAATCAACAGTGAACCTTGACTCATCTGAAAACATCACATTGCTTCAGCTTCGATTATCCCAGTGTTGACGATCCCTACACCAACGACGTCTTGCCTGAATGTGATGATCTCTCAAACAAGGGATCACGCGAGGACGTCGGGTGCGAAGGTGACCCCTATGCAGTCGATTCCGAATCGTCTGGCCACTCACTCTCACACCAGTGTCTGTTTGAAGACGAGCGCTGATCTGATTTGCTGTGAAGGCACGATTTCTCAAGGCCAAGGTACGGATAAATCGATCCTGGGCTTGAGTTGTCGCCCTTGGTCGACCTGAGCGTGGTCTGTCCTGTACAGATTGTGTATCACGGTATCTGGACCATGTTGTTTACGAGACAATTTTTGTTATTTTTCAAAATTTTCAAATTTGACCTACATTTTTGGATACCTGAAGTTCATGCGATTCCAGTAATATAAGTTTCATTCAGAGTTATCGCCCTTTATTTTTCGATTTTTTTCGAATTTTCTTCCCATTTTGTGAGCTCGGGTTTCGTTTTATGGCAGAATTGACGTTTCTGAAACTTCTGGAACATGAAGTTATAGTCCAATACCAACGAATAAAGCAATTTCGACAAGAATCCTTAAACCGGAAGTGGTCGAAATAATGTGCAATATTTTGAAAAAAAATGAAAAAAATGGATATTTTGGGGGAAAACGTGATTTCTCCGCCCGATATAAATGGATTAAAGAAATTAGGGTACCATTGGACTGCACTAGGATTGTACTATCGTATGATACCAAATTCATACGGATACTATGAACAGGCAGCAAAATATGGCACGCTGAAAACATTTTCTGATTTTTAGCATTTTTGGACGCCTGTATCTCGAAAACTACTACAGCGATTTTTATGAAACTTTCTCTATCGAGAGACCTTGTGGTAGTCTTGTGTACGAAACATTCCATTATAACTTTGAAATATCTGTTACATGTGACGCCCAAACGCACCAATAGCTACCGCATGGAATGCAGGTGATGCTTGGGATCGTCATGGGGGTCCAACCCAAGATTTGCACGACTCTGACTTACAGTCATTGTGGCATTGAATTCCAGAGTGGAAACATCTGTTTAATTGTTTTAGTGACCAGAAAACAAATTTTGATATGCGTCGGCTTACCCAAAATGAAAGGTTACGTGCCCTTGGCATGCTACAGATCGGCACAACACATGCGGTTGTGGCGCGGACGATGAATGTTTCTCAGTCTGTCATAAGCAGGCTATGGTCCAGATACCGTGATACACAATCTGCACAGGACAGACCACGCTCAGGTCGACCAAGGGCGACAACTCAAGCCCAGGATCGATTTATCCGTACCTTGGCCTTGAGAAATCGTGTCTTCACAGCAAATCAGATCAGCGCTCGTCTTCAAACAGACACTGGTGTGAGTGGCCAGACGATTCAGAATCGACTGCATAGGGGTCACCTTCGCGCCCGACGTCCTCGCGTGATCCCTTGTTTGAGAGATCATCACATTCAGGTCGTATAGTGTAGTATATCATTAGAGAGTCCTGTTCCCATGCAAACTCCAAAACTGGATGTGAAAACTACTCGACAATGATTGGTATACCGGAAGTAGTTCAAAAAACGACGAAAAATGTAAAAAAGATAAAAAAAAATGGAGCTCTTGCCAAAAGTTCGAATTCTCCGTCACATATTAGCGGACCAGAATAATTAAAGTGTCGTTGGATAGTTCCATTAATAGACGATCGTATAACATCTAAATAACACGAATTTGATTCTTAGGAAATAAATTATGGTACGCCGAAAACTAAGTATTTTCCGTTTTGGAGCATTCTGAGACGCCCTTTTCTCGAAAACGACGCCTACGATTTTTCTAAAATATTTTTTACTAAGAGTCCTATCGATGGTATAAAGTGTGCATCCAAAATTAAAAGCATTGAAATATTATAGGTGGTCCGAAAATGGCCTCAATCTGTGAAAAAAGTTGAAAAATCATTAAATTACCGAAAATGCTATTTCTTTATCGTTTTTTTTCGAAAATTACTCAATGAATGTTTTTGACATTTCTGGTACAGGAAGTTAGGTATCTAATCAACTTGTTAAAGCTATTCGGACAATGATCGAAAAACCGGAAGTAGTCGAAAAAATCTCCGATATTTTGAATTTGTTTTACATTTTTACAGAAAACTTTTTTTATTTATGAATATCTTTTGGTGGTAGTTTACACATAGTTAAAGTATCACCATACTTGAGCAGAAGTGAGAAAGAATTTTGTCTCAGTAATTTTCCTTAGTCGCCATTGGCTAATTTAGTTTTTCTTACCTAGATTAATTATTTATTGTCCGATTTGTATAAAACAAAGTGCATATGCTCAGTGGTCTCAATTGTAATCTTTTTTGTTACCGTGAAATATTTCTGAAGGCAACGGACGTGGCGTAATATTAACAAAAACTACAATTTTAAAAGTTCAGTACCACTTTTTGAAAGTAAATATTATTTTTTTCGAAATCTGATATATAGCAAAAAGGATGCGCGCTGTAAAGGGGCACAAATCGTTAGCTCCGATTTTTTAATTTCAATTTCATTTTCGGGCAATTTCGAATAAATGTAAAAAAAAGTGTGAAAATCAGTTATTTACAACCCATTCAATGTCTTCATATTTTGAACTATTTATTCGTAACTTTCATAAACTCGTAGTAATAATCCAGGCGAGGAGAATGTGTGCAAAAAATAGTTCGTAATATGAGCAATTGCCGAGAAATATGCAATTTTGCATACATCACTTTTCACGTTATTTTGCCTATAAAAGAGTAAAAAATTATCCGATTTTCAATATCTTTTTTTCATTCGATGCCTAATGCCAATTTGGAATAGGTTAAGCCAATATTAGTTTCACTGTGACCGGAAATGACGTGATTTTGGCAAAAACTGTATTTTTAAACTTAAAAAACAAATATTTTATTCAAATGAGTCTTTTTTATAATATTTTTAAAATTATGATATTTGAATCCCACCAACGAATAGCATGAACCAATACGATCATACAGATACCACAAAAAAGTTTCTAACTTGTACGGCTGCCGAGAAATAGACGATTTTCTACAACTCACTTCTCAAGCTTTTTGGTCTATAAAAGTGTCAATTATTATTCAATTTTCATACAATTTTCATCGTGTGATGCCTTATGCCATTTATGATTGCAATGATCTGATTTAACATTTCCGGAAGTAATTTCATATTTGCAAAAACCGTATTTTTAGACTTCAAAACAAATATTTGTTTGAAGTGAGTTATATTTATTATTTGTTTAACGTTATAACGTTTGATTCTAATGGTCATTTAGATTGGATCAATATAATCATACTGATATCAAAAAATTGCTTCTAGCATATTCCCTTGTCGAGGAATAACCAATTTTCTAAGGATCACTTTTTAAGTTTTTTACCTTTTTAATTTCAGTTTATGGGTTCTAAGTTTATTATGTTATTGGCTGATATGTATAAAACAATTCTCAATTGCGAATTCTCAACTTATTTGTTATCGATAATGATTTCTTTTGGCACCGGAAGTTAAGTTTTGTCGTAAAATGCGGGGGGGGGGGGGGACAACCCCATGTTTTGTCTCGCCGACCGCGGTTTACGGAGCTAATTTCTGCCGGTAGTAACATAGATGCTGATTGTGTGTCTGATAAGATGCGTACCGTGTGCTATATAATATATATACGACCATGCGTACATGTCCCGGTGGAAGCTTGTAGGACCCGGGATTCCTATACACCGGTGGGGAGGGGGGTGACGTCACCCTCCCCTGGAGCCGCCCCTGATACTATATCGAAATCGATTTCTGGCATCGGTCGGTAAACCTTAAGTTCTTACACGTACATAAAAATGGCTTTATGTAAAAGAAACTTATTGTACGACGGTATTTTCACAAAAAAAAAAAGCCCCCAAAACACACAATGGCCTATGTTTGGTTCCAGTCTACGAATAAGGCCGCCGTCGCTTGGAATATACAGTAATAAATGTCCGTCATTTAGATTATATTCTTTGAATGACTACCACCATATTACAGACGTGTAATTACACCAATCATAAATGCCTGTCGTTAGATTCTTTGAATGACCGCTATACCTATTGTTTAATTAATCAACTAATCCAGACACGTGTCTGGGTTTCATCCGAAATAACACCGTCCAGGTTAATATGACAAGGTAGTAAATGAAATGATTAGTCACTTATGTGGAAGCGGACATTAAATGAAATGATCTGATTGTCTACGATATTACCCTTGGTGGAAGTGGAAGTTAATCCCCAAGAACGAACGAAATGATCTGCTATAGTATTATCATTGTGCACATAATATGGATTAATCTAGCTGGAAATACACCTGTGGACCACCGATAATGTAAGACAATTTTTCACGAATATAATTATTTTAGACTTGCGTACTATGTATTATTACAACTATGTGCTACCCTACTCGACACTTTGCAAAAAACACGGTAAGTTGCTCCTTGAGGCTGTCGACTTGAAAATAATTCCAACCAATAATACTATAAATAGTATGCAATATGCAAATAAGGCTGTTTATGCGTGCTGTTAGCCAATAGCTACTGTAAATTTCACCGTATTTTTACGGACTCTAACCAATGAAAAAAATTCCTCTTGTTGGAAGATGAATAACAGAAAGAATAAAACGATGACCAAGTTGAACAAGAAACTTATTGTACGACGGTATTTTCACAAAAAAAAGCCCCAAAAACACACAATGGCCTATGTTTGGTTCCAGTCTACGAATAAGGCCGCCGTCGCTTGGAATTTAAGGTTGTTTTTATTTTATACCTTCACAGGGTATAAGCCTTTATTCTCTTTTATTTTTCTCTACTTTCTTTTGTTCATTTATATACTATTCAAAAAAAAGTAGGGGATATTTGATTTTTAAGTGTTATTAAACTCACCTAATGAAACTGACGAAGAAACAAATGACAAAATGAAATGAAGTTCACATTCATCGATTTATTCCAAATGATCGTTAGACTAAGTAAGGCACAGACTGACCATTATAAGGGTAAAATGATACCCGGGGTCAAACAGCAAAGTTACCACAGCATCACAACAAAGTCAGTAACGGGTAAATCCTCCTCTGTTTGCCAAACAAGCATTGATCCGACGTGGCATACTCCTAATGAGACGTCTAAGGTCATTTTGGTCCAGATTGTCCCATTCCTGTTGCAACGCATCAGCAAGTTCTTGGACATTGGCAGGACGTTGTTGACGTTGACGTAACCTCTGTTCAAGCATGTCCCAGACATGCTCGATGGGGGAGAGGTCGGGACTCAGTGCTGGCCAAGGTAATGTGGTGATGTTCTGTTGTTGGAGGTAACCTGTAACGATCCTGGCTCTGTGACATCTTGCGTTGTCATCCTGGAAGATGAAACGGCAGCCATGACGTCGTGCGAACGGCACAACATGGACTGCCAAGATGTTGTCCCGGTAGTACTGGCCTGAACACGCCCTGCAACAACATTTTTAGCCGTTCTTCCAGCAACAGTGATGCCTCCCCACACCATAACAGAACCACACACAAATCGATCATATCTGATGACGTTAACGTCTTGGAAGCGCTCGTTTCGACGACGCCACACCCTCCTACGTCTGTCCAAAACATCAACAGTGAACCTTGACTCATCTGAAAACATCACATTGCTTCAGCTTCGATTATCCCAGTGTTGACGATCCCTACACCAACGACGTCTTGCCTGAATGTGATGATCTCTCAAACAAGGGATCACGCGAGGACGTCGGGTGCGAAGGTGACCCCTATGCAGTCGATTCCGAATCGTCTGGCCACTCACTCTCACACCAGTGTCTGTTTGAAGACGAGCGCTGATCTGATTTGCTGTGAAGGCACGATTTCTCAAGGCCAAGGTACGGATAAATCGATCCTGGGCTTGAGTTGTCGCCCTTGGTCGACCTGAGCGTGGTCTGTCCTGTACAGATTGTGTATCACGGTATCTGGACCATGTTGTTTACGAGACAATTTTTGTTATTTTTCAAAATTTTCAAATTTGACCTACATTTTTGGATACCTGAAGTTCATGCGATTCCAGTAATATAAGTTTCATTCAGAGTTATCGCCCTTTATTTTTCGATTTTTTTCGAATTTTCTTCCCATTTTGTGAGCTCGGGTTTCGTTTTATGGCAGAATTGACGTTTCTGAAACTTCTGGAACATGAAGTTATAGTCCAATACCAACGAATAAAGCAATTTCGACAAGAATCCTTAAACCGGAAGTGGTCGAAATAATGTGCAATATTTTGAAAAAAAAATGAAAAAAATGGATATTTTGGGGGAAAACGTGATTTCTCCGCCCGATATAAATGGATTAAAGAAATTAGGGTACCATTGGACTGCACTAGGATTGTACTATCGTATGATACCAAATTCATACGGATACTATGAACAGGCAGCAAAATATGGCACGCTGAAAACATTTTCTGATTTTTAGCATTTTTGGACGCCTGTATCTCGAAAACTACTACAGCGATTTTTATGAAACTTTCTCTATCGAGAGACCTTGTGGTAGTCTTGTGTACGAAACATTCCATTATGACTTTGAAATATCTGTTACATGTGACGCCCAAACGCACCAATAGCTACCGCATGGAATGCAGGTGATGCTTGGGATCGTCATGGGGGTCCAACCCAAGATTTGCACGACTCTGACTTACAGTCATTGTGGCATTGAATTCCAGAGTGGAAACATCTGTTTAATTGTTTTAGTGACCAGAAAACAAATTTTGATATGCGTCGGCTTACCCAAAATGAAAGGTTACGTGCCCTTGGCATGCTACAGATCGGCACAACACATGCGGTTGTGGCGCGGACGATGAATGTTTCTCAGTCTGTCATAAGCAGGCTATGGTCCAGATACCATGATACACAATCTGCACAGGACAGACCACGCTCAGGTCGACCAAGGGCGACAACTCAAGCCCAGGATCGATTTATCCGTACCTTGGCCTTGAGAAATCGTGTCTTCACAGCAAATCAGATCAGCGCTCGTCTTCAAACAGACACTGGTGTGAGAGTGAGTGGCCAGACGATTCAGAATCGACTGCATAGGGGTCACCTTCGCGCCCGACGTCCTCGCGTGATCCCTTGTTTGAGAGATCATCACATTCAGGTCGTATAGTGTAGTATATCATTAGAGAGTCCTGTTCCCATGCAAACTCCAAAACTGGATGTGAAAACTACTCGACAATGATTCGTATACCGGAAGTAGTTCAAAAAACGACGAAAAATGTAAAAAAGATAAAAAAAAAATGGAGCTCTTGCCAAAAGTTCGAATTCTCCGTCACATATTAGCGGACCAGAATAATTAAAGTGTCGTTGGATAGTTCCATTAATAGACGATCGTATAACATCTAAATAACACGAATTTGATTCTTAGGAAATAAATTATGGTACGCCGAAAACTAAGTATTTTCCGTTTTGGAGCATTCTGAGACGCCCTTTTCTCGAAAACGACGCCTACGATTTTTCTAAAATATTTTTTACTAAGAGTCCTATCGATGGTATAAAGTGTGCATCCAAAATTAAAAGCATTGAAATATTATAGGTGGTCCGAAAATGGCCTCAATCTGTGAAAAAAGTTGAAAAATCATTAAATTACCGAAAATGCTATTTCTTTATCGTTTTTTTTTCGAAAATTACTCAATGAATGTTTTTGACATTTCTGGTACAGGAAGTTAGGTATCTAATCAACTTGTTAAAGCTATTCGGACAATGATCGAAAAACCGGAAGTAGTCGAAAAAATCTCCGATATTTTGAATTTGTTTTACATTTTTACAGAAAACTTTTTTATTTATGAATATCTTTTGGTGGTAGTTTACACATAGTTAAAGTATCACCATACTTGAGCAGAAGTGAGAAAGAATTTTGTCTCAGTAATTTTCCTTAGTCGCCTTTGGCTAATTTAGTTTTTTCTTACCTAGATTAATTATTTATTGTCCGATTTGTATAAAACAAAGTGCATATGCTCAGTGGTCTCAATTGTAATCTTTTTTGTCACCGTGAAATATTTCTGAAGGCAACGGACGTGGCGTAATATTAACAAAAACTACAATTTTAAAAGTTCAGTACCACTTTTTGAAAGTAAATATTATTTTTTTCGAAATCTGATATAGCAAAAAGGATGCGCACTGTAAAGGGGCACAAATCGTTAGCTCCGATTTTTTAATTTCAATTTCATTTTCGGGCAATTTCGAATAAATGTAAAAAAAAGTGTGAAAATCAGTTATTTACAACCCATTCAATGTCTTCATATTTTGAACTATTTATTCGTAACTTTCATAAACTCCTAGTAATAATCCAGGCGAAGAGAATGTGTGCAAAAAACAGTTCGTAATATGAGCAATTGCCGAGAAATATGCAATTTTGCATACATCACTTTTCACGTTATTTTGCCTATAAAAGAGTAAAAAATTATCCGATTTTCAATATCTTTTTTTCATTCGATGCCTAATGCCAATTTGGAATAGGTTAAGCCAATATTAGTTTCACTGTGACCGGAAATGACGTGATTTTGGCAAAAACTGTATTTTAAACTTAAAAAACAAATATTTTATTCAAATGAGTCTTTTTTATAATATTTTTAAAATTATGATATTTGAATCCCACCAACGAATAGCATGAACCAATACGATCATACAGATACCACAAAAAGTTTCTAACTTGTACGGTTGCCGAGAAATAGACGATTTTCTACAACTCACTTCTCAAGCTTTTTGGTCTATAAAAGTGTCAATTATTATTCAATTTTCATACAATTTTCATCGTGTGATGCCTTATGCCATTTATGATTGCAATGATCTGATTTAACATTTCCTTTATCACCGGAAGTAATTTCATATTTGCAAAAACCGTATTTTTAGACTTCAAAACAAATATTTGTTTGAAGTGAGTTATATTTATTATTTGTTTAACGTTATAACGTTTGATTCTAATGGCCATTTAGATTGGATCAATATAATCATACTGATATCAAAAAATTGCTTCTAGCATATTCCCTTGTCGAGGAATAACCAATTTTCTAAGGATCACTTTTTAAGTTTTTTACCTTTTTAATTTCAGTTTATGGGTTCTAAGTTTATTATGTTATTGGCTGATATGTATAAAACAATTCTCAATTGCGAATTCTCAACTTATTTGTTATCGATAATGATTTCTTTTGGCACCGGAAGTTAAGTTTTTTTGCCAGATTTTACAATTTTGACCGGTGTATTTGCAAGCAAATATTGCTTTTACAAATCTGATAGAGGGTGTCACTGAATCATAACAACTACAGTATCGTTTGGTAGCTCGATGGATCGGCTATTGTATGACGCACTTCCTGTCTGATTCCTGAAAGCCGATTCAGCACTGCAGGTCTGCAGGTCTAGTTATTATTATTCTTATTAGGCTTTCAGAATTTCGTCTGAAAGACTATTGTTTTTACTAAAATTATTATTATTAGGCTTTCAGACTTTCGTCTGAAAGACTATTGTTTTTACTAAAATTATTATTAGGATTTCGTCTGAAAGCCTATTGTGATTACTAAAATTATTATTTATTAGGGTTTCACACTGCGAAGCTTGTGTGAAACACTATTGTTTTTGTTAAAATTATTATTAGGCTTTCAGACTTTCGTCTGAAAGCCTATTGTGATTACTAAAATTATTAGGGTTTCACACTGCGAAGCTTGTGTGAAACACTATTGTTTTTGTTAAAATTATTATTAGGCTTTCAGACTTTCGTCTGAAAGCCTATTGTGATTACTAAAATTATTATTATTTATTATTATTATTTTATTTTTCGGGGGAGCCTATTTCTCAGTGTCTGTAACAGATACAGATCTGGGACCTAATTTTCTATCAGGAAACCATATAGTGGCTATCCCTTCCACTGTATTTGAAACTTCTGCGTAGACCGGAAGTGGCCTAATTTCGAGCGGTGCCAAAAATTTAAAAAACGGCCGTAGATTCGTCAATTCTGTACCTATTTTCATACAAATTACATTTTTGGAAACCCTGAGTCTTTTCTCGGACAATAGCAGTTGAAAATTTTGCAATTTCGAAACTTCGCCGCTGACTTCTAGCATTCGAAAAATGAAAATATGTTGTTTAAGACACATTTTTAGTTATTTTTCAAAATTTTCAAATTTGACCTACATATTTGGATACCTGAAGGCAATCCGGTTCCAGTAATATAAGTTTCATTCAGAGTTATCGCCCTTTATTTTTCGATTTTTTTCGAATTTTCTTCACATTTTGTGAGCTTAAGTTTCGTTTTACGGCCGGATCGACGTTTCTGAAATTCCTGGAACATGAAGTAATATGGTCAAACCACCGTTTAAAGCAATTTCAACAACAATCCGTAAACCGGAAGTAGTCGAAATAATATGCGATATTTTGAAAAAAAAGTGAAAAATTGGTGTTTTGCGTAAAAACACTATTTTTCCGTCCAATATCAACGGAGTAAACAAATTAAGGTATCATTTGGTCTGGCGGTGATTGGACCACTGAATGATACCCAATTTGTACGGATACGATCAGAAGGAAGCAAAATATGACACGAAAATCAAGTATTTTCTGATTTGGAGCGTTTTTAGATGCCTGTATCTCGAAAACTACGCCACAGTTTTTTATGAAACTTTCTCTATCGAGAGACCTTCCGGTAGTCTTGTGTACGAATCATTCCATTACGACTTTGAAATATCTGGAATAGGTGAAATAACGGACTGAAAATCAAAAAAGTCGAAAAATCGTGAAATTTTGGAAAATGTTCTACTATTTTTTGATTTTAAGAGATTTTCAAAAAAAGGTTGTATATTCAGATAGCTGTCATAATAACGATTCTAACGATATATAATATGCATGTAGTTATTGAAATTTAATTTTCGACATTTCAATTTTTTTGCATTTTTGGCACTTTTGAACATAGGATTTCTCAGGGGCATTTTATCTGATCAGATAATGTAATATATCATTACAGAGCCCCGTGGCTATTTTAGTGCCCAAACCGGCTATTAAAACTATAACGACAATAATAACCATACCGGAAGTATTCAAAAAATGGAAAAAAAAAGGTTAAAAACATTGTCGCACTTGCGAAAAACTTGATTTCTCCCTTAGGTAATAGCGGACCAAAAGAACTAAAGTGTCGTTGGATAGCCCTATTAATGGACCAACATATGGTATCTAAATAATACCATTTCGATGGTAAGGAAATAAATTATTGTATGCCAAAAATCTAGTATTTTCGATTTTTTAACATTCTGAGACGCCCTTTTCTCGAAAACGACGCCGCAGATTTTTCTTAAACTTTTCTTACTCAAAGTCCTATCGGTTGTCTATATAGTGAATCCAAAATGAAAAGCATTGAAATACTATAAGTGGTCCAAAAATGGCATCTATCTTTGAAAATAATTAAAAAATCGTTAAATTTTTGTAAACGCTCTTTAATTTATCTTTTTTTGCAAAACTACTCAATGGATGTTTCTGACACTTCTGGTACAGAAAGTTAAGTATCCAAAGAACTTCGTAAAGCTATCACAACAACGATCGTAAAACCGGAGGTAGTCGAAAAAATGTCCGATATTTTGAAGAAAAATAATTTTTTTACGAAAACCTTTTTTATTTATGAATATTTTTTGATGATATTTTACACAGGGTTAAAATATCATCGTACTTGAGCAGAAATGAGAAAAAAAATTGTCTCGGTAATTTGCGTTAGCCGCCATCGGCTAATTTAGTTTTTCGTACCCAGAAAAATTATTTATTGTTCGATTTGTATAAAACAAAGTTCATATGCTCCATGGTCCCAATTGTAATTTTTTTGTTACGGTGAAATTTTTCTGTCGGCAACGGAAGTGACGTAATATTAACAAAAACTGCAATTTTGACAGTTCGGTACCACTTTTTGAAAGCAAATATTATTTTTTTTCAAAACTGATATAACTAAAAGGATGCACCCTGCAAAGGTGCACAAAATCCTTACCTCACATTTTTTAATTTCAATTTCATTTTCGGGCAATTTCGAATAAAATGTAAAATAAAGTGTAAAATTCAGTTATTTACAATTCATTCAGCGTCTTCATATTTTAAAATATTTATTTGTAATTTTCATAAACTCGTAGCAATAATCCAGACGAAGAGAATGTATGCGAAAATTAGTTTGTAATATGAGCAGTTGCCGAGAAATATGCAATTTTGCATTCATCACTTTTCACGTTATTTTGCCTATAAAAGAGTGAATTATTATTCGATTTGCAATTTTTTTTCCCTTTGATGCCTAATGCCAATTTGGACTAGGTCAGGCCAATTTTACATTTTCACTGCGACCGGAAATGACGTCATTTGGGCAAAAACTGTATTTTTAACCTAAAAAAAACAAACATTTTATTCAAATGAGTCTGCCTTATAATATTTTTAAAATTATGATATTTGATTCCCATCAACGAAAAGAATGAAGCCATACGACCATACAGATACCACAAAATGGTTTCTAACTTGTATGGTTACAGAGAAATAGGCGATCTTCTATAAGTCACTTTTCAAGGTTTTTGGTCTATAAAAGTGTCAATTATTATTCGATTTTTATAATTTTTTTACCATTTGATGCCTTATGCCATTTATGACTTCTATGAACTAAGTTAACATTTTCAATATCACCGGAAGTAATGTAATTTTTGCAAAAAACGTATTTTTAGCCTTCAAAACAAACATTTTTTTCAAGGGATTTATATTTATCATTCGTTTAACTTTATAACGTCCGACTCTAATGGGCAGTAAGATTGAATCAATACTATCATGTTGATATCAAGAAAAGGCTTCTAGTATGTTCCCTTGTCGAATAATAGCCAATTTTCCCAGTGTCACTTTTAAGTTTTTTACCTTCTTAATTTCAGTTTATGGGTTATAGGTTAATTATTTATTGCCCGATATGTATAAAACAAAGTTTGTATTTTGTATGTTGCGAATTTTCACCTATAAAAATTTCTTTCGGCACCGGAAGTGACGTAATTTTGCCAGCAAATATTACATTTACATATGATAGAGGGTGTCACTGAAGCAAAACAACTAAAGTATAGTTTGGTAGCTCACTGGATCGGTTATGGTATAATAAACTTCCTGTATGATTCCTGAAAGCCGGTTCAGTGCTGCTTGCAGGTCTAGTTCTTATTATTATTATTCTTCTTTTGTTTTGAGTAGATCTCAGCAACTGCTTGTCGCATCGTTACGATTTCTTCGGTTTTACTGGGAAAGTGGGTGTGACTTACAGGATAAAGCTATTTTGAACGTTCTGCGACAATGCGAAATGTCCGAAATCACCGAAGTTATCGTTTTTAAAAATATTGCAGTAATTTTAACAATAATCATTGGATTTTAACTTTCGGTACATTTTGGCATAGCCGGAGACATGGCACATAGCTACGCTACTTTCGATTTTTGATTTTTGGCAAATCTTCGAAGATATTAGGCGCCAAATTTCGAAAATCTAAAATTTTACAAAAAACTTTTTTGTTTATGAATATTTTTTAGTCGTGTTGTGCACAGAATTAAAGAGTCATCTGACTCGCGCAAAAATGTTAAAAATATTTGTCTCAGTTATTTTCCTTGGCCGCCATTGGCTAATTCAGTTTTTCAGTCCTAGATTAATTTTTTATTGTTCGATTTGTATAAAACAAAGTTCATATGCTTCGTTGTCTCAATTGTCATTTTTTTTTGTTACCGAAAGTGTTATCTGTCGGCACCGGAAATGGCATAATTTTACCAAAAACTACAATTTTGACAGTTAGGTACCATTTTTCGAAAACAAATATTATTTTTTTGAAAAATTATATGACTCAAAGAGTGTGTCCTATAAATGCGCAAAAAATGTCGGAAGCAGTTTTTTTAATTTCGATTTCTTTTTCGAGCAAATTCGATTAAGAGGCTGAATATGGTGTAAATTTGACCTATTTACAACCCATTCAGGCTTTTCAGATTTTAAAATATTTCTTTGTAACTTTTATAAACATGTAGCTATAATCCATACGAAGAAAATGTATGTTAAAATTAGTTTGTAATATAAGCAGTTGCCAAGAAATGGGCAGTTCTGCATAAGTCACTGTTTTCGTTATTTTGCGTGTAAAATAGTCAATTATTATTGGATTTTTATAAAAGTGACATCATATGATTCAAAAAGCATGTAGCACCATATCAAGTTGATTACAATTTAAAATTGACACCGGAAGTGTCGTCATTTGGTAAAAAACTACATTTTAAACTTTTTAAATCAATGTTTTATTCAACCAAGAATTACTTAATATGTATTAATAATTTTAACTTTTGGTTTTAATTCACATATAAACACAACTCATATGGTCATATAGATATCATAAAATTGTTTCTAACTTGTTCGGTTGCCGAGAAATAGACGGTTTTCTACAGGTCACTTTTGAAGGTTTCGGGGCCATAAAAGGGTCAATTATTATTCGATTTTCATAAACGTTACACCATGTTATACCTAATGCCATTTGTGATTTCATACAAGTAATTTAAGATTTTCATTATCACCGGAAGTAACGTCATTTTGGCAAAAACTGAATTTTTAGCCTTCAAAACAGATATTTTATTCAAATGAGTCTGTTTTGAAATCTTTTTCAAATTATGGTATTTGATGCCAATCAACAAATAGAATGAACCCATACGATCATACAGATACCACAAAATGGTTTCTAACTTGTACGGTTGCAGAGAAATAGCAGATTTTCTACAAGTCACTTTTCAAGTTTTTTGGTCTTTAAAAGTGGCAATTATTATTCGATTTACATAAAATTGTCACTATATGATATCGTATGCCATTTCTGATTTCATAAGACTAATTGAACATTTTCATTAACACCGGAAGTAATTTAATTTTGTCAAGATCATTTACAAGTAACAAATGTATAAAATGACTTGATATTGCTGGATTGATTGGGTGATTCAACGTCCATTTTATTTGTGTGCAATGTTAATTTGGAAACCTGTTTAGTGGTTTCGTTGGTACCGGAAGTGACATATCTTCAAGTGTAACTTGGCACCGAAAGTGACATGTTTAAGAGTAACTTGGCACCAGTGAAACCCGTCATTCCTGCATGCAGGTCTAGTTATTAGGGTTTCACACTGCGAAGCTTGTGTGAAACACTATTGTTTTTGTTAAAATTATTATTAAGCTTTCATATGTATTACATATGAAAGCTTATTGTTTCTGTTAAAGTTATTAAGCTTTCATATTACATATGAAAGCTTATTGTTTCTGTTAAGATTATTATTAAGGTTTCATATTACATATGAAAGCTTATTGTTTCTGTTAAGATTATTAAGCTTTCATATTACATATGAAAGCTTATTGTTTCTGTTAAAGTTATTATTATTAAGCTTTCATATTACATATGAAAGCTTATTGTTTCTGTTAAAGTTATTATTAAGCTTTCATATTACATATGAAAGCTTATTGTTTCTGTTAAAGTTATTATTAAGCTTTCATATTACATATGAAAGCTTATTATTTCTGTTAAGATTATTATTGTTATTTTTTTTTTGTGTTTTGTCCACAAATCGGATTTCTCAGAATCTAACGATAGGATCGTTCTGAAACTTTTACCTATCCCCCCAAAAATGGGTGGTGGCTGTTGATTAAATATATTTTCAAAACGTTTTACGAATCCGAAATCACCGAATTTTACGAACGAAAAAACTGACAATGCATAGTCGTAACTTTGTTATTTTTTGACCGATTTTACTAATTCTTTTTTCTTTGAATACCTTGAAAAAAATCATTTTCATCTGCAGTTTCGCATTTTCCAATTTCGAAAATTCGTCGCTGTGATTTCGAACCGGAAGTTTAGACCAATTTGAGAACTTCTTTAATAGTTGTACGATTTTCATGAAATTTAGTGTATAAGTAGATGTTACCGATGTGACTTCAAAAATATAAGTATAAATGTTCTAAATTATCTCCCCTTGACGAAATTAAGGATCAAAGTTTTCAAAAAAATCGTCGAAATATAGGTCAGAATGACCTAATTTTTTTTTTTGATACTAGACAAGTAATTACTGATTCGTACACAAAATATGGAGTTTGTCGATCGAACCGGAAGTGCCACCATCTTTAAACGTGAAAAATCAAAAAGGCTTTTTTGCTATTTTACTTACAGACTCGGGAGTTATATTTTCAGAATCCTTGAAGGAATGCCTAAAAATCTATCGGATCCGAATTTTGATTTCGGTCACGTGATGGTCACCATATTGAATTGAAAATGAAAAATAGAAGCAATTTGAAGGGCCGGGACTTTGGAACACAATAACTCTCCTTCTAATTAAGCTAGAATGTTCAAACTTGGTGTAGACGTTCACTAGGTCAATGTCATGATTGAGTTCAAAGATGAGCATTTTCTGCTTAGGGTAAGCAGAGATAAGGATGCTGATTTGTTGATTCTTTAGGGCACGATAACTTCGGTTATAATGAAGGGAGGGCGATGAAACTTTTGTCAATAGAGAGTCTAATAGCTAGCCTGTTGTTTGAAATCATTGTATCAATTTTTTTAAATATCAGGGATAGCCGAAAAAAAGAGATTGAAAATCCAAAAAGTCGTATTTTTACAATTTGGAGCATGTTTAGAGGTCTTTCTCGTAAAGTCAACTTAATATTTTTTGGGAACTTCTTCTACAAAGAGTCTTATTGGTAGTCTTTTATATGAAACCATCGATCAACAGTCCAACATATCTGGAGTAGAAGAACAAAAGGATCGAAAATTGAAAACGGCAACCATTCATGGTTAAGCAAAACATGCAGTGTGGGTGACTACAATCTACACATTTAGTCATCGTATAGAGCTTATTCAACAGTATCGAATTCCAACTGCTTAGGGATATTTTACGTGCACTCCAATGTGTACACGGGACCTTGGTGTTTCATCCCATCCGAACGACTAGACAGCTGTGCTTATCAGGCCCTCCGTTCTGCCTCATTGACAACGGGGAACCACGCCGGGAAATCAAGATGAACTTTCTCCGTGCAGAACTTTCAATTCAGGCCAAACGTTTATTGCACACGATTAAGCTGGTCAGTTGTAATAATCGGTTGGCAATTAAAGTACCGTGCACATTAAACTGTTAAAACAGAAAATTTCGCCCGGTTGAAATGTTTCTTGCTATAAGTCAGCAATTTTCCGAATTCAGGGAGGCTGAATGGTTAGCATGTGCGCGCTGTATCGTAACGTCTGTCATGGAGTCAACGAGCGTTGTTTCGATCTCCAGGTTGCACGTGACATGAAGTATGATGTCCAACCTCGTGGGTTTTCTCCGTGTCCTTCGGTTTCCTCCCAAAGGCTAAAGACCAGTAAGCGCAAGGGGAGTTTTTAAATAAAATTAAAAAGCATATGTTAGTCACAAAATGTCCTAGTTTGTGTCGAATGGACATTAGGCCGCATTTCTCTCTTTCTCTTTTATTTTTAAAGTTTTGTAATAATCGGTTGGTAATCAAAGGTACTGTAAAAGTGATAAAACAGAAAATTTCGCCCGGTTGTAATGTTTCTCACTTTAAAGTCAGCAATTTGCAGATTTTAAGGGGCAAACGTTTATTGCGAACGCTTAAGCTGGTCAGGGGGAGCTTATTTTTAAAAGTTTTGTAATATTCGGTTGATAACTAAAGGTACCATGCAAATTAAACTGTTCAAATAGAAAATTTGGGCCGGTTGAAATGTTTCTCGCTGTAGGTCAGCAATTTGCCGATTTTAGGGAGGTTGCGTGGCTGAATGGTTAGCACGTGCGCTCTGTATCAAAACGTCTGTCATTGAGTCAACTGGCGTTGTTTCGATTTCTTGGTTGTACGTGACAAGGAGTATGGTCGCCTGTCCATCCTCGTAGGCCGTAACGCTGCTGCCCGGGTAAAATTTCCCTCATTGCACACTTTATGGCATATGCCAGTCTTCATCAGCCCATTTTAGGAGCAGAACAGTAGGACGTTAAACCCCATTCAATTTCATTTCATTTTCTCTATGTTGCTTATTTATTGTAGTGGATAAATATTTTTCTGGTTCTAGCAATTATTTAATTTCTGCATAGAAATCTTGCTTTGGCCAGTTTTTTTTTATTGCAGAGTGCCATTCTTGTATAATTCAGTCTATGATCCTTTGTTTAAAACATGCTTAAGAAGTCGTCATGATTTCCTACTTATAACCAAACGTATTGGAAATATTTGTCTGGCATTATTAAATCCTAATTTTATTGGTCTTATTTAAAATTAAACTTTCATTTAACTATGAACAACCCTTAACGTGTCTCTTTAAAACTATTAAGTACTCTAAAATAGTAGCTCAACCTTTTGACCTAAACTAATTAATTTACCATTTTGTTGTGAGCGACTTCTTATTCTTCCTATATGACATATTGCACGTGTCGGATTTCAAAGGGGGGGTTGGATGGCTGAATGGCTAGCACGCGCGCCTGTCATTGAGTTAACTAGCGTGTTTTCGAATGCCCGGTTGTACGTGACAAGGAGTAAGGTCGCCTGTCCAACCTGACATTTTTATTTTTTTTTCCCGCCATTTTCATTTCATTTTCTCATCCGTCTCATTGCAGTAATACAAGTTTCAGTTATTTCCCTTAAGTTTTCAGATTATTGTTATGCCTGGGTGCAATGTTTCATACTATATTTAGACTTGTAACTTCGCGAGTTTTTGACCAATTTTGATAATTTTTTCTTCTTATCCTTTTATTTAGGATACTTGATACAATCAATGACACGTGACGATGAATATGAAAGCTTTCATATCTGCATGGGACAGTAGCAGATCTAGTTAAGCTTTCATATTACATATGAAAGCTTATTGTTTCTGTTAAAGTTATTAAGCTTTCATATGTATTACATATGAAAGCTTATTGTTTCTGTTAAAGTTATTATTATTATTATTTTTTTTTTTTGTGTGTTTTCTGCAAATCGGATTTCTCAGAATCTATCCATAGGATCTTTCTGAAATTTTGACCTACCCCCCCAAAAATGGGGTGCGAACCTTGATTAAATGTATTTTCAAAACGTTTTACGAATCCGAAATCACCGAATTTTACGAACGAAAAAACTGACAATGCATAGTCGTATCTTTGTTATTTTTTGACCGATTTTACTAATTCTTTTTTCTTTGAATACCTTGAAAAAAATCGTTTTCATCTGCAGTTTCACATTTTCGTATTTCGAAAATTCGTCGCTGTGATTTCGAACCGGAAGTTTAGACCAATTTGACAACTTCTTTAATAGTTGTACGATTTTCATGAAATTTAGTATACAAGTAGATCTTACCGATGTGACTTCAAAAATATAATTAGAAATTTTCTAAATTATCTCCCCTTGGTGAAATTAAGGATCAAAGTTTTCAAAAAAATCGTCGAAATATAGGTCAGAATGACCTAAAAAAAAATTTCGATACTCGACAAGTAATTACTGATTCCTACACAAAATATGGAGTTTGTCGATCGAACCGGAAGTGCCACCATCTTGAAACATGAAAAATCCCTAAGGCTTTTTTGCTATTTTACTTACAGACACGGGAGTTATATTTTCTGAATCCTTGAAGGATGGCCCAAAAATCATAGGGAGCAGAATTTTGATTTCGGTCACGTGATGGTCACCATTTTGAATTGAAAATGAAAAGTAGTAGCAATTTGAAGGGCCGAGACTTTGAAACACAATAACTCTCCTTCTAATTGAGCTAGAATGTTCAAACTTGGTGTAGACGTTCACTAGGACAATGTCATGATTGAGTCCAAAGATGAGCATTTTCTGCCAAGGGTAAGCAGAGATGGGCATGCTGATTTGTTGATTCTTTAGGGCACGATAACTTCGGTTATAATGAAGGGAGGGCTGTGAAACTTTTGTCAATAGAGAGTCCAATAGCTAGCCTGTTGTGTGAAATCATTGTATCATTTATTTTAAATATCAGGGATAGGCGAAAAAAAGAGATTGAAAATCCAAAAAGTCGTATTTTTACAATTTGGAGCATGTTTAGAGGTCTTTCTCGTAAAGTCAACTTAATATTTTTTGGGAACTTCTTCTACAAAGAGTCTTATTGGTAGTCTTTCATATAAAACCATCGATCAACAATCCAACATATCAGGAGTAGAAGAACAAAAGGATCGAACATTGAAAACGGCATCCTTTCATTGTTAAGCGACACATGCAGTGTGGGTGACTACAATCTACACATTTAGTCATCGTATACAGCTTATTCAACAGTATCGAATTCCAACTGCTTAGGGATATTTTTTAGAATCTAACCATAGGATCTTTCTAAAACTTTGACCTACCCCCCCAAAAATGGGGTGCGAACCTTGATTAAATATATTTTCAAAACGTTTTTCGAATCCAAAATCACCGAATTTTACGAACGAATGCTTTTGACCTACAATGCTGTAACTTTGTGACTATTTGACCTATTTAATTAATTCTTTTTTCTATGAGTACTTTGAGACATTTACTTCAAATCTGCAATTTCGGATTTTCGAATTTCGAAAATTCGTCGCTGTGATTTCGAACCGGAAGTTTAGACCAACTCGACAACTTCTTTAGTAGTTTTACGATTTTCATGAAATTTAATATGTAAGTAAACCTTAATGATGCGACTTGAAAAAATACTTTGGAAATTTTCTAAATTATCTCCCCTTGGAGAAATTGAGGATCGAAATTTTCAAAAAAATCGACGAAATATAGGTCAAATCATCTTGAATTTTTTTTTTAGGTACTAGCTACGAGACCACTGATTAGTACACAAAAAATGGAGTTTGTAGCTCAATCCGGAAGTGCCACCATCTTGAAATGTAAAAACCTCAAACGCCATTTTGCTATTTTACATACAGACACGGGGGTTATATTTTCTGAATCCTTGAAGGGATGGCTATAAAATGTTGGCAGTAGAATTTTGATTTAAGTCAATGGATAGTCACCATATTGAATTGAATATCAGAAATAGTGAAAAATGGACATTAACGGGCATGTAAATTATCAGAACAGACCGTAGTTTGTTGAATTCGTTTCTTATCTTTGAAATTAATACATTTGGGGATAGCCTAGCTCATTGTCGAATTTTTGGTATTTGCA
Source organism: Patella caerulea (assembly GCA_036850965.1). Classification (NCBI taxonomy): domain Eukaryota; kingdom Metazoa; phylum Mollusca; class Gastropoda; family Patellidae; genus Patella; species Patella caerulea. The sequence goes on along the minus strand of JAZGQO010000015.1, from coordinate 14,110,583 downwards.
AATTTCAAAATTTCAAATTTCGCCTTTGATGTTTTCCGTGCCGACAAAGTTGTTTTCGCGTGAATAACTCCGATTAACAGCTTGAAAATAATCAAATGGATCGCAGTTTCGCGATTTTGTCTCAAATCTGGGAAATCAATACATTTCTGGTTAGCCTCCTTTCAAAAATGGGTGGTGGCCTTGGAATCAATATATTTTCAAAACGTTTTGCGAATCCAAAATCACCGAAAACAACTGATGAAAAAATTGACCTTGACAGCTGTGTTACTTCGTGATTTTGTGATCTATTTTACTTTTCTGGTTAGCCTCCTTTCAAAAATGGGTGGTGGCCTTGGAATCAATATATTTTCAAAACGTTTTGCGAATCCAAAATCACCGTAAATAACTGATGAAAAAATTGAGCTTTGATGGAAACTATATAGAAAAATAAAAGGAAACATCAACAATATATAGGTCTTGCACACATAGGCTTAGAACTTTGCAGCCAGTCCTCATATTAATTGAAATTGAATAGGTTTGATTTGATATAATTATTTGTTTTCTATTTTAAAACTATCTAAAAAAAATATTTTTAATCATTTATGTTATTGATTTAGATTAATACTGTTTATATTGTGTACATTTTAACACCTTCATCGATTAATAATGGTTTGCATAGTCATCGTATAGAGCTTATTCAACAGTATCGAATTCCAACTGCTTAGGGATATTTTACGTGCACTCCAATGTGTACACCGGACCTTGGTTTTTCGTCCCATCTATATGTTAGTTTGTGTCGAATGGAGGTTAAGCCGCATTTATCTCTTTCTCTTTTATTTTTAAAGTTTTGTAATAATCGGTTGTACTGTACTGTAAAAGTGATAAAACAGAAAATTTCGCCCGGTAGTAATGTTTCTCACATTAAAGTCACCAATTTGCTCATTTTAGGGGGCAAACGTTTATTGCGAACAATTAAGCTGGTCAGGGGGGGGGGGGGCTTATTTTTAAAAGTTTTGTAATATTCGGTTGATAATTAAAGGTACCGTGCAAATTAAACTGTTAAAATAGAAAATTCCGCCCGGTTGAAATGTTTCTCCTTGTAGGTCAGCAATTTGCCAAATTTAGGGAGGTTGCGTGGCTAAATGGTTAGCACCTGCGCACTGTATCGTAACGTCTGTCATTGAGTCAACTGGCGTTGTTTCGATTGAAATGCCCGGTTGAAATGTTTCTTGCTATAAGTCAGCAATTTATCGATTTTAGGGAGCCTGAATGGCTGTATGGTTAGCATGTGCGCGCTGTATCGTAACGTCTGTCATTGAGTCAACCGGCATCGTTTCGATTTCCAGGTTGCACGTGACATGGAGTATGGTGTCCAACCTCGTGGGTTTTCTCCGTGTCCTTCGGTTTCCTCCCACGGCTGATTTCAGATTATTGTTATGACTGGGTGCAATGTTTCATACTATATTTAGATTTGTAACTTCGCGAGTTTTTGACCAATTTTGATAATTTTTTCTTCTTATCCTTTTATTTAGGATACTTGATACAATCAATGACACGTGACCATGAATATGAAAGCTTTCATATCTGCATGGGACAGTAGCAGATCTAGTTAAGCTTTCATATTACATATGAAAGCTTATTGTTTCTGTTAAAGTTATTATTATTATTAAGCTTTCATATTACATATGAAAGCTTATTGTTTCTGTTAAGATTATTATTATTATTATTTTTTTTTTTGTGTGTTTTCTGCAAATCGGATTTCTCAGAATCTATCCGTAGGATCTTTCTGAAATTTTGACCTACCCCCCCAAAAATGGGGTGCGAACCTTGATTAAATATATTTTCAAAACGTTTTACGAATCCGAAATCACCGAAATTTACGAACGACAAAATGGACAATGCATAGTCGTAACTTTGTTATTTTTTGACCGATTTTACTAATTCTTTTTTCTTTGAATACCTTGAAAAAAATCATTTTCATCTGCAGTTTCACATTTTCGAATTTCGAAAATTCGTCGCTGTGATTTCGAACCGGAAGTTTAGACCAATTTGACAACTTCTTTAATAGTTTTACGATTTTCATGAAATTTAGTATCTAAGTAGATCTTACCGATGTGACTTCAAAAATATAATTAGAAATTTTCTAAATTATCTCCCCTTGACGAAATTAAGGATCAAAATTTTCAAAAAAATCATCGAAATATAGGTCAGAATGACCTGATTTTTTTTTTGGATACTAGATAAGTAATTACTGATTTGTACACAAAATATGGAGTTTGTCGATCGAACCGGAAGTGCCGCCATATTTAAAAGTGAAAAATCAATAAGGCTTTTTTGCTATTTTACTTACAGACTCGGAAGTTATATTTTCTGAATCCTTGTAGGAAGGCCTAAAAAATGTCGCGAATAGAATTTTGATTTCGGTCACGTGATGGTCACCATTTTGAATTGAAAATGAAAAATAGAAGCAATTTGAAGGGTCGGGACTTTGGAACACAATTACTCTCCTTCTAATTAAGCTAGAATGTTCAAACTTGGTGTAGACGTTCACCAGGTCAATGTTATGATTGAGTTTAAAGATGAGCATTTTCTGCTTAGGGTAAGCAGAGATAAGCATGCTAATTTGTTGATTCTTTAGGGCACGATAACTTCCGTTATAATGAAGGGAGGGCGGTGAAACTTTTGTCAATAGAGAGTCTAATAGCTAGCCTGTTGTGTGAAATCATTGTATTATTTTTTCTAAATATCAGGGATAGCCGAAAAAAAGAGATTGAAAATCCAAAAAGTCGTATTTTTACAATTTGGAGCATGTTTAGAGGTCTTTCTCGTAAAGTCAACATAATATTTTTTGGGAACTTCTTCTACAAAGAGTCTTATTGGTAGTCTTTTATATAACCATCGATCAACAGTCCAACATATCAGGAGTAGAAGAACAAAAGGATCGAACATTGAAAACGGCACCCTTTCATTGTTAAGCGAAACATGCAGTGTGGGTGACTACAATCTACACATTTAGTCATCGTATAGAGCTTATTCAACAGTATCGATTTCCAACTGCTTAGGGATATTTTACGTGCACTCCAATGTGTACACGGGACCTTTGTTTTTCGTCCCATCCGAACGACTAGACAGCTGTGCTTGTCAGGCCCTCCGTTCTGCCTCACTGACAAGGGGAACCACGCCGGGAAATCGAGATGAACTTTCTCCGTTCAGAATTTTCAATTCAGGCAAAACGTTTATTGCATACGATTAAGCTGGTCAATTGGAGCTTATTTTCAAAAGTTTTGTAATAATCGGTTGGTAATTAAAGTACCATGCACATTAAACTGTTAAAACAGAAAATTTCGCCCGGTTGAAATGTTTTTTTGCTATAAGTCAGCAATTTTCCGAATTCAGGGAGGCTGAATGGTTAGCATGTGCGCGCTGTATCGTAACGTCTGTCATTGAGTCAACGGGCGTCGTTTCGATCTCCAGGTTGAACGTGACATGGTGTATGATGTCCAAACTCGTGGGTTTTCTCCGTGTTCTTCGGTTTCCTCCCAACGGCTAAAGACCTGTAAGCGCAAGGGGAGTTTTTAAATAAAATTAAAAAACATATGTTAGTCCCGAAATGACCTAGTTTGTGTCGAATGGACGTTAGGCCGCATTTCTCTCTTTCTCTTTTTAAAGTTTTTTAATAATCAGTTGGTAATCAAAGGTACTGTAAAAGTGATAAAACAGAAAATTTGGCCCGGTTGTAATGTTTCTCACTTTAAAGTCAGCAATTTGTCGATTTTAAGGGGCAAACGTTTATTGCGAACGATTAAGCTGGTCAGGGTGTGCTTATTTTTAAAAGTTTTGTAATATTCGGTTGATAAATAAAGGTACCGTGCAAATTAAACTGTTAAAATAGAAAATTTGGCCCGGTTGAAATGTTTCTCGCTGTAGGTCAGCAATTTGCCGATTTTAGGGAGGTTGCGTGGCTGAATGGTTAGCACGTGCGCTCTGTATCATAACGTCTGTCATTGAGTCAACTAGCGTTGTTTCGATTTCTTGGTTGTACGTGACAAGGAGTATGGTCGCCTGTCCAACCTCGTGGGTAAAATTTCCCTCATTGCACACTTTATGGCGTATGCCCGTCTTCATTATCCCGTTTTAGGAGCAGAACAGTAGGAAGTTAAACCCCATTCAATTTCATTTCATTTTCTCTATGTTGCTTATTTATTATAGTGGATAAATATTTTTCTGGTTCTAGCAATTATTTAATTTCTGCATAGAAATCTTGCTTTGGCCAGTTTTTTTTATTGCAGAGTGCTATTCTTGTATATTGCAGTCTATGATCCTTTGTTTAAAACATGCTTAAGAAGTCATCACGATTTCCTACTTATAACCAAACATATTGGAAACCATAATTATATAACATATCTCTAATTTTGGAAGCCCGATTACAGCTATATAAGTCTCCCTTTAGTTGAAAGATTATTTTTTTGCCCGGGTGCAATGTTTCTCACTACATTTAAATTTGTAACTTTGTGAGTTTTTGACCGATTTTGATAATTATGTCTTTATAATTTTCCAAATCTACATATTTAACGTACATATTCAAACAGTTGAGTTCAACCTGATTCAAAAAGTTTTAGTTTTGTTCAAAGTTATCTCATTTCATTTTTCGATGTTTTCTTACCATTTTCATTTCATTTTTCTGAAAGTTTTGAAGTCGGAAGTCATCCCGATTACAGCAACACAAGTTTCAGTTATTTCTCTTTAGTTTTCAGATTATGCAATGTTTCATATTATATTTAGACTTGTAACGTTGCGAGTTTTTGACCAATTTTGATAGTTTGTTATTCGTATCCTTTTATTTGAGATACTTGATATAATCGATGACACGTGACGATGAATATGAAAGCTTTCATATCTGCATGGGACAGTAGCAGATCTAGTTATTTTTTTTTTTGTGTGTTTTCTGCAAATCGGATTTCTCAGAATCTATCCATAGGATCTTTCTGAAATTTTGACCTACCCCCCCAAAAATGGGGTGCGAACCTTGATTAAATATATTTTCGAAACGTTTTACGAATCCGAAATCACCGAATTTTACGAACGAAAAAAATGACAATGCATAGTCGTAACTTTGTTATTTTTTGGCCGATTTTACTAATTCTTTTTTCTTTGAATACCTTTAAAAAAACCATTTTCATCTGCAGTTTCACATTTTCGAATTTCGAAAATTCGTCGCTGTGATTTCGAACCGGAAGATTAGACCAATTTGACAACTTCTTTAATAGTTGTACGATTTTCATGAAATTTAGTATCTAAGTAGATCCTACCGATGTGACTTCAAAAATATAATTAGAAATTTTCTAAATTATCTCCCCTTGACGAAATTAAGGATCAAAATTTTCAAAAAAATCATCGAAATATAGGTCAGAATGACCTGATTTTTTTTTTGGATACTAGATAAGTAATTACTGATTTGTACACAAAATATGGAGTTTGTCGATCGAACCGGAAGTGCCGCCATATTTAAAAGTGAAAAATCAATAAGGCTTTTTTGCTATTTTACTTACAGACTCGGGAGTTATATTTTCTGAATCCTTGTAGGAAGGCCTAAAAAATGTCGCGAATAGAATTTTGATTTCGGTCACGTGATGGTCACCATTTTGAATTGAAAATGAAAAATAGAAGCAATTTGAAGGGTCGGGACTTTGGAACACAATTACTCTCCTTCTAATTAAGCTAGAATGTTCAAACTTGGTGTAGACGTTCACTAGGTCAATGTTATGATTGAGTTCAAAGATGAGCATTTTCTGCTTAGGGTAAGCAGAGATAAACAAGCTAATTTGTTGATTCTTTAGGGCACGATAACTTCGGTTATAATGAAGGGAGGGCGGTGAAACTTTTGTCAATAGAGAGTCTAATAGCTAGCCTGTTGTGTGAAATCATTGTATTATTTTTTCTAAATATCAGGGATAGCCGAAAAAAAGAGATTGAAAACCCAAAAAGTCGTATTTTTACAATTTGGAGCATGTTTAGAGGTCTTTCTCGTAAAGTCAACATAATATTTTTTGGGAACTTCTTGTACAAAGAGTCTTATTGGTAGTCTTTTATATGAAACCATCGATCAACAGTCCAACATATCAGGAGTAGAAGAACAAAAGGATCGAACATTGAAAACGGCACCCTTTCATTGTTAAGCGAAACATGCAGTGTGGGTGACTACAATCTACACATTTAGTCATCGTATAGAGCTTATTCAACAGTATCGAATTCCAACTGCTTAGGGATATTTTACGTGCACTCCAATGTGTACACGGGACCTTGGTTTTTCGTCCCATCCGAATGACTAGACAGCTGTGCTTGTCAGGCCCTCCGTTCTGCCTCACTGACAAGGGGAACCACGCCGGGAAATCGAGATGAACTTTCTCCGTGCAGAACTTTCAATTCAGGCGAAAACGTTTATTGCATACGATTAAGCTGGTCAGTTGGAGCTTATTTTCAAAAGTTTTGTAATAATCGGTTGGTAATTAAAGTACCGTGCACATTAAACTGTTAAAACAGAAAATTTCGCCCGGTTGAAATGTTTCTTGCTATAAGTCAGCAATTTTCTGAATTCAGGGAGGCTGAATGGCTGAATGGTTAGCATGTGCGCACTGTATCGTAACGTCTGTCATTGAGTCAACGGGCGTCGTTTCGATCTCCAGGTTGCACGTGACATGAAGTATGATGTCCAACCTTGTGGGTTTTCTCCGTGTTCTTCGGTTTCCTCCCAACGGCTAAAGACCTGTAAGCGCAGGGGGAGTTTTTAAATAAAATTAAAAAACATATGTTAGTCCCGAAATGACCTAGTTTGTGTCGAATGGACATTAGGCCGCATTTCTCTCTTTCTCTTTTATTTTTAAAGTTTTGTAATAATCGGTTGGTAATCAAAGGTACTGTAAAAGTGATAAAACAGAAAATAATCGGTTGGTAATCAAAGGTACTGTAAAAGTCATAAAACAGAAAATTTCGCCCGGTTGTAATGTTTCTCACTTTAAAGTCAGCAATTTCCCGATTTTAAGTGGCAAACGTTTATTGCGAACGCTTAAGCTGGTCAGGGGGGAGCTTATTTTTAAAAGTTTTGTAATATTCGGTTGATAACTAAAGGTACCGTGCAAATTAAACTGTTACAATAGAAAATTTGGCCCGGTTGAAATGTTTCTCGCTGTAGGTCAGCAATTTGCCGATTTTAGGGAGGTTGCGTGGCTGAATGGTTAGCACGTGCGCTCTGTATCATAACGTCTGTCATTGAGTCAACTGCCGTTGTTTCGATTTTTTGGTTGTACGTGACAAGGAGTATGGTTGCCTGTCCAACCTCGTAGGCCGTAACCGCCGCTGCCCGGGTAAAATTTCCCTCATTGCACACATTATGGCATATGCCCGTCTTCATTAGCCCATTTTAGGAGCAGAACAGTCGGACGTTAAACCCCATTCAATTTCATTTCATTTTCTCTATGTTGCTTATTTATTATAGTGGATAAATATTTTTCTGGTTCTAGCAATTATTTAATTTCTGCATAGAAATCTTGCTTTGGCCAGTTTTTTTTATTGCAGAGTGCCATTCTTGTTTAAACAAACATGATCCTTTGTTTAAAACATGCTTAAGAAGTCGTCACGATTTCCTACTTATAACCAAACATATTGGAAATATTAGTCTGGCATTATTAAATCCTAATTTTATTGGTCTTATTTAAAATTAAACTTTCATTTAACTATGAACAACCCTTAACGTGTCTCTTTAAAACTATTAAGTACTCTAAAACAGTAGCTCAACCTTTTGACCTAAACTCATTAATTTACCATTTTGTTGTGAGCGACTTCTTATTCTTCCTATATGACATATTGCACGTGTCTGATTTCAAAGGGGGGTTGAGTGGCTGAATGGTAAGCACGCGCGCCTGTCATTGAGTAAACTAGCGTGTTTTCGAATGCCCGGTTGTACGTGACAAGGAGTAAGGTCGCCTGTCCAACCTGCCATTTTTAATTTTTTTTTCCCGCCATTTTCATTTCATTTTCTCATCCGTCTCATTACAGTAATACAAGTTTCAGTTATTTCCCTTTAGTTTTCAGATTATTGTTATGCCTGGGTGCAATGTTTCATACTATATTTAGACTTGTAACTTCGCGAGTTTTTGACCAATTTTAATAATTTTTTCTTCGTATCCTTTTATTTAGGTTACTTGATACAATCAATGACACGTGACGATGAATATGAAAGCTTTCATATCTGCATGGGACAGTAGCAGATCTAGTTATTATTATTATTTTTTTTTTTGTGTGTTTTCTGCAAATCGGATTTCTCAGAATCTATCCATAGGATCTTTCTGAAATTTTGACATACCCCCCCCCAAAAATGGGGTGCGAACCTTGATTAAATATATTTTCGAAACGTTTTACGAATCCGAAATCACCGAATTTTACGAACGAAAAAAATGACAATGCATAGTCGTAACTTTGTTATTTTTTGACCGATTTTACTAATTCTTTTTTCTTTGAATACCTTTAAAAAAACCATTTTCATCTGCAGTTTCACATTTTCGAATTTCGAAAATTCGTCGCTGTGATTTCGAACCGGAAGATTAGACCAATTTGACAACTTCTTTAATAGTTGTACGATTTTCATGAAATTTAGTATCTAAGTAGATCCTACCGATGTGACTTCAAAAATATAATTAGAAATTTTCTAAATTATCTCCCCTTGACGAAATTAAGGATCAAAATTTTCAAAAAAATCATCGAAATATAGGTCAGAATGACCTAAAAAATTTTTTGGATACTAGATAAGTAATTACTGATTTGTACACAAAATATGGAGTTTGTCGATCGAACCGGAAGTGCCGCCATATTTAAAAGTGAAAAATCAATAAGGCTTTTTTGCTATTTTACTTACAGACTCGGGAGTTATATTTTCTGAATCCTTGTAGGAAGGCCTAAAAAATGTCGCGAATAGAATTTTGATTTCGGTCACGTGATGGTCACCATTTTGAATTGAAAATGAAAAATAGAAGCAATTTGAAGGGTCGGGACTTTGGAACACAATTACTCTCCTTCTAATTAAGCTAGAATGTTCAAACTTGGTGTAGACGTTCACTAGGTCAATGTTATGATTGAGTTTAAATATGAGCATTTTCTGCTTAGGGTAAGCAGAGATAAACAAGCTAATTTGTTGATTCTTTAGGGCACGATAACTTCGGTTATAATGAAGGGAGGGCGGTGAAACTTTTGTCAATAGAGAGTCTAATAGCTAGCCTGTTGTGTGAAATCATTGTATTATTTTTTCTAAATATCAGGGATAGCCGAAAAAAAGAGATTGAAAACCCAAAAAGTCGTATTTTTACAATTTGGAGCATGTTTAGAGGTCTTTCTCGTAAAGTCAACATAATATTTTTTGGGAACTTCTTGTACAAAGAGTCTTATTGGTAGTCTTTTATATGAAACCATCGATCAACAGTCCAACATATCAGGAGTAGAAGAACAAAAGGATCGAACATTGAAAACGGCACCCTTTCATTGTTAAGCGAAACATGCAGTGTGGGTGACTACAATCTACACATTTAGTCATCGTATAGAGCTTATTCAACAGTATCGAATTCCAACTGCTTAGGGATATTTTACGTGCACTCCAATGTGTACACGGGACCTTGGTTTTTCGTCCCATCCGAATGACTAGACAGCTGTGCTTGTCAGGCCCTCCGTTCTGCCTCACTGACAAGGGGAACCACGCCGGGAAATCGAGATGAACTTTCTCCGTGCAGAACTTTCAATTCAGGCGAAAACGTTTATTGCATACGATTAAGCTGGTCAGTTGGAGCTTATTTTCAAAAGTTTTGTAATAATCGGTTGGTAATTAAAGTACCGTGCACATTAAACTGTTAAAACAGAAAATTTCGCCCGGTTGAAATGTTTCTTGCTATAAGTCAGCAATTTTCTGATTTCAGGGAGGCTGAATGGCTGAATGGTTAGCATGTGCGCACTGTATCGTAACGTCTGTCATTGAGTCAACGGGCGTCGTTTCGATCTCCAGGTTGCACGTGACATGAAGTATGATGTCCAACCTTGTGGGTTTTCTCCGTGTTCTTCGGTTTCCTCCCAACGGCTAAAGACCTGTAAGCGCAGGGGGAGTTTTTAAATAAAATTAAAAAAACATATGTTAGTCCCGAAATGACCTAGTTTGTGTCGAATGGACATTAGGCCGCATTTCTCTCTTTCTCTTTTATTTTTAAAGTTTTGTAATAATCGGTTGGTAATCAAAGGTACTGTAAAAGTGATAAAACAGAAAATAATCGGTTGGTAATCAAAGGTACTGTAAAAGTGATAAAACAGAAAATTTCGCCCGGTTGTAATGTTTCTCACTTTAAAGTCAGCAATTTCCCGATTTTAAGTGGCAAACGTTTATTGCGAACGCTTAAGCTGGTCAGGGGGGAGCTTATTTTTAAAAGTTTTGTAATATTCGGTTGATAATTAAAGGTACCGTGCAAATTAAACTGTTACAATAGAAAATTTGGCCCGGTTGAAATGTTTCTCGCTGTAGGTCAGCAATTTGCCGATTTTAGGGAGGTTGCGTGGCTGAATGGTTAGCACGTGCGCTCTGTATCATAACGTCTGTCATTGAGTCAACTGCCGTTGTTTCGATTTTTTGGTTGTACGTGACAAGGAGTATGGTTGCCTGTCCAACCTCGTAGGCCGTAACCGCCGCTGCCCGGGTAAAATTTCCCTCATTGCACACATTATGGCATATGCCCGTCTTCATTAGCCCATTTTAGGAGCAGAACAGTCGGACGTTAAACCCCATTCAATTTCATTTCATTTTCTCTATGTTGCTTATTTATTATAGTGGATAAATATTTTTCTGGTTCTAGCAATTATTTAATTTCTGCATAGAAATCTTGCTTTGGCCAGTTTTTTTTTATTGCAGAGTGCCATTCTTGTTTAAACAAACATGATCCTTTGTTTAAAACATGCTTAAGAAGTCGTCACGATTTCCTACTTATAACCAAACATATTGGAAATATTAGTCTGGCATTATTAAATCCTAATTTTATTGGTCTTATTTAAAATTAAACTTTCATTTAACTATGAACAACCCTTAACGTGTCTCTTTAAAACTATTAAGTACTCTAAAACAGTAGCTCAACCTTTTGACCTAAACTCATTAATTTACCATTTTGTTGTGAGCGACTTCTTATTCTTCCTATATGACATATTGCACGTGTCTGATTTCAAAGGGGGGTTGAGTGGCTGAATGGTAAGCACGCGCGCCTGTCATTGAGTTAACTAGCGTGTTTTCGAATGCCCGGTTGTACGTGACAAGGAGTAAGGTCGCCTGTCCAACCTGCCATTTTTAATTTTTTTTTCCCGCCATTTTCATTTCATTTTCTCATCCGTCTCATTACAGTAATACAAGTTTCAGTTATTTCCCTTTAGTTTTCAGATTATTGTTATGCCTGGGTGCAATGTTTCATACTATATTTAGACTTGTAACTTCGCGAGTTTTTGACCAATTTTAATAATTTTTTCTTCGTATCCTTTTATTTAGGTTACTTGATACAATCAATGACACGTGACGATGAATATGAAAGCTTTCATATCTGCATGGGACAGTAGCAGATCTAGTTAAGCTTTCATATTACATATGAAAGCTTATTGTTTCTGTTAAAGTTATTATTATTATTATTTTTTTTTTTGTGTGTTTTCTGCAAATCGGATTTCTCAGAATCTATCCATAGGATCTTTCTGAAATTTTGACCTACCCCCCCAAAAATGGGGTGCGAACCTTGATTAAATATATTTTCGAAACGTTTTACGAATCCGAAATCACCGAATTTTACGAACGAAAAAAATGACAATGCATAGTCGTAACTTTGTTATTTTTTGACCGATTTTACTAATTCTTTTTTCTTTGAATACCTTTAAAAAAACCATTTTCATCTGCAGTTTCACATTTTCGAATTTCGAAAATTCGTCGCTGTGATTTCGAACCGGAAGATTAGACCAATTTGACAACTTCTTTAATAGTTGTACGATTTTCATGAAATTTAGTATCTAAGTAGATCCTACCGATGTGACTTCAAAAATATAATTAGAAATTTTCTAAATTATCTCCCCTTGACGAAATTAAGGATCAAAATTTTCAAAAAAATCATCGAAATATAGGTCAGAATGACCTGATTTTTTTTTTGGATACTAGATAAGTAATTACTGATTTGTACACAAAATATGGAGTTTGTCGATCGAACCGGAAGTGCCGCCATATTTAAAAGTGAAAAATCAATAAGGCTTTTTTGCTATTTTACTTACAGACTCGGGAGTTATATTTTCTGAATCCTTGTAGGAAGGCCTAAAAAATGTCGCGAATAGAATTTTGATTTCGGTCACGTGATGGTCACCATTTTGAATTGAAAATGAAAAATAGAAGCAATTTGAAGGGTCGGGACTTTGGAACACAATTACTCTCCTTCTAATTAAGCTAGAATGTTCAAACTTGGTGTAGACGTTCACTAGGTCAATGTTATGATTGAGTTCAAAGATGAGCATTTTCTGCTTAGGGTAAGCAGAGATAAACAAGCTAATTTGTTGATTCTTTAGGGCACGATAACTTCGGTTATAATGAAGGGAGGGCGGTGAAACTTTTGTCAATAGAGAGTCTAATAGCTAGCCTGTTGTGTGAAATCATTGTATTATTTTTTCTAAATATCAGGGATAGCCGAAAAAAAGAGATTGAAAACCCAAAAAGTCGTATTTTTACAATTTGGAGCATGTTTAGAGGTCTTTCTCGTAAAGTCAACATAATATTTTTTGGGAACTTCTTGTACAAAGAGTCTTATTGGTAGTCTTTTATATGAAACCATCGATCAACAGTCCAACATATCAGGAGTAGAAGAACAAAAGGATCGAACATTGAAAACGGCACCCTTTCATTGTTAAGCGAAACATGCAGTGTGGGTGACTACAATCTACACATTTAGTCATCGTATAGAGCTTATTCAACAGTATCGAATTCCAACTGCTTAGGGATATTTTACGTGCACTCCAATGTGTACACGGGACCTTGGTTTTTCGTCCCATCCGAATGACTAGACAGCTGTGCTTGTCAGGCCCTCCGTTCTGCCTCACTGACAAGGGGAACCACGCCGGGAAATCGAGATGAACTTTCTCCGTGCAGAACTTTCAATTCAGGCGAAAACGTTTATTGCATACGATTAAGCTGGTCAGTTGGAGCTTATTTTCAAAAGTTTTGTAATAATCGGTTGGTAATTAAAGTACCGTGCACATTAAACTGTTAAAACAGAAAATTTCGCCCGGTTGAAATGTTTCTTGCTATAAGTCAGCAATTTTCTGAATTCAGGGAGGCTGAATGGCTGAATGGTTAGCATGTGCGCACTGTATCGTAACGTCTGTCATTGAGTCAACGGGCGTCGTTTCGATCTCCAGGTTGCACGTGACATGAAGTATGATGTCCAACCTTGTGGGTTTTCTCCGTGTTCTTCGGTTTCCTCCCAACGGCTAAAGACCTGTAAGCGCAGGGGGAGTTTTTAAATAAAATTAAAAAACATATGTTAGTCCCGAAATGACCTAGTTTGTGTCGAATGGACATTAGGCCGCATTTCTCTCTTTCTCTTTTATTTTTAAAGTTTTGTAATAATCGGTTGGTAATCAAAGGTACTGTAAAAGTGATAAAACAGAAAATAATCGGTTGGTAATCAAAGGTACTGTAAAAGTCATAAAACAGAAAATTTCGCCCGGTTGTAATGTTTCTCACTTTAAAGTCAGCAATTTCCCGATTTTAAGTGGCAAACGTTTATTGCGAACGCTTAAGCTGGTCAGGGGGGAGCTTATTTTTAAAAGTTTTGTAATATTCGGTTGATAACTAAAGGTACCGTGCAAATTAAACTGTTACAATAGAAAATTTGGCCCGGTTGAAATGTTTCTCGCTGTAGGTCAGCAATTTGCCGATTTTAGGGAGGTTGCGTGGCTGAATGGTTAGCACGTGCGCTCTGTATCATAACGTCTGTCATTGAGTCAACTGCCGTTGTTTCGATTTTTTGGTTGTACGTGACAAGGAGTATGGTTGCCTGTCCAACCTCGTAGGCCGTAACCGCCGCTGCCCGGGTAAAATTTCCCTCATTGCACACATTATGGCATATGCCCGTCTTCATTAGCCCATTTTAGGAGCAGAACAGTCGGACGTTAAACCCCATTCAATTTCATTTCATTTTCTCTATGTTGCTTATTTATTATAGTGGATAAATATTTTTCTGGTTCTAGCAATTATTTAATTTCTGCATAGAAATCTTGCTTTGGCCAGTTTTTTTTATTGCAGAGTGCCATTCTTGTTTAAACAAACATGATCCTTTGTTTAAAACATGCTTAAGAAGTCGTCACGATTTCCTACTTATAACCAAACATATTGGAAATATTAGTCTGGCATTATTAAATCCTAATTTTATTGGTCTTATTTAAAATTAAACTTTCATTTAACTATGAACAACCCTTAACGTGTCTCTTTAAAACTATTAAGTACTCTAAAACAGTAGCTCAACCTTTTGACCTAAACTCATTAATTTACCATTTTGTTGTGAGCGACTTCTTATTCTTCCTATATGACATATTGCACGTGTCTGATTTCAAAGGGGGGTTGAGTGGCTGAATGGTAAGCACGCGCGCCTGTCATTGAGTAAACTAGCGTGTTTTCGAATGCCCGGTTGTACGTGACAAGGAGTAAGGTCGCCTGTCCAACCTGCCATTTTTAATTTTTTTTTCCCGCCATTTTCATTTCATTTTCTCATCCGTCTCATTACAGTAATACAAGTTTCAGTTATTTCCCTTTAGTTTTCAGATTATTGTTATGCCTGGGTGCAATGTTTCATACTATATTTAGACTTGTAACTTCGCGAGTTTTTGACCAATTTTAATAATTTTTTCTTCGTATCCTTTTATTTAGGTTACTTGATACAATCAATGACACGTGACGATGAATATGAAAGCTTTCATATCTGCATGGGACAGTAGCAGATCTAGTTATTATTATTTTTTTTTTTTGTGTATTTTCTGCAAATCGGATTTCTCAGAATCTAACCATAGGATCTTTCTGAAACTTTGACCTACCCCCCAATAAATGGGGTGCGAACCTTGATTAAATATATTTTCAAAACGTTTTACGAATCCGAAATCACCGAATTTTACGAACGAATGCATTTGACCTACAATGCTGTAACTTTGTGACTAGTTGACCTATTTAATTAATTCTTTTTTCTATGAGTACCTTGAGACATTTACTTCAAATCTGCAATTTCGGATTTTCGAATTTCGAAAATTCGTCGCTGTGATATCGAACCGGAAGTTTAGACCAACTCGACAACTTCTTTAGTAGTTGTACGATTTTCATGAAATTTAATATGTAAGTAAACCTTAATGATGCGACTTGAAAGATGACTTCAGAAATTTTCTAAATTATCTCCCCTTGGAGAAATTGAGGATCGAAATTTTCAAAAAAATCGACGAAATATAGGCCAAATCATCTTGAATTTTTTTTTGGTTACTAGTTCCGAGACCACTTATTCGTACACAAAAAATGAAGTTTGTAGCTCAACCCGGAAGTGCCACCATCTTGAAATGTAAAAACCTCAAACGCCATTTTGCTATTTTACTTACAGACACGGGAATTATATTTTCTGAATCCTTGGAGGAAGGCCTAAAAAACGTCGGGAGTAGAATTTTCATTTAGGTCAACTGGGAGTCACCATTTTGAATTGATAATGAAAAATAGAAGCAATTTAAATGGCCGAGTTTTTGGAACACAATAACTCTCCTTCTAATTAAGCTAGAATGTTTAAACTTGGGGTAGACGTTCACTAGGTCAATGTCATGATTGAGTGTAAAGATGGGCATTTTCTGCCCGGGGTAAGCAGAGATAAGCATGCTGATTTGTTGATTCTTTAGGGCACAATAACTTCCGTTATAATGAAGGGAGGGTGGTGAAACTCTTGTCAATCGAGAGTCTAATAGCTAGTCTGTTGTGTGAAATCATTGTATCATTTTTTTTTAAATATCAGGGATAGCAGAAAAAAGAGATCGAAAATCCAAAAAGTGGTATTTTTACGATTTAGAGCATATTTAAAGGTCCTTTTCTCTTAAAGTGAACATAATATTTTTGGGGAAGTTCTTGTACAAATAGTCTTATCGGTAGTCTTTTATATGAAACCATCGATCAACAGTACAAAATATCAGGAGTAGAAGAATAAAAGGATCGAAAATTGAAAACGGCACCCTTTCATTGTTAAGCAAAACATGCAGTGTGGGTGGCTACAATCTGCACATTTAGTCATCGTATAGAGCTTATTCAACATTATCGAATTCCAACTGCTAAGGAATCTTTTACGTGCACTCCAATGTGTACACGCCGGTGGGAGGACACGCCAGAAAATCGAGATGAACTTTCTCGGCCAATGCAGGGATCGAACACCCTACCTCCTGGCTAGCAGGTCAACGCCTTCGCCACATAGTGTGGACACCCATCGTACATTTCATCCGTCAAATCAAAGCATTTCATTGCATTAGACCAATAATTAATTATTCTTAATTTGAAACTTTATTTTAATATTATTAAATCCTCATTTTATTGGTAGACGTTCGTCTTATTTAAAATTAAACTTTCATTTAACTATGAACAACCCTTAACGTGTCTCTTAACAAAACAATTAAATACTCTAAAATAGTAGCTCAACCTTTTGACCCAAGCTCATTAATTTACCATTTTGTAATCTCCGGTCGTACCTGACAAGGAGTAAGGTCGCCTGTCCATCTTGGTGGGTTTTCTTCATTTCCTCCGGTTTCCTTCCACTGCCAAAGACCTCTACGCGCAAGCGAAATATTGAAATAAAATCGAACTATATGTTAGTCCCGAAATGATCTAGTATGGACACAATAACTCGCTTTCTAATTCAGCTAGACTTGGTGTGGGTGTTTATTAGGCCAATACCTTGATGACTCTGGAACACAATAACTCTTCTTCTAATTGGGGTACAAAGTTCAAACTTGGTATAGGCATTCACTAGGTCAATGTCTTGATGAAGTTCGAAGTAGAATTTTGATTTAGGTCAACTGGTAGTCACCATTTTGAAGTGAATATGAAACATAGTGAAAAATCGACATTTACGGACTTGTAAACAAACACAATAGAGCATAGTATGTTCAATGCGTCTCCTATATCTGGCATTAATACATTTCAGGATAGTCGGGATACGGTATTTGAATATTTCAAAAATTCGACTTTTGCCTTTGATGTTTTTCGTGCTGAAAAAATTCTTTACGAGTGAAAAATCACATAAACTTTACTAGATTGTGACCGATTTTAATGATTTTTTTTCCTTGTTCAGATTATTCATATGACCCATGGCATGTGACAGGAAGTGACTGTGAATATGAAAGCTTTCATATCTGCATGGGACAGTAGCAGATCTAGTTATTATTATTTTTTTTTTTGTGTGTTTTCTGCAAATCGGATTTCTCAGAATCTATCCATAGGATCTTTCTGAAATTTTGACCTACCCCCCCAAAAATGGGGTGCGAACCTTGATTAAATATATTTTCGAAACGTTTTACGAATCCGAAATCACCGAATTTTACGAACGAAAAAAATGACAATGCATAGTCGTAACTTTGTTATTTTTTGACCGATTTTACTAATTCTTTTTTCTTTGAATACCTTTAAAAAAACCATTTTCATCTGCAGTTTCACATTTTCGAATTTCGAAAATTCGTCGCTGTGATTTCGAACCGGAAGATTAGACCAATTTGACAACTTCTTTAATAGTTGTACGATTTTCATGAAATTTAGTATCTAAGTAGATCCTACCGATGTGACTTCAAAAATATAATTAGAAATTTTCTAAATTATCTCCCCTTGACGAAATTAAGGATCAAAATTTTCAAAAAAATCATCGAAATATAGGTCAGAATGACCTGATTTTTTTTTTGGATACTAGATAAGTAATTACTGATTTGTACACAAAATATGGAGTTTGTCGATCGAACCGGAAGTGCCGCCATATTTAAAAGTGAAAAATCAATAAGGCTTTTTTGCTATTTTACTTACAGACTCGGGAGTTATATTTTCTGAATCCTTGTAGGAAGGCCTAAAAAATGTCGCGAATAGAATTTTGATTTCGGTCACGTGATGGTCACCATTTTGAATTGAAAATGAAAAATAGAAGCAATTTGAAGGGTCGGGACTTTGGAACACAATTACTCTCCTTCTAATTAAGCTAGAATGTTCAAACTTGGTGTAGACGTTCACTAGGTCAATGTTATGATTGAGTTCAAAGATGAGCATTTTCTGCTTAGGGTAAGCAGAGATAAACAAGCTAATTTGTTGATTCTTTAGGGCACGATAACTTCGGTTATAATGAAGGGAGGGCGGTGAAACTTTTGTCAATAGAGAGTCTAATAGCTAGCCTGTTGTGTGAAATCATTGTATTATTTTTTCTAAATATCAGGGATAGCCGAAAAAAAGAGATTGAAAACCCAAAAAGTCGTATTTTTACAATTTGGAGCATGTTTAGAGGTCTTTCTCGTAAAGTCAACATAATATTTTTTGGGAACTTCTTGTACAAAGAGTCTTATTGGTAGTCTTTTATATGAAACCATCGATCAACAGTCCAACATATCAGGAGTAGAAGAACAAAAGGATCGAACATTGAAAACGGCACCCTTTCATTGTTAAGCGAAACATGCAGTGTGGGTGACTACAATCTACACATTTAGTCATCGTATAGAGCTTATTCAACAGTATCGAATTCCAACTGCTTAGGGATATTTTACGTGCACTCCAATGTGTACACGGGACCTTGGTTTTTCGTCCCATCCGAATGACTAGACAGCTGTGCTTGTCAGGCCCTCCGTTCTGCCTCACTGACAAGGGGAACCACGCCGGGAAATCGAGATGAACTTTCTCCGTGCAGAACTTTCAATTCAGGCGAAAACGTTTATTGCATACGATTAAGCTGGTCAGTTGGAGCTTATTTTCAAAAGTTTTGTAATAATCGGTTGGTAATTAAAGTACCGTGCACATTAAACTGTTAAAACAGAAAATTTCGCCCGGTTGAAATGTTTCTTGCTATAAGTCAGCAATTTTCTGAATTCAGGGAGGCTGAATGGCTGAATGGTTAGCATGTGCGCACTGTATCGTAACGTCTGTCATTGAGTCAACGGGCGTCGTTTCGATCTCCAGGTTGCACGTGACATGAAGTATGATGTCCAACCTTGTGGGTTTTCTCCGTGTTCTTCGGTTTCCTCCCAACGGCTAAAGACCTGTAAGCGCAGGGGGAGTTTTTAAATAAAATTAAAAAACATATGTTAGTCCCGAAATGACCTAGTTTGTGTCGAATGGACATTAGGCCGCATTTCTCTCTTTCTCTTTTATTTTTAAAGTTTTGTAATAATCGGTTGGTAATCAAAGGTACTGTAAAAGTGATAAAACAGAAAATAATCGGTTGGTAATCAAAGGTACTGTAAAAGTCATAAAACAGAAAATTTCGCCCGGTTGTAATGTTTCTCACTTTAAAGTCAGCAATTTCCCGATTTTAAGTGGCAAACGTTTATTGCGAACGCTTAAGCTGGTCAGGGGGGAGCTTATTTTTAAAAGTTTTGTAATATTCGGTTGATAACTAAAGGTACCGTGCAAATTAAACTGTTACAATAGAAAATTTGGCCCGGTTGAAATGTTTCTCGCTGTAGGTCAGCAATTTGCCGATTTTAGGGAGGTTGCGTGGCTGAATGGTTAGCACGTGCGCTCTGTATCATAACGTCTGTCATTGAGTCAACTGCCGTTGTTTCGATTTTTTGGTTGTACGTGACAAGGAGTATGGTTGCCTGTCCAACCTCGTAGGCCGTAACCGCCGCTGCCCGGGTAAAATTTCCCTCATTGCACACATTATGGCATATGCCCGTCTTCATTAGCCCATTTTAGGAGCAGAACAGTCGGACGTTAAACCCCATTCAATTTCATTTCATTTTCTCTATGTTGCTTATTTATTATAGTGGATAAATATTTTTCTGGTTCTAGCAATTATTTAATTTCTGCATAGAAATCTTGCTTTGGCCAGTTTTTTTTATTGCAGAGTGCCATTCTTGTTTAAACAAACATGATCCTTTGTTTAAAACATGCTTAAGAAGTCGTCACGATTTCCTACTTATAACCAAACATATTGGAAATATTAGTCTGGCATTATTAAATCCTAATTTTATTGGTCTTATTTAAAATTAAACTTTCATTTAACTATGAACAACCCTTAACGTGTCTCTTTAAAACTATTAAGTACTCTAAAACAGTAGCTCAACCTTTTGACCTAAACTCATTAATTTACCATTTTGTTGTGAGCGACTTCTTATTCTTCCTATATGACATATTGCACGTGTCTGATTTCAAAGGGGGGTTGAGTGGCTGAATGGTAAGCACGCGCGCCTGTCATTGAGTAAACTAGCGTGTTTTCGAATGCCCGGTTGTACGTGACAAGGAGTAAGGTCGCCTGTCCAACCTGCCATTTTTAATTTTTTTTTCCCGCCATTTTCATTTCATTTTCTCATCCGTCTCATTACAGTAATACAAGTTTCAGTTATTTCCCTTTAGTTTTCAGATTATTGTTATGCCTGGGTGCAATGTTTCATACTATATTTAGACTTGTAACTTCGCGAGTTTTTGACCAATTTTAATAATTTTTTCTTCGTATCCTTTTATTTAGGTTACTTGATACAATCAATGACACGTGACGATGAATATGAAAGCTTTCATATCTGCATGGGACAGTAGCAGATCTAGTTATTATTTTTTTTTTGTGTGTGTTTTCTGCAAATCGGATTTCTCAGAATCTATCCGTAGGATCTTTCTGAAATTTTGACCTACCCCCCCAAAAATGGGGTGCGAACCTTGATTAAATATATTTTCAAAACGTTTTACAAATCCGAAATCACCGAAATTTACGAACGACAAAATGGACAATGCATAGTCGTAACTTTGTTATTTTTTGACCGATTTTACTAATTCTTTTTTCTTTGAATACCTTTAAAAAAAACATTTTCATCTGCAGTTTCACATTTTCGAATTTCGAAAATTCGTCGCTGTGATTTCGAACCGGAAGTTTAGACCAATTTGACAACGTCTTTAATAGTTGTACGATTTTCATGAAATTTAGTATATAAGTAGATCTTACCGATGTGACTTCAAAAATATAATTAGAAATTTTCTAAATTATCTCCCCTTGACGAAATTAAAGATCAAAATTTTCAAAAAAATCATCGAAATATAGGTCACAATGACCTGATTTTTTTTTTGGATACTAGATAAGTAATTACTGATTTGTACACAAAATATGGAGTTTGTCGATCGAACCGGAAGTGCCGCCATATTTAAAAGTGAAAAATCAATAAGGCTTTTTTGCTATTTTACTTACAGACTCGGGAGTTATATTTTCTGAATCCTTGTAGGAAGGCCTAAAAAATGTCGCGAATAGAATTTTGATTTCGGTCACGTGATGGTCACCATTTTGAATTGAAAATGAAAAATAGAAGCAATTTGAAGGGTCGGGACTTTGGAACACAATTACTCTCCTTCTAATTAAGCTAGAATGTTCAAACTTGGTGTAGACGTTCACTAGGTCAATGTTATGATTGGGTTCAAAGATGAGCATTTTCTGCTTAGGGTAAGCAGAGATAAGCATGCTAATTTGTTGATTCTTTAGGGCACGATAACTTCGGTTATAATGAAGGGAGGGCGGTGAAACTTTTGTCAATAGAGAGTCTAATAGCTAGCCTGTTGTGTGAAATCATTGTATTATTTTTTCTAAATATCAGGGATAGCCTAAAAAAAAAGAGATTGAAAATCCAAAAAGTCGTATTTTTACAATTTGGAGCATGTTTAGAGGTCTTTCTCGTAAAGTCAACATACTATTTTTGGCGAACTTCTTCTACAAAGAGTCTTATTGGTAGTCTTTTATATGAAACCATCGATCAACAGTCCAACATATCAGGAGTAGAAGAACAAAAGGATCGAAAATTGAATACTGCACCCTTTCATTGTTAAGCGAAACATGCGGTGTGGGTGACTACAATCTACGCATTTAGTCATCGTATAGAGCTTATTCAACAGTATCGAATTCCAACTGCTTAGGGATATTTTACGTGCACTCCAATGTGTACACGGGACCTTGGTTTTTCGTCCCATCCGAACGACTATACAGCTGTGCTTGTCAG
The DNA here is from genome assembly GCA_036850965.1 of Patella caerulea. NCBI lineage: Eukaryota > Metazoa > Mollusca > Gastropoda > Patellidae > Patella > Patella caerulea. The sequence continues at coordinate 14,088,341 of JAZGQO010000015.1, read as the reverse complement.
GCCCTCCGTTCTGCCTCACTGAAAAGGGGAACCACGCCGGGAAATCGAGATGAACTTTCTCCGTGCAGAACTTTCAATTCAGGCAAAACGTTTATTGCATACGATTAAGCTGGTCAGTTGGAGCTCATTTTCAAAAGTTTTGTAATAATCGGTTGGTAATTAAAGTACCGTGCACATTAAACTGTTAAAACAGAAAATTTCGCCCGGTTGAAATGTTTCTTGCTATAAGTCAGCAATTTTCCGAATTCAGGGAGGCTGAATGGCTGAATGGTTAGCATGTGCGCACTGTATCGTAACGTCTGTCATTTTGAGTCAATGGGCGTCGTTTCGATCTCCAGGTTGGACGTGACATGAAGTATGATGTCCAACCTCGTGGGTTTTCTCCGTGTCCTTCGGTTTCCTCCCAACGGCTAAAGACCTGTAAGCGCAAGGGGAGTTTTTAAATAAAATTAAAAAACATATGTTAGTCCCGAAATGACCTAGTTTGTGTCGTATGGACATTAGGCCGCATTTCTCTCTTTCTCTTTTATTTTTAAAGTTTTGTAATAATCGGTTGGTAATCAAAGGTACTGTAAAAGTGATAAAACAGAAAATTTCGCCCGGTTGTAATGTTTCTCACTTTAAAGTCAGCAATTTGCCGATTTTAAGGGGCAAACGTTTATTGCGAACGCTTAAGCTGGTCAGGGGGAGTTTATTTTTAAAAGTTTTGTAATATTCGGTTGATAACTAAAGGTACCGTGCAAATTAAACTGTTACAATAAAAAATTTAGCCCGGTTGAAATGTTTCTCGCTGTAGGTCAGCAATTTGCTGATTTTAGGGAGGTTGCGTGGCTGAATGGTT